>CM043729.1:24631617-25231617 GCA_023969325.1 Oryzias curvinotus
CGACTCAGAATATCTACTATGCCTGTATTGTACTGAGTCAACCCCCCTCTCCAAACTACCACTGAGCTTCTGGCCTTGTTTCCATTCTGTGGTTGGTTGTCTGGGGATTCTGTTCTATTGGATGTTGCTGCTGAACCTGATTCTGTGTTTCAATTGGTTCCTGCCTGTGTTGGCAGAAAAACCTTTGATGGGACAGTCAGCCGATTCATGACTGGATCTGGAAAGAGAATGGTGGCGTACTACAAAGCAGATGGTATGTAGTCCACATTGCTCCAGAACCTGAGGAGTGAGTATACTTCTGTGTGTAAAAGTATCTCCTCACCTGTAATATGAGTCTATGTGCTTAAGTGTCTCTTTGTGCAGCTGTATTTTATGTGTTGTGCCTGTCTGTCTGTTTCTGATCAGTTAAGTACTTTCCTGATTCATGTTGGACTGGGTGTGGGCTAAGCTGTAGCAGAGTGAGGTGTGTCAGTGGGAGGCAGGAGGTGCTAAATGTGCTGACAAATCTTTCTTGTAGAGAGGACGAACCTCTGTTCAGAGCAATCCGTGAAGGCGATGCAAGCAAAGTGAGGCACTGACAATGTGTCCAGAACTGAACCTGATGCTACCTAGCAAGCCGGCTGGCGGCTGGCAGTTCACCAGGCTGTGTGGTTTGGCCAGGACTCTTGTTTGCGGGTGCGACTGACAGGTGCAGTCACTCAGAAACTACCACATGATAATACCATGATGATGTAATAACTTTATTTGCTTGATGTGAGCAGCTCAGCCAGGGATGATCAACAAGAGGACGACACGTGGAGAGACTCCACTGCTGATTGCAATCAGCAGAGATCAGCTCAGATGTGTTGAAGTTCTGCTTGAAAGGGGGGCTGCAACCCACATCCCTAACTGTGATAAAGAGACTCCACTTTACAAAGGTATTGATGTCACAATCACAGGTGTTATAGGACCAATTTACAGCAGAATAAAAAAAAATCAGATTTAGGAAGAACTCCAAGCAAGATTGACTTGAAAATTCTTTATCAAATAATGTAAGTACAAGATTGTGTGGTTGACCGTCCACTCTTTTCCAAGGAATGATGTCCAATCTGATGTAAAACTAGAATGTAAGCCCACCTGCTAGCAAAGTTTAGACTCCATCTCTTCCAAGAAAGATTAAAAGAAATAGAAGGGTTTTGAGGAAGAGAGAAGCCTGATTTCTAAAGCATATTTCTGTCAGAAGTATAGTTTGCTGTTGTAAAAGGATGTAGACACATGTAGGCTTTGCATCTGCAAACACAAGTGGTAAAAATTACAAATGCAGAACAATTTTGCTGTTACAATGTGTGCTTGTATGGAAAAAGTTGAGCATGTGTAAAAAAGTTTTATAGCTCTGAACTCTTACAAAAACAATTTATTTTAGAAATATATTTAGGTCCTTTGGTCAGTTTGTTTTTTCAGCCGTTATAACAGCAGATGAACACCCACAATTTTTTTTTATGGGCCTTTAAATTAGAGGGGAAAAAACATTTTACCAACAAAGCTGGTCTGCGGAATCTTTGTGGTCGTTAGGGACAAGTTGAAATAAGTTGGAGCCATTTGAAACAAGGCCCCTGTTCTCTGTGCCTGATCATAAAACATAGATGGTCACAGATCTGACCATCTGTAGAATTGAAGTTATAAACTTTGTACATGTGCCTGTAAACAAAATAACATATCTGCATACAGATTACATGTTGTTGTTTTTTTGTTTTTTGTTTATGGCCTTGAGTTCATTTGGTACTGCTTTCACTGTTGTACTGAGCTTCCACCTCCTGTCTGAAATTCTGTTTCTCTGCAGCATGTGAAAAGAGCAACCCTGCAATAGTGGCCACCCTGCTAAACCACGGAGTGGCAGTGAACACTCCCTGCATTCAGGGCTGGACAGCTTTGCAGGAAGCGGTGGTCCGAGACAACGTGGAGATTTGTGAGATGCTCATGCAGGCTGGAGCCAAACACGACATTCGCAACATCTACGGCATCACGCCACTGTTCACAGCAGCTCAGACTGGGCAGCTTAGCACACTGTGCTTCCTCCTCAGACAAGGTATCCCAAAAGCTCCTTCAGCTCCATCTAGAGCTTCATCTTACTGCCTTCACAACTCACTAACTTCTATTCTGCTAACTAGCACATCCACTCTGAAGAATGTACAATCAAAACGGCAGGAGTTTTTCTTTTTGTGTGTAGCTCACACTGTGATCGGTTAAGAAGGGCTGGGATCCAGATTAACCTAAAACAGGATGTTGGCACAAGCTTGAGGACAACGTAGAAGGAATCTACTTCTGAAATGGCACAATGAAAAGATGTGACTGAAGTCTGAACACAGAGAAGACTCCTCCTTATGTCTCAGTAGAGAGGGATTTACTGGGGTAGTTTGTTAGAAATAACATTTTTTCTTTTTTTTGCTTTACGTCAGACAATATTTACTCTTTAATGCAGTGAATGTTTCAGGCTGCTGTACATAGCATATTAACAACTCCTACTGTGTGCTTTCTTTGCTCACACTTCTTGATAACCCAAGAGATCCATCACTAAGGTCCCCCCCTTCCTGTTTATTCTTACTTTTACTCCCCAGTCACCCTGATGATTTATCAAATACAGTTTAACTAATTTTTCCATTCTGTCATTATTTGGACTTTATTTTACTGCCAATACAAATGAGTTTATCTTTGTTTAGTGTTTGTTGATGTTGGTGTAGGACCTTTGGATGATTTGGACTCTTTGTAACTAAACTAATCTAATCATAAAGGTTACAAAGATAGATGATTGCTGTGAGATTCCATTGTTCCATACTTCTGCCTATGGTTCAATTTCTGAGTTGTCACTTTACATACAGTTGCATCTTTGTCTCCCTCCAGGTGCAGACGTCAACACACAGGCAGCAGATGGGGCCACAGCTCTTTATGAAGCTGCAAAAAATGGACATCAGCAAATTGTGGAGCTCCTTCTTTCTCATAACGCTGATGCCAACAAGCCTGGGAAGACAGGACTGTTACCGCTTCACATTGCTACTCAAAAGGGGCATAACACGTAAGTACTGTGTTTTTAAAATGGTAAATTTGCTACAATGGATAATTACCAAAAAAATGCAAAGGAAAACATTTTTCTGTGAAGATTCTCCTTCATGACGGTCGTTGTATAACATGATTTCTTGCCCTTCAGAGCAATTCAGTGATGTTCAAAAGAGCAAAGCTGCAACAAAGCCAACAAATGAGAGTCTTTAACCCCTTTAGGGGTCTTTACCATTTTTACTTCAGTTTTTCCAGCACTGCTTCACGTCCCTTCCTTCTGAGACCATGTCAAAAGGTGGTTAAGATCACAGCAGAAGTGGTGTAAATGGTCTTAGCTATGGCTAGGAGCTCTGGGCAGAGCTGTTGCACCTCAGCATCAGCAGGAACCTGATGAGATTGTTTCAACATCTGGTGAGAATGACACCTATATGTCTTCTACTGAGGTTTAACAGAATGATCTAACAAAGAGTCCCCCCTCCCCCTCCCCCAACCCAAGGACAGGCTGGAGAGATGCTGGTCTGGGAAGGACTCTGTGTTCTCCTGAAAAAGCCAGTGGTGGCAGAAAAAGAAGATCTTGGCTTTTTTACTGAGACTGCTCTCCGAACAACAGTGACAAGATGACGATGATGGATAAAGTTTCACTTGTAATCTGGACAGATGATCCTGTTCTCTGATCCAGTACAGTTGTGAAGATGGCAGCTTTTCATGCTGTTGTGATTGCAACTGTTGCTTCGACTCACCTGTTTTCATTGTCACAGTGTACAGGCCACCAAAACTCTCTTACTGTTTTATTTAAGGTTTTTCAGAATTTTTATCTTATGTTCACATTAAGTGCAACAGGGTTTTAATAACTGGTGATTTTAATTTATATGTTGACCAAAAAATTGATATCTATGCTTGTGAGTTTTCAAGTCTTCTGAGCAGCATCAGGGGGGTATTCCAGGAAGCATGTTTAAACTACCCTGACTTTAAGCCTGAACTCTGGCTAAAATCCGCCTGAACTTGCTTACTCTGGGTATGTCGGTTCCAAAAGACCGGATATGAGTTGGCGTAATTACACTCGACTTAATAACCCTTGGTTAATGCACGTGCACGGCGAGTACATAAAGACATTCTCAATGGATCGCCGATTTCTGGAGTCACCATGGAAACGCTTGGAGAAAAAAAGAGAGCACCATACTTCAGTGGGACGGAGTTGGAGATTTTAATGACGGCATATGAAGATTTTACCCCCTTTAAAAAGAAATACAGCTGCATCATCAGCAAAAAAAAAGAGTTTCTGATCTAATTTCTATTTTCTTTCATTTCATTCAAACACACACATATACACAGCGTATCCAACATAAATGAATTGATTCAATTGGTAACATGTAATTAAGTTACATTTATTCAACCTATTTCTTATGTCTATCCAACTCTATTATTTTTACAACTCAAATTTACATATTTATCTAACTAAATCTCATTTTACTCTATTAGATGTTTTTTCATCTTAATTTATTGTACTTCTTGAACTCTCATATGTTTAAGTTTAAGCCTGCAGATATTCTCATTTTTATAACAATAAAATGAATGAAACAAAATGGAATCACATCATCAAGCATAACAACAATTACCATTTCTCTAACTTTAACATTAAGTTACAATGCACTAGTGGTGCTGCATCATCATCAACCTCTTCCTCCCTCTCACTCATGGTGCAGAGACTTAAGCATAGTAGGACAAAATAACTAGACAAAACACAGTAAAACAGCTAAACAACTAAAGTCATTTGGTCAAAAACCAACACTGAAACCCAAATCCGTCCAGACAGGCAAAGTGAATGGTATCCCACAATCCCTTGCGGTGCCGATCTAACAGCAACACCAAAGTTACACCTTCTTAATTGGATTCATTTGAATGAAAGTAAAATAACTGTCTGATAAATATGTGTTATTTTTAAACTGACTTAACAAAAAAATTATTTATCTGAACTGAAGCAAATAATGAAATTAGATCAAAGTAAAAAAGTTTATTTTTCCAACATCCATACGTGGTCTTATCACCCTCTCACGGTGGAAAAAGTATTATCTGAGCTTCTTCATCCACTAAATGATCTTCAAATGGACACGCCATGCTGCTGCACCTCTCTGAAAACAAACTAACCTTCAACTAAACCTGCTCCAGACCAGGTTATGTTCCTGAGGGGAATGAACAATGGTACTGGGGGCAATTACCATGTCAATGGCGAGCAATTAATATCACCCAGTGAGGGTCCTTGGGCAAGCCTCTTAACGCTACTGCCTCCCGAGCGTGGTTCAGCTGCAGCTCACCGCTCCCCCAGGGGATGGGTCAAATACGAAGAAGAATTTCCCCATTGTGGGATAAATAAAGTATTAGATACTATTTTTGGAATACCCCCCTGTTGTTGACTTGGCCATATCAGACTCCAACTGTGTGCTTTTTAATGTCAACAACTGGTGCTGTGACTCACCTGTTTTAGGTGTCACAGTGTACAGACCACCTTGGCTCTTCTGAAGTTAGAAACGTGGAGCTCCCAGCGGCTACAGTCAGGTGTTATCCGGGGGCCAGAGTTGGTGACATCGAGGGGAACCATAGGATGTTAGCTCAGAGTAAGTCCAGGTTCCGTCGAGTCGTGATTCACGCAGGCGGTAATGATGCTCGACGGAGACAATCAGAGGTGGTTGAGTTAAACGTAGCTTCGGTGTGTAAACTGGCTAAGACGATGTCCGACACTGTAACTTACTCTGGTCCCCTGCTGAACTTAGTCAGTGATAAATGTACAGCCGCTTTTCATCATTTAACCGCTGGTTAGCTAGATGGTGCCCAGAAAACGGCGTTGGTTTTGTGGATAATTGGAGCGCGTTTTGGGGGAAGCCCGGTCTCATGCGGAGAGATGGCGTCCATTCTACTCTGGACGGTGCCGCTCTTCTTTCTACAAACTTTTCTGCTAGCCTTTGTCGGTCAACCTGACAACCCAGAGACGAGACCCGGGCACAGAGCAGTGGAAAACGCTCCTCTGAGCCTCCCTTAGGGTTAGTGCTGGTGCAAAACCCATGCAGGGAAAGTCAAGCAGGTCCTAGCTTTAGCTTATGTGATGAAAGACAAGTAAAAGGAGCGAGACACAGAAACCTTAAAGTGACAGACAGCAGTTCTCACAAGCAGAATTATGATGTCATTAAATGTGGTTTATTAAACATTCGATCCATTTCCTTTAAGTCCCTCTTAGTCAATGAGTTAATCAATGATAACAACCTTAGTCTTCTAGCCTTAACAGAAACTTGGCTCCCCCCCCCCACTTATGCTAACTATCAGAAATCCAGGATCTCAGGAAAAGGAGGTGGTTTGGCAGTAATATCACAGTCTAGCTTACTTCTCAGCCTTAAAGTTAAAAATGCTTATAACTCCTTTGAAAGCATCATATTGTCTATAAATCACCTAAACAGGAAGACTCGAAAACCTGTTTTATTCACAGTTATTTATCGCCCCCCTAATTTTCTATCGACTATTGTTTTAGATTATAATAAGAGGTGATTTTAATATTGATGTTGATGACCCCAGTGACTGTCTAGGACAGGGGTGCTCACACTTTTTTTGGCATATATATATATATATATATATATATATATATATATATGTATTTTGAGACTAAAATACTGTTTGAACTATCAGTGCATAAAATTGTTTATGTACTGATAATTCAAAAACTACACAGTAAGAGTACGCAAGATACGTTAGTATAAACAGATGAGGTGTTTTATTTCAAAAACAGAAAGCAGTGACTATTATATTTCATGCTCTGCTGTAAACCTTGCAGTAGGGGCAGCACGGCATTTCTAAAGCGCTGCTAGCTCCGTGGGAAGTGTGTGCCACGAAAATCACGGCTGCTTTAGAGGGGGAAGTGCGCCCATCGGGCGGGAACTGCAGAGGCACGTGGGGCAATCCGGGCCTCAATAAACAAACATCTGCCGGGGACTTGACGTGCCGCGGGGCAGGGAGCAGCTTTCTGACGACAGACAGAATTTGCCCTCAGTGTATTTAAATACGCATGTACAGTGACGTATGTTTCAGAGGATGCCCGATTGGCTGTTCTGTATGTCGATCAAGTCATGTACTTCTCTGTGAGGATTTTGAGTCGCTGATGGAATTTTTTAGAAGTATATTTTTATTTTTTGGGTTATCTATTTTTGGTGGCCTGCGATCTACCCTCATGTCTTTGAAGATCGACCGGTCGATCGCGACCAACGTAATGAGCACCCCTAGTCTAGGAAATGCTTTTGCAGCTTTACTAGATGATGGTGGTTTCACCCAAAATGTAAATGAACCCACTTACTGTCACAAGCACACCCCGGACCTTGTTTTAACTCATGGTATGGAGATTAATATAATAATGGATTGGATTTATCTGCGCTTTTCCAGACGCTTAAACTGCTTGCATTGTGTCTCCATTATTCATTCAGTCCTCAATCCTACTTGGTGATGTAACTACTGATGTAGCCACAGGTGCCCTTGGGCAGACTGACAGAGACATGGAGCACTGGGATCAATCACATACCAGCATTCACATACCAGTGGAGCAACACTGGGGGTAGGGAGGGAAAGGTGTGTTGGTGGACACATTGGACACAACGGCAGTTGACCGGGGGGGGAATCAAACTGCTGACAGCTTAGAACTTAGAAGAACTTTATCTGAACTTTCTGTGTCTGAGTTTAAACTCACATTTCAACCAATACTTAGTGACATTCTGAGCAAATATTCTGAGTCCAGCTCCCATAGCTTCAGCCCTAGTATAAGCGACAAGTTAGTCAATGATGCCATACACGCCCACAGGACACTCGATGTTGTTGCTTCCTGAAACCTTCAGAACAGTCTCTGAATACTTGGAAACATAGCCTCATAAATAATATAAAAATCTCTGCGTAGAGCTAGAAGCCAGTACTATTCAACCTTAATATCAGAGAATGGAAATAATCCAAGATTTCTTTTTAGCACTATTGCTAAATTAACCAGCAGTCAGAGCTCAGTAGAACCACATGTTCCTGTTTCTCTCAGTTCTGATGATTTTCTTACATTTTTCGATAGTAAAATCTCAACTATTAGACATTGGTTGAATCAAGTTATTCCTACTATCAGCCCAGAGCAGGCTGAAGCGGTAGAATTTTTTTCATTTTTGCTGCCACAGATAAATGAAATTTCCCCATTGTGGGATTAATAAAGTCATCTATCTATCTATCTAGAAGTGGAGGCATCCTTAGAAACCTCTGTAACATTAGACTGCTTCACTGCTGTGGATCAAGCGGAAATAGCATCAATTATTACGTCCTTCAAATCCTCAACTTGTTTGTTAGACCCAATTCCCACTAGACTGTTTAAAGAAACCTTTCCCCTAATTAATGATTCCATATTAACAATGATAAATACCTCTCTGGAAACGGGTTACGTGCCACAGTCTTTTAAATATGCAGTTGTTAAACCTCTTCTGAAAAAGCCCAATTTGGATCCTAGTAACTTGGCCAACTATAGACCAATATCAAATCTCCCCTTTATTTCTAAAATCCTAGAAAGAGTTGTAGTTAAGCAGCTTTACTGCCACCTACAGGACAACAGCCACTTTGAAGACTTTCAGTCGGGGTTTAGACCAGGATTTATCATTTAAGGCTCACATATCTCAGGCGTGTAGAACTGCCTTTTTTTCACCGGCGGAATACAGCTAAGATCAGAAATCTACTTTCTAAAAGTGATGCTGAAAAACTCATCCATGCATTTGTCACATCCAGACTGGATTACTGTAACTATTTGTTAGCACCATGCCCTAAAGGTTCTGTAACCCTTGTTCTATCCTAGGCACTTTAATATTGGGATTGGGGTCATCTAGACCCACTAGACAGTGCTCTGAACCTTTTTTCTTCAATGATTTGTGATCTTCACTGGTGTCCATGGATTACATGAAATCCTCTCCACCTTTATCCACCTTTGTCATGGTAGGGAGAACACGTCAATGTGTGTGTGTGTGTGGGGGGGGGGGGGGGGGGGGGGGGGTCATAGGATAGCACAAGGGTTAAGAAGTCTCCAGCTTGTTCAGAACGCAGCAGCTAGATTGTTAGCAGGAACTAGCAGCAGAGATCACATCACTCCTGTGTTAGTTTCACTTCACTGGATCCCAGTTGATTCTAGAATCCAGTTCAAAATCCTCCGTTTAACCTAAGAGGCCTTACATGGAATGGCCCCGTCCTATATTAATGACCTCATAGTCCCTTACCATCCAATTAGAACACTTCGCTCACTAAATGCAGGACTGCTTTTGGTTCCTAGAATTAGTAAAAGTACAGTTGGAGGTAGAGCGTTCAGCCACCAAGCCCCTGTTTTATGGAATAAACTCCCAGGTCATGGAAGAGAAGCCGACTCAGTTTCTACATTCAAAGTTAGACTGAAAACATTCCTCTTTGGACAGGATTATTATCAGACTAGTTAGTATTCAGAGATTATTTAACTTAATGTTAACATGTTTGTATTAAACTTAGTAAAAATAACAATTAGTTGCTAGTAGGCTGCTAGAAGTTAGAAGCAATGGGAAGTCTGGTGTACTGAGTTCTTCTGTCCTCTATACTCATTTAATTCTCCTCTCCTTTACTCTTGATTCTTTATTTGTTATTTTTTTAGTTCTTTATGCCTCTGTTTGGTGCAGGCGATTCATGCATTGTCCCTCTTTCCCACTTTCCTCCGGGGGAGCGGGAGTGATTCCAGATTCCAACCGGCTCGTCTGTGGTCCTGCTCCTACACTTGGCCGTGGACTCTGCCTCTGGCTTGTCTCGCGCCCCCAGCCGTCCCCCACTCCATCTAGATGAAGCCCATGTGCTGGAATATTTAAATATGTAGTTGTTGAGTTGGATAAATTAATTCTCTCTAAGAGTTCTGGTACATCGCCTGTCTGTCCTGGGGGTGGATCCCTTCTTCATGTGGGCACCCTTGAGGTTTTTTCTTTTTTATCCAGAATGCATTTGTTTTGGGGTTTTTCCTCACTGGGAAGGAGGGTCTAAGGGCTATGACTTCCCATTCTTTATGATTACATGTTCATTGTACAATTACGGGTCTGAAGACCATTAAGGCGACTTTTGTTGTAATATTGAGTAAAATTGAGTTGAATTTAAATGCAATCTAGAAAAAGCCTCAATGAGAACTGTGAGGAAGCGATCTGCAGGTTTTTGTCAGAAGTCAGAGCTCTGTCTCCCCTTTCCCATCTCCAAAATTCTAGATGCACTACTTCTCCCAGCAACCCCAGCGTGCAGTTTCTGAGTGCTGCACACATGACTCGCATTTGACCAACTCATTCACAGCATATTTAAGTACTGCACTGAGCCTTACTCGATGCAAAGTATTGTTTGTGCCACTCTGTCTCCATTACAGAGTATTATAACCACCTCTTATCTTCTGTTTTCCTTACCTTGTTTTGTCTTTGACTCCATTTGCCTGCCGCCTCCCACGAATCTTGCCTGGATCCTGACTACCCCTGTTTCTTCTCTGAGGCTGGTCATTGGCCCCTCCCTGCCTGACCCTGATTAGCTGAGGTAATAAACCTGCTGCAAGTGGAACCAGCCGTCTGCCTGTTTAATCACATAATACTTAGCTAAATATAAATCCAGCAGCAGGAGCAGCCAGCTCCAACGTCTAACCTCAGCCATAATGTTGCTCCTGCAAATCAACCCGCCTGTCAGAGACACATCCGCCGCAACACCTTTGGTCGCTCAGTCATCAACAACCGCCGAAGGCGGCGCACCTAGCCCACCTCCCGCTCACGCACGAGAATGGTGCTTCCGGATAAGTTCAACAGAAGACCCAGAGCAATGCATGGGCTTCCTTATGAAGTGTGATCTGTTTTTTGCTTCTACAACCCAGCCTTTATCCTACAGAAGATGCCACTGGTGTGCTCCGTGCTGCCTTCAGAAGCGCAAGAGTGGATAGCTGCATTCTGAAGGATCAATACCCTTTCATTCATATGCTGCACTCACACATCAGTTACCCGAGATGTTTAACCATCCAGCGGATGGGAAAGACCCCGGGGAGGAGTTATATGGCTTTAAACAGGGGTGGCAGACCGCATCCGCCCATTCACTATGATTCAGGAATCTGGCTGCACCCACAGACTGGACGATCAGCTCGCTGTTACTGCTTACCATGAAGGACTTACTGCAGAGCTGCAGCAAGAACTGTCATTCCGCGACAGGGGTTTATCCTTGGATCAATTCATCGCCCTCACCATTAAAATTATTAACCAAATAAGAACCCGGCAGCAGCGCAACCCAGCCTCAGCAAACGCCATACACATCTCAGCGTTTCTCCCAGGGCCTCTGGTTCCAATCAAAAGCCCATGCAACTCGGTTCCACCAGGAGAGAGAGTAAGACTGTCTCTACTGTGGCCAGGTCACATCTGCATCACTTCTCCCAATCGCCACCCACAATGCTCTGCAAAATCAGTGTGTGAACCTGCTCTCAACCTGTACTCTGCCTATTTCCCTGTGCTTTGAAAACCGCGTCATAGAAACACAGGCTATGATTGATGCTGGGGCAGCTGAGAAATTAATTGACCTGGCTTTAGCTCACTCTCACCATGTCCCTTTGCTAATCTGTAATGCCCGGGTAGCTGTTACCACCCTAGACAGAGGTTCCACTGGGGTCGGGGCAGATCCAGTTCCTGACTCTGGTCATTACCCTTGTCTCATTGCACCACCATCATGAGCCCCTCGTTCCGTCATTCTCGGTCTGCCTTGGCTGGAGAGGCACAATCCCACTATAAACTGGTCAGACCACAGACTCATATTCATCTCCGCTCATTGCCAGCAACGGTGCCTTAAGACCACAGGAAGGTCTGAAAACTGTTTCCATCGGGGTTGATCACAGCCACCACCCTTTCCAAGATCAGCGTGACAGGGGAGGTAGAAGGGTTGCCAGTTCAGTACGGGGACCTGCGAGGGGCCTTCAACAAGCAGCATACCACACAGCTCCCTCCACACCTGTCCTGCCATCGATCTCCTGCCTGGAGCTCTGCCCACCCGAGTTTGGGTGTTTCCGCTCTCCCAGGCTGAGTCAGAAGTCATGGAAGCCCGTGCTGGGAACATTGGCAGGGCGGAGGGCTATCCTCCTGGCTGGGCTGGGCCTGCATTCTCTGTGCTCCTGTTCCTGCTCTTTGACGTTGGGGGCCCCTCTGGTGGTCCAGCGAGCCCTGGTCTAGGTGTCTGGCTCAATTGCTTAATGGGCGGATTCACTCTAACTGCTATACCGTGCCGGTGTCTGAGGGCCCAGAGTACCGCTACCGCTTCGGCGGGGGGCTTGGTGTGGGGACAGACAGGGTCTCTCCCTCTTTTTGCATTCTATCATCCACATCAGCAGAACATTAACACCCACCTGAGCACAGGGGTCAGCTCACCTTTGCACAAATAGTATGTGTGACAGAAGGAAATGCTTTACACGTGTTGGTTTGTATGCATATGTACGTGTGAACTTTACTTGTGCTGAGTACATGTTGACATAATTGTGTGGGGAGATTTTTGGAGCTAGCAGGTATGTTTGTAACACCTGAGTGTGTGTGTGGACAGGCCCCTTTTGACTAACGTTTACATTAGACAGTAATGATGATAAACTTCCAGCGTCTTGTTGCTCAATAATTGTACCCTCCACCACCACCATTTCTGTAATCATCCTCCAGATTTCCTTAACTCCCCTTTTCCCCCGTTCTTCTGTGCCGTTACCCCCTGTTTCCAATATCCCTCCCTTCTTCCCTCTTCTTCTTTTCTGTCAGGTCCAACAAAAAAAGATACAAATGTAATCAATATAAATAAAATTTGGCCTAAAGTACAAAAAGGGTTTATACAAATACACACTTAGTGTGTTAGAAGATCCAGAACCCCCTGTAACAGTCAAATGTGTCCAACACAAGAGGCTTTTAGCTCCTATCTGTCTGCTCAGCTGTTGGACAGGACAAAAAAAATAAGAAGTCATGCAAGCCTACATCCAAGAGGGGGTTTCCAAAGGGCTTCATCCAACCGTCTACAAGGAATCTTTCTTCTTCCTTGTTAAGAAGAAGGTTGGTGGTCTGAGGCCATGCATTGACTGCCACAGCCTTAACGATGTGACCGTTAAGTACAGTTATCCTCTGCCTCTGGTTTCTGCATCTCTGGAGCAGCTCTGCACAGCTCAATTTTTCACGAAGTTGGATCTAAGGAGTGCCAACAACTTCGTCCGCATTAGAGCAGGGGATGAGTGAAAGACCACCTTTTCAACTACCGCAGGACACTGGGTATCTGGTCATGCCCTTTTGTCACTGTAACACCTCCTATGTGTTCCAGGCGTTTGTCAACGACATCTTCCGTGACATGCTGCAGCGCTTTGTTGTCGTCTACATCTATGACATCCCGATATACTCTGACACGTTAGAGGAGCATGTTGAGCATGTCCGACAGGTGTTAAAGTGGCTGATCACAAGCTGCATGCAAAAGGGGAAAAATATAAGTTCCATAAGAGGGGGGCAAGGCCGTGGCAATGGAAATGGGCAAGGTGTAGGCGATACTGCAGCAGTTCGCCAACTTCTACTTCCGTTTCATTCGTGGCTTTAGCTTCTCTCACCTCTCTCTTGAAGGCCGCACCCAAGCAACTGCTCCGGCAGTTCCTGAGCCCTTCCAGACACTAAAACAGCAGCAGCATCCTCCATCACCCAGACCCAGCCAAGCAATTTATTGTGGATGTGGATGCCTTTAACACAGGCATCAGAGCCGTGCTCTCTCAACGCCATGGTCAGCCAGCCAAGACGTTCCTATGTGCCTACCTTATCAGGAAGCTTAAAAATGTGGAGCTGAACTATGACGTGGGTGACCAGGAACTGCTGGCCAAGAAGAAGGCGTTCTCTGATTGGAGGCACTGGCCCAAAGGGTCAACTCAACCCTTTCTGGTTTTAACTGACCACAAGAACCTGGAATACATCAAGTCCGCAAAGCGGTTGAACCCACGGCAAGCTCGTTTGTCCCTGTTCTTTTCACACGTTCAGTTCCAAATCACAAATCCCTGGGCTCCAAAAAGGCTGATGCACTGTCATGTCTCTACAACACCTCTCCTGAGGAACAAGTCGCACCTGAACCTGTCGTGCCCTCATCATTGATCCTGGCTTGTGTTGAGTGAGACATGATAACCAAGTTGACTGAACACAACGCTGCTGAGGCTTCAACGCCGTCCTGTCTGGCTGATAGGGTGTACGTTCCTCTGTCCCATCGGCAACAGGTTCTCCACCTTGTACATGACTTGCCTGCAGCCGGACACCCAGGTATGGCCAGCACACAAGTTTTAACTGCAAACTCTTTCTGGTGGCCCTGCTGCAGGCAGAATGACCCAGTACATGACTCAATGAGCATCCTGCCAATGTGCTAAGTCACCTCGACAACTTCTGGCCGGCCTCCTGCATTCATTACCCATACCACGGCGCCCTTGGTCACACATTGCACTGGACTTTACTACCGATCGACCCTGTTTGAGAGGTAACACCACCCTCCTATGTGTTATTGATCACTTTTATAAGTCATGCCAGTTGATCCCTTTGCCTAAACTGCCTACAGCTCCAGAAAGGTCAGAACAACTCATTGACCACGTGTTCTGGCAAGTTGGTCTCCCGGAGGACATTGTGTCGGACCATGGCCCCCAGTTCACCTCACGTGTGTGGCATTAAATGTGCAAGGGTCTGGCATGAATGTAAGTCTCAACTCCACCTACCATCCTCAGTCAAATGGCCAGGTGGAACGCCTGAACCAGGAAATCACGCGGTTCCTCCGTACCTACTGTAGTCAACATCAAGAGGACTGATTCCTGGTCCTTGCCGAATTTGCCCGGCATTCCCTCAGGAAGGCAACCACTGGGCTTTCAGCCTTTCAGGGGGTGCTGGGGGTTCAATCTCTGTTCTTTCTGTGGTCAGGAGAGCCCACACAGTTACCAGCAGTGGACAAGTGGACACTGTGAGGAGCCGTGAGAGGCGTCTCATGTACAGCTCCGACATGCCATCCGTCTGACCTGAGAGCAGGCCGATTTGCACAGACAGGAAGGTTCCGATCTGCTTCTCATTTGGTAGGTCTGGCTCTCTCTGACTATGGCTCCCTTGCAAGACGCTCCATCCTAGGTACATATGTCCATTCCAAATACTCAAAAAGATCACTCCTGTGTCCTATCATCTGCAGTTACCTCCTGAATACCGCATCTCGCCCCCCTCAATGTTTCGCTGTTGAAGCTTGCCGGTGGACCTTCGGATGGGGGGTCGCAGTCGGAGCCCTCTGATGTCAGCATGTCCCCCTTGATGGTGCATGGCGAGGCGGCCTATCTTGTGGGATACACCCATCTGCAGCTTCAATGTCTGGTGGATTGGGAGGGGTACAGCACAGATAAACGCTCCAGGGTAGCCGCTGACGAGATTCTTGACCTCTCCCTGATAACCACTTCCACCAAAGCCACCCGGAAAGGCCAGCACCCTGACCTTGTGGTCGACCTTGGCATCGGAGGGTCCCGTGCTTCAAGGCTGCCCGCAGGAGGGGGGGCTTTGTCAGAAGTCAGAGCTCTGTCTCGCCCTCTGGTCACCGGTTGGAACCATCTCTAGAGTTCTAGAAGCACTACCTCTCCCAGCAATCCCAGAGTGCACTTTCTGAGTGATTCACACCACGACTCTCATTCGCTGAATCAGCCACAGTCTTCTTAAGCACTGCACTGAGCCTCACTCAGTGTGAAGTATTGTTTGTGCCACTCTTCCTGTATTACCAAGTGTTAGATCCAGACCAGATCTTCTGTTTTCCTGACCCTGTTTTGTCTTTGACTGCCGCCTGCCCCGAATCTCGCCTGGATTCTGACTACTCCTGTTTCTCCTTTGATGCTCCTATGCTTGTTGTTGACCCCTCCCTGCCTGACCCTAATTGGGTTTTGTGGACTTTTAGCTAAGCTAACATACCTGCTGCAATTTGATCCAGCCGTCAGCCTGTTTTGTGATAGTTTTATTAATATCTTTAAAGAAACTCCTGCTCAGATTTAACCTGTATCTTTTGGTAATATAGTTGATAACAGACTACAGTCTGCCTTAGATGAAGTGGCTCCATTTAACACCAAACTATCAAGACCCACTTCTAAAACTCTATGGAAGACTGATGACATTGTCAGAAACAGTAGAGCAGAGAGAAGATCATTAGGAAATGAAAAAAACACAACTCAGAACTTTCTACTTTTCTGACATTTCAGAAAACAAAAATAATCCCAAATTTCTTTTTAAAGCAATTGATATTTAAATTAATAAAGATTTCAAAGCATATAAGCATTTGGTAGGGTGAGGGTGGTGGGGTCAGCCTGCGATTCACCTTGGGGGGAGGAGTTACTTGGCAGTGGCCCCACTCCCTTGGTTGCCATATGGAACGCGTTTGAATTGCACTTTAGACATCTAGGACCCTTGGTAGGGGGGGTGCTTGTACATCACTGCCAGCAAGCAGTAGATATCCTTAGTGCCCTCCCGCCAATTTTGACCACACCCTTTAGTACACACCCCCCCTTTACATCACAAAATACACACTCCAACACACATACATGCACACATGCTCACTAACACACATACATCACAAAAGGAAGAGGGACCTCTGATCTTCTGTCCCCCGCCCCATCCCTGGCGGAATGAAACGGCGGCCCTGTCCCAGGGGAGCTGGCTCCCTGGGCCCAGTGGTCCTCTCCCCATGCAGGGAGAGGGATCTCTGAGCTCTCTGGCAAGACCGGGAGCCGGGGATCATATCACATCTGAGCCAGGGGGTGTCTGTGTCCTGGTGGTGGGGGGTTCTGGTCCTTGCCCCTGGGCGCCTGCCTTCTTCATATTTTCCAACTGCGGGTGGGCCATATTTATAACACCCTCTGGGGACCCTCGCTCCTCTTGGGCATCCTCCTCCAGGGCGGGGGGGGGGGTGCCCCCTGCCTTGCATGGTCCTGGACTAACCATGGCCTGGGGGGGCACCTGGAGCATGGGGGTGGGTCTTCCCTGGGGGGCTCTGACTTGTGCATGGGGCTGGGGTGGGGGGATGCTCAGGACTCCTGGGTGCCCTTGGGCCGCTTGTCTGGAGCTTGGGGTGCCCCCTGGCGCGGGGCCCCTTGTTGGGCCCCCTGGGCACAGTGGGGAGGCTGCTGTACGGGTCGGGCTGGGGTTTGCACTCTCTACCCCCTGCGCCCCCCCTGCTCTCTGGCGTTGGGGGCCGCTGTGGCGGTCCTGCTGGCCCTGCCCGGGATGACGGATATGGTTGCTTGGCAGGCGGTCTTTCTCTATCTGCTGTACTGTGCGGGTATTGGGGGGTCCTGGTGGGGGGTGCTGCTGGTGCTGTGGGGGCCTTAGTGGGGGGGCGGCTGGGTTCTCTCCCCCTTTTTACATTCCACTATCCCTCCCAGAAGAACATAGACACTCACTCCAGCACAGGTGCTATCTCACCTTTGCACAAACAGTTTGTGTGATTGAATGTAATGTTTCACATGTGTGAGTCTGAATGCACAAGTGTGCGTGTGTGAATGTTAGTGGCAGTGTGTCCATGTAGACTTGTGTGTGTGAACACTTTTGGAGCCAGGTGTGTTTGTAACGTTTGAGTGTGTGTGTGGACAGGCCCCGCCCTTTTTAGATGTTTCATGCATCTTAACCTGTCAAGTGATTCTAAAGGTCCAGCAACTTGTTGCTTTCTGACGCTTCATGATCTCACCCTCGATACTAAAATTACTCCTTTACCCCCCCCCCCCTTATCTGTCATCCCTCTCTGTTCTTTCCTCCTTTTTTCTTTTCCGTCCGGTCCAACAAAAAATATTTACAAATATAATTAACATGAACAAAGTGTAGCTGAAATTACAAAAGGGGTTTATTTAAATATACACCTGGTGTATCATAAGATTCATAACCCCTGTTGTTAAAGTAAAATATGTTCAACACTAAAGGCTTTCAGCTCTCATCTGTTTGCTTAGCTGTTGGACAGGACAAGTTAGGGAAAAAAGCTATGATTTCAAAAAGTCCTCCTCCTCCTATTATCTAATGCCCAGTTCATGGGTAAAATCAATGCTCTGAGATCTAATTCTTCATCTGCACAATACTCTTTTTTTAACAGATCACCAGCATTGTTTTTACCAGAAGAAACACTGGGGAGTTTGGTCCTGGTTGAAGCAAAATTGCTTGGACATTTTTTATCCCAAGTAAACGGCACAATCTGCCTTTTAGATCCCCTTCTCACTTCCCTTTTTAAAACGGATGGATTCTTTGGGTCAGAGCTTTTAAATATAGGAAACTGCTCTCCTCAGACGATGGCCTCCCCTCTGCCTGTAGGGTGGCGGTGGTGACGCCCCTTCTGAAGAAGAATCATTTAGATTCATAAATACCCTGGATCAGTGGTCCCCAACCACCGGGCCGCGGACCGATACCGGGCCGCGGGACACTTGGCACCGGGCCGCGGAGCGGTTCCAGGCCGCGGGGAATTTTTGCATCGGGACGCACAGAAAGAAAAAATAATTTCCATTTTATTGTTTTTTTTTTTTCCGACAAGAACGTTTTATTTTGAAAAGTGACCGGATTCACTTTGTTACATCTGTCACACTTAACGCACGTCAAAGTCGCGACACCAAACATCAGGTGATACACCCCACTAAAATTAAATCCAAACAACCAAAATGAGCAAAAAACAAGCTTCTTTAGAAAGTTGCTTTGACAAGGGGAAAATTATAATCATTATTGTTATTATCATTACTAAAGAGAAAATACCACCCCCGGTCCAAAATTAAATGAAATTACATGAAATCTGTCTTGCGTTGCACCTCAACCGCCCCCCCCCCCCGGTCCGCGGTAAACGTGCCTTGCGTTGTACCGGTCCACGGTGACAAAAAGGTTGGGGACCACTGCCCTGGATAACTATAGACCTGTATCCAACTTTCCATTATTAAGTAAGAATATATAAAAAAGTGTAGCTACTCAACTACATGAGTTGAAAAATAACCCTAAAGATATCAGTCTGGTTTTAGGACAAACCACAGTACAGGAATGTCCACATTATGGATCCCCCCCCCAGGACGGACAGGCGATGTACCAGAACTCGTAGAGAGGAATGGACTCATCTAATTCTACAACTACACGATTAAATAGTCCAGCAGATGGGCTTCATCCAGATGGAGTTGGAGGACGGCTGGGGGCGCCAGACGCAGGATCCACAGCCCAGCGTAGGAGCAGGAGCAGAGACGAGCCAGAGACGAGGTACTTGGTCAGGTACAGGGACAGAGACGAGCCAGAGGTGAGGACCACAGCCAAGTGTATGAGCAACACAAGCCAACCAATTCAATACCCTTTTAAACTGTATTTTAGATATAAAGTCAGGGATGGCAGAAAGTGCCTCACAGCTCAACCAGGACAAAACTGAAGTTTTAATCATCTTTCCTGAAGACACAAAAGATAATTTGACCTAAACTCAAGAATCTTAAACTACCTCCGTGTGTGAGAAACCTGGGCATACTTTTTTAATCTGAGCTGAATTTTATCCCACATATTAAAAGACAGGATTTTATCATCTTAAAAACCTTGCCAGAGTCCGCCAATTCCTCTCTCTTGCCAGCACAGAGGTGCTGATGCTTGCTTTTAGCTTTAGTAGGTTAGATCATTGCAATGCCCTGCTCTCTGGTTTACCCAAAATCCTTCGCAAGCCTACAACTTTTACAAAACTCAGCAGCATGAATTCTGACGAGGACCAGGGGGCGGGAACACATAACAACCATTTTAAAATCGCTGTATCGTTCCAGGATTTTTTTGAAAGTTTTCCTAATAGTTTATAAATATTTTAATGGTCTTGGTCCTTCTTTTTTAATGATCTACTGATTACTTGCTGACCCTGAGGTCCTCTGGTGCTGGCCGTTTAGTTGTCCCTAAGGCGAGGACCAAAACTTACGGTGAGGCTTTGTTCTGCCATTTCGGTTCTCGCCTGTGGAACAGCCTGCTGCAGACCAACCTTTTTAATTTCACTTTTAGTTGATCTTATCTGCGTATTTAGTCAGTTATTTATTAGTTTTAATACATTTTATTTTATGTATTTAATTTTAACATCCTATCAGAATTTTAGCCCCAGTGTTTCTTGTGGGGATCTTCTCTACCAGAGCTTGCTGGCTTGGTCAGTGGTTGTTGCCATGGTTACCGCCCTTGCTGGGGCAGTCAGGGTCCAGCCTCACAGCTGTGGAGTGGACCCCATTGCTGTCCTGGTCTGGGTGGGCACTGTGGCGATGTTCTATGGTATGAAGAGATTCACAAATACTGTTTCTCCACACCAGAGCCGAGCCTTAAGTTTCTCTTAGGAGTTATTTTTATAAGTATTCGTTTTTTTTATTGGTAATGGGATTTATGTGTGAAGGGAGGCGAGGGGGGAGGGTAAAGGGGGGGTGTTTTTTTTATTGTAATACTTATGTATGTTTTTGTTTTAAATGTAAAGCACTGCGATGCATAAGAAGCACTTTATGAATAAAATTGGATTTAATTTGACGCAGCTTCTGTTCTCAGCACAATTCTATCAAATGTTCATTTAAGATTTGATAGAATTGATGCTGTGTAGAGGGTTAGCATGATCATCCCTCCTCTTCAACATGAACTTTTCTGACCACCTTGCACATTGGGGGTTTGCCCTTGAAGCATGAGGAACTCCCCCCACATCTATGAGTTCATCTTCCTGAAAGTAATATGGCAGTTTAATCTTGGATGAAGAACTCCCTTCTTCTCAGAATCTTGGAGAAATAGAAAGTGCAGCTTCTCCTATAGACAGGTTGATTACTGAGACAAGGTAAGAAGCTTTTGATGCCTTGGACTTCTTCCTTTTTATCTTCAGAATTCTTTGTTTGTAGGTCTCCGATTCACTTGTAGCTGAAAAGCAGATGTGTTAGTTTTTTATGTCTTCTGGGTTGGATCAGGCCTCTAGCTAATACATCATGATACAGAGTCTGTTTTCTGACCGCTTCATCCTTGTTCTGTGTACTCACTCCTTTGTTACATCTTGTTTCTAGGATTGTCACCATGTTGATCCCAGTCACCCATAAGGCAAGAGTCCGGCGGACTGGGATCAGCCCACTGCACCTGGCAGCAGAGTACAACCGTAACAACGCACTGATGATGCTGATCCATGCAGGCTTTGATGTCAATGCTCAGCTGTCTCAAGAGCGGTCCAGGCTCTTTGAGGATCGCCGCAGCACGGCACTCTACTTCTCTGTCATCAACAGCAACATTGATGCAGTACAGACACTACTGTCCTTTGGCGCTGACCCGAACCTGGATGTGTTTAGGCCTCTTATGGTGGCTGGCAGGCAGGGCTGCATGCAGACCATCACCCTGCTTGTGGAGCATGGCGCCGACATTAATGCCAGCATCCCCACCCACCCCACCACCTTCCCTGCTGTCTTCATGTTTTCCATGAAGTACCTTCCGATGTTCAAGTACCTGCTGGACCACGGAGGTGATGCTCAGTCCTGCTTCAACTGTGTGTATGGCAACCAGTCTCATCCCGAGGTCAAAATCACCCGATCAGAGTGGAACGAGCCACACAACCAAGTCCTGCCAGAGATACACCAAACAAAAGGAGTTCAGGTAAGAGTGTACACACATGACAGCATGATCTCTAAAGCTGTGGTCACACTGAACATGATTTGTGTGGCAGAGGCATCCAGTTTTAGTGTCAAGTCAATGTACAGATGCAATCTGAGGTCCAGCGGCAGATTTGAGGGATCCCACAATCCGTTGCGGTGCCGATCTAACAGCAGCACCAAAGTTACACCTACTTAATTGAATTCATTTGAATGAAAGTAAAATAACTGTCTGATAACTATGTGTTATTTTTAAGCTGAATGAACAAAAACAATGATTTCTCTTAAATGAAGCAAATAATTAAGTTAGATCAAAGTAAAAAAGGGTATTTTTCCAACATCCATATGTAGTCTTTTCACCCTCTCATGGTGGAAAAAGTATTATCTGAGCTCCTTCATCCACTAGAATCATCTTGAAATGGACACGCCATGCTGCTGCACCTCTCTGAAAACAAACTAACCTTCAACTAAACCTGCTCCAGACCAGGTTATGTTCAGAGCATGAGTTGCTATGGCAACTAGACATACCCTGAAACATACCTCCATTTCTGGAACTGAAAGCTGAGGTTATCCACTTCCTTAGCCTGAAACTTACCGTGGGAGCTAGCAGAACCTGCTTTCTGGAACACCCCCCTGAAGAATTGCAACAAAGAAACTTGACTTTTATTGGGTTGGTCGCAAAGAAAAATCTATGATGTATTAGGTACTTATTCAGTGGGGCAACAAAGTATTTAGTCAGCCACCAATTGTGCAAGTGTCCCACTTAAAAAGATGAGCTAAGCCTGTAATTGTCATAGGTATATCTGCTCTAGCCTTTGTTCTATCCTGGGCACGTTAACGTTGGGAGTGGGGTCATCTAGACCCACTAGACAGAGCTCTGAACCTTTTTTCTTCAATGATTTGTGATCTTCACTGGTGTCCATGGATTACATGAAATCCTCTTCATACATAGGAGTGTTAGATCGCAGTTCCTGCATTAGGTCTTATCAGTTTGTATCCCAAACTCCCTCTGCTTTCTCAGACTTGTTCCAGATAGTATATGGAGAAGAAAAAATCCCAACACAGCAGCCTTCAATATGTAGGTTGACAGAGTTCAAAAAGCAGTCTTAAAATCAGCAGTTAGAATGATGAAGAAATAAAGTATACACATCCATCAAGCTTGCTCCATGGGGTGGCTGGGCGCTCCCTTAGAGCAGAGAACCCCGGGAAGACCCAGGACACGCTGGAGACACTATGTCTCCCAGCTGGGCTGAGAGCACATCAGGGTCGCCCCAGAGGAGCTGGAGGAAAGGGAAGTCTGGGCATGTTTGCCTAGACTGCTGCCGCACGACCCAGGAAGTCTTTGCTTAACTGAATATGTTGCAAATATGAACTGCCACTTCTTGTTGTTAGTTGGATTTAATGCAAATCAAGCTGCTTCAAGTCACAAATTCCAGCAGAGAATTTACAGCTCTTACATTGATGGTTGCACACAGTGGGACTGGATCATGATCATTTTCGTTCACTAACTGATCCATTCATTGATTGACAGTTCTGTGAGATGATTTCGGTTCCAAGCATCTCCCGGTGGGCGGGGCCAATCATTGACCTCCTTCTAGATTACGTTGGTGATGTGGCTCTTTGCTCCAGACTGATGGAGCACCTGGATAGCTACTCTGAATGGAGCAACATCAAAGAGAAAGCAGGTGACCTGGTTCCTGACAGTTACCAGTTTCTGTGCTCCTGGTTCTGGTGTGACCTGTGCTGTTTCTTGTAGCCCCCCCACGTCCACTGCTCCAGCTTTGCAGGCTGCGGATTCTACAGATGGTCAGACACCAGAAGCTAAAGAGGTTACCGCTTCCTGCAAGTCTGATATGCTTCCTTAAGCACCAAGAAAGATGGCAGGATGACTGATACTCCATCTCCAGTTGAACTGTTGGGCTGCAGCGAGAGGATTGGTGTGACGTGTGGATGCTGCTGCTGCAGATGATGATGATGATGATGACTATGGGCCCCAGGTCACCTTTGCTGTGCTGTGACTAACTCTGATGATTGATATCCCTGCTGAGCTCACACCATGACTTCAGTAGCTGTATCAGCTACTGAAGTCATGGTGCCGGTGCCGGTGTCCCATTATTCAGCCCTCTCTGTCTGTTGTAATATGTCTCATACGCAATGAATACATTTCAATACGCAGATGAATCCAGGGATTGTCTTTTACCTGCCCACTCCAGGTTCTGTGTGTAGGTGGCTAATCGAACAGATATGGAATGAAGCTTCAAGGTCCTTCTATGAGTTCTTGTCATTCTGTCTGGTGACTGAGTTCTTGTCAGTCCCCTCAGCTATCAGACTGTTTAACAAATCTGCCTGATATCAACTGATATTTTATAAATTATGTTATTGTTATTTACTGCGTGTTTGTGTGCGTTTTGCTGCCGGACACCTGAATTTCTCCCTTGGGAGATTAATAAAGTTTTATCTATGTTCTTTATTGATACTTCAGTGGAGACTGTCAATCTGAGGTGTTTACACTCAAGGAGGGGTCTGCTGGGGCATGAAGCAGGTGGGGTGACAGTTTGTCCCACTGTGACCTTCTGTTGTCTGAAGTTGGCTTCCTGTGTGTGACTTGGAAAAGATCTCTATCAATAAAGTTTTCTTTGCACTGACTGAGAGCCTTTTTCCATTACGCAATGAGCATCAGGCAACACCCCCCTTTCACCTGTAGAAGTACACCTGCCCACAAGGCTGATCCACGTCAGTCCACAGTTGCTTCCCTTCATCAGGAGTTCATGCGCCCAGCCAACCTATCAGAATAAAGAATTACACTACATTTCCCATGATGAATCACCTCACAGTAACATGCAGACTCTGGGTGGATGATGATGATGGTTGGATTTTAGAATTAGCCAAAAATGTCTTTTGACACCCGTATCAGAGATGAATGCAGAGCTTCGCCTCAAAGCCCCACCATTGATGTCAGGACTTCTCCGATACAAGGCAAGATGTCTTTCTTCTCACCATCATTCCAGGTTTCTGAGCTAAATATAACCTTCAATGAAGATGTCTGGGAAGTTGCTGTCATTTAAACTGCAAGGTCTTTCATGTTGCCCCAGCATTAGTGTAACCCTTGTGCTATCCTAGGCACGTTAACATTGGGAGTGGGGTCATCTAGACCCACTAGACAGAGCTCTGAACCTTTGTTCTTCAATGATTTGTGATCTTCACTGGTGTCCATGGATTACATGAAATCCTCTCCACCTGCTGTATGTGGATCGCTGTTCATCTACATCAGCACCGATTACGTGTTTGACGGTCGGAGTCCTCCGTACGGCGAAGACGACTGTCCGAATCCGGTGAACGTGTACGGACGGACGCAGCAAGCTGGAGGGGGAGAGGGAGTCGCTGAGGCACTGCCCAGGCGCCGTGATCCTGCGTGTTCCCGTTTTGTTCGGCGAGGTGGAGTCTGTGGTGGAGAGCTCAGTGTCCTGGCCTAACCCCAACCCTTTGTCATGGTAGGGAGAACACCTCAATGGAAGAGGGGGGGTCATAGGATAGCACAAGGTTTAATCGATGTCTCTAGTATCAACAGTGCAAGATTACAAATACTGCAATGTCGATACTGCAGATGTTAATGTCAGGTTCTGTAGATGTTGCTGCAAATATTGATGTTCCAGATGTCAACGTTGCAGGTATCATTAACAATGGTTTTTAGATGCATCATCTGCAGAGAACATCACTGCAAGCTCCGTGCTGGAACAGTCTGTTTGACCAATGAGGGGGATGAAGAAAAAGCTAAAGAAGACTTCCTGTCTCAGCTCGTTTTGTGAGAACCAGGATATTCCAACAGGAAGAGCTTAACTTTGTTGCAACAACAGAGCAGAGTAAACAAGCAAAGACATTCTGCTAAAATACACAGGCTGAAGAATGGCACGCAGGAGCTGTGCGTTCAATTCCACCACCCACACAGGCACAGAAATTCACATCCTTTATTTATTTTGATGAAATAATATGAAATATCGACATTAAATTGCAGTGTCACAAAAAAGTCATTGGACTGAAGCTTTTCTTACAAATCACCCTCTTGGAGAATAAAAGTGTGTTTAACACATTTTAGCAGACAGATTTAAAAGTATGCAGGTAAAAGCTGGGTGTCGACAAGGAGGAGTGGACCAGTGAAGAAGGTCCTCAGGTTCTGGGCCTCTGTTGGGCGCGCTGCCTGTAGTCCGGCAGGTGATGGAGGATCCAGGCTGCAGGAGTCAGCATAGCTGCTGCAAACACCATCATGACAAAGACGCTTTGCTGTCAGAAACAAAGCAGAGATGGAGAAACTCAGCCTATCGGAAGAAGACAGACCTTCCTGAGCATTAGTTCCTTTCTAAGGTCACAGGACCGACCAGTAGGTTTTCAGAAGCCTTGGACCAACTGAGGTTTGTGGACTGACGCAGCATAAACAGATACTACACACATTAATAACCAGGGAGAAGTACAGACAGAAGTTTCCAAGATAAAGGGATGGTCATAGCTGACCAGGAGCCAATGACAAATCCCCACTGCCATGTGTTGGTTTTCTCGTAACTGCTAGCTACTTTGAGGGGACTCACTGCGGCTCCGATCTGGTGTCGAGGAGGTTTGCTGTAGATGGTCCTCCTGGATTCTTTCAGGACTTCACCTGGACGGGCTAGTGTCACCGCTTTTCCCATCATCTTACAGACGGCGTAGAACATTGTCTGAGCTGACACACGTCTGAACTGCAGCACTTCTTCCCCAGACTGAGCTCTGCAGAGCTGAGGAGGAGGAGCCGGCACAGACCGACGGGTCAGTTTAGACCCAACTCCCAATCTGAGATCTGGTTTTCCTGGAGGATAATAGAACCTGCAGCTGCTCGCCACAGACTCTTGCAGAAAAACACAGAGCGCGGCGCCACCATGATGTGACTGATGTTTGAAACTGTGCAGGTGCTCCAGAGACGCATCAAAGGTGGTCTTAATCATTGATGTGATCACTGCTGAGGGTGAAAAACCACAGCAGTCTTCATGAACATGACAGGATGCCTGCTAAGCAACTTTTATTCTTTTTTCACAGGGAAAAGGTCTGACACACTCAACACTAACAGCTGGAGGACCCACAGAAACGTGCACTCAAGAAGGAATGGTGATCAGGAGCAGGAGAAGGTGCCGGCGTCCATGCGGCGTCTTTTACTACTTTGTTGCTCGAAGAACTGACGGATATCTTCAGATGTCACAACCTGGAAGAAGGCAAGAGAGCGTCAGAGAGGCCTCATACAGACCTGCACAAGACCCCGCATGACCTCCATTCAAACCTCATGACTGCATCTCAGTTTGAATCCAAACGCAGGCCCGTTTTCTCATGATGAATGGATTGGCCTCGTCGTTATTGCAGCTTAATAAGCAGCAATAAGTACAATGCATTTCCTCATTTTCCATATGAGGAGAAACAGGGACAAATAAATGACCCTCATGCATTTGTGACCAAAAAGAGCATTCCACATGTGGACTACATTAATGTTATCCTTTGGCTAATAACTGGAATCTGACAAATGTACTAATCCAATAATACAAATTCTATGGAATGTAACCAAAGTCCGCCATTGCTTTTCAAATAGGCTTCAACAGAATTATTATAAAAAATAAAATCATTAAAAGGGGGGCCTGGATAAAAATGAATAGAAAATACTGAAAATAATGTGACCAAATGGGCATGGAAATACAAGGTGTGCCCACTACATAGAAACACAATTTAGTAATCAGTCCGTGGGCCTGTGGAGTCCCTGTGGTGACTAGCTATGTGTAACTCCATGTCAGTATGTTGGTGACATGGTGTGTGCCACACTTGAAATAGACCAGAGGACGTGAAGAAAAGACGGAAAGAGAGAGAGAATTATTCCAGACTCATGGTCCAATCAATGAAAAGGAGTTCACAGAACCACTTCATTAAAAAGGCACAGTAAAAAGAAGTTCAAAAAGAGTTGTCCCTGGAGATTAGAAAGAAAATTACAGACAACCAAGACAAAGTTAAAGACTATAAGTGGAGCATCCGAATACAGAAAACAGATAACCCAGAAAAAACTCCCGGTAGGTCACTATTAAAGCTCATTCATTCATTCATTTTCTTATCCGTTTTTTCCCTTTCGGGGTCACGGGGCTGTCGGAGCCTATCCCGACCACTCATGAGCGAAGGCAGGGGACACCCTGAACAGGTCGCTAGTCTGTTGCAGGGAAGTATTTCAACATTCATACAACAAGCTATTAAAGCTTTATTAGAGAAATGGGATGATGTGAGTGGAATCTTTGTTCTCCTGAAGGGGGCAGTGGAGGAAGGCTGCATGTACTGAGTTGAGGTAGAGTCAGTCATCCTTGCAGGAAGTAGGACTGTGTGGGACTTTGAAACTACAAGTTTCACTCGGCCAACTTTGTAGTCTATATGCAGCAGAGGCAGAGAGCCATAGAACGAGAAAAAGCTGGAGGACCCCATGGGCCTGACCTTGACAGAACGTGAAGATTTCTGGGATTAGTCAAGAACTCGTAAAAGCCGGCAACGCGAGACATAAGTGGAAGAGTATATATATATACTGTTCCCCTGTATATATAGGGCAACACAGATGAGATGAATTAACCCTTGTGCTATCCTAGGCACTTTAACATTGGGAGTTGGGTCATCTAGACCCACTAAACAGTGCTCTGAACCTTTTCTCTTCAATGATTTGTGATCTTCACTGGTGTCCATGGATTACATGAAATCCTCTCCACCTTTATCCACCTTTGTCATGGTAGGGAGAAAACGTCAATGTAAGGGGGGGGGGGGGGGGGTCATAGGATAGCAGAAGGTTTAAAAACATCTTTATAGGTCAAGTTCCATTTGAACTTATGAGATCTAGGAGAGTTTCTGCTCGAGTTTCTTTACAGGATGTCAGAATAGTCTCCCACATCCTGTTTGGATGTGATCTGCCCCCCACCCTCACAGATATTTTGCTGGATGTTGCTCCAAAGGTTCTCAACAGGGTTGATGTCAGGGGAGGATGGGGGGCCTCACCATCAGTTTATCTCCTTTTCTGTCCATAGCAGCAATGATGCAGAGGTATTCCTTAGAGCAGTGGTCCCCAACCACCGGGCCGCGGCCCGGTACCGGTCCGCGGGACACTTGGCACCGGGCCGCGGAGCGGTACCTGGCAGCGGGAAATTTTGGCACCGGAACGCACAGAAAGAAAAAATAATTTCCATTTTATTGTTTTTTTCCGACAAAAACGTTTTATTTTGAAAAGTGACCGGTTTTTCTCTGTTACATCTGTCACACTTAACGCACGGCAAAGTCGCGACACCAAACATCAGGTGATAAACCCCACTAAAATTAAACCCAAACAACCAAAATGAGCAAAAAAGAAACTTCTTTAGAAAGTTGCCTTGACAAGGGGAAAATTATTATTATTATTGTTGTTATTATTACTAAAGAGAAAATACCACCCCCGGTCCATGTTAAATCTGTCTTGCGCTGCAGCGTTGCACCTAAACCCCCCCCCCACCCCCCCGACCGGTCCGCGGTAAACGTGTCTTGCGTTGTACCGGTCCACGGTGTCAAAAAGGTTGGGGACCACTGCCTTAGAGCATGAGATGGTGTATTGTCATGCATGAAGACAGACGGTTCTTCTTTTTGTCAGTCAGAAACTCCACCTACTTTTCAGAGGTCATTCTTACACCTTCAGGGGTCAACCAGCTCGCTCCTCATGTTTCCGGCCCAAACCATGACTCTACCACCTCTATGCTGACATCGCAGCCTTGTTGGGACGTGGTGGCCATCCACCAACCACCCACTACTCCATCCATCCGGACCATCCAGGGCTTCACGGCACTCATCAGTTTGAAAATGAGTCTTCATGCATGTCTGGTTCCACTGCAGCCGTTTCTGTTTGTGACTGCTGTTTGGGGGGGCCAATAGAAGGTTTCCGTAGAACTGCAGTCCTCTGGAGGATCCTCCACCTTGATGTTGGTGGGACTCCAGAGACTCCAGCAGCTTCAAACATGTGCTTGCTGCTTTGTAATGCTATTTTAGCAGCTGATGGATTTGTCTGCTAGAAACTTCCTCATTCTGTCTTTCTCTGCACCAACCCATGTGTCTCTGAATCAGCCACAAATCTCCTGATAGAACCATGATCACGCTGACGTTTTCCTGAAATATCAAAGGTTTTCAGACCTTGTTCAAAGTATTTAACTGTTTCATGCTTTTCAGCAGCAGATGCTTTTTATTTCCCATATTGTTTCAAAATGTTGGTCTGTTTAAAAATGTGGATCGTTCTTCTTTAGTACATTTTTTCTTTTATTTGAACTCAACTAATTATCACAGGTGTCTAAGATTGATGTCAGTGATCCAAAGACCCCCGAAACACAATATTTTGGGGGTTTTGCAGGCTCTGACCTGCTTGAAGGATGAAGAGGAGAAGAGACAGACAGAGGAAGAAAAGAAGAGAAGAAAATAAAGTCAGGTCTTTGACACACCTTTCCTTCTGCTGCAAACCTCTGGAGAAAGTCCTTCAGATCCGTCTTCATGTCATTGTACCCTGAGAGAAACACAAACAGCATCAGCATTAGCTGCAAGGATCCATGGGAGCTGTAGTTCTAAAATCCAGCTTGGCACACCGTGGATGATCTCCAACTGCTGCACACGGCTCAGGTTGTCCAGCGCCGACATCAGAGGGTCGGTTCCTGGCTGCTCACGCTCTCTGGTCTTCCCTTTGTTCTCGTATTCCAGAACGGTGTCCGCCTCGTCCAGCAGGAAGGACAGACCGGCTTCAGACAGCATCAGCTGTGTGTGTGTGTGTGTGGGGGGGGGGGGGGTACAGACTGGGGTCACTTGATGAAGACTTTATTTTGGAATGTTTCTGAACTGTCTTGTACATGAAATTCAGTCAGAGTCAAAGGGAGGGGAAAAGAGCAATAAAAGGGGCGGGGTTAACCCATGGCAGCCTGTTTGTGCAGAAGTATTTATGGTTACCTGGCAGGAAGCACAGGAACACAGCTTAGAGCGCCACCCGGACGGCCAAAAGACGGCTCCCGACTGAACCCTTTTTTGCCCCCCTTCCTGCAGCTCCTTCAGCCGGCAGCTAGGCTCCGCCTCCTCATGGCTTCGCTTACAGCTGGGCTCTGTAACATCCTTCTCCTGTGAAAAGAGGAGACAAGCACCACTGGGGGAGTCATACTACCGGGGAAGCTGGGACTCGAACCCTAAGTCTGCCTTTGTCCACAGCCCAAACCCAAAACATTGTGTGTGGGAGACGTGTTTACTGTTGCACATCCTTAGAAGGAGGCATGAGAGTGAAGATGATCACTATTGCAGAATAAACCCGGTGAGTTGAGTAGTTTGCAGACTTGGAAAACTAAACACGCTCAGGCTGCAGGGGCAGGAGCAGACACCATGAATGTCCATCCATCTTCAAACCTTTTCCCTTTGAGGGAACAGGGTTGCTGGAGCCTATCCCAGCAGGCTTTACCCAGGGCCAAACACCCACACACACTCATCAGTCAACATACGGTGCATATGTCTGGACTGTAGCAGGCGAGTCTGGACAAAACCGATGCATGCATGAGGAGAACATGCTAACTCTGCACAGAAAGGATAAAGCTGGGATTTGAACAAGGACCGTATCTCTGAGAGGAGAGTGTTCGAGTCCCACTCAAATCATTTTTTGAACTATCTTCAAGGCGTTCCCAGAAGTCTTTTAATTATGATTATGCAATTTTAGTATATAGAATACTTTGAATTTTCTGGTATAGATCTATCAATGAAATTATAGTAGTATTAATTATAGTAGAGAGGGAGAAATGTAACTATTCATTATAATTATCACATAAAACCGCAGCAACAAGCAATACTCAACCCTAATATTAACTTCACATGAAGAAAAAAACCATAAAAGCTGTAAGTATCAACATGTTTTAAGTACCTTAATTTTATTTTAAATAAACAAAACTACTTTCCTTGTTTTTTTCCTTCCGTTCTTTTTCCTTCAGTCTTTGGTTACCATGGTTACCATGGCGCCGCGTGTGTGGCAGCTTATCTGGGCAGCTCTACCTTTTTGTGTTCCTTACTTTGCGTTTTTTAATATTTTTCTTCCACCTTATTTGTGTTTTTTGTATCTTTCAACAACTAATACGAAGTTCTGCGACAAAGGACAGGAACATTATTACTTTTGCTTTTTGTTTTTTTTTTTTATTTTTTTCTCAACTTTTTGAACCGGCCTCGGGGGATCCGTTAGGATGCAGCTCCATTGTTTACACTCGAGATCAGCTGTGAGCTCTTGGCCGAGCTGAGATTCTCCTCGCTGGAAAGCCAGAGATTCCAGCTGAAATACGGAAGAAACGACGAGGCTGCAGAGCTGGAGTTAAACGCCGGGAGAGAAGACGGAGGTCCGAGCCATATTTACCATCCGTTACTATGGGAAACGTCCGCGCGCTCTCTAACAAGCTGGACGAGCTAACGGCGCTCATGCGTCTGCAGCGGGTGTACCGGGAGAGCAGCCTGCTGTGTTTCACAGAGACGTGCCTCCACCAGGACATAACAAACGGTTCACGCTGGTGCGGGCGGACCGGAGCGCGGCGCAGAGCGGAAAGAAGAAAGGCGGTGGTCTGGCGGTGTTCGTGAATGACAGGTGGTGTAACCCGAACCACATCACTGTGAAAGACCAGCACTGCAGCAAGGACGTTGGCCTGGTGGCAGTCAGCGTTCGGCCGTACTATCTCCCACGGGAGTTCTCCATGTGCTGGTGGTCACTGTTTACATCCCCCCCGTCAGCTGACGCTGCTGTCGCTTGTGAGCGCGTGCACAGCACCGTGTCCCAGCTGCAGACACAACACCCACAGGCCCTGATCCTCATTTCTGGAGACTTTAACTATGCATGCACCCCCCTCTCCACCACCCTGTCCAACTTCACCCAGTATGTGAACTGTCATACGAGGGACAGGAAAACTCTGGACCTTTCTATGCTAACGTCAAGAATGCATATACTTCTGCCCCCCTCCCTCCTTTAGGACGCTCTGATCACAACCTGGTCCATCTCTCCTCTGCTTACACTCCAGTGGTGAAACAGCAGAAACCACAGGTTAAAACGGTGAAGATCTGGACTGAGGAGGTAGCAGAGCGACTAAGGGACTGTTTTAACACCACAGACTGGGACGTTCTCTGCAGTCCACATGGGGAGGACATTGACAGTCTCACTGACTGCATCACAGACTATGTCAATTTTTGTATGGAAAACACAGTGCAAACAAAATCAGTGCAGTGTTTTTCCAACAATAAGCCCTGGGTCACTCCTGAGCTGAAGACCCTCCTAAATGAGAAGAAGAGGGCTTTTCTCTCTGGGGACAAGGAGGAGCTACAGAGTCCAGAGGGACCTGAAATACAACATCAGGAAGTGCAAGGACTGCTACAGGAAGAAGCTGGAGCAGCGCCTGGAACAGCATGAGAGTCATGTTTTTTGATTTCTCCAGTGCTTTCAACACCATCCAGCTTCACTGCTGAGGAGGAAGCTGGAGGTTGCAGGTGTGGACCAACATCAACCACAGACTGTGGCCTGTCTGTGAGGCTGCGTGACTGTGTGTCTGATGTGGGGGTCTGTGCTCCCCCCATTCCTGTTCACCCTGTACACATCAGACTTCATCTACGACTCCCACCACTGTCACCTGCAGAAGTGCTCAGATGACAGTGCCATGGCTGCGTATCGGGGGGGGGATGAGCAGGAGTACAGGGGGGGTCATCTCTGACTTTGTTGGCTGGTGTGAAGTTAACCACCTGCAGCTTAACACCAGCAAGACGAAGGAGCTGGTCCTGGACTTCAGGAGGTCCTCACCACCACACTCTCCGGTGAACATCCAGGGTTCAGACATTGAGGTCGTGGACACTTTTGAATATCTGGGTGTTCACCTGAACAGCAGACTGGACTGGTCCAACATGGATGCTCTGTACAGGAGGGGCCAGAGTCGCCTGCACCTGCTGAGGACACTGAGGTCTTTTGGTGTGTGCAGACAGCTGCTGAGGACCTTTTATGATCCTCTATGGAGTTGTGTGCTGGGCGGGGGGCAGTGCAGGCAGAGTCATGAAGAGGCTTAACAAACTGGTTAGAAGGGCCGGCTCTGTCCTGGGCTGCACACTGGAGTCCATGGAGGAGGGGGCGGACAGGAGGATGTTAGCTAAGCTAACATCCATCATGGATAACCCCTCCCACCCCCTGCACCAAACTGTAGAGGCGCTGACCAGCTCCTTCAGCACCAGACTGTTACCCCCACAGTGCAAGAAGGAGCTACTGCAGGTCACCCCCCCACAGCCATCAGACTACAACAGTAGCCGCGTTTACATGGGTAAAATATCTTGATCGGATCAATGGTCGGGTTAAAATTCACCCGTGCACATGGGCCCAGAAAACCTTTTTCCGATTAGAACAAGCGTTCCCATGGGTCACACTTTCGGTCGGAATAAATCATTTGGGCATGCGCAGTACTGTTGAGAAACCCGGAAGGAAGTGTCCCGTTGTAAACCACCCTTTGCTGTCACATACATTTATGCAGTAGCTCGGTAATATACGAGACGATCTTCCTAACTTGCTTTTATTAATCTTATGAATATTATGAAGCGTCTACTCGCTCATCGTTTTATATTTAATCCGTGTGGTCGGTGCTTTTTTGTGCTGGGGGACCTTGAAGCCAGGGTTAGGAGAGGCTATAAACACAGGCTAACAACATTAGCTTGGCTGCACGCAAATGTTTGGGAATAAGCCTTTATTCAGCCTTTATTTTGTCGGGACACAACTGGAAACACAAATCCACGTGACTGTTTGGACAGTTTCTAAGGACTGAGCCACATTTCTGCTTTGAAGCTCACACACCGACCCAAATGTGTGAGCTGACGGGCCGAGCTCTGCTCGGTTCTCGTGAGTCCTGCAGCCGGTAACCCAGAGCGGCGGGTCGGCTCACAACCGAATTCTCACACATAACAGCACAACAAAACGCACACGTAACAAAGCACCCTCCCCCCCCCAAACACATTAATAAATCCGCCTGCTCTGCTCAGAGAGGTTCACTCGGTCTACTGGCACCGGAGCCCGAACGCAGAGCTCGGGTGCCGGGTCCAGACCTCAGTGGGAATGAAGCGCTCCTCCCCGGCAGCCCCTTCGTGAGGGGTGAGAGAGAGGCAGAGAGCCAGCGGGGCGAGAGCGGAGCGGCGCTTTTCAGGGGGCCTCCGCAGACCAGCTGATTGGTCCCGTATGAGCTCCAAAGCTTTCTCTCAGTGAAACACCATCTATGCATGACGCAAACCAGAGCAGAAGTGACACACGATCGGAATGACCGTTTACATGCTCCACGATCGGATAAACCATCGGTATAACCCACCTATCTCGATCGGAAAGAAAGTTTGATCCGAAAGAGTCTGACCGGGGCAGAGTATTCCGAACGGCGCGTTTACATGACACATTTTCTTTCCGATCAGGCGTTCTTTCTGTTTACTTTTGCCCATGTAAACGCAGCTAGTGTGTTACAGTAACACTCCATGGTCCCAGGGTGTTTTTTCATTCACTCATTTATTTATTTTCTTTTGTTATAGTTGTTGTTTTCCAATTTTAAATTGTTTTTTTGTTCCTGAACAGTTGTTTGTTTTTGGTGTGAACTTCATTATTTATTTCTGTATTTAAAAAAAAATTTGTAACGTTTTTTTTTACAGTTTACATGTTTTGCAGACCGCATGTTTTTTACACTTTTGCAGCTGTATTTATTTAATATTTAATGTTTATTTATTTAATAAGAATCTCATTTTTGATCATTTTTCATTATAATTTTAGTAATATTTTTAATTATTTAATATGAATGTCATTTTTGCTGCCACAGATAAATGAAATTTCCCCCATTGTGGGATTAATAAAGTTATCTATCTATCTATCTATCTATCTATCTATCTATCTATCTATCTATCTATCTATCTATCTATCTATCTATCTATCTATCTATCTATCTATCTATTTAACCACAGTAACAGAGAGAAAAAGCAAAACCATCAATAATTGGCAGTAAATATGTGACAATATCTTTTAAGTGATTCACTCTTCTAGTGCACAAAACATTTTCTTCTTCCTAGGGGGGCCTGGCAAAAAATATTTGAGAAGCACTGTGTTAATCCATGTTTGCACTCCTTGCTTGTACAACTTTGACGACCTCATCAGAACATGTCTTCTTTAGATTCTGAATAATTCCTCCAACATTCTTCGGTGCCTCACCTGGTTCTCTGACTTAGCAGTAATATCTTCAGCTCCAGGCCCCTCCTCTTTTGGTTCCTCTGGACCTGCAGCTGAAAACAACCAAATAAAAGCACACAGACAACAATCACTATAAAATATAAAACCTTTGTTATCATTAAAATAACTTCAAAAAAGAACAGAGGGCTTTCAGTATTTTATCCTGGACCTGAACTTCATCAGGAAGAATGTTTACAGTTTCAGCTGCATGAAACGGAAACCTCTGAGTTTAGTCCTGACTCGACCCCATCAGCAGGTCTGCTCCTAAGCTTCCCAGAATGCAGCTGTTTCATGAGGGACCCAGGAAGCCAGTGTAAAGACCAGAGGACAGGACTGCAGCGGAATGATAAATGGAGTTTACTTCTATATTTACAGTCACAGTGTCAGTCACACTCACATTCCAACACTGATGACAAATACTGCCATCAATCTACCCCCACTAGTAGCAATGTGGGGTTCCGTGTTTGGCCCAAGGACACTTCAACACATGGGTGGGCAAAGCGGGAACCTAACCTGTGATCTTCTGATCAGAGATCGACCGCTCTACCTCTGCACCACGGCCACCATGTAAGTGGGGCGCCTGTGGTGAAGTGGTCCCACTTCCTGGTTTTAGTCAGAACTCAAGCAGCAAAGTCGATGGATTACCTGCCAGGTGCGCCGCGTACACCCACAGGACGGGGCTTCTCTTCATGCAGGCCTCACAGATCATCTCTTGGAGCTCAACGCAGTCAGGAACCACACAGCCCAGGTGCTGCAAACACACACAGCTCAGCTGTCAGGAGCCCCCCACCGCTGTGGGACATCCAAAACAGGTCAGGCGCATGGGACTCACCCTGCTGTGCAGCCAGTCCTCGCACACCACACACTGAATCATCTCATCCTCCACCTGCACAGACAACAATCAGAGCACGGCGCAGAGACGACCAGCTGCTGCATGTAAGGAGACCCACCTGGTCATCCGGGTCCGGGTACGGCCGTCTGCAGGTGCAGTACACCCCAAAGAAGTTATGACTGTACTTATTTAGACTGTTGATGTCATCCTTCTCCTGAAACGCACACAGAGTTTCAGAGGGTGGGGTGGATGGGTGGAAGGAGCAGCAGGTGAAGCAGGTGAAGCAGACTAACTCACGGGCTGAAGTTTACACTGCAGATCTGAAAACTTCCTGTTTCCACAGTCACAGCGGAAGTTCCTGTAGCAGGAGAGAGAGTGTGTGTGTGTGTGTGTGTGGATGGGGGGGGGCAGTTATTGTGTCATCTTAACTTTATGCTAGATATCAGCAAGAAACCCCCCAACCCTGTGGACAGCATGGCACAGGTTATACCTCTTGGTGTACAGCTCGAACAGTTCGTGGCCCTCGTGACATTTGTAGGAGCAAGCCAAGCACACCCCTGCGGCCTCGCCCCCCTTTGGCGTGCAGGTGTTGCAGGCATACAGCGCCTGCCTCTTCACGTAGCCCTGAGGCACACACAAGAGAGGGTGTGAGTCTGAACCCCCACCCACCTGTCAGAGGCCTGCAGGAGGACACCTACCAGCGGGTACGAGCAGTGATCCGAGTCACTTCCGGCCAGGACGGCTGAAGCCTCTTCCTCCAGCTCCTCATCCTCCTCCAGAACGTCTACCAGAGAAACGGTCTGCTCCTCACACATGCTGCCCCCCTCCTGGAAGAGAGGGACACCGGCAGCTCAGCAAGGACAGTGACTCCACACCCCTAACCCTGCTGGGAGGGGGCCTTGTCCCATTCATTGTGCTTACACCCCAAAGCCAATTGGAGGTGGGGGTCAAACCAAGAGCCTCCACAACCGGGGCAGAAAGATCAGATCACTGTGACCGTCTCTGCGGGGTAAATAAACTCATTCGTTTGTTGTGAAAAATGTACAAAAACGTGCACACAAACGCACGCGCGCTCACAGCTTAGATGAGTAACGGGTCTGACGTCAGACAGGTAGATGTCCGGTCCGACAGACAGAGGGAGGAGTCCGAACGCTACGTGTCGCGGTTGGCTGCTAAGGCAGGAGAGACGGTTACCGTGGTTACCTAAGAGGATGCTTCAGACTTTATCAATGCTGGAGTGTCAGCGAACCGGCGGCGTAATCATTGGTATTTACAAGAAAAACGGCTTTCCCAACATTTCCTAAGTCGCCATCTTCCTGTCGAGAATTAGTCAAACTTTTATCAGATTCTCTGTTGCCCGCAGTGACATTAAGCCGCGGGACAAAAACGCACAAACTCACGCAAACCTGGAGCTTTACGAGACGTCTTTCAGCGCGTGATCCACGCAGACAGGCGCGCACCGATCAACAAGCAGCAACTGCAGGCAGCGTGAAAAACCCGCGGACTTCAGAGCTAGCTGCTCCTAGCAAGCAACAACTTCCGGCCGTCAACGGAGATTGTATTTTGGCGGCTTCCTGACTCCTGACGTCATCGCGTTTCATGTTTTAAATGCAAACAGTCGGTTTGATAAAAACATAAAGGCAGAAGGAAAAGCTGTGCTTTGTTAGGACCTCTTTAGATCTTACAAGAATTTACCTGAACTGGGGGGAAACTAAAGGAGTAAGAAGTGATGCGTTCAAATGTCCAAAACGGAATTCATTCAGTTATATTAATGGTCATAAATCCGACTTTGGCTCATGAAAACTATTGTAAACCTTATCTTCTTTTCTATCCAGCTTTTCCCTTCGCCACAGCGATCAACTTTGGTCCGGGTGTGGGCCCTAGACTGAGTGAAGACCACCCGGCCCGCCGCCTCATCGGAAACATCCAGGCATTGCGGAGAAGTCCTACAGGGACATGGAGGCCACGCCACTACTGGGCCTCATTTTGATTGTTTCAAAGACATTGCATCCTAGTTGGATCAGCCTATAATGTTTTTCTACTATCATTCTAAGTGCGATTCCATTTGTGTGGCTGTGGCTGTCAGCACATGCAACCGTGTAAACAAAGCTCTGAAGGCAGCACGCCTTACGTAATGACGACAGCAGACGTGCAGGATGGCGGCTGTTGTATCAGCGGAGCTCAGGTACAGAGACGGGCAGAGTCGGAACCTCAGCGTGCAGGTGGACAACAGCCTGAGCTCCCTCATCACTGGGATTTCCGAGCTTACAGCCAATGCGTCTGTTCTTCTAAGCAAGCTGGTGGAGCAGGAAAAGTCGCTCGGAGGCCGAGCAGCATGCGGTGAGCTGAGGACTGGCCTACAATGACGGCATTAGGGGTGTGTGCGTGCGTGTGTGTGCGCGCGCGTGTGTGATAAGAAGACTGTATTCCGACTCTCAAACTACAACACTCCAGCTTCTGCTACTGGAATTCGAGCGACTGCTTTCAAAAGTCAACGTTTCATGGAAACCCCGTTTCTTGCCTCAATGTATGGCAAGCAAAAAAGACCATAAATCACCAGGAAAAGCGGCGCAAAGAAGGACGTAAAGTAGCACATAATTTACATTTTCCTGTTGCCCCAAGACGGGCATAAAAAGCCAATATTTTTCACGTACGAACTGCGCGTCCAAAACACCGCAGCAGCGCGTTTAAAACCGTACATCCAAAGTGCAGTTTTTTATGTGACATGAGCCTTGAAAACCCTACGATAATGAGGAAAAAAAGGCTTTAGCCTAGTGGTTAACCCTCTATGGCATGAATTTTTATTTTATGAGGAAAAAAATATTTCACCCCAGTTTTGGGACCTTGGGGGGGTCCTTGTAATATATCAATCAGAAAATGTGCCCCCTCCCAGCCCCCCCACCAGATTTTGGTGGTGAAGGTACTAAAACACCAAGGTTTTCTATATTATTTAATAAGTGGAATGAGTAACAAACAAGCATCAAATACATTACAAGAAGTTTTTTTTTTCAACAACAACAATTTCAGAAGTTTTCTTTCAGTAACAACAATTTGAAAAAGTTTCTTTCAACAACAATTTCAACATTTTCTTACAACAAACAGCCACAAATTGTTTATCAATGAGTACATTAGAGATTAGCTGCAGTGTGTGTTTATGTTTATGAATGTGTGTTCCTGTGGGGTACTGATTTTTGACAAAACACAGTCTGTATTATTCTGTATGGAAAAATTATTCTGTATGGAAAAAACAGAAAAAAACATCTTGAAGTATTCGTAGGGGGACTTGATATTGTCTGATTTTGGAAGGCTGGCCTGCTTTTCTGGGTAATTAGTGATGCTGGCATTGTGGGGTGTTCTCCAACGGGGTAAGCGTGGAACATCTTCCTGTGATGCTTCATCCTCATTTTCCTCTTCATCCAGTGACTCATTGTCATCAGGCATGCCAGCTATATGTTTTCAAAAGAAACCAGTAAGCATAAAATTAGAATAGGTCATATATACCTCTCTAAACGCACAAACACACACATGCATGCACACACGCGCACACATATGTTCATTCCATACAGTATATTACTCTGCTGACTGAACCCTGATCTCCTAACTCTCCCTCAAACTTGATTCTGGAGTCCACTCTTCCTCACTGTCAATCTCCTCAGGCTCACTATCCTCACTGTCGGAAGGGATGAGCCTAACCTCTTGATCATGTTTCTTAGACCCATAAAATGTTTGTGCCTCCATTTCCTGTGAATAATGGTAGATTGTACAGCAAAAAATGATTATGTTGAAAACTATGCATCCCTGCACATCTCCATCCATTAGCATGTTATAGTTCACACAAAAGTGATCTAACTGCACAATGTTGCCCTGAGGCAACGAATGAAAAACTGCCATTTTAGTGTATAAATGAAGATAAAAAGTATCTTTACTCAATCAAATATGCTTCTCTACTTATTCATGCACATCATAGATATTTTTTATACAAAGTAATTTAAATGTAAACATGTTAAAAAGTGAAATTTATCTTACCTTCTGCTAGCAGTGTGTCCAAGTCGGCTGTGGTCCCAAAAAGGACTGTGTCACCCCAAGACGAAAGGTCAAAGCCACACCCAGCTCAAATTTCATTGGTCACAGACATATTAGCAGACTTTCAGTGTAGTTTTTTGATTAAAAAAAATTAAAGGGATGGAGTGTGGGCCAAAATAGTGGTTTGTTGCCTGAGGGCAACGCCATGCCATAGAGGGTTAAGGCAGCAGCACCTGACATTTTTCTTGTGTGGGAATTGTGAGTCTGACTCCAGGGCGCACAGACACACACACACAGCAGTTCTTATAGCAACAGAATTGTTTTTGAAAAGAGAAAAAATCCACCATGTGTGCCCTGGAGTTGAACTCGCAATTCCCACATGAGAAAAATCGCACTCAACTATAACTCGAGAAGAGCTGTAGCCTTTTATTTAAACATACCAGCATTTTTAACGGCCAAAAGGATGCATTGGATGCACTATTGTGAATATGCAAGAATGGCATTTTGGACGCGTGGTCTGTATGCAATAAAGATGCTGCTTTTGACGCCTGGCGTAAATTACATGCTACTTTTAAAACATGGGTAAAAAGTGGTGTTTTTGATGACCAATACGATGTTTTGTTCTGCATTTTTCCTGGCAATTTATCCTTTTCGCTTGCCATATTAGTGTTCAAAACGCTTGCATTCACGTGTCGCTACAATATCATGACCATGGTCACGATGCAAGTTCTTTCTCGGGCTCTACATCCTAACTGGCTCTATTAGAGACCCACTTCAAGGAAGATCGTCAAATCACTTTGGATCAGAAAACCGGATGCTTGGAAAAAGCTCCGACTAATGACACATTTACTGAAATGGGCGTGCCAAAGTCTCTTATCCACTCCGCTCCCTGGCCCACTCCGTGGCCCACACCCTGGCCCCCTCACTGGCCGCGGACCCTGGCCCCCTCTCGTGAGGTGTGAGAGAAATTATGAGCCTTCAACGCTCATCTGCTGTAGCGAAATGAAATTCTGATCAAACTACATGTCAGCTTGCATTATTTTCCAACATATGTCGCACTGAGAGAAATTGATCAAATGTGTTGGTCTCAGCAACGTCCAAACAAAAACGTGCATTTGCTGTAAACACTTTACTGAAGACTGTTTATCCAACCCGCAGAAGGAAAGAATGGCTTTGCTAGCAAATTACTTTTGAAGCCAGAAGCAATGCCTTCCATCAAGACACCGTCAAATGGACGGCTGTATCTTCACCTTGTTCCGTTGGGAGCTCAGCGACAGGGGAGGGGGCGGGGTTGCTGTGAGCCAATTGTATTTCTAGTGAGCTACTGCCGCTGGGCATAAAATAAGTCTTAAAAATGTACTTTTTGATTTAGGCTAAAAACTGCAGTCATGATTAAATGACTACTGGGAAGGATTTTACTGAAGAAAAACTTTGGTTGGAGGGGGGCTTTAAAAGGCCTTTGAAAGTTCAACCCGGCGACCCTTCCACTGCCTAAACATCAAACAGCTGAACTTTGACCAATCAGGTCATTCGGATTGGGCAAGTTTAGTGTGGATGGCATCATTTTCAGAAGATGGAAGCGTCAACCATTTAAAATATTGAAAAGTGATCATGCAGGAGAAATAATTGAATTTTTTCTCCCCACAACTATGGCACCAAGTCTGTCATATATCACAATAGAGCTGTAAAAGAAAAAGTCTGGAGCAAGATTCAAGAGATTTACAGTTTTCACTTCTTCGACATCTTGCACCAAGCTTCTTCCAACTGTAGGTGGTAGACATGCGCTAGTATTAAAAAAAAGAAGCAGCCCCCCCCTGCCGCTGCCTGCTTGTCTGGTTTCAACCCCACTGGCTGAAACCGCGTTTAAAATACATGTTTGGACTGAACTAGGGTAGGTTTTGAAAAAATCGGCTGGAGGCGGTGCTGGCAGTGCGGATTCTTCCTTCCTTGAATGAATGGAATTGAGTATTTTGGCAGTGTATGTGGACCTTTATTTATTAAAAAATTCCAGCCTTTGAATGAAAGATGCAACCATTTTCTATAAACTAAATTCCTTTGGAATGGAAATCTGAAAAGTGAACTTGAAAGGACAGGAAAGTGTGGCCCAGCACCGGTCCTCAGGAACAAAACAACAGTCCAGACAGCGTTGGGCCTCTTCACATCGCTGAGTTTTTTTTTTTGCTTGATGCAGGTAAAGGAGACGAGAGCAGTGAGGAAGATGAGGAAGAAGATGAAGACGAGCTGAGATCAGATCTGCTGCCTCCCCCCAAAAGATCCAAAACCTGAATCACCAGTGGACACGCCCCACTGCTGTTCATCTGGACCCTTTATTTTCATAACTTCACTGTATTTCTGTTGTCATGGTAACCAGTTGGTCATGTTATTAAACACACAATTGAGACTGCTGCTCCCTGATTGATTTAAAAGATGTGAGATCGTCAATAGCTTAGCTCTAGGACGGGGACGTTGGTCCATCTCTGAGGTGTTGAGGGATAATTGACAGGAGGACTGTTAACACCCAAAGGAGTGTTCATTAAAAGGCACACAGGAAGTGACACGACAGACATACAGACATAGACTAGCATGTCCATCTGCTGCTCCGCCCCCTACGTGTCAATAAGAGTGCCCGCTCTGTGATTGGTTGGTTTGGCTGCTTGGTGACGGCTGCACAGCAGGACGATGCAGACGGGGAGCACACAGTATCCTACAGCTCGGGGGTCCGCTCTGGTGCAAGAGAACAGGAACAGGAAGAGCTGCAGGTACGGCAGCAAGAAGACCGACGCCAGCATCCACACAGGCAGCGAGGACAAGTGAGTGGAGACAAAGGGGGGCATATCCAAAGTACCCATGCTGCTTCTCTGCACATGCTCCAGACTGAAGCTGTGCACCTCAAAGACGTAGTAGGCTGCCATCATGCTGAACAGCAGGAAGAGAACCACGCCCACCCATCCCATCCTCTGGCGAAAGTTCATCATCCTCCATCCTGTGGAGAGAGGGGCATCATGAGGGGTGATCAGAGAGAGAGTTAGGTACGTTAGTGGGGCAGGAGAAGGCTGGTGGTTGCTTTGGACCTCTCAGTTGCAGTCTACCTCAGTCTGGAAACTCTTCCAGTTCCTTTTAAAGCTGACAGAGGAGCCAACAGTGTAACCAGCAAGGGGATCTTCACAAACCCAGTAGGATCCCATTGACATCATTGCAAAACAGACAACTTCACAACGCAAGGATATATATGTACTAGGGATAGGGATGGAAAAAAAATAAACATTAAAAAATCTGTAAAGTACTGAGGGTCACAGCAGGATCGCTTGAAAACCAACCACAGATATAAATAAGGATGTTGGTAAAAATGGTATGAAATTAAAAGTAAACTGGACATTTTTTTGGTTTCTCTTCATGTTGTCGCCCCTTTGTGTTATACGTACATGTGATGCAAGCAAAAGGACGTCCAATCACAAGCTTGCTTTATTCATGTCAGTTGTTTGAAGGTGAACTATGGAAAGGGGGGGGGGGTGTTGTGCACACTCAATATAACACAACCTTTTTTATCACAGCACTGCTAACAATGTCTAAATAAATGACAGTGACATGAGGGCAAGGAAATGCAAATTTATCTTACATGTTGTTTACAAAGACTTTACTAAGTAATTTACATAAGACAATAAAATAAACATTCAAAAGAAATATGAAAGGTGTGATCATTAAAATCATTAAGCTTAAAGTAACAGTACAGATGTAAACTTCTGAATACAAACTACGGTAATCAACTGCAGTCGAGAACAGGCGGGTCTTTAACCTGAACTTAATGTTTCAGCCGATCTGAAGCTTTCTGGATCTGTTCCAGATCTGGGGAGCACAGAATGTGAACGCAGCTTCTCCCTGTTTGGTTGTCAGTTCTTCCAGGAACTGGGGCAGATACAGACCCCTGTTACTGATCGGTACGTTGTACTTCTGTAGGTAGATGTGACATCACAGGAAGCTATACGGCGTGGATTGGATTTAAAACACTCTTAAAGGAGGCATGTTGTGATTAATGTGTCATTAATCAGTAGCTTTAGTAGGCATGTCCTAAAAAAATGACTGTCTTGCAATTTTGCCCATTTCTAGAAACCATAGAAACCTTTGTCCATCTCTGGTATTTACAGAGATGTCTCAGCACACCAGCAAACTGCAGTTGTTGGTCAGCAGCAACAGCTCCAGATGCTTTTGAAGACGCGTGACTTTCTTTTTGTCTTGCAGCCTTACAGTCCTCTGGGGACTAGTATTTGAACGGCTCAGACGTCCACCTCTGTCCCACAGCATCAAGGCAACATCTGTCTGATCGGTCACAATGTATCTGGGCTGCATCTGCCTTTGTTTTCATAATGGATGGCGACACAAGGAGAACCCTTTCCAGATAATCTGTCACAGTTACTTCCTGTATTCTGGAGAAATATATTTTCTAAAGGAATAGATATTAAAATTATGAATGTAAAACCTCCTAATCTGGGTTTTAGAAATAGGATCAGGATAGAATAGCAGATTAGTGGAGAGAGTTAACCTATTTAAATCCCATATGATACAAGCACGCTGAAATGCATTTGTCTGCCACATAGGTGAGACTCGTCTGTCAAGAGATTTTTATCATGATCACCAGTCATGTACGCGCGCGCGCCTGTCTTGTGAGGTCTCGCGCGCAGAGGGCTCCGTCGCCGCGCTCGTTTGTCATACCTTTGTCTTACCTTCTGTGCCGCAGATTATACCCGTGTGGATCTCATCTGAAAACCCAGATTTAGAACAGACTTGATCCCGAGGACTCCGGCACTCACTTCCTGTTTTGTCACCTGACGCGCTTTAATGACGTCATGTGCGAGTAATGGCGCCTCCTGCCGCTCGGTTTGTATCGGAACCAGATTTTTTTCACACAATGGGAGGAATTCAATTCTTACTCAAATGCTATTATAAAGTCGAAAAATTACCCACAAAACTTTCAAACACAGACAAGCCCTGCTGGCCTGGAAACTAATTTATAAACACATTTCTTTCTCCAACATTTATTTGGAATAACAGTGATGTGCAATACAAGATTAAATTCCGTTTTTTCCCCTAGATGGTATGAAAATGATTTTGTTTTAATCAGACAACTTTTCAATTCTCATGGACATCTTCTGACGTATGAAGAATTTCTTTTCTGGTCCACCCAGAGAATATGCAATAGTTAGATGCCGTTCCAACCAGTCTACTTCAACTGTTTGAAGGGAATTGGAACACAAGTCAGTTAAGAACCCAGACAAGTTTTTTGGACACTGTGGAAATTTGTGTTAATCCAGTTTCCAATAAGCAAATAAGAAATCTTTTCCATACCACAACCCTACCTGCTGATTTTATGGGGAATCAAAATTTGTGGACATAAATTGGACTAATGCTTGGACTATTAGTAATAAATACTGTTTAAATAACAAAATAAAAGAGGTGTCCTTCAAAATATTGCATTGTATATATCCTGCCAAAAAAACTTTGAGTAGATTTTCTGCTGACATGGACCTGTGTTGTGGGACACAAGAGGAAACCATTAATCACCTGTTTGAGGACTGCATACACACAAATATGTTTGGGATGGAAGAGGGAAATTATATTGCAAATACAACTAAATAAACTGTAAAGTTTTTGGATAAAGACATTATTCTGGGTTACCTTAATGACAAAGTATTTTGCTCAAATAAGATCAATAAAAAAACAGGAAAGTGAAACATCTTATACTTGTTTAGTGTTTTCTACCTTCCTCGAAGTGCTTTACAGTCACAGTCCCATTCACACAGTCACACACTCACACACTCACACACTCACACACTCACACACTCACACAGTCACACACTCACACGCTCACACACTGCTGCCAACCTTCCACCAGAGGCAGGGTGGGCTTCAGTTTCTTGCCCAAGGACAAACTTCCACATATGGGAATCGAACCTGCAATCTTCCAATCATAGGTTGACTGCCCTACCACTGCACCACGGTTCTTGTTTTTTTTAACTTTTTATGAATTTAGATGCGATCAAATAAAAGCAAATGTTCTTGTGAATTGTAATAAAGTGGAGTTTGATTTTTGAAAACCTGTTCTTGTGAATATAAAATAAAACATTAAGAACTAAATCAAACATCACCTGATATGACTCCAATTAGTATTAGTTGTTGTAAAAATCTTACCAAAAACGTTCGTATGTTGTTTCCCTTTCACAAAAGCTCAGTTGTTTTTCTGCTCCTTCTGTCTTTTCAGCGCTGTTTTACGTCAGGTCTGAAGTGAAATACGTGATCTATCACTCAGAAAGGGAGGACATGGAATACAAATGGCAAGAATAAAAAAGAATAATAAAGGATTACATTATGAGCATATGCTGTGTAAACTAAAGGAACAATCAACCTGACTTCACTCAGGATTGCATAATCTCTCATGCAGCAGAGCTTGCAGTCTGTGCTGAAATGAAACAGGAAATACGTAAAAAACAGAGATTCTGAGAATAAAAATGATTAACTAATTAGAATCAAACTTATAAATTACATTCATGGAACAGGTTATCGGAAACATGCTTATATTAATATCAGTAGACTTTACATCTCAGGACAGCAGGTGAGGAAGATGACAGGTGAAGCACTGCATCTCCCCAGACCACACTTCCCTGCTTGAAATGTGTTTCAACCAGGAACTAAAAGCTCCAGAACTGATCCAAACCTGTCCAAAAATGTCCTTCCACCTAGAGCAATTTTTACCCACAAAGTCAGAATAAAAACTGCCCTATTGAGCAGGAAACCTGGCAATATTGCCTCTGCTCGCTAAATAGCCAGTCTTTGGACTTGGTGTTGACTGGAATATACCATTGCTGCAGAAGGACGGGGGAGGTCCAAACACTTTTACATGATCCATTTTATGCCAGTTCAGTGATTTGAGGTGTTTTTTTTATGACAGAGTTAAATAATGATGGATGTAAAATTGATTGAAAACATTTTTATTAAGTGTTCAGTTCAGGGCCCCTGGAGTGTTGGGTGCCACAGGTGATTGCCTACCTCTGCATAAAGGTCTAATGGGAAGTCTCCCTCTGTTTAACCCTTGTGCTATCTTAGATGACCCCCCCCATTCCATTGATGTGTTCTCCCTATCATGACAAAGGTGGATAAAGGTGGAGAGGATTTCATGTAATCCATTGAACCAGTGAAGATCACAAATCATTGAAGAAAAAAGGTTCAGAGCTCTGTCTAGTGGGTCTAGATGACCCCACTACCAATGTTAACGTGTCTAAGATAGAACAAGGGTTAAAGTCAATGGTAGCATTAGACTTGGCACTGTTTCCACATTTTCTGGCAGGACCACCAATCTTATTTTGGAGGGTAACCTCAATATTTGTCTGTGTTCAACCTCAGATCAGAAAGGGCCATACTGCTGAATTTAAGCATAATACTAAGCTGAGAAATAGAAAGGAAAAGGAACTAACCAGGATTCCATCAGTAGCATCGAGTGAAGAGGGAATAGCCCAGCACAGAATCTGGAGGACATTTGGTATACCAGAGGCTGCCTGCCCGGTGTCACGCTGGTGCCCGAGTCCTTCTGATAGAGGCTGGGTGGGATCCAGTTGTGGGAGCCCCCACCAGGTGCAATTCCCCCACTGTGGTGCACCGCGACAGGCCCAGGCTGAAGCTAGCTGAGGTCCAGGCTGTAGGCCAGGTAAAAAGCTAGAAGACTAGCTCAAATTTCTTGCAGATTTAAAAGTCCATAAAGCTGATTGGTGTGTATGTGGGAGTCAAGGCAAACCGTCCTTGGTAAACGGTGGTCCAGACTGTAGCAGGTGTAGGTCAGAGTGAAGCTAGCTGGATGCCTGGAGTACACTTCCATGAAAGCAGCCAGTTATGAAATTCTTGAAAGAATATAGACAGTCGCTCCTTGATAAACTATTTATTGCGGAAACACACACTCAGATATTCCATAAAATGGATAAATCAGTCAACACTGCCCACAGGTGAACAAACAGAGGACTGAGCTGCCGGGCGGCCATCCTAGTTTCTTCAGGCTGGCTGTGTCCACCAACAGATAGTAAAAGTTCTGCCTATTCCCACATCGTCTACACAAATTGTTGTTTTCTGTCACTGACGTGGTACGTCAGCACGCACACACACTATGAATGTTGATATGCTTTTTAGTGTAGCAGGCCTTACTGTATGCACACATATCTGGTTGTTCTTATGTTGTGGTTTGTGACTTTTATTTGTTTTTAAAATATAGTGTCCTTATTTTTTGGCTGAGGGTAAAGCTGCTTTTTATGTTGACACTCATTGATAGGACCAAACCACTGCTGTCAGAGGAAGAGGGGGATGCTGGGATTTCTAATTTGTATTTTGGCTTATTTATGGAGTTTAACTTTAAATAGATGTTTGTTGATCAATTTATATTGAGTAAACACAACTCTTGTTTAAATAATGACTTAATTGTGTGTTTATGTAAGACAATGTTGTATAGTGTAAAGTGTAGGTCCCTCTCGTTTGTGTCTAAGGTCTCATCATTTAGTATATATTGCTACATGGCTCCAGGAGCAACAAAACTGCCTTTTCTCTTTGAAGGCCTGTATGCAAGAGAGCATCCTAATATGGTAGCAAGAACAAGCATGTCTGTGCACACACAGAATTTCTTTAAGAGAACGCATGTCCTAACCCCCAAACGTAACAATACTCTAACCTGTTAAGAGTTTGTCTTCATCAATTTAAAAACACACTCACACAAATCTTTCTGCATGCATTCTTTTTAAAACAACCATCACACCAAAAGAAAGTTAATATACATAAAAAAAGAAACACTGCTGCAAAGAAAATAAATTAAAAACCATCCCTGATAAGTCACTTTCGTTGTGGTTTTTTAATTTACAGTGCTTCATTTTATTTGGAGCATTTTTTTATTTCTATTTGCAGCAGTGTTTCTTTTTATTCTTTATTTGTTCTTTTTATAGTTTCTTTTTTTTTCTTTTGCAGTGACTGCTTTTTTGCTGTGATGGTGGGTCTTGGCCAAAAAACCACAACAGCAAATAACCAAAAAACAGAAAACATTTGAAAAATCTAAAAAGAATCAACAAAAATGATAAAACATAAATAAACAAAAGACTTACAGAAAATTTCCTTCAGATATTAACATCTATTCTGCACAAAGTTTTTAACAGAGAAATACATAATATTACATTAAAAATGACAAAATAATGACAAAAACAACAGAACAATTCAGGTAAGTAAGAGAAAAAGAATCCAAAATATGTCAACAGAATTCATGATGTTTTAATGTTGGAGGTGGGAGCATTTAGCTCCAGGACCCACAGCCAAACCCCCAGAGACCCACCCCGACAGAGGCCCGCTGTGCCCTGACTGATGCATTCAAAAGCCTTTGAATGGGACGCTCAGCATGAGGGTCAACCCTGTGACCCTGAACGCTTCAGAACCACACCTGTCAAGGACTGACTGATCCAAACATTTCATGCAAATATCAACTGAACCGTGAGTTCATGCACAGCTTCATTCTCTGCATTTCAAAGCACAAATATTTTCCATATAAACTGCAAAATAGCTATTGGCAAAAATGTGAACAAATGACCAAAGATGAATGTTGAAATAAAAGCAATGCAATTATCCAAACAAATCCTATTTATACTGACAAAGTCAGTAAATATGTTTGCAGAGGATTTGGACCTAAAACAAACTTAAAAGATATGCGAGAGCCAGTGTGGACTCTTTACTGTATATTAAAGACGCATTTTAGCCAAACAGTCATTCTAATTTGTAAAGTATCTGTTTTGGTGGACTAAGTTACTTTGAAAGAATAAAGTACTATTTAGGATTTAGAATTTTTGCAGCACAACATATATGACAAAGAAAAAGAAAATGTTTTTCATTCAGCAGAGCAGCCATTGATGCCAGAATCCAAACATAACTGCAGGATGAAGCCCATCATTCAGAAAAAATCTAAACCCTTTAGGTTTTTCTCTAAACCATTCCTGTCTTTCAAATCAAATTGTCACCATTTCAGGATTTTTTTGGTTTTAGAATACAAACGAACCTGAAGTGATCTTTTTTTTCCGCTTCCATGACTTGGGGCTGAAAGTGAACCAGCTGGAGTTCTGACGTCAGGGCCTGGCTTGAGTCCTGGGAAATACTCAGCTGGCTTTGCTGTCACCTCCTCTGCAAACACAGGAGGACTCAGACGGCCACGATTCCATACCTGCACCTCCTATAAACTGCTGTTTTCCCACAGAAGCTGCCGCTCTCAAATGTGTGTTTACAGTTTCCAGCTGGAGACAGCACTGGGCTGCAGGATTATGGTAATAACAGGCTGCCCGCCCTGTCACTCAGCTGGGTGGGCGGGCTGCCGACTTTTATCAGCACATTGCAGTGGCCACTTCTTTACAACTCCACTCACCACAGCGGCTTTATCTCCAAAACCAGGAGGCGTTTGCGGCGCAGTTGATTGGGAAGCCATCAGTGATCATTGCTAATGAGACTCCTCCTCCTTGCTTTTTTTTCTGCCGCCACGTTTTTCCAAATGTACATAAAAGTCAAGAAGACAAAGCGAGTCTGCAGACATGATGCGAGGTAAGCGCCTGCTTTTCTACCAAACAAAGCTTCAGGTTTGGGCGCCGCAGAGCTGACGTACCCCCACCATCAAGTCATCAGATAAGAGTGCTGCTCTGCGGCTCCTTTGGAGCAGATGACCTTCAGAGACCAGAACCTGCTTCTTAAAGGTTTTCAGGTCTTCTGATTCAAATGATGTCTGCTTTTTCAGGATGCAGAATGGGACGGATCTGTTTGTACGGTTTCCAAGGAGACGGTGAGGAGACGAAAGCTGCTCCTTCATCCACATTGCCTCTCTGTTTCAGGACTCTCCTCGGGACGAGCCACCTCTTCACGCTCAGGAGATCCACCCCCCAGGTAAGAACAGTTCAATCTGCTGCAAGTTGGCTGCATCAAGAGAACCGAGGACGTCCTGGAAATGACTTGGGGATCTGCTCTGAAGCTCTCGAATATCCTGGGGAGGGGCACTGCAGCTTCAGCATCACTGTCAATGATCAGTCCATCAGTCTGGGGGGCAGCCTCAGCTGTGAACCCGTCACGCTCTCCTTCATTCTCATTTCTGCTCTGGTTTCAGCTCACCGGAGCTTGAGCTAGGGAATTATCTTCTTCCAAGACTCCATCTCTACGGGGGCTCGTTGGACGGGGGGGGGGGGGGGGTTCAGCCATGCTGTCCGCAGACATTCAGATTCTGGCGTTCGGCCTGGCGCTGCTGGGTGTCCTCGGTGCCACGGTGGCCACTCTGATGCCCAACTGGAAGGTGAGCATGAGCATGTGGACGAACATCATGACCCCCACCTCCCAGATGCAGGGTCTGTGGATGGACTGTGTGTGCTATAGCGCGGGGGTGTTCAGCTGCACGATGAAGAACTCACCACTGACGCTGCCCGCCTCCCTCCAGGCCATGCGGGCCGCCATGGTTCTTTGCTGCATGCTGGCCACATTCGGACTTTGCCTTGCCTCCCTTGGGCTAAAATGTACCCGCTGGGGGGGCAGCTATCGAGCCAAGGGGCACACGGCCATCGCTGCCGGGGGATGTTTTGTCCTCTCCAGCCTTCTCTGCCTGGTTCCTGCATCCTGGTTCACCAATGAAGTCATCACTGCCTTCCTGACCACAGACCTGCCGGACAGCAGCAAATATCAGCCTGGGGGGGCTCTGTGCATCACATTTGTCTCTGCTGGATTTCTTTTGGCTGGAGGGGTCATTTTCTGCCTGTCCTGTCCTGGAAAAAGATCAAGGTGGCCGGACCAGGCAACATCTTCTGACAGGAACGACCAAAGGAGGGGGCGCCTGCGAGGGAAGCAAACGAAAAGTGTCAAGCTGCAGACGGACGAGCCTAACCTGGGGGAGCCAGAGCACCCGCCCCCCTGCAGACGCTCCCCAGAAGACCTCAAGGACAGCTACAGTCTCCAGGAATACGTGTAACCCCCACATGTCCGTCTGACCCTTGTAGTGATGGGGGGGAGTAGTCTGAATTAACTATAAACTCAAAATAGAGAGGAGAAACTGCGGAGACATAAAAAATTTAGTGGGGGGGGTCCCCTTAAGAAACTGTCCGCATCACTGCTGCAGCTCTGCTGAACTGAGATGCAAAGAAATACATCCACCAACTCTGAGCCCCCCCAAGCCTATGTTCATGATTTAACAGCTGGAGAGGCGGATGGCCCCCCCTTTGTTGTTTGAGGGCGGAGCCAAAGTCTCAATTATTACTGTGAACCCTGGCATGCACACACCATGCACAAATACACACACAAATACATGCAGACACACACAACACCAGGTTTCAGTGCTGTGTGCCGTTCATGACGTGGAGATTTAAAGGAAACGCTGTGAAACGCCAACATAAAGTGATAAGTCTGCCGGACTGAAAAAGAGTTTCTAATAAATACAAGAACCAAATGAGTTGTGGAGTTCATTTGCACAAACATGGCGTCTGTGCAGGTAAAAGCAAGAACTTGATGCTGAAGAGTACCACACTTTTAAACGCATCACAGCAGATGATGGACTCAAGTTTTTGTCTTTAATTTTAAAGATCACATGTAAAATATCACACAACTGCTCCAAATTGAAAATAAAATACTTATTTTCTCAAAGATGGATGGATGGGATCCTGCATCAGAAGTGTCACAGAAAACTGACCGATCTGCTAAGTTCAGATCAGGGACTTGAAGGTGACTACACCCAGCCCGTCTTTCAGCAGTGATGGGGGAGGCGGAGGAGCAGTGCTGCGTGAAAAGAGGTAATGATGTTCTCTGCCTCCCCATTACCCCATCTCCACACATGGATGCACATGCCCCCTCCCCCAGCAGCCAGCCTCAGCAGCAGTCAGTTTCAGGCTGTAACTTACTTGCTACTATGGACAGGTATGTATGTGCATGTGGATTGGTGGTGGTGGTGGTGGTGGTGGGGGGGGGGTATCCAGTCTGAATGAACTGTCAATCACTTCTGCCCAGCAAGCGAGGCTCGGGAACTGAATGCCCCCCTCCCTTAAGAAAAACCTTAAACATCAAAAACCAGCGTGTGTGTATAAGAAAGGATCAATGCATCAGCTGCAGCCCCCACACTTCATGCTGATGAAGCAGGCTGAAGAACAGGCCTGCAGTGGAGAAACTCATTCTGCATCGGCAGAATCATTTCTGAGGATTTCACAGCAGACGGCTTCTGCTGCTGCAGGACTCCACAGTCTCCAGGAAAACACTGAAATTCATTCCTGCTGTTTTTCACCACAAAACGATATTTCTTAAAGATAGCTCAACGTGCTTTTTGATGAAATTCTTAAACAACAGCTCTAGTTCTGTTATTCTTCATCTCTTCAGCACAGATCTGCACCAACGTAGGGTTGGGGGGTGTCAGACCAAAGACTTTCTGCTTTATGTGGACAAGCTAAACACGTTCAGACTGCATGCTGGTGCTGAGCTGGCTTCAGTTTAGAGACTGTGGATATGTGGAGTTTGATGAAGACAGGACCCGACTGGATCAAACAGCTTTGTTACTAAATTTCAGATTAGAGAGGTGTGGTGACACATTTATAGAACCTGAAGCACCTTCAAGACCCTCACTGATCTTTATCAGTTGTTTTTAAATGTCCATTCTTAGCATATTGTTCAGTGGCTTAACTTGTTTGTAAAGCTCTCCATGTATTTGTTGTTTTCAGTCGGGACTTTGTTGTTTTAAAACACAGTGAATATCTGGAACAGCTGCTAGCTACAGCATTTCTGTTTAACATATGTGAACTTATGTATTAGTTGAAAACACTAATACATAAAAACCAGATACTCAGTAAAAAAAAAAGGTTCAAACTAGTTTAAAGAGGGAAAAGAACAAAAATCAGAGAAGACGTTGACACGAGGTTCTGCCCCGTCAGCACACTGAATCATACATTTTACTTGTTGACTGTATAAGAGAACTGGACAGAGCGAGTGTGACGTCACCCAAAGAAAATGCCTTGCTTCTAGTTCCAACGACATGAAGCCAATTCCGTCACCATTTTTCGCCATGTTTGAACCAGACGACGTTAGTAAGCAACGATTGGTCCTCGGTCTGATTCCACACTCCTTCCACTGAGAATGGGCTCGAGAGAATCTGTCACTCAAGCGTCTCACACATTCGAGGTGAGGGCCAGCAGGTACCACATGCTTTTATTGAGGCATCTGACTGACCAGAAAAGATCAGGAGAACATGTAAAAAAGAGGTAGTAGATCAAGAATGGTCATTCTGGCAAATAGAACAAATAGCTGTTTATTTCTCCATAGACGTTAATGGGATCTGGGACCCAGCAGAAACTTCCTACACAAACTGTGCTAAAGGGTGTGTGTGCAGAATCTTTTGAAGACATTTAGACGGCGGTGTAGTGTATGTGATACGCAGGAATACGCCATATACCCAGTAGAAGTTCCGCATAACCACTGAAAATGAAAGATGATATGCATCCATTTGGGGTTTTTTTTATAATAAATATAAATAAATATTCAAAAACATTTTTGTCAGGCGCGCACAGAGCACCTCAGACTTTGGGTCCTACTAAACGTACTTAAGTCAGAGGACACCGAAGCACGAGAGACAGTCGGCTCTACAATGGACTTCCGTTGTGGAAGTGCCATCAAGATGGCATGTTGATTGGCAGCTTGAGATATAGGCTGGTCAAACTTTGTCCCAAACTTTGATTTGCACCCTTTTTAAAGATCACTTTGACCAGAAAACATGAACCCTCAAAATATATTAAAGCCATCTACTATGAAAAAAACCCTCTGAAAGTGGTGGGAAAGGGGTAAGCGAGGAAGAAATACTACCATTTAACTCTGCTGAAATCCAAGAATGTAAAGATAAAAGTAAAAAATCAGAAAAAGTGAAACGTCTGAGAGAGAAAAACACAGAAATAGAGAAAAGAGCGTCAGAAATAGAAGAGAAAACGCAGAATAGGAAAGATACAAAAAGATGGAACTTGAGATTAAATGGTTTTAAGGTGAAGACACCCCAGCGATTGTTGCTGACATCATCACAAAGATCGCACCACCGTGGACAGAGCAGGTGGACTACATTCTCCACACGGTACACCGGCTGGGCCCGATGGATGTCAACCGCCCCGTCAAATCATCATTCAGTTCACAGGAAGGAGATCCAGAGACGAGCTGTGGCGAATGACTGAACACACCCCCTCTGTAGAGACCTCAACAGTCGCTTTGCAGAAGACTTCCTCAAAGAAGACATGAACAGGCGAGGAAGAGTGGTTGTAAGACTGTTTTGTGGTCCCTATGCTTTCATTAATGGTCAAGGAGTCACACCATAAATTTATTTTGTCTTGCAAGTAATTCAAGATGAATGCTGTAAATTCAAGGTTTTGTTGCCTTAAAGGTTTTGTTCAGTAACATTTTCAGCCTCATTTAAGTCTGTTAAGATGACTTTTCTGTTACATGAAAAAGTTTTTTTTTGTTTGTAAGAGGAAGAATGATGATTTTGTTTTTCTACAAAATCACACAAAGGAAGACAGTTTATTTAGTGTCAGCTATGGGGGGGACAAGGTTTTTTTCAGTCAGGGCAATCCCAGATCAGCAGGGGTCGCTATACTTCTCAAAAACTTCCAAGGCAAAACTGTGTCCCACATAGCAGATGAACACGGTCACTGGCTGATCATCATAGTAGATATTGATCATTTGAAATTCATCCGTCCAACATATATGGTTACAATAATATCAAAGACAATAAACATTTGTTAGAGCAAATTGCATTACAGTTAGATCAACTCAGAGTAGTATATCCATCCAATAATATCATAGTGGGAGGGGACTTGAATCTAGTGCAAGATGGCTGGAGGCAGATTTCCCTCTAACTTTGATTCAAGTCACCCCAGTGGAACACTGAACAATGTCTGTGATGGTCAAAGCCTAACTGACACGTGGAGACGCCTGAATCCAGGTATGATTCACTTCACATGGTTCAACTCCAGTTACACCCTAAAATCAAGAATTGATCATTGGTTAATTGCAAATCACTTATGTCATGAGATTAAATGTAACACATCTGCAGCGCCACTAACAGACCATTGGACGTTGGACGTTAATTTTGTATATTAAACCCAAAAACAGTATAAAGTATTTAAATAAATACTGGAAATTCAACTCAAGCCTTAATAAAAACAACGATTACTGCCAAGACATTCAATCACTGATTTCAGAAATAGAAACATCTGAGAAACTTGATTCCCCATCAGAAAATGGGAATAGCTGAAGTACAGAACTCATAAACCTTCAATCCCATTTAGTAAAAAGTTCAAATCAAATCTGAAAAAAAAGTGATCTGGACACAGTAAACCAGCTGAATGATTACTGTGGTAAACCTGACCCGTCTGAGAGGATAGACAACAGAAATTGAACCTACAATCAAAATGAGATGACATTTATACTCAGAGAGCCCGAGGAGCATAATCAGATCCAGAGATGGATGGGGGGGGGGTCCGCCTGGAAAAGAGAAGGCAAAAAAGGAACAGCCTCTTCTTGTAAATGATATAGAATTACAGACAAAAATGCTATTCCCTCAGAAATGTGTAGATTTTATAGCCAACTCTACAGCTCTACATCTTCAAGAAAAGACTAACAACTACAGTGGTGGTCAAAATAGTTGGTACCCCTCAGTTAAAGAAAGAAAGTCCTCAATGCTCACTGAAATGACTTGAAACATTCAAACGTAACAATACATTAAAATTCATTGAAATTTAAATAATCCAAATCAGCCATTACTTTTGAGTTGATGATTAACAGAATTATTAAAAAAACAAACTAATGAAATAGGGCTGGACAAAAATGATGGTACCTATAACTTAATATTTTGTTGCACAACCTTTTGAAGCAATCACTGCAATGAAACGGTTTATGTATTTGTCAATGAGCCTTCTGCACCTGTCCACAGGTATTCTGGCCCCTCCTCATGAGCAAACTGCTCCAGTTGTCTCAGCTTTGATGGTGTTTTCTCCAAATGGCATGTTTCAGCTCCTTCCACAGATGTTCAATGGGATTCAGATCTGGGCTCATAGAATCCACTTCAGAATAGTCCAACGCTTTTCTCTGAGCCATTCTTGGGGGTTTCTGGCTGTGTGTTTTGGATGGTTGTCCTGTTGGAAGACCCATGACCTGCCACTGAGACCAAGCTTTCTGACACTAGGCAGCACATTTCTACCCAGAATGCCTTGATCATCTGGAGATTTCATTTGACCTTGAACAACTATCAGACACCCTGTGGCAGATGCAGCAAAGCAGCCCCAAACCATAACTGAGCCTCCATGTTTCACAGTAGGGACAGTGTTCTTTTGGTTGATGCTTCATGTTTGAGTCTACCAACATAGAGCTGATGTACCTCACCAAAAAGCTCCAGTTTGGTCTCATCATTTTCCCAGAAGCTTTGTGGCTTGTCAACATGCATTTTTGCAAATTCCAGTCTAGCTTTGATGATTTCCTTTCAACAGTGGTGTCCTCCTTGGTCATCTCCCATGAAGTCCACTCTGGCTCAAACAACCACGAATGCTGTGATCTGACACTGCTGTACCTTGATCTAGGAGTTCACCTTCAATGTCTTTGGAGGTTGTTCTGGGCTCTTTGGATACAGTTCCAACTATCTGTCTCCTCAATTTGTCATCAATGTTCCTCTTCCAGCCACGTCCAGGGAGGTTGGCTACTGTCCCATGGGTCTGAAACTTCTGAATAATATGTGCCACTGTCGTCACAGCAACTTCCAACTGCTTAGAGATGGTTTTATAGCCTTTATCTTTACCATGTTAGTCTATAATTTTGTTTCTAATGTCCTGGGACAATTCTCTCCTTGGCTTTCTGTTGTCCATGTTCAGTGTGGTCCACACCTTTTCACCAAACAACAACGTGACTATTTGTCTCCCTTTAAATAGACAGACTGACTGATTCTGGGCTTGAAAACAGCTGTGATGTCATTTAAAGGACAAACCTGAGTTCATCATGACCCCCTGGGCAATTAGTTCTCAGTCTTTTATGGAGGTACCATCATTTTTCATTAGTTTTTTTTTTAATAATTCTGTTAATCAACAACTCCAAAGTAATGGCTGATTTTGATTATTTAATTTGGAATAAATTTTAATGTATTGTTACTTTTGAATGTTTCAAGTCATGTCAGTGAGCATTGTGGACTTTCTTTCTTTAACTGAGGGGTACCAACTATTTTGTCCACCACTGTGTATAAAAGAGATTGCGCAACACCTCCCCAAAGTAGACAACAATTTCAAACAAACATGTGATAATCAACTTTTAACCTCTGAGCTTGATGCTGTGATCAGTCGACTCTCTCTTAATAAATCTCCTGGATCAGATTGGATCAGAGGGAACTTTTACAGACACTTTTGGGAAGATATCAAAAATTTACTGTAAAAATTCCTGGAAATTTGTGAGACCTGCACCCCCCCCAACTAGTTTCCATCCCAAAACCTAACAAAGATCCTAGACTTATAGAAAACAGACCTATCACCTTAAGAAATTCAGACTACAAATTAATAACATACATCTTTGCCTCTCGTCTCCAGACTCTCAGGACTTCTTGCAGAAACACAGCCTGGTTTTTAAAGGGCCGTTCAATTCATAATAATATGACTGGTTATGGACATCATTGAATACTGACATCTTATAGAAGATAATGGTTTTATTCTCTTTCTGGATTTTTACAAGGCATTTGACTCAGTGTGGCATCTGTTTATAATGGCAGCACTGGAGAATTGTGGTTTTGGCACCAAATTTAAGAACCTGGTCTATGTTAGGATATAAAAAAAAAAAAAAAAGAATATCCACAGTTGTGTCATCTTTCATAATGGCACCACCACACATTTCAAAATTGATGTAGGAATCCCTCAAGGTTGTCCCATCTCACCATATCTGTTCTTATTAGCTACTGAGATGTTGGCCTTTTATCTTTAGAATTGTAATGACATCAAAAAGTTGAAGGTCTTGGACAGCAAGATGATTATTAGCCGGCTAGCAGATGAGACAACACTGGTTTTAAAAGATGAGATCAAATTACAGCATTGAAAAAGTCAAACACTTTTCCGAAGCATCAGGGTTGAATGTAAACTATTGGTTATTCATGACACACCTTTAAAAGAAATCAGTCATATCCCCATTAAGTGAGCATCTACAGTAACAAAGACCAAAAAATACCCAATCAAGGAATGTGGGGAAAAACTTGGTGACTGTAAGACGAGGTTGAATGTGTGGCTCCAAAGAGACACATGGCTGCTGACAAAGATGGAGGGTTTGTACAGATTTATTTACTCATTATACTCTAATGCCATCCCAGACTAAATGAGAACATCTATCAACCAAATGAATTTTAACCTTTTTTTGGAGAAACAAACCTCATTACATGAAAAAGAACTATATGGTCAAAGAATTTAAAGATGGAGGTCTCAAAGTTATTGACTTTGACTGCAGCCTTACCGGAACCCTGAAGATAAACGGGTTCCAATCCTGGGTCAAACACAACCTATCCTTCTGGTTTTGTGTCCCAAATAACTTCTTTAATAAATGAGGTGGCTGTAAAGTTTGTGCTTGTTAGTGATTTTGATGTCAATGAGTTCCCTACAGCATTATCAGAGTTCCCTGGAAAGTATTGCATGTGCAGGATTTCCCGCCAGACTCAAATTTTATTTGGAAGAACAGATACATCCTCCATGAAAAACCAGTCCTGGTTTTGTGCTGAATGGTTTGGCAGAAGTGTCTGCTCTGTGACGGATCTGATGGACACGGAGGGTCATTTATTCCACCCTGAGAAATTCTGTTTGAAACATAACTTCAATCCTCCCAACTCAGAATTCTTAAAAGTGCGCCATGCTCTTCCTCGAGAATTTGTATTTCTAACAAAGAACATACTGACACACGTCATCACAAAACCACAATTAGCCTCATAATTAATTGAAGGACCAAAAATGTAATATTTATTTGATCTGAAATTGGTTCATTGAAAGATTATTTCCTGGACGACAGAAAAAAGGATATATTGCAGAAATTTGAACAAAATACTAATTTAATACTAAATTAAGGACAGAATTCATGAAACTTCCTATTCCCCCAAAAGTTAAAAGAAACACGCTTCAGAATTATGAATAACATGTCCCTCCAGAGAATCACTCAGGTTACGTCTCAACATCGATGACAACAGCTGGTGAGACACCCAGCACAGGTTTTAGTTTCTGGTTGGACGTTTCCAAAGGGTTGAAAAATAAATCCCCCTTCATTATGGACTTCTGTTCACAAGTGGCTCCACCTCAAGGCTGACCCCCCCCCATCACCCTAATAAACGGTTGTATGAGGAAGGAGGGTCGGTTAGGAAGACCCCCCCCCCCCTCCTGGGCTGCCTGGGTCCGGGTGCCTGGGGGGCTCCTGGCCTGTGGGGTCTCTCCCCCCCTCTCCTGGTCTGGCTGGAGAGGATCTGGTTCCCCTTCTGAACACACGGTTCACTTCGGCAGCGTGCATGTATCTCCACTCCCACGTGCACGTGCACATGCACACTACCACACTGCTCCCTGTCTGCTTCACCCCCCCTCCTAACCCACAGTGATTGATGGACAGATATTTTCCACTCATCTTCGTGTCAGAATTTTACCTTTGATGTAATATTTATCTTTCCAGCAGATCTGGTTGAATTGTTACAGCTTCAAATAATAACTTATTCAAATCAGTGCTTGTAACCCCTACTTTCTCACCTCTCTTCCTTTTACTCTCTTCCACCCCCCCCTCACATTCTTCCACTCTCCCTCCCCCCACACACTAAATGTAACAAATAAATAAAAAATAATAAAACAAAAAGGGGTTAATTCAAATCTACACTCTAGTTTCTCTAAGTTCTATAACCTCTTGTTGTGATAGTAAACCTGTCCAACACTAAAGGTCTGCAGCTCTGATCTGTTTGATCAGCTGTTGGACAGAACAAGTTAGAAAAAAATTAAATAAAAAAATAAATGGAAGAGCTTCCAGACTGACCCCGACTGGTGAAACAACCGTCCCCCAGCCAGCTCCTTCTCCAGGGGCCCCATCGCAAGAAGAGCTGACCTCCCAGACCCCACCCCACACAAAGAAACAGGAGCCCAGGCCGCCGCCCCCAAACACCCCCTCCGAGAGCTCCTGTTGGGCACAGACGGGAGAGAGGCCTCAGCTCGCCAAACCTCCAAGGCCCTGTCCCAAAAGTGGACCCCCTCCCACCCAGTCATCCCCCTGACGGGGCCAACCGCTGACATTTTGGTGAGTTTTCGTGCATGTGGTCATGGTGCAGAAATGTCTGCAACAATACAGTCCTTACAGTCAGACATTGAAAAAGCTCCACCGGTCATTTACAGAGTGGAGAAAGTCATCAGTCCTAAAGAGGAGCTGGAGGTCCACGTCGCCGTGGTTACCTGCTTGGTTGTTTAGCAGATTCATCAGCACTGTCAGCAATGAACCTCATCTACTTTGGTTTTTATAAGCGGTGTCTGTTGTGCTGCAACAAGTCGTGACCTGGTGAGCAGCATCAGCAACTTCCATTCACAGCAGCATGAGTGCATGTGTGTTTAATGAGCACACACCACCACAACACCTTCACAACACAGCCAGCAGACCCCAACCGCGCTGTCCTCTGATCCGTCAGGGCAACGGGGGGAGAGGGGGGAGCATTCTCTAGCCGGGACACTTCTGCATATCCGTGCTTCCCTTTTAACATTTAAGTCCAGGAGCTGCTGGATTCAGACGTTTCCCATCCTGATGCTGCAGCCAGGCGGGAACAAACTGCTCTCACTTGGACCTGAAGACAGAATCCCAGTCCACAGGTTCTGAGCCAGAAGCCCCCTCCGAGGTCTTTGGGATGGGCGGGAAGAAGGTCTGCATCTTCTGCCTGAACTCTGCGAGCTGAGAAGAACACAAGAGCGTCACATAAAGTGTAAAGAAAAGACCATTCAGTCCATTCAAGCAGAAAATGGGGAATTGAACATACACTGTGCACCCCCAGGGCCTTCCATGCCGTGACGCTGAGCAGACCGACCCCACACCAGGCCAGCAGGGAGCCCCAACCCAGCGCTCGGAGGGCCAGAGAGGCGCCGCTATCCTGTGCGGCCACGCCCTGCAGACAAACCAAAGCCTCACATGACCATCCCCAGCTGCAGCCACTCCCACCGTGGCAACCGCCACCCCTCACACATCATGTCCCCCACTCCCGCCCCTCTCTGACCTTACTGAACCACTTTGGACTCTTCTTTTTGGCCAGCGCTACTGTGGAGCCGAAACCAGCGACCATCCCTGCAGAGGCTGCCACGGTCAGGAAGACTGCGCCTGCGCAGACAGCTGGTTAAGCACAGACAGACACCCCCCCTTCCCCCCCATGTAGAGCCCAGTCTGTCTCCAATGCAACACCAGCGGTAGAGAACAGAGGTCATCCTCACAAATGTGTAGAAAGACAGGAGTTTCAACTCTTTTACATTTTTACAGTTTCCATTTCAAGCAGATAAACGGCTGATCAGTTGTGGATGAGTCTCCAGGGAATCATGGGAGGCTTAAATCTTTAGTAATTAGAAGTAATTTAATTCTGATCTGCAAGCAGGTAAATGCAGCGCTTAAATAATTCAATAAAAATCATCACTATGTTACAAATCATAAAACTATGACAAATGTAAAGGAGGAATGCAACAATAAGCTCCAACAACAACGAGGCTTTGCTGCACAGCAGATGGTCAGAGAGACGCCTAAATGCAGTGACGCTGTGAGAGAAGCTAGCAGCTACGATGTGGCTTTGGAAATGAGTGACGGGGAGTTTGGAAAAGAAGAAATGCTGAAAGTAGCGGACATTGTTTGTCTACAGCAAAAGAAAGTCTGTCAAATGATACAAATAAGACGAGTAGAAGATCTGAGCAGCAACCTCTGGAAAACATCTGGAGGGCCTGGGTAACTGCACAAATGACACTTGGTCATTAAAAACAACTTTTTCTGTTTATCCATTTTTTTTACACCAAAATTGGCCCCCAGTTTAATGTGGAGTTCCTAATTTGGCCCCCCGCTACAAAAACTTTGAGAACCCCTGGTCTGAAGGTTGGCATTTAGAAACAGCAAGTGTCTGAGTTTAGAGGAGCTGATCTGGTTTCTCAGTATGGATCTGCTCCGTTTAGGAGATCCTGCTCTGACCCCCGACCCGCCATGGTCAGGTGTTTGCATCAGAAATGATGAAAATGTCTCTGACAAGCTTCTACGTAGAATCCATCCCACTAATCAGTCCGTCAGTCAAAGCATTGATCCAAACTGCTCTGTGTGAGAACACCCAGAAACACTCAGTTACCGTCTTCTGAATGAGCTTCTTTCCTGCATGAAGTCTTGTCTGGAAATCATGTTGAAACTGGAGTCCTTCCTTCCACTGACACCAAGTCTAACACGTCTCATCCCTAAACCAAAAAGGAGTTTTACTCATTGACATGTAGGCTTCCAATCAGTCTCCCTACTAACTGCAACTAAATCGTTGCTGCAATTCTTGCTAAAAGACGAAAACCACTATTGGACTTCATAATTGATGAAACTCAATCAGGCGGTTTTGGAAATATTAGTGTTCCGGTGTGATGGTCAGGTGTGTCGCGGGAAATTCTTCATTTTCACTGATCTAGAAACGTTTCCCATCACCAGGACATCAGCTCCGTGTCGATCAAAAACCGCAGGCTTCACGCAGACTTTGGTGGAATGTTTGGGGGACTGTGGCGCCGCCTTCTGGCTTTGAGTGAAACTGCAACGCGTGACCTCAGACACTATCCAGACTCCACAGGCGCGTGCACGCTGTCGTTGTTCCGGGGGGGGGGGGGGGGGGGGCAGCTTTACCTGCGCTCACATGACTCACCTGTCAGCGTCTGCACGTCGGTTTCTCCGTCGTTGTCTGTTCTTCGCGACTCGGTGCTCCCGTCTTCTTCTACAACCGTCATGTTGATGTTGTCCGTCTGCATAAAAGCACCGGGCAGAAACAAACTAGGAACGAAAATATTTCGGGTTTCTTTTTCCTATTCTTCTAACCTTCACCCACATGTTCATAATAGATTTCAAATAAAACTGTACATCTTGTAAACAATATGAAGAAACATTAATACACTTATTTTGGGCGTGTAAGCACACTAAACTAGTACGGAACAAATTGTTGACTTTGATCTTTTTCCGTTATTGGATTCTGAAGGAAAAAAAAAACAACTTTCCCAAAATCCCCTTTTGAACATGGAGTTTATCATTTAGAGTTTGTGAAATGTGATAAAAAAAAAAAACATGAGGGTAACAAAAAAAAAAAAACAGCGTGAATAATAAATACATTTAATTTAAAAATTAGGTTATCAAAAAAAAAAAAAGATTATAAGACAGGTGCCTTCCTGCTGTCCAGTGTGGCCACTCTGATTCAATAGTTGACATTGACATTTGACTTAGTAAAAAAGAAACTAAAAGGCATTTTAGAAGTTTTTGCTTATGCTCATCCTTTTGTGGACTTCCTATGAACAGATTACCTCAGTTCAATTCAATTCAATTCGATTTTATTTGTATAGCCCAAAATCACAACAACAGTCGTCTCGATGGGCTTTGAAGTAAAACATGAACTCAAAAGGATCATGAATACAAAGAGTCAATAGGAAAATACTAAAATAAACTAACAAACTGACTAAGCCATACTGGCATCCCTGCCCTTAGGCCCCCTTCGCGGTAAGGAAAAACTCCTAAAAAACCAGATTCCGGAAAAAAATGAAGAAACCTCAGGGGTGCCCACATGAAGGAGGGATCCTCCCCCAGGACGGACAGGCGATTTACCAGAACTCATAGAGAAGAATGAACTTATCTAAGTCTACAACTACATATTTAAAGTCCAGCGGATGAGCTTCATCCAGCCGGGGTTGGGGACAGTCAGGGGCGCGAGTCGAGCCGGAGACAGGAACCACAGCCAGGTTTAGGAGCAGGAGCAGAGACGAGGTCCACGGTCAGGAACAGGAGCACGGATGAACCAACTGGAGCCTGGAAGCACTCCCACTCCCCAGGAGGGGAGACGAAAGAGGGACAATACATGAATCGTACTGCACCAAACAGAGGCATGGAGAACTAAATGATAAATGATGATCAAAAATAGAGAAGAGAGGAAGTGTAGAGGTAGATGAGAAAAGAAAAGAGGACAGAAAAGAGGACAGAGCCCCAGTGCACCATAGTTACCCCAGCTTCAACTTCTAGCAGCCTTTTAAAACAAATAGTTATTGTTATTAAGTTTAATTTAAACAATTAACATTAAGTTAAATAATCTCTGATTACTAGCTAGTCTGACAATAATCCTGTCCAAAGAGGAATGTTTTCAGTCTAACTTTGAATATAGAAACTGAATCTGCCTCTCTTCCATGAGCTGGGAGCTTATTCCATAAAACAGGGGCTTGGTGGCTAAACGCTCTACCTCCAACTGTACTTTTACTAATTCTAGGAATCACAAGCAGTCCTGCATTTTGCGAGCGAAGTGTTCTGATTGGATGGTAAGGGACTATGAGGTCATTAATGTAGGACGGGGCCATTCCATGTAAGGCCTTATAGGTTAACAGGAGGATCTTGAACTGGATTCTAGAATCAACTGGGATCCAGTGAAGTGAAACTAACACAGGGGTGATGTGATCTCTTCTGCTAGTTCCTGCTAACAATCTAGCTGCTGCGTTCTGAACTAGCTGGAGACTTCTTAAGGAACTCTTAGGACACGCTGCTAACAAGGAGTTACAGTAATCCAGTCTAGACGTAACAAATGCATGGATGAGTTTTTCAGCATCACTCTTAGAAAGTATATTTCTGATCTTAGCAATGTTCCGCAGGTGAAAAAATGCAGTTCTACACGCCTGAGATATGTGAGCCTTAAATGATAAATCCTGGTCAAATAAAATCCCAAGGTTTCTAACTGTGGAACTGGGGTCTATACTTACACCATCCAGGGAGACTATCTGATCAGACAGAGCATCTCTCAGGTTTTTAGGTCCTAGTATAATAACCTCAGTTTTTTCTGGGTTCAAGAGGAGGTAATTAATTGTCATCCAGGTCTTGATGTCTTTGATGCAGCCATTCAGTTTCTCTATATTTTCATTCTGGTCAGGTTTCATGGATAAATACAACTGAGTATCGTCGGCATAACAATGAAAATTAATGCTGTGTTTCCTGATTATGTTTCCTAGGGGTAGTTGCTCTTACATTTGGATTATCAATAAACAAGCAATGGTATTATTTGGTTTCAAACTGATCTCAATAAAACATGATTTGTTTATTTCCTTTGCTTCAGTGAATACGTGTAGGGATGTCTCTTTTGCTTGTTGGTCCTCCTTGCCGATAGGAGGCGGTGTAACGTGATACTTGCCACTGCCGGTCAGTGCGCCTGCGCTGGAATGACATTTGCCCGGAAGCAGTTCACGGATTTACCCCGCCAGCTTTGTCTGTATTAGGAATAGATTGATCGAATGTCTGATTTTAGAGGGAAAACCGTAAAGCTGGGGCTTAAACCTGGTGAGATAAATTTCGACTTTGTAAAGGCACTGAATCTTCCAGAAACTAAACGTCATTTAAAAGCGCCGAGAAGACGCGCGGATTTTCTCAGATCAGATGTGCGCCTTTGTTTGTTCTTCAGTGGAACTTTTCGGCACTAAAACTCGTTAAAACCTTTTGATTCCGAGTTTAAAATCCACCATGAAAAACGCAGCTACACAGCGTGGAGGTTGTTTTCTGGACGCGTTTTGAGGCCGTTGCTTCACCCTCAAAACGTCATCTGATGACTGTAAGAGGAAAGTCGTGGCGGGAAAGCGCGAACACTTCAGTGGTTCTCTAAAATAGATTGTCATACATACATTTTTATCTTATAATAATAAAAGTAATGTGTTCAGTTTTAGACGAAATTTTTTTCATTTTTTTATGCCGGTGTTTCTGAAAAATACCTTAAATTATTGACTGACTGAATAAACAAAACTGCAGAGTATTAATTATACAATTATACAAGAGTATAAGTATTATACAAGTATTATACAAGAGTGTACATTAACATCCGTGTTTCACCTAAAGGTCAGTTGTCATTTTAGTTTTGATCTCAAATAAGTAAATTGTTACTAGTTTTGAATCGTCTGGTATTGTTTTCGTGTTTAAATTTTTGTTTTGTAACCGGTTTCGAGTCCGTTTCATAACTTCAAGCGTTAGAAATTCCCGCTGCAGTTTGGTACCATGTGACTGCGGTTCTCTTCTCTGATTGGTTCATGTACCAAGGCTCTTTAAAGAGACTCGACAAGCCGTGTTCTTATTGGCTCTCTCGGTTCACGCGCCAACATTTCAATAAAAAGGCGACCGTCTTTCAGAAAGTGTTCCATTCTACGTTGCTGCTTGTGTCTGCGCGTCGGCACCGTGTTTAGTCACGTTAATCTTCAACTTTTGCTTTCGTATTTTCTCCTGCTGAAGCCACCATGTTGTCCGCGCGGTCCCCCCTCTCAATGAAGACTGAAAACAGCGTTAATGTTAAGATGAGCAGCATGGCGCTGGACAAAGAAAACACGGTAAGATAGACATCCCGCGGTGGAGCCTCACTCCGCCTTAGCTCGCTTTGCCGCTTCATGTCGGGCTTTGTCTTCTTCCAGCCCCCCAGTCTGAGCAGCAGCCGCGTCCTGGGCTCCAAAGCGGCGCGGAAGATTTTCAGCGACGCCGTAAGTCTTCATCACTTAAGGCCTTCCGCATCAGCAAATGCCTTGTTTTCCGTCACAACTAGAGTTTTCTTTTTTCTTTTCAAAAGCCAGACGTTTTTCCTTGGTGTAAATATATGTACTGTGGCTTTATTTATACACATATGTGCTGAGGTTCGAAACTGCTGTGAACCAGAGCCGGTCACTAATTTCCAGGACAAACTGCTGAATGAAACTAATTTGAAACGACAGTTGCAGAATTTTTTTTATTTGGCCTTGACCATGATAAATAAGTAGAAGTAACCATGACCTCCATTCAGTTCCACTAGTGCGAGTCTCATGATAAATCAGAAAATGCTTAATAGTATTTTCTGCTTTTTGCACAACTTTGTATTTTTTACAATCATTTGTCCTTTTTTTTTTACTTCAAATTTCACAGAAAAACCGTAAAACGGAGGAGGAGCCGCTGCTGAAGGAGAATCCTCGCCGCTTCGTCATCTTCCCCATCCAGTACCACGACATTTGGCAAATGTACAAGAAGGCAGAGGCGTCTTTCTGGACTGCAGAGGAGGCGAGTGTTCTGCTGCTTTAGACGTCCTTCAGTGTTTGTGGATCTTCTGAACACCTTTTGTCTGTTCAGGTGGATCTGTCTAAAGATCTGCAGCACTGGGAGACTTTAAAGGATGAGGAACGCTTCTTCATCTCCCATGTGCTGGCCTTCTTTGCAGCCAGTGATGGAATAGTTAACGAGAACCTGGTGAGAAGCTGCTGCTGGTTGATGCTTGCTTGTGCTTTAGTCAGCTGGAGATCTCAGTTCTCTTTTTGACCACCAGGTGGAGCGGTTCACACAGGAAGTTCAGGTGACGGAGGCCAGGTGTTTTTATGGTTTCCAGATAGCCATGGAGAATATTCATTCTGAGATGTACAGCCTCCTGATCGATACCTACATCAAGGATCCAAAGGAGAGGTAAGCTGCAGCATTGGTCTGAATTCTCTGCATCTGCTGTGACAACATGCCCACCTCCCCTTCACCTCCTCAGAGAATACCTGTTTAACGCCATTGAGACTCTGCCGTGCGTGAAGAGGAAGGCAGACTGGGCCCTGAACTGGATTGGAAACAAGCAGGCCGCCTACGGTGAGCCGTCTACCTGCGTGCTGGTGCCGCCCCACACCCTGGCTGGTACTGACTGTGTTTGTGGACATTCAGGGGAGCGGGTGGTGGCCTTTGCAGCGGTGGAGGGGATCTTCTTCTCTGGTTCCTTTGCTGCCATCTTCTGGCTGAAGAAGAGGGGCCTGATGCCCGGCCTGACCTTCAGTAATGAGCTCATCAGCAGAGACGAGGTGAGTGCTGCTGTGCTCAGACGGGAACTGCAGGCCGCAATGCCGTCACCGTTGCTGTAATGGCTCTGTGCTGCGTTCAGGGACTCCACTGCGACTTTGCCTGCCTGATGTTCAAACACCTGGTGAACAAGCCCTCCTCAGAAACCGTCACGGAGATCATCAGGAACGCTGTTGAGATCGAGCAGGTTAGACCGGCGGCGTCTCTGTCGTCCTGCCCCCGTCCCTTCAGCTCAGCTGATCAACCGTCTGCTCTGCAGGAGTTCCTGACTGAGGCTCTGCCCGTCAAGCTGATCGGGATGAACTGCGAGCTGATGAAGCAGTACATTGAATTTGTAGCAGACAGGCTGCTGCTGGAGCTGGGCTTCTCCAAGGTAAGGGGGGGCGTGGGGCTGGGGGGCAGGATCCCTGCAGGCATGATGAGAGGCGCAGGGGTACGGACCTCAGCCACTGATGGGGGCTGAGCGCTGCTGCACAGGCTGGCAGGAACATGTGGTTCACTGTCAGACTGGAAGCAGCGCGACACAGACGCCACACTGACCTGCATCCGCCGCCGCCGCCGCCGCAGGCCTTCCTGCAGCGGGACACGAGCCGGACCTCTGACCCTCCCGTCTGTTCACAGATCTACAGAGCAGAGAACCCCTTTGACTTCATGGAGAACATCTCTCTGGAAGGAAAGACCAACTTCTTTGAGAAGCGAGTAGGAGAGTACCAGAGGATGGGGGTCATGGCGGGCGCCACGGACAACACCTTCAGGCTGGATGCTGACTTCTGAGCCTGCAGGGATCAGGCAATCTAAAGTTTCAGCTAATCCGACGACTGCAGTCAGTTTGGAAACTGAAAATTTACTCAGTGCAGTGATTTGTAAATCAGTCTCCAATGTGTATATACTTATTTTTTTGCCTTTTTATTATTATTTTTTTTTATAAATAAATTTTAATGCTGAACTGTGTATTTTTCAAGTGTTTGATTTAAACGTGCAGCAGCCCATTGTCTAACACCTTCATTGAGGTACATTGGGTATCTCAATGATGCCCAATGTTCCAGCTATCGGCACATTTGGTGTTGAGTTAAGTGAATAATTTGAGTCAAAGAAAAGACAGCAAAACGGGTATCTGCACCCACGAGGTTATGTGCTGAGCGTCATGGATTTAAAAATTACTGTTACTGTAATATAGAAAATCCTTTTGTCAATAATGCAGTTAAAACCAAATGGGACTAAAAACCTGAGTTTAACACTAGAGCTCAGGATCAGTGTCACCTGGTAATAATACATTTTATTTGTTAGGCGCCTTTCAAGGAACCCAAGGTGTACATAAAAGTGAAAATAAAATAAAAACAATAGAATACACAATAAAGTATATATATTTGGGCAAGACTGTAAAGATGAGTTTTCAGTTATTGGTGAATTGTGACAGAGCCAATGTTTGTGGGGTCCAGAACTGGGGGGGGGGGCATCCAGATGAAGGGAGGAGGGGGATCTGAGGGTACGGGAGGGGGGGGGGGCGACATCAACAAGATCTGAAAGATACGATGGAGCAAGGTTGTGGATGGATTTAAACGCCAGGGGGAGCATTTTGTCTGTAATCCGGTGTGTGATCTGCAGCCAATGGAGCTGCCGTAGAGGTTTTTGTGGTAAACCAAAAACAAGGGAGTTACAATAATCCAGGCAGGAAGTGACCAGACTGCAGCAGGACGGCTGTGGAAGGAGGACTGAGGGAGACGACGGATGCTGTGAAGGTGGAAATAGGCAGACCGGGTGATGCTGTTGAAGGAGAGGGTGCCGTCCAAGATGACACCCAGACTCTTGACCTGAGGGGGGGGTTTCAAAGGGAATGGAAAAGTTCTGGATGCTGTTTATAACGGATTTGGTGCTGATCAGGAGCAGTTCTGTTTTATAATGGTGGCTGACTTCTTGGAATTTCTTAATCAAAAGAGTGTCTGTATAAATCCTGATGGTGTCTGAAATGACTGGATGCAGAGCGGAATGAAGCCTTTTTGCAAAAACTTCAGTCCAACAAACACAGGGCGATAATCATCATCAAGAAGTTTGTCTTTCTTGGGTTTTGGTATAATGCTGATCAATAGCTATTTCAACTCATTGTCTAACATTATATTTTTTATTTGTAGCTTTGTATCTGTGACATGACATCTGTCCAGGGACCACAGAGGAAAAATGGCTGCTGGGTTCATTTCATGTGCACTGTCCCAGACAAAGAAACAAATAAAAGTGAACTTTTAAAGACAACAAAAAGACAGATGATCTATGCTGCCTGTGCTCCTTTTGATGCATAATGTCTGTCTGATGTTTAGGAGTAAAACCAAAAGGAATTATCAGTAGAAAACATGAAAGAAGAATCCAATGTTTCCAATAGAATTATTTCTAATGATAAAAGTAATTTGAGTGATGTTGGATTCAATTACAACCATTTCTATAAACAGAACCTGTTTAGTCAGTGATTTACTATCAGCAGGAGTTACACAATACACAGATTTCCTTCACTCAGAACTACAAGAGAAGACTGCACACCATTTCCCACAATGCATTGTTTTGTAGTCTTTTGGCGGCTCACGCAAACATTTTAAAGCATTTCGGGAATTTTCTTGCAAATGTTTTTAAATAAAGTGAAATTAGGCTGTACTTTTTTCCATTTTGAGGCATGAATACAAATGTTGAGATTAACAGTGGATGTTTAATGTGTGAGTCCTTCAGGTTGATCCACAGTAAGATTGATTAGCAGCTGGAATTCGGGAGGAAGCCCGTTCAAAAGATGTTTCCAGAAGGTAGAGAATGTTGAACAACGACAGAGAAGACGCCTATTTTCCCAACAAACAAACAAACAAAAAGACAGAAAAGAGGTGGGCGCCCGCACCCGCCCCTTTCTCGCGGTATGTCCATGATGATTGACATGCGCGATTCTCTGTCGTCATATGCGGAAGTAAACACCGAAAAGACGCGGCTGCAAGTTTTCGCATCGAAAATGTCCATTTCCAGCACAAGACAAGTGTTTTCGGATCTCGTAAGAGCCTTTTCTGTTTTTGTTGGTCATCAGTTCAGACATTTTTAGAACCGCTATTCTACGGCTGACCTGTCCACAGATCTGTCCTTACAGAGCTGAACAGCCCCGTTAGCTTAACTCTTTACTGCGACTTAAGCTTTTTTACTCGCTTCTCCTTACGTGAGTAGTTGAGAAACAAGGTCATTCCGGTCATATGTATGCTTTTATTGGTAGAATTGTTTTCACATACAGATCAGATAAATGTCAAATAATTCCCCAGAAAACCCAGTGGCTTTTCTGAACGTTTGACATTTCTTACAGTCAGGAGGAGCCCAGTGTGTCACAGCTGATGACGTCATGCCAGCACTTTTGATTAGATAAGACATCCTTGCAACTGGAACCTCCATGTTTTATTTAGTTTTTGAAGCATCCAAATACATTTTCACCCATTTAATTCTCCATTTGATTCCTTTAAATAAAGCCAGGTTCAAAAAGTTCCAAGGTTCCACTTTTGATTTAAATCATTTATTCATTTTAGGCAACCGTAATTATATTGAACCATTTCTGGGCCGTTTCTTTTCTTGTACAAGTTTAGTTGCTGTCGCTGATTTCTTTGGAATAGTAAGAAATGTTTTTTCAGTTTTCTTTCAGCTTCATGATGGCTGCATTCACACTCGCCTTCTCTCTAGGAAATGCACTTCTTTTGGATTCACTAAGAATTTTTGCATACTGACATCTCTGAATAAAAATAAACTAGATCCCAGTCAAGTGTTTTCATTATTTTTCCGTGTTTTCCACAGATCATCCCCTTTGCCGGGACAGTTCTGGGTGGCCTGGTTCCGGGAGAAATGGTGGTCTTGCAGGGTTCTGTGCCGCCCGGTGCTGACAGGTGAAATGGACTGGCGTGTTGACGACACAACAACTAAAACATGTTCTTGTTCTGAGTTACAGAAGGTGACGGATTCCTGTGTGCACAGGTTTCAGGTGGACTTTACCTGTGGCAGCGGCGTGAAGCCTCGCGCTGACGTGGCGTTTCACTTCAACCCTAGAATGAAGAAGATGTGCATTGTATGCAACACCCTGCAGAAGGAGCGGTGGGGCCGCGAGGAGATCCTGTACAAGATGCCCTTCAGGCACGGAGTGGACTTTGAGGTCATCATCCTCATCCTGAAAGACAAGTTCAAAGTAAGAGTTTGTCTGTTTCAGGAGTGCAGTCTGCTGGATTTGACAGCTGTAGACAATCCATCATTAATCCCACAGAGGATTTCATGTTGCTATAGTAGCTGCAGAAAGAAAAATGGGAAATTCTTTTTAAAACTGTTCTTGTATAAAAGATTTGAATAGAATTGAAAACATTCAAATGGGAATCGTCAAAAACCTTTCCAAAAATGGAGCGAAAAGTCTAAGATTGAGGTTAAAATGACTTGTTCTGTTCCCAGGTGGCTGTGAACGGGTCTCACCTGTTGGAATACAAACACCGGATGGAGCTGGATCGGGTCGACACCATCTGTATCTCAGGAAAAGTTCAAGTTCAGGCTTTGGGGATCGTCCCTCCAAACTCTGTCAGTTTTTTTTGTTTTGTTTTTGTCTTCAGTCAATAAAAGACAAATAGTCTCAGCTTGTTTGTTTGCTTGCAGAGCTCCTCTTCTACCTCTGACAGTGGGAGCAGGAAGGACTCACTGGTGAGAAGAGTCCCTGATGGTCCTGCACAGTTCTGGAAAATGCAACCTCTGACTCTTTGTTTGCTCTTCTTCTAGGCCGTTGTGTCTGCATCGGGTGACCTGGTGAGTTTCTGTGATTGCTGCTTCTGTGGTTACAGATTCTCTCTGCTGCTCTTTCCTGAAGCTAAAAATGCCACAAACAGTGACAAAAGGGGGTGGGTTACCTTTATTAATCAGAGTGCCGTTCCGTTTCTGGTTTACCCCTTCAGCTTCCAATAGTGACGCCAGACTCAGCCCAGATTAACGCATGAATGCACGAAAAGGGATCAGTCCCTCCTGATTCTCTTAGGCAGAGCTCTACCTGTCCTCACAGAAACCACAGAAGGAGGTGTGAGGAGTCAGTTAAAGCTACGGTGACATACTGGTGACTGGACTATTTTTTGACATGGGGCAGCCACCGCCCTGGCAATCCGATGGTTGGGAGGTTCCCTCCGATTTTTCCTGTCTGTGCACACATACAAGCTCCCGAGGACCCTGTGAGAGACCCCCTAACCCCCTGTGGCCGTCCTTTTCTGTTCACTCATAGAAATTGGGTGTGCACAACTCATTCCAACTCAGTTCGTTTACATCGTTCATGTTAACGATCCGTTTGATGGTGAACGCCACTTCTCTACTGAATTTGACTTTGTAACTTTGTTTTTGGTGTAAATAGTATACATGTGTATCTCAGTAGTGTGTAATTAGACTTTGTGTGCTGCACATATTTTCTTGTGCACTGAGAATGCGCGATTGCACGCAGAGAACCTTTCCCCAGCGCGGCCGGCAGCCGTCCGGAGACGTTCACACGTCGTCCAGTCAGAGCTGCAGCTCCCAGATGTCGCCCACTTTTGTAATGACGTAATCTCTGCCTCACTGACTGCCGCCACATGCATGCGAGACCACGCCAACGATTTCCATCAAAATCGGCAGCTAATCTTTTCCGATTCTGCTGATGTGCGTGAGCTAAGCTAAGGCAGTCTTCTGTTTGCAGAGCGTCCCCTTCAGAGGGCAGCTGGTCCCAGGGCTCAGCGTGGGAAGGAGCATCGTCCTCCAGGGAGAAACCAGCCCATCCTCCAAGAGGTAAAGGTAGAGCCAACATGAATGTTTGTGACCTGAAGGGAAGAAGGGAAGAAGATGAACTCACAGCATATGGACTACGAGGTGCAGAAACGGACCACCAATGTGTGGGGGGGGGGGTTTGAATGCTGCAGTTTAGCTTCAGACATTTAGAAAGATTCCTCTCACAACACTAAGAGCTCCTAAGAGTTTCTGATCTGTTCATGAAACTATCAAGTTCATTTTCTTTAACAAAAATTCCAAATATTGGAATATTTTAACATCTCTTTTGGAATTTTGCTCCAAAGCAAAGTTGAACTAAGTCCGATCTGTAAAAATGTTGGTAGATCCATGCAGCAGATGTTCTGGGAGTCTTTCCTAAAGATAAATACTTCTCCCACTCCACAGAGTTTGTTTTAGTTTGTTGAAGTTGATAACAGCAGCCTCTAAAGAGATTTAGCTGCGTGTGGTTTGGTCACTGCTCCACTGACCAAAGAAGCAATATTTCATGAAATGATGTGATATTGAATGTATACAGAGAGGAAGTCATTGCATAATTAAAACCAGAGAAAAACGTTACTTTCAAAGACCTTTTTCTAGCTAAACTCCTTCATCTCTGCTTTTTTTTTACCGTCTATCACAAATGAGTTGTTTCTGTCCTCTTTAGCGCAGCTAAAAAGCCCCCACCCCATCAGGAGAGGACGGTCTGTCAGTCACCTGTAGTCTGAACCAGATGAGGGGAATGAACATTTTCTTAATTTTTGTAAAAACGTCAGCGTGATCATGGTTCTATCAGGAGATTTGTGGCTGATTCAGAGACACATGGGTTGGTGCAGAGAAAGACAGAATGAGGAAGTTTCTAGCAGACAAATCCATCAGCTGCTAAAATAGCATTACAAAGCAGCAAGCACATGTTTGAAGCTGCTGGAGTCTCTGGAGTCCCACCAACATCAAGGTGGAGGATCCTCCAGAGGACTGCAGTTCTACGGAAACCTTCTATTCGCCCCCCAAACAGCAGTCACGCAGACCTTGTCAAAATAGTTAACCCTTGTGCTATCCTATGACCCCCCCTTCCATTGACGTGTTCTCCCTACCATGACAAAGGTGGATAAAGGTGGAGAGGATTTCATGTAATCCATGGACACCAGTGAAGATCACAAATCATTGAAGAACAAAGGTTCAGTGCTCTGTGTAGTGGGTCTAGATGACCCAACTCCCAATGTTAAAGTGTCTAGGATAGAACAAGGGTTAATGACATTGTTATGTAACATGGAGGTGCAGAAACTCCCTGTCCTGGTCCTACTGGATCTGAGCGCAGCGTTTGATACAGTAGATCCCAACATTTGACCGAACAGGCAGAGCCGTTCGGGCCTCTCTGGTCCTGCTTAACTGCTTCTCTTCCATCTTCTCTCCTGGGAGCGTTTCAGAATTCCTCTGACTCGGGAAAAGAACGTCTGAGCATCTTTGAATTCTTGACCCCAGATAAGCGGAAAAACATGGATTAATAGAACACCTTTGAGTTGTTTTTATTGTCAAACATCTGATCATTTTATATTGTTCCAGTTCAGAATTCTGTCAGGATGATGTCGTTTCCTCCAAACTGACAGACTTAATTCCAGATGAACAGATTTTCCTCTTCAGATGAACCGTTTCTGTAATCATAAGTATGAAGTGTTCACATTTTTTATAGATGACAGACCTAATATTCTTTCCTCCTTTTCATCTTGCTGGTTTCCAGTTTTAGTGTGAACCTGCGGGGGCGGAGCCACAATGACATTGCTCTCCACCTGAACCCCCATCTGAACAGAGGCGTCTTTGTCAGGAACTCCTTCCTGTCTGAGTGCTGGGGCCCTGAGGAGACCGAGCTGGACTGCTTTCCCTTTGCTGCAGGACAATATTTTGAGGTGATCTCTGCCCCCCACCCCACAGCTGGAGGTGTTCCCATAGGAGCTCACATTTTCCTGCTGTGAATTTACGGACCTTCATTTCTGTGTAGATGATCATCCTCTGTGACTGCAAGCACTTCATGGTGGCTGTAAACGGGCAGCACCAGCTGCAGTACCGGCACCGTGTGCAGGACCTGAGCTGCATCGACATGCTGGAGGTGCTGGGGGACGTCCGGCTGCTCGCCATCAGGATGCTATGAGTCCAGGTGGCGTCACAAACCTGCACTGAAACAAACAGTGTAGTTCTTCCTGGTTGGATCAGAGCCGCTCTGCTTTGTGGCTGTGAAGAAGCCGCCTCCTCCTGCTCACCTTTTTCAGTTGGCAGAACCTTTTTGCCTTCATTCCTTTCAAATCAACACTATTTCTGTCAAATATCAGAACCAGCTTCATGTCTTGATGGGGGGTGGAAGTATTCCACCGAACAACTGGAACAGACCTGCGAGCCAATCTGTGGTGAAGGACAGGAAGTGGGCTCCAGGCCGAACATGGTGAACACTCCCCCATACCTGTAGTCCTGCTCTGCACACCTGGACACCTGGCACCAGGTTACACGCCTGCACTGACAAATGTCTAATTCTTTTTCAAACTTTGTACATTTAAATAAACTAAGGGATTATCCAGTAACTCCTCAAGGCTTTTTGGAATTGGGGTGCACAGTTTGAACCCTTCTCTTCCTACATGAATGTTTGAAGGGCTTGCCATGACTATGGTTAAACTGATTAAAATTTCCAAAGAATTTTGGAAACTCTTGGCACCAGTTTTTAAGAAAATACAGTGAGGTCAATAAGTATTTGATCCCCCTGTGATTTAGCAAGTTCTCCCACTTAGAAAACATGGAGGGCTCTAGAATTTTCATCATAGCTGCATTTCCGCAGTGAGAGACAGAATCTGAAGAAACATTCAGATATCGCGTTGTACGATTTTTTAAACAATTTATTTGTATAGCTGTAGAGCTGGGACCACCGTTTCCAAGGCTACTATAAGTAATCCATTAAAACGTCCTGGTTTAAAATCATGTATCGCACGGAAGGTTCCCCCGCTGAAGTCAGCCCATGTCAAGGCCCGTCTGAAGTTTGCCAATGACCATCTTGATGATCCAGAGGAGTCATGGGAGAAAGTCTGGTGGTCAGATGAGACCAAAATAGAACTTTTCTGTTTTAACTCCATTCGGCGTGTTTAGAGGAGGAAGGAGGAGGAGCATCATCCCAAGAACACCATACCTACAGTGAAGCACGGGGGTGGAAGCATCATGCCCTGGGGGTGTTTTCTGCACCTAAAAATATGTAAAGCACTGCTAGGAGAGTCCCCACAATTCACTCTGATCAAAATGGATTTAAGGCATTCAACTGAAAATGCTCGTAGACTTAAGAGTTTGCCTCTATTAAAATCTGAAAACCATAATGTCATTAGATCCTGAAAAAGCAGGCAAAAGGGTGAATTGAAAAAAAAAAAAAAATTCTGTTTTGCATAAATTTTGGTTTGGAAACTCATATGGATAAAAATTATATATTCAGTCCAAATGCATCTGTTAGAACAAATGAAGAGACATTTTCAGAAGAGGAAAAGCACTCGGGGAGAAAAAAAAAATGTTTTACTGTTTATTATTAAAAGCTTAGGAAAAACTAATTCTCATTTCCCTGCAATGATTTCAGAATTTCTGCAGGTCAATAGAGGGAGCATTGTGTCAAAACAGTGCTAACAGTTTGGTTCATGTGTAAAACACTTCATTCCATTACTGCTGATCCTCCAGCAGCAACAGTTGCCTTCAGCCATATGAACAGTCTCATTCATCCAGAAGACGTTTAGACTTGCATGTCACTCATCCAAACAGCTTCAGTCTGAGGGATGAAACAAATGAATCATCAATTCAAAAAGTCATCTAAAAATTCCTTTAGCATTAGGGGACTAAATGAAGCCTGAAAGAGCCACAACCCAACCATTACAAATGATAAAAACCATTGAATTCTTTATTACAAATGGAAGTTAAAAGAATAAAAGGAAAATATTCTAAGAGCAGATATTTTTGTCTAAGACTCTAAAGCTGCACATCCCAGCACACTGTGGCCTGACTGCACTTCCTGATCCCTGCAGGCTCAGAAGTCAGCATCCAGCCTGAAGGTGTTGTCCGTGGCGCCCGCCATGACCCCCATCCTCTGGTACTCTCCTACTCGCTTCTCAAAGAAGTTGGTCTTTCCTTCCAGAGAGATGTTCTCCATGAAGTCAAAGGGGTTCTCTGCTCTGTAGATCTGTGAACAGACGGGAGGGTCAGAGGTCCGGCTCGTGTCCCGCTGCAGGAAGGCCTGCGGCGGCGGCGGCGGCGGATGCAGGTCAGTGTGGCGTCTGTGTCGCGCTGCTTCCAGTCTGACAGTGAACCACATGTTCCTGCCAGCCTGTGCAGCAGCGCTCAGCCCCCATGAGTGGCTGAGGTCCGTACCCCTGCGCCTCTCATCATGCCTGCAGGGATCCTGCCCCCCAGCCCCACGCCCCCCCTTACCTTGGAGAAGCCCAGCTCCAGCAGCAGCCTGTCTGCTACAAATTCGATGTACTGCTTCATCAGCTCGCAGTTCATCCCGATCAGCTTGACGGGCAGAGCCTCGGTCAGGAACTCCTGCAGAGCAGACGGTTGATCAGCTGAGCTGAAGGGACGGGGGCAGGACGACAGAGACGCCGCCGGTCTAACCTGCTCGATCTCAACAGCGTTCCTGATGATCTCCGTGACGGTTTCTGAGGAGGGCTTGTTCACCAGGTGTTTGAACATCAGGCAGGCAAAGTCGCAGTGGAGTCCCTGAACGCAGCACAGAGCCATTACAGCAACGGTGACGGCATTGCGGCCTGCAGTTCCCGTCTGAGCACAGCAGCACTCACCTCGTCTCTGCTGATGAGCTCATTACTGAAGGTCAGGCCGGGCATCAGGCCCCTCTTCTTCAGCCAGAAGATGGCAGCAAAGGAACCAGAGAAGAAGATCCCCTCCACCGCTGCAAAGGCCACCACCCGCTCCCCTGAATGTCCACAAACACAGTCAGTACCAGCCAGGGTGGGGGGCGGCACCAGCACGCAGGTAGACGGCTCACCGTAGGCGGCCTGCTTGTTTCCAATCCAGTTCAGGGCCCAGTCTGCCTTCCTCTTCACGCACGGCAGAGTCTCAATGGCGTTAAACAGGTATTCTCTGAGGAGGTGAAGGGGAGGTGGGCATGTTGTCACGGCAGATGCAGAGAATTCAGACCAATGCTGCAGCTTACCTCTCCTTTGGATCCTTGATGTAGGTATCGATCAGGAGGCTGTACATCTCAGAATGAATATTCTCCATGGCTATCTGGAAACCATAAAAACACCTGGCCTCCGTCACCTGAACTTCCTGTGTGAACCGCTCCACCTGGTGGTCAAAAAGAGAACTGAGATCTCCAGCTGACTAAAGCACAAGCAAGCATCAACCAGCAGCAGCTTCTCACCAGGTTCTCGTTAACTATTCCATCACTGGCTGCAAAGAAGGCCAGCACATGGGAGATGAAGAAGCGTTCCTCATCCTTTAAAGTCTCCCAGTGCTGCAGATCTTTAGACAGATCCACCTGAACAGACAGAAGGTGTTCAGAAGATCCACAAACACTGAAGGATGTCTAAAGCAGCAGAACACTCGCCTCCTCTGCCGTCCAGAAAGACGCCTCAGCCTTCTTGTACATTTGCCAAATGTCGTGGTACTGGATGGGGAAGATGACGAAGCGGCGAGGATTCTCCTTGAGCAGCGGCTCCTCCTCCGTTTTACGGTTTTTAGTGTTCTGGTTCCAAAAAAAATGAACTGTTAAGAGCTGAAGAGCTCAGGGATGCTGGCAGCCTGGCGTCTGAGGACTACCTCAGTGGACAGCATTTAAATAAATAAAAAAGGGCTTTTAAAATCTAACTTTTAGGAATTTGACTTAATCTTCTTGTTCTCTGCGTTTGTTTTAGTTTTGTGTATTCTCACTGGAAACATTTTAGAGCATAGTTTGGGAAGTTACTTCAGGTCAAAGTTAATCTTTGAAAAATATTAATTAATAACTGTATTTAACAAAAACTGCATAGATCCAGTGGACATAAGTGATTTGCAGCATTTCCCCCACAGTCCATCAACAGCTTTCAGAGTCCAGCTCTGAACTCCTGAGCTGTAAGTATGCCCTCTGTGTTGACTGAGCCTGCAGCATCCCCTGCGTTTTCAGCCACGTTCTACGCATGCGCCCTCACCTCCCACGCGCTCCCAGGCCTCCTCATTAGTCCTGACGCCGGAAGTCTGCTATCCCGGTTCGGAGGCTGGACGGAAACACGTGCGTCAACGTAGACTCAAACACCCAGTGATGTGACGTCACCCGTTCGTTACCGTGGCTTCCTTGTTCAGCCGAACGCACTGCACGTGTATGAGTGGGGAGCGCGTGGGCAGCATCGCGAGAAGCTGCGGCCTGAAATAACACCTTGAAGACATCTTTATACTTCTGTGGCGCAGGCGCACAACTAACCAATCAGGAAGGCCAATCACGCTCACCTGTGCTGACAGATGTGAGGAATCTGAAGGAAGTGGATCACGGAGGAATCTGTTTTTATTCAATGATACGAATATTTAAAAAAACTTAGCTACCCAAAACATCAAGGCATACAATTACTATCCTTCAAAACAGCAACAAACAAACAAACAAACAAACAAACAATAGGTGCTCCAGCCACTGATAAGTCACAGCAGATGTGAGCAAAGAACCATATGATTGAGGATACACAGTGACATAATAACAATAACAGAAAAATAGCGAAATTTGAGGAAATCTTTTTGTATTGGAAAAAAAGAAACAATAAGTCAGATAAATGGGGGAGGGGGGGCTTTGTTTATCAGTCATCTTCAGATATTTGAACATATAAATATGGTGTCCTCTAGAGTGTGTGGTTGAGAACCAGTTTTGTTGGTCTTCCCAGAAGGTTTAAGAATAAATCCAATAAAAGAATAATTGATCTGCTATTTCAGTCTCAGAAAATACAATGGTTATCATCCAGATTGAATCTTTATTTTAGCAATTCTTTGGATAGAACAATATTGGTAAGAATTTTAAAATGATTTTCTTTTGCCTTGGAGCGTAAAGGGTATCAAAGGTCATTTGTTTTCAGAGTTGTATAACATCTGCATCACAAAACTGCTGACTAATAGTTTTAATAATTGGAGTTTTTTAAGGTCAGGTTGGACAGAGTTGATTGGTTAAATGTAAACCCATGATGGTGTGGGGTGCCGTTTGTAAAGTGACTGTCAAATATTAACAGCAGCATTTTTGGTTATTTAGCCAGTTTTAGAAGAAAAAAACAGCTGCATATTTTCACCTTTTGATTCATGCATTTATAAATGTTACATTTACTAGCTAAATAGTTAGTTAGCAAGCTATATAATTAATTTAAAGTTAAATATGTTTTATAATTATATATTTAGTCTACAAACTAAATTTATAAAGTCCAATATTTAGATCTGACCTAATTTTTTTTCCTAAACTAAACATTTAAGCTTCATAACTAAACATTTACTTGTTAAATAAATATTTAACAAGTAAATATCTATGTATTTGTTAAATAAATATTTAAGTCCAAATGAAATGTTTATGCTTTTTAACGAAATGTTTATTGTGGAGCTAAATGTTTTGTCATTTATTTTATTTTTTTTTTTCAATGAAAAACCCATTTATTTTATAGTGAAAGTTTACAGCTACATCTTCAGCATCCAGCCTCCATCTGGTTGTGGGGTGGCAGAGGTTTGCCCAGGTGGATGCCCACCGTCAGACCAAACTCCTGGCTCGCATGTTTCTCCTGAACATCAGGAGTCAACTGGAAAGCCTTTGGGTCAAAGCAGTCCAAGGAGATGAAGGACAGCGGCTTCTCTTCCAACAGGCCCTGCAGTCGGGAGCGCCAGCCCTCCAACATGGCCGTACGAGCTTCAGGAGACGCACAAGAAGGAGCCCAGGAGACCTGAGGAGGCAGGACCTGGAAGCCACAGTAATGCAGGATACCATTCTGGATTGGCCACAAAGTGATGTTCATGTCTCCATTGATGCCAGTGGAGCTGAACATGGATTCAAGAGAGCCAGTGGTGAAGGACAGCATGGCTTTCTTCTCCTTCAGGAGTCCCTGGCTGTAACGCTTCTCTTTAGTGAAGGCAAAGCCACATGTTAGCACGCGGTCGATCCAGCCCTTCATGATGGCAGGAACACTGAACCAGAACATGGGGAACTGAAAGATAACCAGGTCTGCCTCAGAGAGTTTAGTTTGCTCTGCGGTGACGTCTTCTGCCAGCCTGCCCTCCTCCCATGCCAGCCTGGTCTCCTCCTGATACCGGAAGTGTTCAGCATCCTTGACGTCCCCTTTGATGTCCTCAGCAGTGGCAGCAGCTTTAAAATTCATAGCATACAGGTCAGAAACCTCTACTGTGCAGCCCTGAGCTGTCAGAACCTCCACAGCAGCACTTTTGGCTGCAGCATTGAAGGATCCAGAGCTCTGGTGGGCAAACACAATCAACACTTTCTTGGCCATAGTGAAGAAGCTCAGCACTAACTGCCACTTAGCTTCGCTGGTGAAATGGAGCCAAACTCGTTTTATGTCAATTTGACTGAATATGCAAATAAACGTGCTAAGCAGAAATGGACTACCAAAATAAAAGCTGGAAACTGATTCTTGCCAGATTTGTTGTCCAACATGTTCTTGCGCTTTACTGATTTGAGACATGTTCAGGCAGCTAACCCTTGTTCTATCCTAGACACGTTAACATTGGGAGTGGGGTCATCTAGACCCACTAGACAGAGCACTGAACCTTTTTTCTTCAATGATTTGTGATCTTCACTGGTGTCCATGGATTACATGCAATCCTCTCCACCTTTATCCACCTTTGTCATGGTAGGGAGAACACGTCAATGGAAAGGGGGGGTCATAGGATAGCAGAAGGGTTAACGGTTATGTCATTGTAAACAGACTTCTCCTCAGGGCAGTGCTACACTTCAGAGACCTGTCGGTACAGCCACCTCTGCTGCAACACCGCGGTTTGTTCCCACAAAAATCACTTTGGAGGACAAATTGAATCATTTCCTTTTTTTCTTTAATAACCCGATATTACCAGATATTACTTTGATACTTAAAAATAATTTAAAAAGTCTTTAATAAAAGTAATAAAAGTCTTTTAACATCTCTGCTTTTTCCCGATAAAATTAAAGTTAATTTGATTTATAGCTTTGATATATTTTTTCGCGATGTTTGCATTGAATATGCTGGATATATATAATCAAGCTTGTAAATCTATTGTGGTTTGATAAATTTTACCAAAAAGTTTTAATTCTCTTCGGAGCCATTTCTTTAACTAAGATTAGGATTTTGTTTACGATATTAGGTGATTCTCCAAGTTTGACATCTTTAGTTATATGAATTCCAATATATTTTACTGAAGATTTGATGTGAATATTGTAAGGTATGTGAGATCAGTTTTGATAATTCATATTTTTGCAGATGCTTTGGAATATCTGATAATTAATTCAAGAATGTTGGGAGCCTGACTAATTACTATTTTTCTTCATCAAATATTCCTAATTTTAGTATTTTTGAGTTTTTTGTAAGAACGCCCATAAGTTCAGCATCTATTAATGAATAAAAAGGGAGAGATGCTGCAAGCTTGTTTGACTGTTAATGGTGAAACGTGGAGAAGTCCTGTAAGGCCGCAGGCACGTGCAGAAGGGGGGCTGAGGATACTCAACCAACGGCCCCTTTTGCTCAGATGTAATTTACCAAGAGCATCTAACAATTTTCTCTCTGTGTGGGGCCTGGGGTGTCGGTGCCTCGGGGGATGGGACCCCTGGGCTAAGGGGACCTGGCCCCTTTGCTTGGGAGGACTGGGGGACGGCTGTTTAACCACCAGGGGACAGTTTTCCAGCTGTCACCGACTTACCCCCTTTCTCATATATTCTCACATTAGGGTGAGGGGTTGGGGGTTTTTGCCTGTATGCACCTTGGGGGGAGGAGCTAGTTGGCAGTGGTTCCCCTCCCATGGTTGCCATATGGAATGGGCCCCTCCTCTCTCGGTTTTATTTGCACCATAGACATGTAGGGCCCTTGGTGGGGGTGGGGGGGTGCTTGGACATCACTGTGAGTAATCAGGAGATGTCCCCTCAGTGCCGCACCCACCAATTTTAACTGGACCCCCTTAGTACACACACCCTTCACCCCTCAAAATATACATTCCAACATAAACACACACACATGCACACACACACCCTCACAAACACAAACACATGCATTACGCAAGGAAGGTGGGACCTTGGACAATTTGTCCCCTACCCCATCCCTGGTGGGGGGTACTGGGCCCTTGGCAACGGCGGCCGTGTCCCCTGGGTGCTGGCGTCCTGGGCCCGGTGGTCCTCTCTCCAGGCAGGGAAGGGGATCCCTGAGCTTTCTGGCAGACCAAGAGCCGGGGATCACATCACACCTGAGCCGGAGGTGTCCGTGTTCCTGTGGTGGGGGTTCTGGTCCTTGCCCCTGAGCGCTGGGCCTCGCCAAATTTCCAACTGTGAGCGAGCCTGGTGGGGCCATTTTACAACACCCATTGTGGACCCCCTCTTCTCCTGGGGGCCCCCCTTCTGGGCAGGGGCGGCTGGCCCCTGCCTTGCTTCTTCCTGGACCAACCGTGGGCCGGGTGGGTGGCTGCCTGGGGCGTGGGGCAGGTCTCCCTTGGGGGGTCCTGGCTCATACCTGGGGTTGGGGTGGGGGGATGCCCAGAACTCCTGGGTGGTGATGAGGTGCTCGTCTAGGGCTGTGGGTGCCCTTCTGGGATCCGGCGTTGGGCCCTCCCTGCGCAGCGGGGGGGCTGGTCTCCTGGTTGGGCTGGAGCTGCACTCTCTTTCCCCCCATGCCTTCCTGCTCTCTGGCTCTGGGGGGTGGTTGTTCTCTTTCTGCTGCTGTGTGGCCTTGGAAGGTTCTGAATGAAATATTTCACACTAGTTGGTTTGAATGCATAAGTATGTGTGTGTACAATATTTGTATTGTGTTCATGTTGACATGTGGACATTTTTTGGCAGGTATGTTTGTAACAGATAAAAGATTGTAAAGATGTAAAGATTTTCAAATATGATTGAAATGAATAAAGTTTGTCCTGGATTCCAAAAGGGGTTTATTCAGACATTCCTCTGGTGTATCATAGCATTCATAACCCCTGTTGTTAAAGTAAAATATGTCCAACACAAGAGGCCCTCAGCTCTCATCTGTCTGCCCAGCTGTTGGACAGGACAAGTTTAAAAAAAAAAAAAAGAGCATCTAACAATTATTAATAATTCTGTAAAATAATACTATAAATTCAGAAAAGATTATGGACCGTGTGAAAATCTCTTAATAAAAAATACAAATAAAATTGTCAGACACAATTTATAAAGGAAGATAACTTTAGGTTACAAAAGGTAACGTGACTACGGAGCGATCATAATATCTGATCACAGCCCAGTAACTCTTCAAATAGCAATAGATCAGAACCCAATAAACAAGAAGTGGAGATTTAATAATACACTTTTGGTAGTCCGCAAAATTGTAACAGATGTTAAAAAAGAAATGAAGATATTTTTTTATATAAACGACAAACCGGAAATCAAAAGATCTGCACTATAGGAAACACTAAGGCCGCATTTTCACTGCATGGTTCAAGTGACCCAATTCCGATTTTTTCCTCTCATGTGGCTCAGATCGGATATGACCGGTGAACGTGTTAGCAGGACAAAAGCACATGGATTCCGATTTTCTCAGATCGGATTCAGGCCTCTCTCATATGTGGAAATAAATCGGATACGAATCGGATATGTGCATTTGCGCGTGACATGTAAAAAGACAAATTGGATATTCCCCAGTAAATGCGAGTCGTATGTCAGTGACGTCAACTCAGGAGACCACCAACTGAGATCACATGACTTATTAAGGTGCTTTTGTGCTGATTTTGCTGTCAGCGTGTTACCTTTCAGCCTCAGGCTTCAGACCGTAGTCAGAAACCGCTGTTATTCCCGGTCCGGAGGCAAAAGGTAACTAAGGAAGTGGGACACCGTTGCTATGGAACAGGCTAGAAGCATTTATTTCTTTGCTTGTGTTGTTGTGGATTGGGGGCGTGTATGTCTGCATCACCACAGACCCAAAAGTAATTAACGATGTGTTTAAGCGTTTTTACTCCAAACTTTACTCCTCAGAATCTAAAAAAGACCCAATCGTAATAGACAACTTTTTTGCAAATATTCATATGCCCACAATCAGCTTAGAAAATAAAAAGTTATTAGACGAACAAATTACAAAAGAAGAAATAAAATGTGCAATTCACAGTATGCAAAGTTCCAAATGCTCTGGTCCTGATGGGTATAGTGCAGAGTTTTAGAAAATGTTCAATGATCAGCTTGCCCCACTGTTGCTGCAGGTCTATAATGAAGCTTTATCAACAGGACATTTACCACCAACTTTATACGATGCTAACATCTCATTAATCCATAGAGTTGGCAAAGACCCGACCGAACAGGGATCTTGCAGACCAATTAGCCTTTTAAATGTAGACAATAAAATACTAGCTAAAATATTAGCTAGGCGTTTAGAAAGCATTCTTCCAACTGTTGTGTCTCCAGACCAAACAGGATTTATTAAGGATAGACAAATGCTTTTTAACATCAGAAGGTTGTTTCATATTTTTTACACCCGTAACCCTAAAAATGAAGCGCTGGAGGTGCGACTCTCATTGGATGCAGAAAAAGCATTTGACAGGGTTGAATGGGATTTTCTCTTTTCAACCCTGTCTAGGTTTGGCTTTGGACCTAATTATATCTCTTTAATAAAGTTACTTTATGCCGATCCCAAGGCATCAGTACAAACAAACAACATTTGCTCAAGTCCTTTTTCTCTCCAACGTTCAACAAGACAGGGCTGCCCTTTATCTCCCCTTTTATCTTCTTTGGTCATTGAACCCCTCGCCATATCCTTACGTTCCTCCAGCACCTATAAGGGGATTATGAGAGGAAACACAGAGCATAGAGTGTCTTTATACGCAGACGATCTGCTTTTGTACACTTCAGACCCTCTCACGTCAATACCTTAAATTATGACTATCCTTTCTAAATTTAGTGACAAATCAGGATACAAGATTAATATTTCAAAGAGCATATTGTTTCCCATACAAACTTCAGCAATACAAACTTAAATATACTGGCATCTTTTCCTTTTTGCGGTTTGAACAATTTCAGATACCTTGGCATGAACATAACAAAAGATATATCTGGACTTTTTAAACAAAATTTTTTGAATCTCTACCAACAAACAGACAAACAATTTAAGCGTCTAGGTAATCTACTTATCTCATTAGCTGGTCGTGTAAATATAGCTAGAATGAATGTACTGCCAAAATATAGATTTTTGAAATACTGTCTCTAATATTTAAGGTTAAGTTTCCATTGGACCCTATAACAGGATTATTTGGAGTGCCAACTACTGGAATTTGCTTAAACAGTAAACAAAAAAATGTCATAAGTTATGTTACCCTTTTGGCTAGACGTCTAATCCTACTTAATTGGAAAAGCAAATTTCCCCCAACACATCTTCAATTGGTAAGAAACACAATGCAATACTTAAATTTGAAAAAGATTAAATTTTCATTGAGACAGCAAGGAAACCTTTTTTATGAAACATGGCAACCATTTATTGATTATTTCAACAGTATATATACAAGTCAACCTCTATTTAAACCCGTAATAGTAAAATAAGCAGGGTTTTATTATTTTTTTCTCTCTTTTTTTTTCTCTTTTCTTTCTTCTTATGTTTTTGTTATTGTTGCCCTTTGTTGTTGTTGTCGTTGTTGTTATTGTTTTGATATTGTACTGTCTGTATTGTTTGCTGAAAAAAAGAATAAAATAAAAAAATAAAATAAAAAAACAGAGCTCCTTTGTCCAAGTGGGGCTACCGTAGTGGGATGTTACCTTCAGTCAAAAGGACCCTGAAGGGTTATTACAGGTCGAACAATTATGGTACCTACACCGGAGTGCCGCCTGCTGTAAAAGCCTTGGGGGATTCATCTGGGGAGTCCATTTTACAGGTCTTTGTCTTTCATGGTGAAGACCCAGAGCACTCTGTACGTGTTTGGTCCAACTTTTTAGTGAAAGGACTAAATTCTAATTGAGGTTTTTGGTCACTTTCCTCCTCATCAACAAATTTGCAGAGGTTGGCAGGTGAAACCTCACTCCAGTTGTTTTTGTTGTCTCTGTGATCTATACAGTTATTTTTATAACCATTTAAATTGCATCTGTGTTGCACAAAGTTAATAAAGCTTTGTATTTTTCCATTAATTTTTTAAAAACTGCAGTTCTGTTTTTATTTTAGAAAATTTTGTAACATTTTTATTTTTTCCAAACCCTAAGTATTTCTTTCTTTTTTAATTTACAGAAACAGTTTTGTTCCATGTAGTTTCTGTTTTTTTTGTTTAGATTTAGTCAATTAAAATAATCTCAGGTTGTGTCTGAATTCCCGCCCTAACCGAATTTTAAAAGCACGTCGGAACCATGCTCACTACTTTTATTTTAACGGCGAATATGATGTCATCAATTTCACGAAGTAAAAAACTCATTAAAATTTGCATTTTGCGACTATTATTTATGAGTCCACTGTCTTCTGAAGATCAAAACGTTGATGGTTTATCAAAAAGATACATTTAAATGCTTTTTTGGCTCTGTAGAAGTTTCCAGTAGTTGAGATGAGTCCAGTCCCTTAAGTCCCTGATCCAGAAGCAAAGAGAGGTTGAGGTTGTGAAGTCTCAGCATCAGCTTGTCAAGGATCAGTGTTAAAGACTAATCTAAAGTCTACAAACAGCATCCTGACGTAGGTGTTAGTATGTTCCAGGTAGGACAGGGCTAATCAGACTCCATCTCCTGTTGATCGGTTCTCCCTGTAGACGAACTGATGACTGTCCAGAGTAGCAGGGATGATGTCCTTGATGTGGTTCAGGACGATCCTCTCAAAGCCCTTCATGATCACCGATGTCAGAGCGACCGGCCTGTAATCATTGAGGCAAGAGACAGATGATTTTTTCAGCACAGGCACAATGATGGAGGACTTGAGGCTTACGGGAACTGCGGTGAGGTGCAGGGATTGAAGATGTCCAGAAAAACTCCAGCCTGCTGATGTGCACACAGCTTCAGAACACGACCTGACACCTTATCTGGTCCTGAGGCTGGTGTCAATCCTTCTTAGGGTGGAGCTCACCTGATGTAGCTGTAAAAGATGACCAGTGTCTCTGCTGCCGGGCGTGTCAAGGCGTGCAAAAAGAATGTTTCTAATGCCTCTCCACATCTCCCGCGGGTTGTTGGTAGCAAAGTGCTCCTCTATGCGTTGTCTGAACCTGCATTGGCCTGGTTGATGCCCTTCCTCAGCTCTGTCCAGGCTCTGCTGTAGGCCAGCCTTTCTCCTGACCTTTAGGTTGTATCCCGAGCTTTGAGCAGAGAGCGCATTGTGCCATCAAACCACAGTTTCTGGTTTGCATACACTTTGATGAACTTTGAGGGCTGAACAGCTTCAGTGCAGAACTGCACATAGCTCAGGACAGATGCTGTGTAGGCCACAGGGTCTGAGCCCTCTTTAAACACCTCCCAGTCAGTGAGATCAAAAGAGTCCTGTAGTGCTGAGGAAGCCTCTTCTGTCCATACCTGAACTGTTTTGGTGGTTGTTTGGTCCTGCAGATCAGAGGTCTGTATGTGGGGGTTAGCTCCACAGAGATGTGATCCGACATGCCCAGGGGAGGAGCTGCTGCAGCCTGGTATGCACCTGAGATATTACAGTAGACTCCTTGTTACACTTAGTTAAACTCTTACTAAGTTTAACAGAGTAAAACAAGATCAAACAATTCACACATTTCCCTTTTTCTGGAAGACTGTTCCGATCTTCCCATCACTAGGCTGCATCACACTGAAAAATTCAAAGGTACAAGAGAGCCAAGCTTTTGAGTCCAACAAACAGAACTTCAGTGACAAAGCAGGGAGAAGCAGCAGAGGCATCTGCACTCTGCAGGTGACCTTGTTGGCTCAGCTGTTGCCAAGCTACTCCAACATGGAGCTTTAAACTACGTCTTACCTTTCTAGACTTCATCCATTTCAACGGTTTCTCTACCAGTGAAAATCGAATGAGGACCTGGTTTTTGCTAACCACTTCTCTTCATAACCTGCTCTTGGAAAGAGGGGTCCCAATCTAGTCTTTCTCTGCTCTGAGTGAAAACCCATCATTCAGAGGCAAACTGTGAGGAGGAGCTCTCAGGAAGCTGCAGAAACTCTTCCAGGATGTTCTGAAGATTCAGACTGGGAAGCGCTCTGTGCCTGACTGACATAAAAGCTGACTAAGCTTTTATGTGGACAGCATCCCCCCTAGCAGTGCAGCAAGGAGCTTCCCCTACAAGAAACTGTGGATCAGCAGTGGCTAAAAACAATGGTTTCAGAAAAAAGTTTATTTTTGGGGAGACTGGGAATCATTCTAAAGCATTCAGGAAAAGTTAAAGATCAGAAACAACATGGAGGTGCACCAGAAAAACTGGAGGAAGCGTCATCATAACAGTGGGAGGGAGGTGCAGCACGATGTCCAACACTGTTTCCATCAAGGAGAAGAAAGTGGAGGTGGTGGAGGAGTAAGAGCACCATGGTGTTAACCTGGATGAGAGGCTGGACTGGAGACCCAACAGTGATGCTGTTTCAAAGAAGTGACAAAGCGGATTGTTCTCTGCGGCCACCTGTTGAGACAGCAGCATCAACCACTTAAAGAGGCTGAACAAAGTGATGAGGAGGTCTGGCTCTGTTCTGGATGCTGCTCTGGAGCCTCTAGAGCTGATCATCCAAAGAAGGAGCCTTCATTAGATTGAACCCGCGGTGGAAAACCTCAAGCATCATTTTCATAACACGCTAACTCAAGTGTCTTCAGTCAGAGGATTGCTCTTCTGCAGGAGATCCTCCTCACAACTGTGATGAACCTCTGCAGGATGTGATAAGAGGACTTCATATAACATCTGATTTACCCTCAGGGATTCATTTGTTTTTCTCCAATTGAACCTTCAGAACTTCAGATGTAGTTATAATGTGAGGTGTGAAATAGAAAACTCAGAACAACAGAGGTTTTTGAGTAAATGTTAGCTGTTAACCCCTTTATGATGCCATATCTCCCTAATTCACAATGTACCATTAAAACCAGGATTCCACTTAATTAAGCATCAGCTTGGATGAAAAAGACACTGAAGAACATCTTTTCATATCATTGAAATAAAGTCAGCCATGAAGGGGTTAAATTACTGAATAATCTGAGGCAATGTCACAAATTAAGGCAACATTAGGCACACAAAGTTCTTGGTTGATCTGAGGTCATTTATTTGGTCACAGAGGTACGTTCACACCCCTTGAGGAGTTTGGGAATCCTGGAATTTCGTTGTTTATCTGGAAATCAACTGGCTCTAACAGTTACGCTCAAACATCTGGCACCAGAACAGTCACAGCAAAGTGGAAAGAAAAAAAAGCAAAGCATCACTTTTCAGACAGAGATGACAGCCGTTTGGAATTCAACTCCTGCTCCTCAGCAGCCGTTTCCAGGAGACCCTAAAGCTCGTCTGACTTCACGTGGGCAGACATGCTGCTTTCTTCCCCACAGAACAAGCTTGTTTTGGAAGGATCCTAGAGAAGCAAAGGTAGTCTTTCAGAATCCACAGGACATAACCGCAGGATGCTGACCGGGGCGGTTCTGAGCCGGGTCAGTGGAGTTCGAGTCAAACCGAGTCTTTGGGATGAGCTCTGGCAGCATCTCAGTGAAACACGCAAACATGTCAAACATAATTATCAGCATGAAGATGTAAAGATGACATGATGTCATATAGCCACTACTTACATTTTGCGCATATTGCACAGATGAAAATTGGTCCTAAACCACGCAAAGGACACGTAAACCAACGTAAAAGCCACACTATACTCGAATTGTGCATGATTATTGTGCTGTCTAATTGTAATTATTTGGTGTGTCAATTACGTCATTTTAACGTGTTATGTGCACGTGATATAAAAGTTATACATCGATGGTACATGCATTAAAAGTACGTGAGACATACGTGGAACAGTTGTGGAAAGCAACAAATTTGCCTATGCATCTCGCAAAAATCACGCACAATCGCGTAGGATGTGTGTAATGACTGCGCATAAAATCTGTATAAACTGTGTAATCCTCAACCAACCAAAAATTTGGAACCGTGCAAAACAGAGCTCACGTAAAGACGCATCAGCCAACATGTTCGACGGACATCTGCGCACATTGATGAACGACAAACGCAAGAAACACTTATGAATGACGTAGATCATCATTAAGAATTGTCATATGTGGACAATAAGCAAAATGGAAGTAGTGGCTGCTTGACACGGCCTTAAAACTGGAAGTCCCTCAGAGCCCGACTGTTTCAACAAAAAGACCTAACTTGTGCATCTTTGTGAGCCAAACTACTTCACATTGTGTTTGGTCCATGAAGCAGATTTTGATAAAAACAACCGTGTTTCTGTTCATGCTCCAGGTTTTGTCATGGAGATCTTTGTGCAGGATGGCGTCCAGCGTCCAGCGCCCAGACTCTCAGGTGCAGCTGAAGATCTGCAGCTCAGACATAAAACTGCATTTAACAGGAACAGCTAAGGAAAATTCCAAAGATCACACCACACTGGTCATGTGATCGTCTTATTATGCTTCAAAACATTTTGCGCCCCTCCCCCCCCAGAGGTCTCCTGAGCCCATTGTCTTCCTCAGCAGAGATGAAGGGGGACATGTGAGCGTGTGATCACCCTGTAGGGATCCGACCCAGACTCAGAAGAGCCTCCGGTTGTCCAGGTGATCACACAAAAAGGGCGCCCCAGATTGTTTGCTTGTGCCGTTTCCCGGAAAGCTCCGCCCCCCACAGATCACAGCGAGGTTTCACAGGAAAAGCTGACAGATGGCTCCAGGAGGACTGTCCTGGTCTTGATTTCTTCAGGAGGGGGCTGTTGGAAGAAATGAGCACAGTTTCTCATAAAGTAATGAGCAGAACCTGACCTCAGGAGACCACAGGGCCCTGTTGTTTGGTCCAAACCAGAGTTCAGATGAACCTCCAAACCTGCTAAAGCAGGACCATTACCAGAAACTGGCTTTGGATCTGACTAAGATCAGCTCTTGACCAGATTACAACCAGCACTGGACCAGATAGGGATCAGGCCAAGACTAACCTTGATCAAATCAGGATAAACTCCAAACTAGACCAAAAACAGAACCAGCACTAGATCAGACCTAGATCAAGTTATCTGAATAATGCGCCATGAGTTAAAACCCATTCCTGCACTCTAGATAGTGTATGTAGGCACTGAACACATTTTTTTAATTTCTGAGAATTTTGTTTGTTTTTTGGAAAAGTGTTTTGATGATTACAAGAAAAAATGTTTATGATTCTTTGAACTAGTCATTGAGACTCAGAAAAAGTTCAGCTTATTGAGTGATAAATCCCTCTGTCAGGGAGGGCTCACACAGAGACATGAACGCCTCCACGGCACAGATTGACCTTTCAGGGTTCCTGCTGAAGACAGAAAGCAGCTAAAGAGGCCCTTTCTCTGCAGACTCACCAGCTGCAGCTGACTGCTCACAGCTCCGCCAGCTCCCACGTTCACGCTGTGTCTCTTCAGCTCCGACTTGATTAAAGCTGGAATAGGAAGGCAGGCGGCAGCTTTAGCATTTACTGTGACAGACACACACATGTGTACATACACACACACACACAGCTCACCACTGAGAATAGCTCCCCCAAAGATCCATGCACACAGGAAGAGATTTCCAGTGAGTGGATCATAGACTGTGGTCAGTTTGCCCTGAATGAGAGTGAATAGGATCCCAAAGATCTGCAAATAAACACACACACAGGAGACATTTACAGCTTATCTGAAACACATCTCTTGGCTCCTTAGGAGACATCTCTTTTTACAAAGTTCAGAATCGTTTCAGACAAAATTACAAGATCTTCTGCAGGTGAGACACGTACCTGAGCAAAAGCATTGAGGAGGCCAGAAGACGTTCCCTCAGACTCTGGGTAAGTGATCTCTACTCCAAACTCAAAGCCGAGTGGTAAGTATCCCGTCATGAAGAAGCTGAAGCACACGAACATTTTTCTGATGTCAGTTTTGTGGTACAGAGCAGTCAACCTCTGATAGGACGGAGGTTTTTGGTATCGGCCCCCACCTTTGTGTCAAAATTTCATTGAGAAGACGCTGAATCTGGTGGGTATAGGTTGGCGCCAGCGTTCAGCAGTGGACCCGCCATCACCCAATTTCCCAAGCTGGGACCAATACGGTATCTTTATCTCATCAGTGTACGAGTGGGGGAATGGGACTGTGACTCTAAAGCACTCTGGGCCTTGATCAAAATAGAATGTGTCCGTTTTTTTTCCTTTACATCTCCCATTTGTGAGCTCCTGATTTATAAGAAAACCACACGCTTCATGCCACAGCTTTTATACTGGAGCAGAACAGGCTCAGAACCTGTTAGTCCAGTTTTTGTTCGAACAACCGACATCCACCCACAGCCTTTGAATGGAAAAATAAAACACTGTTCAGCTCATGTTCAGGTAAGAGTGTCTGCAGAAATGCTGCCCTAAAATCCTCCAGTTGAACTTGGATGGAAAAAGCTCCTGAAGGAGATCTTCAGGAGGTTGGGCAGAGAACCAACCTTTACCGTTCATAATTTTTTACTAGTTAGAAAAATAACATATAAAACAGAACTTTACTGTGTATTAGAGACTAACATGTTTTGGGGAATCCCATGGGTCACGGGTTCCTGTGGGATGGTTGTCATCCACTTCACTAATCACAGAATTGGGACGCTACAGGTTAAAATAGCCAGAAAGACAACAAAACAGTAAAGACAAAGCCTTTTTGTAGTTTTCTGGCAATATGCCAACAATTTTAGCCATTAAAAATCTACATTACCCAGAAGACCCCAGTGCTTTTATTCACGGTTTCTCTCGCCATAATTTTAAGTGCAGCAATGGAGGGAGCGCCATCCACGGCTAGTTTGATGCAGGAAAAAATTGACATCCAGCAAAAAGTAAGAACTAACAAAGACATTTCTATGAAGTTCAAGGAGCTTGTAGGAAAGTTGGATATATTGTTAAGTGCGACGGTGATTCCACGTCATACGAGGCTTGTAGAACAAGTCTCATCATAGTAGAGTACACCAGTCATTTTGGAATTCCTGAAAAGACACTTGCAAAGCAAATTCAGGAACGAATCAGCCAAGCATCTCTTTGTTCATCCAACAGAAACTGACCTCAGATGTGAAGTTTTGTCGTCACATCTGATTGTCACACAAGAGCTCCAGAAAATGTGGATGACTTTTTGTTCCTACACAGCAACATAGAAACTGGATTTATTATGTAAAAACATGTTGGATGAAAATGGTTAACATGTCCATTAAAAAAATGTTCAATAAATAAGTCAAATGCAGTTTTATGTTTGATTTACTGGTAGTCTAACTATGGAAGACATGGTGTGCTGGTATGCAAAACTTAAACAAGCTGGCTCATCATCTGCTTTTAAAAAGGATGGGAACATGTAATGGACTGCATGGTGACCATGAGGCTCTCCAGTCAACATGGCTCTCCACTACATCCTGCACCACCTTGACTCTGCAGACACGTATGCTCGGGGCCTATTTGTGGACTTTAGCTCTGCATTAACACCATCGTCCCAGAGCTCCTCCACCACAAACGCTCCCAGCTCACTGTGCCTCCCCCCGCCTGTCAGTGGATCACCAGTTTCCTGACTGACAGGAGGCGGCAGGTGAAACTGGGACGCTTCACATCCAGCACCCGGATCCTTAACACTGGTGCCCCCCAGGGGTGTGTTCTCTCCCCTCTGCTCTTCTCCCTCTACTGCAGATCAAGAGCCCCCTCTGTGAAACTCCTGAAGTTTGCAGATGACACCACAGTCATTGGGCTCATCCGTGACGGTGGTGAGACTGCACACAGGTGGAGCGGCTGGTCCTGTGGTGCAGCCAGAACCACCTGGAGTTGAACCTAGAGCTGTGACGGTGTACGATTTTGATCACTGTTGTGTCGCGGTTAACTGCAGCCCCACCTCCCCCCCCAAAAACTCCCAGCTGGCCGCGTCGCAAATAAATACAATTCCAGCGCAGCATTCTTTATTAACAAATAACTACTACCAACTAACTAATGAACTGACTATATAGGTGTTGCCGAATGTCTACGTGTGTGTGTCAGCGCTGCGTGTGTAGGAGGAAGGAGCGCACACAAGTGTGTTGGGGGGGCGTGTTGATTCTTCTGCATTGGACCGCTCTGGAGCCTTCACAGGTGAGCCTTCACCTGCGCTCTCTGGTACAGACATCTTCTCAGAATATTATATATTGCCCAGTAATAAACAGACAGCAGACACTGTGTCACCTTTCTGGGAGCCATGAGCCTGACACCCATGAAGAACGCGGGGCAGGAGGCTCCGCCTCTGTCCATACAGACACGTACCTGTAACTGCGCTGCACAAAATAGTTCCCAAACAAAACATGTAGTGATGTTCATGGAAATCTAACAGTGGGCGTTCATGTTTGGTGTTACAAAATGAAAGAGAACAGTAATGCCCCCCCCCCCCCCCCAACACAAAATCCTCCAGCCGGCGGGCGTGTTGCGCACTCAAGAACGCACGCAGCTTAATGGAAATGAATACAATGGAAATTAATAATTACAACGCAGTAAATTTGTCGTGTTTCCTCGCAAGACGGAAACTTCTGTTGTAGAATGAGGATGTGTGTGTGCTTCTGAAAGTGCACATGTGTGTGTGGAGAGAGCCGCGTGTCGCGCAATGAGAGACGGGGAGTGAAGGAGAGCAGTAATAAAAGGTTTCCCCCAGAAGCCCTTGAAGGACTAGCAGAAAAAGTCAATTATCAGCAAAGATGAATGTGTTTAATGTGTTTGTTATAGTTCCAATCACCACCATATGCTGAACTAAAAAAAAAAAAAAAAAAAAAACGTGCGGTGATGCGGTTATCGTCACACTCTTAGTTGAATCCACCTGTAACGGTGGAGATGACAGTGGACTTCAGGAGGAACCCCCCCCCCCCCCCCCCCCCCCCCCCCTCACAATTCTCCACAGCACTGCCCCCTCAACAGACTCACACAGGTTCCTGGGGTCCACCATCTCACGGGACCTTAAGTGGATCTCTCACACCAACTCACTCTGGAAAAAGGCTCAGCAGAGGTTGTACTTCCTGCGACAACTCAAGAAGTTCCACCTTCCTCAGGAGCTGCTGACCGTCTTCTACACTGCAATAATCCAGTCTGTCCTGACCTCATCCATCACGGTCTGGTTTGGTTCAGCTACCAGACACAACAGGAACAGACTGCAGAGAACATCAGATCTGCTGAGAGGATTATTGGTTCCAGTCTTCCCTCCATTCAGGACCTGTAACGGACCAGGGTCAGGAAGTGGGCTGGCAGGATCGTAACAGACCCCTCTCATCCCGGACTCTGCCTTTTCAGCCTCCTCCTGTCAGGGCGGCGCTTTAGGACAATACGCACCAAAACCCCCCGCCACAAGGACAGTTTCTTCCCCCGAGCCATCACTCTAATGAACTCCTGACTCCAGACCACTCAAGGACACAGAAAAACCACAGAAACTGTCACACCAGAAATACTGCTGCATTTTTTACTTAGTTATGTTTAAATATTCCTATATCTACCTCATAGCACTTTCTTTTTATTATTTATCCTCTCCTGTCTTACTCCTTTAAACTTTTTTTTATATCTTTCTAGTTTGCACGAGAGCACAAGACACCAAAGGCAAATTCCCTGTACATGCGCTGTACTGGGCCAATAAAGCTGATTCTGATTCTGATATTAAGGAAAAACCATTAGGGATCGCCACAGGAACAGAAGTCATTTTGAATGGAAGTGGGATGAGAGTGGTAGTCATCCTAGCAGCAGCGGGATGGGACAGGATTACTTTCTGTGGGGGTGGGACCAGACGGGACTGTCAGCCTCTTTCATCTTTGTTTTCATTCTATAATCCTGGACTTAATTTTCTATCGGGTTTGAACTTTGAGAGTTAAACAAGAGAGGACAGTGTGAGAATGTTCATGTCTGTCTGAGAAAAGTGCAGAGTGTGGAGTGAGATACAGCCTTAAAACATCTATCTTACTTTGTGGATTTCATATTTTAGAATGCGATACCCGTGATAACTGAGGGACCGCTGTACGCACAAACACAATAAAACTACGAGGAACATACCCCAAGAGCCCTGCAGTGAAGAACACCAGGTAGATGTCCACCTTTAAGGTGAACGTGAAGACCAGCATGCTCACAAAGGACAGAAGGTACACAACCAAGGTGGTGGACCTGCGGCAGAGAAAAACTTCAAACATGACATTTGTACTAATCAATGTCACCTTCCAGAGAAACACACACATGCTGACACACTGAAGTATTGAGTGGGGGGAGCAGTTAAGAAGCACTGATGATGGAGTGTCAGACTTCCTTATCAGGTCGTTGGTACTCTGTCTCTGTGTGTGTGAGTGTTTACTTGTACGTCTTGGTGTGGTCCAGCCACAACCCACATAGGATGGAGCCAACCATCCCGGCGATGACCAGAGTCAAACCGATTCTTCCAGCATTTAGTTCCTGGCCCTGATCCTGGTGAAGTGAGCAGACAAGTATCAGAGAAACGTATCAGATCTTTGCTCATATTTGCGCATATCTGTCTATATGTATTTTTACCCTTGTGTGTGTAGGTTTTCTGTCGATGTGTTTACATGTGTTTGTGCACGTGTGCCCCCTTGAACTATTCATTCCATCAAAGTCATCATCTCCCTATCTTTGTCCACCCCTACACACACACAGCTGCCAAAGCTCAGAAACTGTTTAGTACCTGTTCAGAACCTCCTACGGTCCAAAAACATGCTTCTTGGGTTAACTAATGACTCTAAATAGCCCCTAGTTGTGCATAACAGTGTGAGTGTGTGTGGCCCCGCAACAGATCCCACCTTCGCCCAGCAGTAGCTGGGTTGGCTCCAGTAACCCCATTACCCCAAAAGGAATTCAGCGGGTGCATAAGATGGATGGTATTACCTTATAGCAGGTCATGATCATCTGGTTGAGGAGAGTGGAAACGGAGTAGAAGGCTCCTGTCAGGATGCCTGAAAACCGAGCAAAGAGCTTTTGATCAATGGAGATTCTCAGTCGTCCAGGTCATGTTAGCAGGATTCGGTTTTTCAAGGCAGCTGGTCTTTAGAAGTTCCTCTAGACTCGAGGCTTCTTCAGTTCTCAACTGCACCTCTGCCTCCATTAACAATGTCGGATTTGGCACAATTCAAAAATCATGAAAACCTAAAGCCTTTACTCCAATTTGTTTCTTTATAGCTCATTTGTGGCACTGAGGAGCTCTGTGAGCGTCCTCCTCAGGACAAAGTCCTTCAGGTCTAAAGGGGAACCTTATTCATGATCCCCTTAAAATGCAAATGAGCTACCAATCACAGAAGGTCTAAATCCGTTTAGAAAAAAAAAAGTTTCAGCATTTGAGCTCCAGTAACATCGCCTGCTGCCCCAGTCTCCACCTCAACCTGGCTGGTTAAAGCAACGTTACAGAGCTGGGCAAATGTATGACAAAGGAGAGCCTGGGAGGTGCCAAGGACAGCAATGAATGCAGCACGTTTGCACCCCCAAGACAGAAATTTGGCCCGTTTGGACCAGGGCAAGGTGGGTTCCGCCACTCTGCTGTTCAACCTCAGCCTCATTCAAACCTCCGTCTGCTGAGTCGGCAGGAGTCTATACCTGACCCCTGATCCGGCTCAAAGTAAAGCCTTATCTGTTGATGAGACAGTGTTCTGGTAAATGAGTGTCATGTGAAATGTCTCTGTTTGACTTGCCGTAGCTGATGAGCAGCAGGACGAAGGCTTTGTTCTTTACCAGATTGATGATGGACTGTTTGTAGGAGTAATCCTCCAGCAGGTCTGGTAAGACGGCCTGAGCTTGGCTCGGGGGCAGAGGAGGTCGGTCCTGAATGACTGTGGGAAACATCTGAAGTTAGAAGCGAAGAGTCACCAAAGAGGAAGATTTTCCCGTGTGAAGGATAGGAACACCTCCAGCTGCTCCCACGACTGCTTAACCTGTGCAGACGGTCAGGTATGCCCCCATGTGAGCGTCAGCTGAGTCACCCTGTGCTTAGCTTTCAGCTGGGCAGGAGGAACAGCACATAGCCCTTGTGGCTGCTTTTGGTACTGCATTTGAGAATTTGGAATTTGCGGTCATTTGGACCGTCCAATTGACCTATAATGGCGGGGTTCACAACAAATAATTGTGTCAAAGCACAGAAAAGAGTGATCAGTCAAAATCCCACCTCCCTCGTGCTTGTGGACCCAACAGTCCTGTGCAGCACAGCTGACTAAAGCAGGTGGGAGTGTAATAATGAGGGTACCTATGAGGGTGAGGATGAAGAGCAGCGTAGACACAGTGGCGGTGCCATAGAACATGATGCTGATGTTGTGACCCGTCAGCTCCTCATCCTCAGTTGTCGGAACCAGAACTGGAGGCAGCAGGAAGCCGATGGCGGTGCCCAGCTAACACACAAGAGCGGCAACAAAACACCAAAGATGATCAGAGTCGGTCGGTTCAGGAGAAACTCGCAGCACTTCAAACCTGTTGCACGCGCGCCCCCATACCTGGTTTCCGAGCACGGCTGTGGCGCACGCGGTGGAAACCTCCCGAGGTCCGAACCAAACCGAGGCGACCCGGGACGGCAGCCCGAGGATGAAGACCTGCGCCACGGCGCAGACGACCTGCGCAGTGACAGTGACGGCGAAGCGCTCGGGGCTCACGCTGGCGCACTTCAGCCACGCGCCGGCGCAGTTGAGGCCGGCTCCCAGCATGGCCGTCAGCCGCAGCCCCCGCCGATCCAGCAGCCAGGTGGCCGGGAAGATGAGCGGCACGTAGGCCACCATGTAGACGATGGAGAGCCAGTCCACCTGGCTGTTGCTCACGCGGTAGTAGCGCGTGAAGACGTGAGCGATGATGCTGTAGTGGATCCACTGGAACGCGTTGACCAGCGAGGACAGGCTGAACACGGCCAGAACCGCGAACCGCCTCAGGTACAGCCGTGTTTCTAGTCGCTGCTCCGCCTGCGCCTCCGCCTCGCTCCCTGCTCCCCCTCCATTAGGCAGCATCGCTTCTCTTTCATCCGGGGGGGGCTCCTGTTCACGTTCAAAGCCCAGGAGCGTGTCTATCCCCCCCGCTCCTCCAGCCGGCGTGGCTGTGGATGTCGGGTCTGCCTCTAGCTCAGCATCTGGTTCGGGACTCTTGGTATCGACGGTGATGTGGTCCGGCGCGCCGGCATCCGCGCGCAGGTGCAGGTCCTGCATCAGCTCTCCAGCCACCATGGTGCCGCTGTGAGCGCCGCTTCCGGGAAGTGGAGCGATACTCGGCGGCGGCACGGTGAGGCGGGAATCCGTTGTCCTCCGGCGGTGATGCCCGGACAAGCAGCTCAGGCGGGCCGCCCCATCAGATCCACGTCTTTCACCACCCGGCTTCCTGTGCCGGCATGGCGCGCGCTCCTGAGCTGACACACGGCCCTCCAATGCGGAGTGGCCAATAGAAGAGAGGCGGAGCTGTCTGCACGAGCACGTGCACGAGCATTTAGTGATGACGCAACACCGAAGCTGGTTGGTTGGACTTGCTCGTTTACTGTTTGACTTCTATAAATAAACTGAAAAATAACAAATCTCCTAACCCTAACCCTAACCCTAACCAGATGGATTAACTGGGGAATTTTACAAACAATTTGGTGTTTCAATTGCTCCTTTTTTAACGCAGGTCTTCTTAGAAAGCCTTCGCCACGGCACTGAATCAAGGAGTGATCACTCTCCTCCCAAAACCCAAAAAAGACTCTCAATATTGATAACTGGCGCCCGATCAGTTTATTGAATAATGATTATAAAATTATTGCCTCTGTTTTTGCTCACAGACTGAAATCAACCTTGGACTCTGTAATTGGAGAAACCCAGTCAGGATTTATGCACAAAAGACATATTTCTAATAACATCCGGCCTGTGCTAGATATTTTAGATTATTCACATTTAATAACAGATGAAAGTTACATTCTTTTTTTGGACTTCTATAAAGCTCTTGATTCAATTAATCACACGTTTATTTTTAGCTGCCTTCACAAATTCGGTTTTGGCTCTTATTTCTGCGATGCAATAAAACTATTATACAGTAATGCTAACTGCTCAGTAAAACTAAAATATGGTACTTCTCCTCGTTTTAATATTAAAAGAGGAATACAACAGGGTTGCCCCATCTCACCGTATCTATTTCTATTAGCCACTCAAACTCTGGCAGATTAATAATTTGGAAGGCATCTCCGTCTTTGGCAAAGAGATTCTTATTAGCCAATTAGCTGATGATATGACCCTTTTTCTGAAAGATAGCAGTCAAATTCCTCGAGCACTAAATCTAATAAAAGCTTTTTCTAATGTCTCTGTACTTCATCTTAACATTAAAAAATGTGAATTAATATCTATCAAAAATAATCAAACAGGTTCCATATGTGAAATTCCCATCAAAGAAAGTGTTACATACCTAGGGATAACCATCACCAAAAACGAACTACAGAGAAGTTCCTTGAACTTCAGTCCCGTAATAGAGAAATCCAGAAAATGTTTTACCTTATAGCTTCAGAGAGACTTGAGCCTAAAAGTCAGATTCCTTCTGTCAAAAGCAGAGGGAATCTCTCCACGGACTTACTCTGCATGATTTCTGTACGTGGAAAATCAAACACTAAAATCTGTTGACCAAATTTTATTTAACTTTTTCTGGAAAAACTGTATACATTTTAAAAAAAAATCTGTTGTAATGAACTCGTACGAGAATGGAGGACTAAACTTTCTTGATTTTACAACCCTAAATAACACATTTAAAATAAACTGGATCAAATCTTAACTAAAGAATCCTACTTCAATTTGGAATATATTTCCACATTTTATATTTTCAAACTTAGGCAACCTTAATTTTCTTCTCCTTTGTCATTACAATGTATATAAAATACCAGCTAAACTATCGGCATTCCTCAAACAAGCTCTTCTTGCATGAGCACTTCTATACAAACACAATTTCTCTCCCCATAACCTTTTTATTTGGAACAACAAATATGCCAGGACTCCCTCGAAAAAGAGATTCTTAATCTCAATGGGACATTTCCTGGGTAAATAAAGGTTAAATAAAAATAAACAAATATATATGTTTATATATTTTTTTTCTAGCGTCCCAAAATAAAAAAATAAACAAATAATATATATACATATATATATATATATATATATATAAAAAAAAACGCCCCTCTCACCCTCCGCGGGTGGTTTCTCCTCCAAGCTCGGGTCCTCTACCAGAGGCCTGGGAGCTTGAGGGTCCTGCGCAGTATCTTAGCTGTTCCTAGCACTGCGCTTTTCTGGACTGAGAGGTCTGAGGTCTTTCCAGGTATCTGTTGTAGCCACTCCTCAAGCTTGGGGGTTACTGCCCCGAGTGCTCCAATTACCACAGGCACCACTGTCACCTTCACTTTCCAGGCTTTCTCCAGTTCTTCTCTGAGTCCCTGGTATTTCTCCAGTTTCTCATGTTCCTTCTTCCTGATGTTCCCATCGCTTGGCACTGCCACATCCACCACAACGGCTTTCCTCTGTTCTTTATCCACCACTATGATGTCTGATTGGTTCGCCATTACCATCCTATCAGTCTGGATCTGGAAGTCCCACAGGATCTTTGCCCTTTCATTCTCTACCACCTTCGGAGGTGTTTCCCATTATGACCTTGGGGTTTCCAGTCCATATTCTGCACACATGTTCCTGTATATTATTCCAGCCACTTGATTGTGGCGCTCCATGTATGCTTTACCTGCCAGCATCTTACATCCTGCAGTTATGTGCTGGATTGTTTCAGGCGCCTCTTTGCACAGCCTACACCTTGGGTCTTGTCTGGTGTGGTAGATCTGAGCCTCTATCGCTCTGGTGCTCAGGGCTTGTTCCTGAGCTGCCAGGATGAGCGCTTCAGTGCTGTCTTGTAGGCCAGCCCTTTCTAGCCATTGGTAGGACTTCTTGATATCAGCCACTTCAGTTATGGTCCGGTGGTACATACCATGGAGGGGTTTGTCCTCCCATGAGGATCTGTCCTCCAGCACTGTATCCTCTGCTCTCCATTGCCTGAGACATTCACTGAGCACACTGTCAGTTGGGGCCTTAAGCTTGATGTACTCATGCATCTTGGATGTTTCATCCTGGATAGTGGCTTCTACGCTCACTAGTCCTCGGCCTCCTTCCTTGCGGCTAGCATACAGTCTCAGAGTGCTGGATTTTGGATGGAACCCTCCATGCATGGTGAGGAGCTTCCGTGTTTTAACATCCATGGTCTGTATCTCTTCCTTTGGCCATCTTATTATTCCTGCAGGGTATCTGATAACTGGCAGTGCATAGCTGTTTATTGCCCCGGTCTTGTTCTTGCCATTGAGCTGGCTTTTCAGGACTTGCCTTACTCGTTGAAGGTACTTAGCTGTTGCAGCTTTCCTTGTTGCCTGCTCCAGGTTGCCATTTGCCTGGGGAATTCCAAGGTACTTGTAACTGTCCTCGATGTCTGCTATTGTTCCTTCTGGGAGTGAGACCCCCCCTGTGTGGACTACCTTGCCTCTCTTTGTCACCATCCGGCTGCATTTCTCGAGCCCGAATGACATCCCAATGTCATTACTGTAGATTCTGGTGGTGTGGATCAGGGAGTCAATGTCACGCTCGTTCTTGGCATATAGCTTGATGTCATCCATGTAGAGGAGGTGACTGATGTTGGCCCCATTTCTGAGTCGGTATCCATAGCCAGTCTTGTTGATTATTTGGCTGAGGGGGTTCAGACCTATGCAGAACAGCAGTGGGGACAGAGCATCACCTTGGTATATCCCACATTTGATGGACACTTGTGCAAGTGGTTTCCCATTGGCTTCAAGGGTGGTTTTCCACAGCTTCATTGAGTTTCTTATGAAGGCTCTTAGAGTCCTGTTGATGTTGTACAGCTCCAAGCATTCAGTGATCCATGTGTCTGGCATTGAGTCATAGGCCTTCTTGTAATCAATCCAGGCTGTGCACAGGTTGGTGTGTTGTGACTTGCAGTCTTGGGCGACTGTTCTGTCGACCAGGAGTTGGTGTTTGGCTCCTCTGGAGTCTCTACCAATGCCCTTCTGTGTGTTACTCATGAATTGATCCATGTGCCTATTTATCTTGGTTGCAATGATGCCTGACATGAGCTTCCATGTTGTGGAGAGACAGGTTATTGGCCGGTAGTTGGATGGGACTGCACCCTTTGAGGGATCCTTCTGGATCAGGATCGTTCGCCCTTCCGTTAGCCATTCGGGGTGAGTCCCATCTCTTAGCAGCTGGTTCATTTGTGCTGCCAGGCGTTCGTGGAGTGTGGTAAGCTTCTTTAGCCAGTAGGCATGTATCATGTCAGGGCCCGGTGCTGTCCAGTTTTTCATACCTGAGACTCTTTCTTGGATGTCTGCCACTGTGATGGTTACTGGATTCTGTTCAGGGAGGTTGCTGTGTTCTTTTCTCAGAGAGACCAGCCACTGGGCATTGCTGTTATGTGCTGTCTCTTTCTCCCATATTCTTTTCCAGTACTGTTCAGTTTCTAGCCTTGGTGGGTCTGCTCGGCTGTTTTGACCCTGCCACTGAGCGTACACTTTCGCTGGTTGAGTTGCGAACAGCTTGTTTATTCGTCTGGCTTCATTGTCTCTTGTGTATCTCTTTAGGCGGCTACTCAAGGCTAGGAGCCTTTGTTTGGCAGTTTCCAGGGCTTCAGGTATGGGCATCTGGCTGTACCTCTTAGGTACTTGCTTTCTCATTGTACCTCTTTGAGCCTCTGTCAGCTTACTCACATCCTTCCGAGTTGCCTTGATTTTGGCCTCTAACCGTTGCTTCCATGGTGGGTATTGTTTTCTTCCATGGTTACTCTTATAGCCAAGCATCTCAAGGATCACTGCTGCTGAAGTGTAAACCAGTTCAAACCTATCACAGCTTGAGATTGAAATGATATATATATATATATATATATATATATATATATATATATATATATATATATATATATATATATATATATATATATATATATTTCATACAAGAACAAATCCTTATTTTTTCCACATTGGTTTGAGAAAAAAATTCTACTGGTGGGTCGTTGGTATTTCTTAAATTTTTCTTTAAAATTAAAACATTCACTTTTATATTGTTCACTTGAAGCGAGTTAACAATGGGTACAAACATTTGATTAATTTGTTTTAAGTGAAAAATAAAAGTTTATTTAGTTTTGTTTGTTCCTGAGTTTCCATTCAAGTGAGCCGTCCACAGTAATCAGCAGGGAGATTGGGACATTCCACTGGGAAACTGCGGGGATCGCTATTTTATTGATCGCTACTTTATTTTTGCTTCTTTAAAGGAAATTATTTAGTCCACTTTTTGATGAAGACTACTTTTATAGTACCATATTTTCTCGACCATAAGGACAGCATGAGAACGGTAAGGAGGGAAGTGAGGACCCCCCCCGAATAGTGCAAAGTGCAGGTATGTGCATTATGCAGAACAAAATTGTTTCGGCAACCCTGAAAATGCTGCAAAGAGACACGCTTATGCAGCACATTTTAAACTGCAAGCCATCAGCTGCGCAGAGGAACATGGGAATAGAACAGCAGCCAGAGAATTCAAGATGAATGAATCCATGGTTGGCTAGAGTGGTTGACAAAGAAACTTTGACTCGGACCAATCAATGCTTACTGATGACATCTGGCTCCAACATGGCAGCATCCATATAGCAAAAATATGCCGACTGAATTCACCTCATTTCTGCTGCATTCTGATCCGTAGCAGTTATATCCCATTGGTAGCCTGCATGCGTGAAATGTGTCTACTTTACAGTTCTTAATGATTAAAGTATCGTTTGAGATGTTAATAATAATAAGTACTTTCTAAAAATGTTTACAATAATGGAAACGCTTATTTTAACAATGACAAAAATGAAACAAAAGAAAAAGTTATTGATCAGTACGTCAGGATCCTTATTGTGCGTGCAAGCCAGACTGTACATATCTGTGCTTATGCAAAGTTAGTTGAGCAGGTTGGTCAATGATGGAAGGGTTGGCAGTTTGATCCCTGCTCCCCCAGTCAACTGTCACTGTGTCCTTGGGCAAGACTTTTCCCCCTCCCTGCTTCCAGCGTTGCTCCACTGGAGAGTGAATGCGTATGAATGTCCCGGTGATGGTCAAAGGGGCCGTAGGCGTACACTGGTTGTCTGCAATTTGTCAATTGGAGCGAAGCAGGGAGACTTTGGCCAGCCCATTGCAGTTGCTGTGTCACAAACCTGAGCCTTTTTTATCTGCTCCTGATCCTTTACCATTTGAATAAAAAATAGTCAAATGCAGTTTCAATCCTAAATTCTTTTACGTCTTCCATTACAAGAAGAATGCTGCAAGAACATGTACAAACTACGATTTTTATTGGAGTGGGTCTTTCAGATGGAACAGTTTTCTCCAAGTCTGCTCTTCTGAGTGTATAAGTGTCAAAGAGTCTCTTTGCTGTCTGTGGAGTTTAGATCTCCGGTATGAACTACAAACTCGCTTCCTGGTCATGAGGACAGCCCACACTGGTGGGATGCTGTTGTAAATGGAATTCTAGATTTCTAAATGTTAATTTAGGTCAACGGATGGTGTGCAAGTAATGCAAATGAATCTCTTATTTTGAAACGCAGCTCCGGCTCAATACGAAGCTCATTTCAGGTTTTAAGCCTGAATATAAAAATCAGACTGCCTGGATGTTCATTCATTCATCTTCTTGTCCGTTTATTCCTCCTTCCCGTGTTTCCCTTTCGGGGTCACGGGACACCCTGGACACGTCGTAGGGTAGAGTGTCCGCAATCACACACCAATGCACTCTCACATTCACACCTACAGACAATTAAAATTGACCAATTAACCTATGGTCTATGGACGGTGGGAGGAAGCCGGAGTCCCCAGAGAGAACCCACTCACTTATGCATTCCACTCCACACGGTAAAGGTCCCCCACTGATGTTTTGGTTCAAGTCCCCAGCCGGGACTTAACCAGGGTCTTCTTGCTGTGAGGCAAGAGCGCTGACCACTACACCACCGTGCAGCCCTGGATGTTCAAATGCATAGTCTTTCAATAAAAAGACAAAGCTCACAATGCTTCTGAATCTGAAAACACATTTTTAAACTAACCTCAAGTTGCACAAAAGCAACAAACTCCACCAGATTTAGCTGAAGTGGCAAACAGATTGTGGATCAGTTCCAAGTACATCTGCTCTGCCTGATCCGCTCTGATCCGTTTGTCACCTGACCCACAGCATGATGCTTGTCCTTTCCTCCCCCCAACCACTTGGTTCATCGCCTTTGATAAACACTGCTGGAAGAGCTGAGGTCCTCCTCTAATCTCAGTCTATAGACTAGACTAGTAGGAAGATTCCATGCAAAAGCCTGTAGCCTGTGCTGCTTCTAGGATTCTGTGGATTCAGAGAAGCTTCATACAGACTGCAGTGTCACAACATTCTAAAGCCAAGCTCCGTCTGAGACGCTTTGCTCGAAACATGGGCAGTTGGAAGATTTCCCTAACTGACTGACTGTGGCTGTCCCTTTGGGGGCAGGGCAACGCTGAGCCAACAGGATCATAATACGTGTAACAAAAATGGTTTATTAGCCAAAATAAATACAGTTTTGGAGGTATTGTTAAAAAGGCACAAGTAGTGACTTGTGTTGTCCTAGAGTCATCAAAAACTGTTGTTTTCTTGAGTAAAAATGACTTTTTGTTGGTTTTCTTTGGACATAACTCTAAAGATCTACTTTGATTATCTCTCGAGTTTTAAAAGCGTTCCTAACGGTCTTTTATTATGATTATGCTGGTTTTAGCAAAATCAAAAAGGTGTCGTTTTCTAGGATTGTTTCTGCAGAGCAGCAGTAGTTCACTTGAAATCACAAGTTGTGGGCAGGACCATTGGCACAGACCTTCTCCCTCTCTCTGTTGCTGGAAGCTGTGTTTACACACTTTCCCACAAACTTACCGTCCCGCACACATATATACAGTAAACCATTGTTTTTCGCGGGGGTTCCGTTCCAAAAAGAACCCGTGATAGGCAAAATCCGTGAAGTAGAAACCTTTATTTATTTTTACCATTATTCATGGCCGGCCCTCCCTATACGCGAAGGGTATACGCGTATAGGGAGATACGCGTAGGGCCCCCCCGTCACCACCAGGGCCCCGAAGTGGCGAAAAAATAAATAAAAAAGACCCAAATCTGGCAACCCATTTCATAGAACTTCTGTACCAACGTGCGCTCTAAAAAAAAGTTTCCTGCACTTTAATGACCCCCCCCCTTCAATACACCTGAACCAATCTGGCAACCCAAATAATAACGTTTCGCCACTCTTAGCAACGATTGGTCAACATCATTGCATCTGAGCCTGTCACAGTGTGCATTTACGAGTGTAATTTGTTTCAATAAAGTTGGGAAAAAGAAAAAAACGAGCACATTTTTTCACGCTGATCAAAGCAACAACAAGAGAACTTCATGCCAAAGAGACTTTATCCATCAGGAGCTGAAAAAAGATTAAGAACTTTAACATCAATCACAAGGTAAGTTTGGAGGATGTTGGGGGCGTATTTTTTTTTTACATTATCCAGTATTTCTGTGCAGCTGCGTGATTTACGTAAAATACAAATCGATCCGAGGGGAAGATTGCACTTAAACTACCCCGTTTGTCGTAATTTCCAATGGAAAACTCGAAAATAATTCTGATACCCACTTTTCCAAGAAGATGAGGACAGACATGACCTTCTAAAACGGCGGAGAGCAAAGAAAAGTAAATAATGACAACGGTATGATGGGTGATAAATGTTTTAACTCACGTTATCGTATTGTTTCATTGTTTTGCTAACACATATTTAATGCATTCTGTATTTTCCTGTTTATGTCAGTATAACAACTGCAGTTTACCTGTTATAGACAGTCAGGTATTCTAACTTTTTCAACAATAAATGTGTCTTAATAATAATAATAATGAATTGTATTTATATGGCGCCTTTCTAGACACCCAAGGTCGCCTTACAGATAGAGAACAATAAAATACAGTTAAAAGAAAGACACATTAGTTAAAAACAAACAAGACACTGTAATCATAAAATGAACTAGGGTGATCTTAAAATCTTGCATTGGCATGAAATATGGAGAATCAAAACTGCCAAATACAAATAGGAAATACATGTTCTCATTTATAAATGACAAACAAAATAAATGTACTAATTTTAAAATTATGAACATACAAACTAATAGACAAAGAAGTGTATAAATGCTTATATTTCCATTTATTCTCAAATTATTGTTCACATTAATTATTTATAAATGGGTACATTGATTTCTTATTTGTATTTTGCAGTTTTGGTTTTACATAATGAGGATGTTTTGCACAGTTTCTTCTGCTCTCAAAAAGTATCAAAAAGTACTGGAGGAGGTGCAGCGTCCACATCCCAAGATGTTCCTGACATCACAGAAGATGTAATGTAAGGTCATTTTAATAGCATGTAAAGTCATTTAAAAAACAGTGTCTGCATAAACCCTTTTTTCATAAACAGCAGCTGAAGAGCATGAAGCCCCAAACTGTTCATAATTAAATTAATAAATATGACCTCATGCAAATATACAATCAAACAATAAATCTCTTATAAATAAATAAAAAGATCGTGAAATTGTGAAAAACCTGCACACAGATTTTAAATGATTCAATATATTATTAGTATTCTGCTATATATATTTTATTAGCTTTATCATTAATTATTGTATAATAATAATTCTTGTTTTTTAGCTGCAGAAGAAACTGTTGTCACCACATATACATGGAAGGGAAAACATTTGACTGTTTTACTTTTTACTGTTTGCTTTTATTAAAGTTATGTGTCTTATGTTCCAGAGGCTCCAAGAGAGGTGTGAATGGAAGAGGAGCCGACTGGATCCAAAATTCCACCAACCTCAAATCCAATTGGTCCAGCTGAATGACCAACCACACTTTCTGATCCAGTAAGAATGGATTTGGTGCAAAGAGGTCCTTTTCAAAAACTTTTACTTTCCGAAATCCCCCTCATTGAGCTGTTGTGTTCTTTATTTTGGATTGTTTTATCGTTATTTGATTGTCAATTAAGTTGCTGTTTTTAATAAGTTGGAGTTTTGTGAATGTAATTTGTTGAGTGCCTAATGTTTTATTAAAAAATATATATCTATATATATACACATTTGTCATTCATATTTTTTTCTTTGCATTTAAAATTGGTTTGGCACCACTAAATGTGAATCCAACATACAGGCAATAAATATACTGTATTCAATTCTCCGGCAGCAACAATAATTCACAAATGTATTTATATAGTTATCTCATTTATATTACAACAACAGTTGCGTTTTTTTAAGCTGCTGATCAGTTAGAGGGCCCACAAATTACATTTCGCTTAGGGCCTCCAGAAGACCAGGGCCGGCCCTGCCATTATTATACAATTAAATACTCTATTATACATTAAAAAGAAAGAGCAAACCATTTTACAGGCTCAAGCATTTGTTTCACAAATAAAAGTACTTTAGAAACGTTTTTTTTAAACATAACTTATGTACTGTATTGTCTCATAATAATTTTAATAATCAATGTGAACAGAAGGGTTCAAATCGTGGAGATTAGCCCCGCCCACCGCGACCCGAGTAATTCGATTAACGGGAGAAAATTTAAAATGATTATGAAAAAGATACAAAGTACAGTCGTACAAATATTGACTGAGGTGTAATTCTGCTCTTCAGACTGACGCTGCATCCTGACTCCTCTGCAGTGTTTTCTTCTTCTGAAGCCCGCGCTGCAGCTGTGTTTGTTCGGGAGAAGAACTTACTGTTAGGCAGTTGTTGTCGCTCTATTTTCTATGGGTTTTAGAGACACTCGATATTGCAAGAGAATTTGCACGTACGTAATGTAAATTTGGCAAGCTGTTTTTCGTACGTGCACATATTAAACTGCAACGTTTTTGACGCACGGGTAGAGAAGAAACGGAGTGACTTTTTTAGCCAATCAGAATGCAGAACACAATGCACTATGCAAATCCGTGAAGTGGCGAAACCGTGAAAAGTAAACCGTGTTATAGCGAGGGATCACTGTATTACAGCCATATAACTTCTTAGAATTGCAACCTGCTACAGCTCAAACGTGTTGATTTGTATTCATCTCTCCTTCTCGTCACACACACACTCTTGAACGTGGGTGGGCTACAGAGGGGCCGGGGGAGGGGAGCTTGTGGGCGTGTTTTCTGTCACAGGTAAGCCCTGTGACAGTCCTCCTCCTGACTCACAAAGCTTTGATTAAAGGAAAAGAACTTTCATGTACCCACTTGGCTACCACAAACATCCATCCCAGAGTTCGTCCAAACAATGAATTCAAACTTTATCATGCAGATTTATAGACAGCACCAGGAGGTGCATTCGGGGACTGCATGGAATTTCCGCACTTCATTAAGAGCTCACTATTGCTGCATTCAGATGTGCTGGTAATTTGTAGTATTTGCTCACACTGACCTTATCCAACACACACACACACCTTTGTTTAGAAATAAGTATTATTTCTGGCTATACATTCAAGCTAGCCACATTTATTGTCCTGTAATCGCTAGAGGACAACAAATATTTGGTCTGTTTTTCTCATGATGGGTTTATAGCCTGGTAAGAGGTTGTGAGCTGTTCTTGCTGCTGCACCTTGATGCATAGTACTGATTTTTCTTCTCTTTGTGGTTGGATTATCTTCTTCTGTCTTATTTATTGTACATGGAAACACCTCACATCCTGACAGATCCCTCAGCTCTCCTCTAAGTCAACAGGACACCAGGTTTACCTGAGACCTCAAACTGCTAAACTGCATGCACCCCTGCTGACATGGGGATTATTTCTGCATCCATCAGATGTGGATACAGTCAGATAGATAACAAAGTAAAGCTGTCCTGCTGAGAGAAGCTGAAGGTGGAATGTGAACACATCTGTCCTCACTTTAAGCTTCTCGCCCCCACAGATGAAGGTTTATCTGACAAGATAAACCCACTTTATTTATCTAAGTGGCCCATTGGAGTCCGACATAAAAAAAAACTGTAGGAAAATAATCATCATCTTTCTCTTAACAGGTTTATTTTTTTAATTAACAATTATCAATAAAGCTGTTAACATTATTACTTTATGTCTATCTGCTTTGAGGAGCCATGTGTATCACATAGATCTGATTGTGCATCCATTTCCCTAGTGTCCTCATTTTATTTAACCCGTGTGCTATCTTAGATGACCCCCCCTTCCATTGACGTGTTCTCCCTACCATGACAAAGGTGGATAAAGGTGGAGAGGATTTCATGTAATCCATGGACACCAGTGAAGATCACAAATCATTGAAGAAAAAAGGTTCAGAGCTCTGTCTAGTGGGTCTAGATCAGTGTTTTTCAAACTTTTCTGAGCCACGGCACACTTTAACCTTGAAAAAAATCCCGTGCCACACCAGCATCCAAAAATTTGAAAAAAAAGAGGAGAAACTCAGTCTGTATTGATCTACAGCCCCTCCACAATCTCAGGTGCATTTTTGAGATCAATGTGGCAGAGAAAGCTGGAAGCTGCAGCTGTTTTTTTCTAAAAGATGTAATAAAAGTTAAGTTAGAAGATTTAAAAACAGTTTGAAGTGTGTTCGTTGGTTATAAGACGTTTAACAACAGATCTCATTGTGCGCTGTCACTTTAACCCAATGCATCATGGGAGATGTAGTGCATAAACGGCCGGAGATCGCTTTTGAGAGCTTCATGGTTTTGTTCACTTGTTCCACGGTCTGACACCAGATTCTGTGGAAAGCTACACCGCTAAAGACGAGCTTTAGCTGGTATTTTTGTTGGAACTGAGAGACTTTAGGAGCAGAATCAGAACAAGGAAGTGAAGACTTTAACCACTTCTGATTGGTCAGACTGATGACATGTGATTAAGCCCCCCAAGAATGATTGGGGGAGACAGTTAAGGGGCGGGACTTTTCCAAAATACAGCCGAAGCTGCAGCTAAATCGCGGTACCGTCATTCTTATCAAAATGTCTTTAATAAAATAAAATAAACGCAAAGAAAAAGTATTTTACGATCTTTTATATTCCTAACTACTCTGTGTTTTATCAGGGCCTGTTTGGATGAACACAGAGCTGAAATCCTGGAGATGGAAATGTTTTTAGATCAGTGAAAGAGGGCAATTTCCCATGGCACACTGGTTGAAAAACACTAGTCTAAATGACACAACTCCCAATGTTAAAGTGCCTGGGATAGCACAAGGTTTAAAGAGACATTTAGTGACCTCACTGTGCAAAAGTAAGACCTGTGTGGATCAGAGGTTACCAACCTTCTCTCAGCCAAGATTACCATGACATGAGCTGCATTTGTCAGACCAAAACCAGAGATGTACTCCACCTTAGTTAAAAAGACTAGGTCCTGAAAAAAATGATTAATTATAGAGAATTACATAATCATAGCCTTACATAATCTTGACACTGCTATTTCTAGAGCTATGGGCAGCTTGGGCAAAGGAATCAGCTGGCATGACTTTGAAAAATGATCAATGAGAGAGACAATGGTGGGGTTACCTCTTAAACGGGGTAGATCAATGATCAGTGATGTATGACCAGGGACATTAGCCATTTGACAGGATGCACATCGGATTACGTACTGGGCTACGTCAACGTGCAACGTGTCCGGCTGCAGGCAAGTCGTGTACAAGGAGGAGACCTGTTGCCAATGGGATGGATGAAGGTACACCGTATCGGCTGGACAGGACAGTGGTAGAGCCTCAGCAGCGTTGTGTTCAGTCAACTCTGTCATCATGTCCCACTGTCCAGGACCTCGGATCAGTGTCGAGGACACAACAACTGGTGCAACTGGTTCTTCAGCCCGGGTGTCGAAAAGACAAGACAGCGCATCAGCCTTTCCGTTCTTGGAGATTGGGTGATATGTGATTTGGAAACGAAAGCGTGAAAAGAACAGGGATAACGTGCTTGTCATGGGTTTAAGCGTTTGGCGGACTTTATAAATTCTAGGTTCTTAAGGTCAGTTAAAAACAGGAAGGGCTAAGATGACCTTTCGAGCATGTGCCTCCCCTTGGAGAATGCCTCCTTCATTGCCAGCAGTTCCTGGTCGCCCACATCAGAGTTCCGCTCTTGTTAAGTTTCCTGGAAAGGTAGGCGCACATGAACGTCTTGGCTGGCTGACCATTGCATGAAGAGAACGCAGCCCCAACCCCTGTGCTAGAGGCATCCACCTTCACGATAAATTGCATGGCTGGGTCCGGGTGATCAGGATGGGTGCCTGGGTAAAACACTGTTTCAGCATCTGAAATGCCTCAGTGGCTGCCGGAGTCCAGAGCAGTCGCTTGGAAGCGCCCTTCAGGAGAGCCACTGTGCTGAAGCACCTGCATGAAATGCAGGTAGAAGTTGGCGAACCTGAGAAACCGCTGCAGCTCTTTCACTGAGGTCGGCAGGAAACACTGCTTCACCGCCGCCACCTTACCCTGGTCCATTGCCACGCTCTCTGCACTGATAACATAGCTCAGAAATCAGCCTCCGTAACACCTGCCAGACATGCGCAACATGCTCCTCAAATGTGTCAGAGCAGATCAGGATGTTGTCGATCTATACAACAATATAGCGCTGCAGCACGTCACGGTAGATGTCGTTTACAAAAGCCTGGAACACGGAGGGGGCTTTACAGAGACCAAAGTACTCATAGTGTACTCATAGTGGTGGTTGAAAATGCAGTCTTTCACTCATCCCCTGCTTGAATGCTGATGAGGTTGTAGGCACTCCTAAGATCCAACTTTGTAAAGATCCGAGTTGTGCAAAGCTGCTCAAGAGTTGCAGGAACCAGAGGCAGGGGATAACGGTACTTCACAGTCGCATCATTAAGGCTGTGTTAGTCAATACACAGCCTCAGACCACCATCTTTCTTACTAACAAAAAAAAATGGCTGAGGCTGGAGATGTAGATGGTTGGATGAAGCCCTTTGCCAATTCCTCTTGGTTGTAGGGCTGCATGGCTTCTGCCTCAGGTTGAGGGCATAGCTCTGGGCAGGAATTGATGGCTCCATCGTAGGACTGGTGTGGGTGGAACTGTGAGGCACGCTGTTTGTTAAAGACCTCCCGCAGATCCTCGTGTTGAACCGGCAACCCTACACTTCCCTTGTTGCACTGATTTCTGCGAAGATGGTGGCAGCGATCGACTTCAATGGAGCGCAGTTCTCAGACCTTCCTGTGGTCTGAAGGCAGTGTCGCAGGCAGTGAATGGAGGTGAACTTTAGTCTGTGTTCTGACCAGTTTTTAGTTGGATTGTGCCTTTCCAGCCAAGGCAAACCTAGGATGACGGGACAACAAGGGGACTCGGTGGCAAAGAGGCAGAGGTACTTGTGATGGCAATCCTCTGAAATGAATGCTATATCCTGAGTCAGGAACCGGATTTGGCCCGACCCCAGGGGCCTTCCGTCTAGGGCGAGGACTGGGCGTTGCAGGTGAGCAAAGGGACAACATGAGAATGAGCAAAAGGAAATTCCCCACCGCCACAGAGTCAATCATAGCCTTTGTTTCCACTACACGGATTTCAAAGCACAGGGTAACCGGCAGAGTATAGGTGAGAACGGGTTCACTGACTGATTTTGCCAGTGGTGGGCTGTCAGAGCCTTCAAGGCCTTCTCTCTGAAGACCTAAAAATATTGGAATCAAATGTTATGCTTTGTCCATGCATACTCATTAAATCATTCCAAATGGTCTGTCCATTCTCTTTTATTGTGTTTCTGATGGCTATGCTGCTCCCAGACAGATGTACTTTCACATTGGAGCATTTAACCAATCACATTTCAGCTGACCTTACAGGGTAAGGGCCTTCACCATGAGTTGTGAAGGCCTCCTAATTCAAAATTAATGTTGGTCATTCATTTTTTTTCAACAATCAGATTTTGAGTTGGCATCAGCAGGGCCTTCTAACAGGCCTAGGCAACATCACAGTATTCAGAGCTTCTGATTGGACAGAAGTTTCAAGTCACAAGCAACCTTGTCCAGTTTGACACAGATCCACGGAGCACTTTTTGATCTGTCTCAGTTAAAAACAGACTGACTGTAATGTATCCATGGAGGATTTAGCTGGAAAATCTTCCGCTGATCTCCTTGACTTCCTTCATCAGAAAAATTTTAGTGACTCATGAAGCAGCTGTACAGATGTGTGTGTTTGGAGCTGACCGTCCCCGTGTCCACTGTGTCTGTCCAGCGGACATTTTCGGTTCTAAAGCGAATTCAAACCTACAGAAACACAACTGGATAGACTGGGCTCTCAGCACTGGCCTTGATGGAAGAGAAAAGGACTTCTTGACAGAACTGAAGACCATAATCTACATGACAGGGTGATGGACTGTTTTTGAGGAAAGAGAGGAGGATGGATTTGTCTTCAATTAATCCAGTTTTGTGATGAGTGAAATGATAAATATCATAATAAATAATTGTAGGAGCCATAATGAAGGTGGCACAGGTGAAGCGCTGCGTCATCAGCCAGGTTGTGGGTGTGTCACTGGGGGCGTGTGTGTCACGAAGTTTGAAAGGTGCTCACTTACTCGCTGGCGAAGCTTTAGAATGGATGAGAAAGTGGGGTGAGCCGCGGTGATCACATAATTTGTTGACCGCGTCACTTGACCGCGTCACCTGAGTAGTTTTGGAAGCCTGTCACTGCTGGAATATTAAATTTATCAATCATTTGTACTGTATGGATTGGAAACCTGCAGAAGGAAATAAATACTTCGCAGCCAGGCAGACGTTTGGACCTTTTATTGGAACGCGCGTCGGACAAAGAAGCCGCAGCTTAGCCCACGGTGGCCCTCAACGCTGTTTAGCCGCAACAATAATCTTCCAAATTTATGTGGTTATTTTCAATGTTTTTTGCTGGCTGTAGTTCCATAACGAGATTTGTTTACTGTTTTGTTTATTCATTTTATTTGGAGGCATAAAAATGGTTGATGAGTGGTTGAGTTGTTCAGACGTAGCACTACTGAAGGCCCAGGTGTGTAATGCACGGTCCGCCACTGGATTTTACTAATCCTATATTTCAAAAAATAAGCTAAATTAATTTTAGGGTTAATGAGAGACTTATCTCAGACAAACTCATGCACACAGACAGGTACACATAAGATTAGCATATCCAACATTCTTGGAGAGCTCATTAAAGTTTTTATTGGAGATGTGGATTATGTGGATGATATGGAGGCACCAGTAGATATATTAGAAATCAAATTTCTTCTTTATCTGCTGCAGAATTTATTTGGTTTTCAACCATTGGTGACATAAATTTACGACTTTAAAGTCTGTCTGTTTATCGTAGCCTTGCTTTAAGATGAAAGATGTTGAGCATTTTGTGAAGCTTTATTACCGGATAGGTTTCAAAAACAAAGAAATTCTGAACCTTTTGGCTACTCAAAATCAAATTATTGCTAGTGTAGCCGGGTTTCTGGGGTTCGGTGTCGGTAAAGCAGAGTTTTATATTTAAAATGAGCTCAGAGGCACGTTTGGGTGTAGAGGACCACTGCAGCCCTTTTTTTCCTTTTCATTCACACACCCAGAAGTCCATTTGTCATGAATGCGTCATGAATCTGTGTTACACATGTCCCCCCTCCAGATGAAACATCTCCTTTCAAGAATTAACAACAAAGATGAATAAAAATGTTCTGTTATATTAGCCAAAATATAAGGCCAAAACTCTGTCAAAAACAAGATCTCTACGTCTTACTCTCTACTTTTTGGCATTTTCAACGTTCTTATGCAAATGAAGAAAGGATTGCAGTGGACAGCTGCAGGGATACTGATGTCTTCATCAACGGGTTGCAGAGATCCTGCAAGCCACTTATCAATAAATAAAACATTTATTAATTATAAATCAAACAAATGAGTTTCCAAACATTTGTAACATTATCAATAAACATTCAGCTCACCTGTTCAACTAAGTTTAGGTTGTCTGCTCTGCTGCTGTGTGGGGTTCACTTGATGCACTGTATGCTCACTTCTACTTTAATCTCATGATATTACTTTTATTTTTTTGGGTGGCCCTAAAACTGGTTGTAGAATCAAAATGTTTAACAAAAAAATGTAATCCTTGTTGTTGAACTGTTTATTATCCGCGGGAACTTACACATTCACGAAAAATAAATCGTCCAACTCCCAAGTTTGTTTTTCTGTATTTCATTTGGACTTAAATCATATTAAAAAAAAACTGCTGAACACATACAAAATATAAAGGCTACAATCATATTAAATGTTTTTAAGAAACTACATATAAAAAAGTCATAATGCTGATTGTTGACATGCAGGTTGCACAGTATGTACAGTGTTTTCTCTTCTTTGTCTTATGTGTGTTTGATATTAACAATTGTTTCTTTATTGTGCAAGTGAATGTGAATTTCTGTAAATTGAAATATGTGCAATAAAGTTCATTGAAAAAAAAAAGCTTGTCTTCCCCAATATATACTTTTAATAAAGTTTTACGGAAAAAAGTGATGAGGCGGAAACAGGAAGTTACGCCATCGCTCAGTGGCTGCTTGAAAAATTTGGCGGTAAAGATGGCGGCTTGGACTCCTCCACTGCAAGACTCCGAGCCGGAGAGCAGAGTGTCGGTCATGTCGAAGGGAAGAGTCACGGAGCTGATCGACAGGGGCAAGCAGCTTCTGAGGGGCGCGCTGGACGGACAGGCGGGCGTGGACGAGCAGACGCGGCAGGCTTTGGTGCGGGAGCTTCAGGCGGTGAGAGCCGATCAAACCCCATAGCCCGTTATTGAGTTGAGGTTTCTTTCTCTCATATATTGTATATATATGTGTGTATATGTATTAATACGTTTTTGGTTTGTTTTTTTCTGCAAATTGTACACATTTCATTTCCCCCGAGACATTCACTATGCCGTTGTTTTATGTTGTTTGTCAATAAAGTCTTTAACAAAAAAAGCGTCCGATGGCGAGGGCACTAAAGGAACATTCCACTGCAGTTTTCCACACTAAGACCACCTAGGACTGGGTCCTGTTCAAAAACCACAGGACCTGGACTCCTCAAACCTGGATTGAAGTAGGTTTTAGTAGTAGTAGTAGTAGTAAAGAATACATTAAACACGGTTTCTGACTTGTGAAATTGAGGAAGGGAGACATACAAAGAACTAAGGAGAGGAGAGTATGGACGACAGAGGATGAAACTTAAAAAGGAAAAGGTAAACATTAAAATGTCAGGGTCCAAAAAGAGAAACATAATCTTACAAGTTGGTTGGATGACGTTTACTTTATGACAGGTTTATGTTTTTGTAGCTTTCCTGCTCGCAGCGCTTTGTGTTTAAAAATAAACATTTGTTGTGTTGAACTTCTGTTACTGCCCATCTTGTAAATTTGTGTCGTCTGCCTAAAATACAGCTCACCCCACAAAAAATATGTATCATTTTAAATTTATCAACGACATAAAATCATCCTAACTGTAATTTTCACAAATTAGATAAAGGTTTCACAAATCAAATCAAACTTTATTTATAAAATAGCGCTTATCATGCATTTTGTGCAGCTCGAAGCGCTTTAACATTAAAAACAAAAAAACACGCAACATTACAGTAAAAACCCAACCCACCCTGAAACTGTGCTTAATGTATCTAAACCAGAATTGAATCCAGGTTTAAGCAGTCCAGGTCCTGTGGTTTTTGGTCAGGACCCAGTCCTAGGTGGTCTTAGTGTGGAAAATGCAGTGGAATGTTCCTTTAGTGCCCTCGCCAATCGGACGCTGTGAATAGGAAGCCAACTTAAGCGTCGTCTCAGAGATACGGAGTTTACGCTCAAATCTTTCTTTCAGCTGCAGTCGCTTTCTGGAAAAGTCCCACTCAATGACAGTATTAGTCAATGTCCCACTCCAACGATATATTTTTTCGATTGTAAAACGTTACCAGTTGTCTATTAATTATGCCTGTACAATTTTTCTATAATATTAGAAAAACGGTGTCCTTTCTGCAGAAGATTCAAGATTGTAAACCTTAAAATTCATTAGCAAAAAATATATATATATTTTTAAAGAGATCAGCTGCCGGTAGCATTTCTCAACAGCTCTGCCTCCTTTACAACTGTCCGAGCCTTTTAAGCTGTGTTTGCATCGAATGCGATTTGCGCGACAGAGCTGGCCAGTCTCAATGTTAAGTCAATGGTAAAGACGCGATCTTAGAACCTGCGGTGTGATTTGTGCGGTGGGCGTGGCCTGAAGGTCTGACAGCAGGGGCGATTTGAATAGCCCGGCATGAATTGGACGAAGGGCCAGAGTTAAAGAGATTTGCAGAGATTTGTTGAGATTTGCACCTTGAGTCTGGTATAAATTTTTATTTTATTCCAATTTAATAGTCACGAAAAGTAACAGTAAATGTAATCTGTAAGTCACTAACATACCAATTAGACACCTTTTTTGTGTGTTTGTGTTGCATGTCTTTATACCATTGCGTGACAGTGGTTGTTTGTGCAGGACTTTGAGGCTGCTGTTCAGGGGAACGTACTAATAGATGGACTTCTTTGGGGGGAGGCTCCTGCAGCACATGGTAACTTTGTGTGATGGTGAGTTTGGCGGAGCAGACGCTCCTTACTCTGACCGTCTGTGTTTCCTGACATCCGTAGAAGACCAGGCTGTGGATGTGGAAAGTCTTCTTGATGAAACTATCGTTGAAGCCACCAGAAGGCGCCGGGTGTTTCCCATGAAAATCCTCCCCCACGCAGTCCGCTCGCTCAAAGCAGAACGCAAAATCATGGTGGGTCATCCCCTTTCTTTTAATGTATACCGTACTTTCACGACCATAGGGCGCAGTCTCAGTTATGGTATGGTATTCTGTATTTAACACATACAAAAGGCTCACCAGGTTTTAAGGCGTGTACACGTTAAAACATACCGGTAAAACATGCATGCTAGTGTGGGTTTTAAAAAAAAGGCAGCGGGAGCAAAACTGACTTGATTGGGATTAATTTTTATTTTTTCAGTCATCAATCAGCATCCAAAAATCCATCAAAGTCCTCATCTTCTGTATCTGAAATGAACAGCTGGGCTACATTTCTATCAAACACGTCAGGTTCCCTTTCATTGTCATCAGAGTCCGTCTCGTCCGTCTCGTTGCCGTGCGGCTCTTCATCAATGATGAGCTTTTTGCAAATGCTTGAAGAACAGTGCAAGCAGACACGTTAGCCCAAACATCTACAATCCATTCACAAACTGTGGCGTAAAAGGAGCGGAAGATGGACAGCTTTTCGTTGTAATCTGCTGGAAGTTGCTGCGCCACTGTTGTCGTTGCCCAGATGGAAGAAGGACAGCGTTTCAGAAAACGAAAGCGCCATGACGGACATCCTTGAAAATGCTAAATTTTCATTTTCTCTTCAAGCATTCCTGCCTTCAGTTCAATGGTGACTGTAGAGACGCTTCTCCCAGCTGCTCTCTGATCGTTAATCCACTGCTCTAGTTGGTCTTCCAACTCGGGCCACCTCTTCATGTTTCCGCAGAAACTTAGCTGCGTCTTCTTGTCTTGTCAGAGTTCATTTTCCAGCTTCCTCCACTTGCGAAGCATAGATGAATTATTCTTGAATTCTTTGCAGCTGCTCTATTCCCATGTTCCTCCGCGTAGCTGATGGCTTGCAGTTTAAACTGTTCTTAATAATGTCTCTTTGCATTTTCAGGGTTTCCAAAACGATGTTGTTCTGCATAATGCACATACCTGCACTTTGGTTTTATTCGGGGTGTGTCTTCTTTCACGTCCTCACTTCAGTCCTTACCGTTCTCATGCTGTCCTCTCCTACGTCCTCCTTACAAAAGCCATACAACAACATATTAGGCGACTGCACCATAGGGCGTACCGTACATTTTGGAGAATATTTATGACAATTAAATATGCCTATGTGGAATAGAATATATATATTAGAACAACCTATATAGTTTTTTTTTCAGGGCTGATGCAGATGTGTTGTCAAGAAGGGCAATAACTAGGGATATCCCGATCAGAAATTTCTATCCCTGATTCTTAAGTATCTGCCGATACAGTGTCCTTATCTGACACTTTTGTTAAAAAATGTTTATGCTATGACATCAGTGTAATAAAACAACACCAAAAATAAACTTTATCTAGTTGTAATACTCTATGATCGAGACTATACTGAGTAAGTGAAATAAAGAGTAGAGCAATTATTTGTAGACGAGAGTGATTTTTAATACTTTAAAAACTGAAGCGTAAAATGAATGATGTCAAGGACTTTGTGTTTTTTTTTTTTAACTTTATTGAATATTACATATTGAGTGTATAATGAGATGTCTGAGCAAGGAGAGTGTCGTGTAAAAAAACATTCGAATGTCAGGCCCTCCTACCCACCCATCCCAGGGCTCCAGACTAACTTTTTTCACCAGGAGCACAGTGGCCCCTAACTGAAAATTTTAGGGGCACAACCAGAAAATTTAGGGGCGCATACCGTAAATCAACATGCTAACCAAATCTACTAATTTCCACTGTATTACTAATAAATACTTTAATAATAGATGCAGAAATTACAATTTGCTGTTTCAAATTCAGTGTCACATTTTATTCTGCACTTTTGAAGATGCAACAACAAGGTAAACTGATAGAACCATCACTGTCATGACAAAACAAATAGTAAACAAAACGGATGGAAATTTATCTTTGTGACACCAAATAGGTGCAGCCAAGATGCACAATAAGCGTGTTTGAGATCACCCAGGTGAACTCAACATTGCACAGATCACCTGGTGTGTGACGTATATTTTTGTTTTTACTCCAACATCACCTGTCATTTATCACAAAAATATCGCAAGAAAAGGGTGGGAGCAAGGGGCAAACCTACCCGAACACAGCTGGAAATTTAGTACTGAACTGACTGAAAGCTGCCCTACAGACTACAAAACAATGCATTATGGGACATGTGTCCTGATGGTTTTTGTAGTTAAGTGATCAATTAAAATAATTTAAAATACCAATTCATTAAAAATAGGCTACATACATTACAAAACATTAAAATAATAATAAAATATATAATAACACAGATCACACTAAGGGGGAGAGGAATATTAAAACTAAATTAAATGTTAAGAACAACTCTAACTTCCTGTTGTCCTTCAGTCTTGCTCCAGATTCGCCTTCATCTCACAGCCACCACAAATAGCCCGCGGGCCGTGAGTTTGAGACCCCTGCTGTAGACTCTGTCACTGGTACGCTAGCCGCAGGTTAGAAGAACGAATCAATAGTTCACTTACTCATAGCTCAGACGCACATATCAGGTTGTGATGATATTTGTCTCAGTTTCCTTCCCACAGATGTTAACGCGCGCTCGATTATCTCTAGGCCCCTCCCCCTCCACGCATTTTAGCCACTTACAGTGGCTTTCCCTATTCTTCTCACACGCAGTGGCCACCTCACAAACGGGCATCACGCGAGTGTGTGCTCGCGTTTCATGAGAATGTGCGCGAGTGTGTGTGTCTGCCTGCGTGCGTGTGCGCTCGCGTCTTATTGATTATTTAATTGATTAATGACGTGCCCCTTCCACGTTTAATGTATAAAAAAATACGTAGGTTGGGGGAGGCAAATTTACTGGTCGCGCATGTGCGACTGGATGTAAAATTCAGTCGCACATTCTCAAATTTGGCATTTGGTCGCAGTCTGGAGCCCTGCATCCACCCTCTTCAGTCCTTTCCATCGCTCATCCAGAAAAGACGTTAATGGATATTTGCTGCCCAATAAAAATATCTAAAGTTTGACAGGGCAAGCCCTCCTTTATCCTTCAGGGATTGTAAAACTGATTTGCGAATACGAGCTGCTTGCCTGACCATAGAAATGATGAAATGATCCTATCTAGCTTGTCAAAAAATGATCTGCCAAGAAAGATTGGTAGATGTTGGAATAGGTTCAGAAACTTTGGAAGGATGGCCATCTTGACCAGACTAACATGACCTGCAAGCGAGAGTGGCAGAGTTAACCAACGCGAGTCCCCCTCAGTCTTGTCAATCATGGGGGTAAAGTTTGCACGATACAGGTCAGACAGCAATGGAGTGACCTCGATGCCTAGATATCTGAAACCATCAAAACGGTAAAATAGAGAAGTGGAGCATTGATAGACAAAAGTTCGCTCTTCTGGTAATTAAGTATGTAGCCAGATATGTTGCTATATTCTTGCAGGATATTAAGAATGGTGGGAACGAAGTTGATAGGATCTGAGACACAAAGCAAAAGGTCATCTGCATATAGTGAAACTTTATGAACCGTGCCTAGACGTTTGATGCCAATAAAGCCTGTTTCTGAGCGTAGATAAAATCCCCAACTGTTCAATAGCTAGGAGAAATGGGAGCTTATAAAGAAAAAGAAGGAGAAAACATGTTGTTTGTACAAACTGATGCTTTGGGAGAAGAGTAAAGCAGGGGTTGACATAGCCCAGAAATTTGCACTGGCCCAAGCGACGGACGCCGCAACTTTAGGGCATACCCCCCCCGGAAAATTTTCAAAATATGGTTCAATTTGGTGCATTCTGGTGACATCTAGCACTTATTTATACACTTTTCAACTACTGAAAATAGACCATATCAAACTTAAATCTGCTCTAGTCTGTTTCAGTATTTTTGAAGAGAGCACTGCAGTGTAGTAGGTAACACTAGTTCAGACGTTTTCATGCTGCTTCTAATCACTGCTATTTTACATTTGTTCGTAATCAATAGTTAAGAAGTTTTATTTACTTTTTTGTTCTGACTGCCTTAAGGTTCTACTTTTTGTTACTGTTGCAAAGTTAAATTTACTTTTTAGTTACTTTAGTTACTTAATTAAATTAAATTAAATAATTGAAAAATTACATAAAATTAAATTACTGAGATCATTCAGCTTTTGACTACAAATACTTACTGCTTACAGTGCTGTAAAGAAAAACAAAATTAAATACTTTGACATTATACTGCATTTGAGTCGGAGATTCAGGTATTTGGAGTTGACTTTGGTTCTTTGACATTCAGCTTAAAGCTTAGTGCATACCAGGGCTCCAGACTAACTTTTTTCACCAGGAGCACAGTGGCCCCCACCTGAAAATTTCAGGGGCACAACCAGAAAATTTAGGGGCGCATACCGTAAATCAACATGCTAACCAAATCTACTAATTTCCACTGTATTACTAATAAATACTTTAATAATAGATGCAGAAATTACAATGTGCTGTTTCAAATTCAGTGTCACATTTTATTCTGCACTTTTGAAGATGCAACAACAAGGTAAACTGACAGCACCGTCGCTGTCATGACAGTACAAATAGTAAACAAAACAGATGGAAATTCATGTTGGTGACACCAAATAGGTGCAGCCAAGATGGACAATAAGCGTGTTTGAGATCACCCAGGTGGACGAAACGCTGCGCAGATCACCTGGTGTGTGACGTATATTTTTGCTTTTGCTCCAACATCACCTGTCAATCATCACAAAAATATCACGTGAATGGGGCGGGATCAAGGCCCCAACCACAGCTGGAAATTTAGTACTGAACTGACTGAAAGCTGCCCTGAGGACTACAAAACAATGCATTATGGGACATGTGTCCTGATGGTTCTTATTTGTTACATTTATGTTACATTTTTTTGTTTTTATATCATTCTTATCCTATTTTCTTTTATGTTTACAATGCTGTCATCCCACGTGTGGGATCAATAAAGTAATTCTGATTCTGATATGTGAGGTGTTTACTCTCGCAATATCTGCATTGAAGAAGTGCTGTTATGATGGGGCGGCCGTGGTGCAGTGGTAGGGTGTTGGACCTCTGTTCGGAAGATTGCAGGTTCGATTCCTGCCGTTCCAGTGTCAAAGTGTCCTTGGGCAAGACACTGAACCCTGCCTTGCCTCTGGTGGAAGGTTGGCACTAGTGCTTGGCAGCGGAGCCGCCACCAGTGTGTGAATGTGTGTGTGTGACTGTAAAGCGCTTTGGGCCTTCAAAGAAGGTATAAGTATACATCCTTTACCATTGGCATGAGGCATAGTCTTGTCTAGTCAGTCTACCACTCAGTCATTTGGATCAGTTTCCTTTGGAAAACCTGGTGTTTCCAGTGAATGGCATCATGTCACTCGTTTTTAAATTTCCTGAAGAAATGTTAATTATGCTAAGCGCTAGCATTTCGATCAGCATCATCAACTGACTCAGAAAAGCACATTGCTTGAGATCAAAACTGGCAAATATGTCATAACTAGCAGTTAATTCACTTCTCCAATAGATTTTTTTCAAAAGCTGCGTGTTTATTCTGGGATGTCTCGCCACTTTTAAGATTTTGTTGTTTGCCAATTCCTCATTACATATGAATCATACTGGTAAAGTCGTGGAAAGCAAACAATTCTGCCCAGGTGACATTAAACATGTTGTTTTCTACAGGAACTTCAATTTTCTGTAAATTCTCCATCGTTGTCCTACCTAGGTCGGAACATTGTTGGGATAACACGCCGGCGGGAGTCGTGACGCAGGTTGATGGTCACATAGAAGTTTACTTAGAAAATGTCTACATTTAGATTTTTTTAAAAACCTAATATTCAGCCCGTTTGTTTTATGTTTTTTAAAACTATTTTTATGAACCATGAAACTGCTCCTGGTTCAGACCTGCTCCCAAAAATACATCAGCTGGACGACAGATGACCTGAAGGATCAGGCTTTAATTCACTTCTCATTCAACATGTACTGTCTTTCTATAGAAACATCCTCTGCCATCCGTCTGTCTTTTATATCAGCTCAGAGAAGTTCACTTCTGCAGACATCCCATAATGATGTCTCTGTAAATAAAGCGATGGTCCACACCATGGAGGGGTTCATGCTTCAGTCCCCCAACCAACAGACCTCCTCAGTGATCAGCTGAGAGAAGGGTACAACCCAAAACCCCAGTTCTGGTCTATCCCCCTTCAGCTTACCTCAGCACTGCCAATCGCCCTACATGTCCATGTCTGTTACAGAACTGAGCGGGTCATCAGCTGACTCTGTCATCTGCTGTTTCAGGGCCTGTATGAGCCTGCGTTTCAACCCCAGGACTTGATCAAAGACCCCGAACAAGGTGGAAACACACAAACAACCATGCATAGAGACACGCACACACCAACAAATGCACAGAGACACACACACACACACCAACAAATGCACAGAGACACACACACACACACACCAACAAATGCACAGAGACACACACACCAACAAATGCACAGAGACACACACACACACACCAACAAATGCACAGAGACACACACACACACACACCAACAAATGCACAGAGACACACACACACACACCAACAAATGCACAGAGACACACACACCAACAAATGCACAGAGACACACACACCAACAAATGCACAGAGACACACACACACACCAACAAATGCACAGAGACACACACACACACACACACCAACAAATGCACAGAGACGCACACACACCAACAAATGCACAGAGACACACACACACACACACCAACAAATGCACAGAGACACACACACACACACCAACAAATGCACAGAGACACACACACACACACACCAACAAATGCACAGAGACACACACACACACCAACAAATGCACAGAGACACACACACACACCAATAAGCACAGATCCACACACACACACCAATAAGCACAGATCCACACACACACACCAATAAGCACAGATCCACACACACACACACCAACAAATGCACAGAGACACACACACCAATAAGCACAGATCCACACACACACACCAATAAGCACAGATCCAGACACACACACACCAGCAAATGCACAGACACACACACACACACACCAACAAATGCACAGAGACACACACACACCAACAAATGCACAGATGCACAAAAAGAGACATGCACACACACACATTTACAAAGCAGGTGCACACAGATAGACATAAATACAGACACAAACTGGCACACTCAGTTGAGCTGAGCTCTGGCTCTTTGGCTGATGTCTTCGGTTGTTACTCACAGCTTCTGAAAATCAGGAAGAGCCTATTTCTGAAAGTGAGAGTGAAATGCATCACAAGTCTTTGTTCATGTTTTCAGCAGAAGCTCAGGCTCATAGCTGATTTCCTACAGTCCTTCAGCTCTGCTCCTGTTTGTTTCAGCAGAGGATCTCATGAAGGATTTGTCAGCAGCAGCTCCTGGGCTGGTTAGAGAAGCCATCCAGGTTATAAAGGTGCCCCACCTGGACATCTGCATGTTTGCACGGTCCTGCATAAGTGCATGACAGTTTTGTCTTTTTTTTGCAGTCAATCACTACTCTGCAAGTACAGGTTGAAGGCCTCTCAGAGATCTTGAACAGGAAACCTACCCAGGCCTCCCTGGAGATCCACAGAGAGGTGTTTGGCTTTGACCCAGCAGAATTGCCGCAGCCTTCTGAACCAGCACATGCCAGGAACAGGCAGCCAATCAAAAGAGCCATAGAGGAGGCAGCAGCCCAACAGGGTTACTCTCCCCTAAACAAAAAAGCTGTTTGCAGTGATGAGAGACTTGTGCAGAACCACGAGCATGCGGTCATGTCACGCTGAAAACCTGCTTGCCTTTAAAAGAACTGCATGGACGTCATGGTGAAAACTGTTTTCCTCCTCTCATAAAAATAAAGAGACATAAAATAAAACCAAAGTGGAACTTTTGAACATCCATTACCTGTGTGGTTCCAGCTCTTCACCAGCCAGAAGCTTAGTGCCTTCACCTACACTGGGGCAAAAAGTATTCAGTCAGCCACCAATTGTGCAAGTTCTCCAAAAAGATGAGAGCCTTGTAATTTTCATCATAGGTATACCTCAACTATGATAGAAAAAGGAGTAAAACAATCCAGAAAATCACATTGTCTGATTTTTATGAATTTGTAGATAATAGTGAAAAATAAGTATTTTGTCACCCACAAACAAGCACAATTTCTGGATCTCAGACATGTAACTTCTTCTGTAGAGGATCCTCTGTCCTCCACTCATTACCTGTATTAATGGCACCTGTTTGAACTGGTTATCTATAAAAAAAACACCTGTCCACAACCTCACACAGTCACACTCCAAACTCCACTATGGCAGAGACCAAAGAGCTGTCTAAGGACACCAGGGGGGTATTCCAGGAAGCATGTTTAAACTACCCTGACTTTAAGCCTGAACTCTGGCTGAAATCCGCCTGAACTTGTTTACTCTGGGTATGTCGGTTCCAAAAGACCGGATATGAGTTAGCGTAGTTACACTCGACTTGGTAACCCTGGGTTAATGCACGTGCACGGCGAGTACATAAAGACATTCTCAATGGATCGCCGATTTCCAGAGTCACCATGGAGAAAAAAAGAGACGCTATACTTCAGTGAGACGCAGTCTGAGATTGTAACCCTTGTGCTATCCTAGGCACTTTACCGTTGGGAGTGGGGTCATCTAGATCCACTAGACAGAGCGCTGTACCTTTTTTTTTTTTTCAATGATTTGTGATCTTCACTGGTTCAATGGATGACATGAAAGTTATCCACCTTTGTCATGGTAGGGAGAACACATCAAAGTAAGGGTGGGGTCATCTAAGATAGCACAAGGGTTAATGACGGCGTATGAAGATTATACGTCCATCAAAAAAGTAATGCGGCTGCATCATCAGCAAGAGGTTCTGCTTGTAGTAAAATAACAAAGTAAACCCACGAGTTTCTGATCTTATTTTCTTAGACACACACACATATATATATATATATATGTATGTATGTATATATATGTATGTATATGTATATATGTGTATGTATATGTATATATATGTATGTATATGTATATATATATATATATAGCATCCAACTTAAATGAATTGATTCAATTGGTAACAAGTAATTAAGTTACATTTATTCAAACTATTTCTTATGTCTATCCAACTCTATTATTTTTACAACTCAAATTTACATATTTATCTAACTAAATCTCATTTTACTCCAATTAGATGTTTTTTCATCTTAATTTATTGTACTTCTTGAACTCTCATATGTTTAAGTTTAAGCCTGCAGATATTCTCATTTTTATAACAATAAAATGAATGAAACAAAATGGAATCACATCAAGCATAACAACAATTACCATGTCTCTAACTTTAACATTAGGTTACAATGCACTAGTGGTGCTGCATCATCATCATCCTCTTCCTCCCTCTCACTCATGGTGCAGAGACTTAAGCATAGTAGGACAAAATAACTAGACAAAACACGGTAAAACAGCTAAACAACTAAACTCATTTGGTCAAAAACCAACACTGAAACCCAAATCAGTCCAGACAGGCAAAGTGAATGGTATCCCACAATCCCTTGCTGTGTCGATCTAACAGCAACACCAAAGTTACACCTACTTAATTGAATTAATTTGAATCAAAGTAAAATAACTGTCTGATAACTGTGTTATTTCTAAGCTGACTTAACTAAAAAAATGATTTTTCTTAACTGAAGCAAATAATTAAGTTGGATCAAAGTAAAAAAGTTTAATTTTCCAACATCCATATGTGGTCCTATCACCCTCTCACGGTGAAAAAAGTATTATCTAAGCTTCTTCATCCACTAAATCATCTTCAAATGGACACGCCATGCTGCTTCACCTCTCTGAAAACAAACTAACCTTCAACTAAACCTGCTCCAGACCAGGTTATGTTCAGAGCATGAGTTGCTATGGCAACTTGACATACACTGAAACATACCTCCATTTCTGGAAGCCAAAGCTGAGGTTATCCACTTCCTTAGCCTCAAACTTACCGTGGTAACTAACATAACCTGCTTTCTGGAATACCCCCCAAACACCAAATTGTTGACCTGCAGAAGGCTGGGAAGACTGACTCTGATGTTCAGAGCTGTCAGACCATGAGTTCTTGGAGTGGATGGCAGCATTTCCTCCCAATTCAGACAGTGCAGCATCTAGCCACAGAGTTGCTGTAGTTACTGCAGAGTATCAGCAGCAAAATCATGAAGAATAAGAAACCACTAAAACCATCTGTCACTCCACAAATGTTGGCCTGTGGACAGAATTCATGTGAAGTTATTGTAAACTAAACCCACAACTTCTCCTTATAAGGCATTGAAAGTGAGAAGTCAAAGAAAGTTGATGCGAAAGTGCAGCCTGTTTTTATTTTGGTGCTCTAAACTTGTCTGGACTGTTGACCCACTGTATCAGATGCTGCACTTCCACTTGAACTCTTCCAGCTTTGACTTCAACAATGTCAGAGTCCCTCCAGTCTGTACAGCAGATGATGGGAAAGGAGCAGTTCTGTGAAGGATGGCAGGTTCAACAGGTAAACTCTTTGTCTTTAATGGCTGCTGCATGCAGAAAAGACAGACAATTAGGGGGTCATTTGTTTTACTTAGCATTTGTTAGTGCTTTTTATTGTTGATGAGATTGCAGCGATAGGTGCAGAATGTGAGGCAGAAAAATGGGAAGGTCCAGGAGAAACACTGATAAAAAGGCAGATTTACCATCAAATAGATTGTGTTTGCTTAAATGTGTCTGTATGCATGTGTGTGTTCACCTACATTTGTGTTTAGTACACAGATTTGCTTATGTTTTACTATTAAAGTGTTCTTTCTGTCTGTCTGTCCGTTCTTTCCTATGTGTTTATTGAGACCTGTGTACACGTGATTGTTTACACGTGTTTTTGCGTTTGTTGACACTTGTGTATGTGTGTTTGTTGAGGCTCATGTACGTGTTTCTTGACGTGTGTGTCAGTGTACACTGGATGAAGGTAGGAGGCTGAAGAGAAGAGAGAAGAACAGAGTTGCAGCTCAGAGGAGCCGGAAGAGACAAATGCAGAGAGCTGACCTGCTGCATGAGGTGGGTCCATTTCTGCACGTCTGCCTCCTTCCTGAGGATTAGAGAAGAGTTTGAACACTGCTCTGTGTTCCTCACCATCAGGCCTGTGAGCTGCTGGAGCAGAGGAACAAAAGCCTGAAGAGAGAGGTAAGAATTCCTACAGATCTTATAACCAACCATCCCACTTTATCTGGTTTTAAACATGCTGATGCGTCAGACTGTCAGGCCCTCTGAAGTTGTGTTGGTTTTCATGACAATCCCCCAAAATAACAAGACTTACTGCACCACTGAACCAAACAATATTTAATCTGGTGAAAGGAGGCAATATGGAGTAACATCTGAGTTTATGAACAAAAAGATGGTCCAGAACAATAATAATAATAAAATAATGATTTATAAAAAATAATCATCCATAGTTTAAAGCAGCCAGAGTGGGTCACATTTACATATCATGATAATGTTTTTAAAATGTCTGTCCTTTATAAATTTGGACACGTTTTTGAAGCGACATTTTTGAGAAATGCATGATAACTTTTGAAAAGTTTCCAACAAAGGGTTTTATTATTTATCAATAATTGTAGAATGTTGGTTTTTATATCCCATAGTAAACAGTGAATGCTTGTGTAGCGCTTGTCTACCTTCCTCAAAAGCCCAAAGCCCTTCACAGTCACAGTCCCATTCTTCCATGCACACACACAAACATTCGCACACACACATTCACACATGCACTCACACACACACATTCACACACGGACTCACACATGCGCACACAAACATTCATTCGCACACACACATTCACACACACATTCACACACACACATTCACACACGGACTCACACATGCGCACACACACATACACATTCACGCACACACATTCACACACGGACTCACAGATACGCACACACACACACATTAACGCACACACGCACACACGCGCACACACACACACACACACATTCCTACACACACATTCACAAACACACATTCACACACACACATTCACACACGGACTCACACATACGCACACACACACACATTCACGCACACACGCACTCACACATGCACACACACGCGCACACACCCACACACACACACACATTCCCACACACACATTCCTACACACACATTCCCACACACACATTCCTACACACACATTCACACACACACATTCAGACACTCATGGCGGCTCCAGTGCTGAACACTGGCACCAACCTGTAGGAGGAACATGGGGTTCAGTGTCTTTCCCAAAGACGCTTCGACACATGACCAAGGCAGGAATTGAACCTGAAATCTTCTGATCAGAGCTTGACAAACCTACCGCTGCACCACAGCCACCCCATATCCCATCTTTGAAAAGGTTTGGGTTTTAGAGATAAAGAAAAGAGTTGATCCAAATTTACAAAAGTGAAAATATTGGAGTTAATATCATATTTGGTCTTATGGGATTTATTACAGGGGACTGGTTTAAAGTTTTAGGAATGTTGGGAATTTTAATTATTTGGTCGTAATTGTCATTTTTGGTGCATTATTTGGAAATGTAATTTCTTTTCAAAGCAGATGAAATACTTTACTTGAAGATGTGTCCCATTTCAAATGTATTTAGATAAATGTAGTAGAAATCAAACATTCCTGGTGAGAAGCAGACCGCTGATGCAGTATGACAGCAATAATCTGGTAAGAAAAAAGCACTTTCACTTCTGTTCACTTGACATCCTGTCAAAAGGGATTTCATGTTTCAGCAATGCTGCACTCAGATCAAGTAGCACTAAAACTGAGTCTCATGGTCATGCACACATACAATGCATCATACCACACTTATCAGATGACACTGCTTTACATGCCTCAGTCAGCAAACCATCATCTGCTGCCTGGAGTGTCTAAACTCCTAATTGCAGGCAGAGTTCTAATGGAAGTTTTTATCACATATAATCAAAGTTAATTGACAATTTCATCAATTGTCAATCATTATATTGATTTATTGCTTTATTTCACGCATTAAAAATACTGGAATAATACAGTAAAAAAATACGGAAAAACAAAACAAACCCATTTTAGATATTATGTAATAAAAAATAAAGAAGAATAAACGAAGATGACAGAAGATGCCATCATGATAGTGTAAGTACTTCTAATCAGTAATGCATACAGTACACACTCATGCCACATCAGATTCATTCAATCTACTGATTATCAAATAGTTTGATTTGTCACTTGAAATGGAGTGGGGGGGAAGTGAATCTATAGATTCCACCCTTATTGTTTTATTTGTTTATATATATATACATAGTTTCCATAATCTAGTTAGATTATCCTCAGAAAGAAAGTCTTACATTTGTCCATCCATCCATCCATCCATCCATCCATCCATCCATCCATCCATCCACCCACCCACCCACCCACACAGCCTGCCAGCCAGCCTGCCACTTATCCTGGACCGGGTCACGGGGGCAGCAGTCTAAGTAAAGATGCCCAGACTTCCCTCACCCCGGCCACTTCCTCCAGCTTCTCTGGGGGGAGCCTAGGTGTTCCTAGGCCAGCATAGTCTCTCCAGCGTGTCCTGAGTCTTCCCCGGGGCGTCCGCCCAGAGGGACATGCCTAAAACACCTCCCCAGGTAGGCGTCCAGGAGGCATCTGTACCAGATGCCCGAGCCACCTCAACTGGGTCCTCTCGATATGAAAGAACAGCTGGTGATTGGACGGTGGGAGGACGCCGGAGTCCCGGAGAAAACCCAGGCATGCATGGGGAGAACATGCAAATCTACAGAGAAAGAGCCCATGGGGACTTGAACCTTGCAGTGAGGCAAGAGCGCTAACCACGGCTGCGTCGCAGCAGCTGACATTTATGAAGTTAACAGTTAAATAAAAACCAGATTCTACCTAGACTTCTGTCTGTTCTGCCAAATGTCAATATGAAATGTCAACACATTTTAAAAATGAATACTATCACTTCATTTACTGGGGGTGAAAATTGAATAATGATGCTGTCCAACTGCAGAAAATTAATATTACTGTAATTTGCACATTAATGAAATAGTAAAAACATTAAAGTTTACATGCATCAAAAGCACCATGACAGAAGGAACTTACAGTCAGGGTTTGTTCAGACTGGACATATTTGGTTCGCTTAAAGTGAACCAGAGTTTGTTTCACCTGATAAACCAGAACAAATGTATCAGCGTCCTTTCTTAGCTGCCAGTTGTCGTCTTGCAGCATGTCTCTACCGTACCAAAGTAGCAATAGAAAGTGACGCTGATGCAGGCGTTCAAAATTGATCAACGAAAGATAAAGTTTGAATAAGTGAACTATCACGACAAAGCAAAGTGCAGCACTTCCATCATTTCTGCTTCTAGTTGCTTTGCTCCTCCCTTTAAACCCCTGACTGAAGAGATCTTTAGACGTGTTGTTTTCTTTACAAGTTTTGGTGTGGAACAGGAAAGGCTGAGGACACTGAACACAGACCAAACACAAGTGGACTCCAGAACAAATGATTTTTCAAGTCTGAATACATCCTAAGTTACTCAGGCCCTGTCTCATCATGTTACAAAAGATAAATAAACCAATTTATGCTTTTTTTGGTCATGTTATGATTGTTAGTAAGTTCTTAGAAATTTGAAAGATGTTCACATAAGTTTCACATTTCTAGCGTGTTTACGTGTTTAATGTGTTGGGACAGTCTTCCCGCCTGCTGTAGCACCACAAGACAAGAATTGTCCCACTTATTGCTTTCTAAAAATCACCGCTCCATTTTTTTGTTGGGAGCCGGAATCGCTCCAGTTCAGGAGTCGGACTAAACACCAGGAGGAGTCAAGTTAAAGTACCATTAGCTGTCACACCTAGGTGTGTGAAATTTGTTCTCCGCATTTGACCCCTCCCATGGGGAAACGGTGAGCTACAGACACACAATCCACCATTTGGTGGTTTAACCCCCCAATCCCACTTCTTAATGCTAAATGCGGGGGGCATTGGGTCACATTTTTAGGGTCTTTGGTATGACTCAGGCTGGATTTGAACTCACGACCAAAACTGTCATTATTATTATTGTTTACAGAAGGCCCAGGAGGAGGCCAGCTATCTACAGTATTATCTAGGACAGGCGTGCTACGTCAATCGACATGTGACGCTCAATCGCTGGCCATCAAGCATAAATTAATATATATATTTTAATCTGGTGCCAAAAAAACCCTGTGACAATTAAAAATGCAAATTGATTTTGTTTTTATTTCATTTTAAAAAATGTAAGAATAAATTCTAATTATTTATATTGCAAGACATGGCAAAACGTATTTTAAAAATGCAAGATCAAGATACAAATTGAAGTGTCTATTGAGAACTGAATACTACTTTGATTTATGGGTGAAAAAACTTCTAGAACGTGTTTCAGTTCAACAATGCTGGACAGAGGTCTTTGGAACTGTAGGGTCTTCAAACGGTTGCACCTCATCCAGAGTTTGGGTCAGAACCAGGAGAACTAATCACATCTGTTCTGCTCTCAAGCCCTTAGAAACAGACCAACCGGTGGTAGTAAAGCAGCTGCTGGTTTGGTCTGAGACTTAAACACTTATCAGATCCAAATGTCATCCCCAAATCTAGCATATCAAAGTGCTGCGGTCAGCTGTCAAAGCTTGAGTTTTAATGAAAGGGGCTGAAGCTGCTGGTCACATGAAGCTAACCTTATCCAGGTTTAAGCCTCAACCAACTGACGGCACCACCCAAACTCCGCTCTCATGCTTACCTTTACTTAAAGTTGGTGGGTGAGAACTAATGAACTTTACCCTGTTCTTTTCAAGAAAAACTTCCTAAAACAGTTTCACTGCAACAACAAACAAAGAGAAGTTCATGTTCCATTTTCTTTTTACTGTAAATAAAAAAACATCAGGTTTCATTGGTGACTTAACCCTCCATCATACAGTGCCTCAAGTAAATCCCTGTTTTATTTTTGATCTCTACTTAAGAACCCCCACCCCGGTTTGAACTAGGAATGACATCATTTAGTTTGTTGGTTCGTTCATCTTCTAATCTGTTTGTTCCCTTTCGGGGTCTCGGGGCGGCCTATCGCCACTGTCGGGCAAAGGCAGGGACTCCCTGGACAGGTCGCCAGTCTGTCGCAGACATCATTTATTGCTGTAAAACATTTTGAATGAAAGCTGCAGCACATTCAGAACAGATGTGTAGAGAGAAGCTTTCATGTAACTGCCTGTCCCAAAGCAGCCTAACATTGAAAGTGGTCTACTGCAGGTGGAGTCTCTGTCAGAGGAGCAGCATCTCCTCACTGAAGCCCTCAGAGCCCATGAGCCTTTCTGTCCCAGCATACTCTGCTCCTTCAACTCACCCAGTCTGCAGCCTGACAACATGGCTGCCTGCTCTCTGTGAGTGAAGATGACCCCAGCCTGCTGGCCCCGTGAGAACTGAGCACTGCAATGCCCTAGGCAGCCTGTAGAGGGCGCTTTGACACTCAGAGCAGAAGTTCCTGCTAAGTTCCAAAGGTTTGTCTCAGGGTAACCTCATCTCTGTGATGGAACATCCTTGACTTTTGCAGCTGACTTAAATGCTTGGTTGTCTAAATTACATGATCAAGTTTTCACGATTTCTGTTTTTAGTAATGCAGTGAAAGTGGCGTCCTTTCTGTAACTGTCTCAAAATGTTCTGTTACTGTAAATACTGAAGGCTTTTATGCATTACACAGAATAAGGCCAACTTTGAAGATCATGTGATTACGGTTAAGAAAGTTAAAAATGTTATGTCATTTTTTTCTTATGGATAAAGATTAGGAAATGATCAGCACAGCTCTGCATTTCACCTTTGACATGATTTTTGTCATCTGCTTGTGGAGAACAGAGACTACAATAAAAATGAAAGAAAATCCCCTAGTTCTGCTGGATTTTCCGTTTCCTTCCTATGTTCTCAAGGCAAACAGAAAAACATTGACATTGCTTCAATATAAAACCTTAATCTGCCACCTGACTGGCAGTGGTGCAGGAGTGCCTGTGCCGCCCCCTGCTGGTGGGAGAACGTACTTTTCAGCAAAACTATTAGAATAACACTCTTTTTCAAAAATATGATGAAAGAACCTTCAAATATTGTGATGTGAGCAACCAGAATGACAGGAAAAGAAAGTCTTGAGACTTTAGAGACTCTGAGAAAGAGGCAGTGGTAGCAGAGATGAAGAGGATGAGGTTCTCTTTGAGAGAGACCAGGTTGGATCTGGAATGATGACATCAGAGGAACAGCACATGTTAGATGTTTTGGAGATAAATGCAGGGAAGCAGATTGAGTTGGTTTGGACACAATGAGAAGAGGAACAAAGATGATGACGAAGGTTCCTGGAAAGAGGCCAGGAAGAAGATCAAAGATGGATGTAAAGCAGGAGTACATGGGGGTGGTTGGTGTGAGAGAGGACATTATAAAGGACAGGGCACCCTGTGAAGGGAGCAGCAAAAAGACAAAGAAGAGAAGATGAGAACATTAAAAAAAAAGTTTTCTGAGAACAGTGGAGGTAATGTGTGAAAACTCCAGAAAGTGTTTTAAAAGCTCCCTGTTGTCGATACAAAGCTGTGTCAAATTGACTTGATGTTTCTTCAGGCCTTGTTTTGAACATCCAGAGATTAATATCCTCCACTGGAAAAGTTCGACACAAAAGGATCTTTTTTTAAAAAACACGCACAGGACCTTAGGTGGATCTATGACGTTGACTCACTACAGGAAGCTGCCTCAGGAGCTGCAGACCACCTTCTACACGGCAATAATCCAGTCTGTCCTGACCGCATCCATCGCGGTCTGGTTTGGACCTGCAACCCGGGACAGACTGCAGAAAATCATCACATCTGCTGACAGGGTTTTGGTTCCAGTCTTCCCTCCATTCAGGACCTGCACCGGTCCAGGTTCAGGAAGCGGGCTGGCAGAATCTCGACAGACAACTCACATCCCGGACACAATCTTTTCAGTCTCCTTCTGTCAGAACTATGTGCACCAAAGCCACTCGCCACAAAGTCAGCTTCTCCCTCCAAGCCGTCACTCTGGTGAACTCCTGACCAGTCACAACAAGAGAACTGTTACACCGTAAGAACTGTTGTATTTATCTTTATCTTTATCTTTCCCTTCATATTTTTTATTTTTTGCACACAACTGAGAGCATTTCAGTGAAATCATCAGTGAAACTTTGATTGTTCTGAGGAGGTTAGTCCATAACTATGCAGAGTAAGGAAGGAGTTTGTTTTAATTCAATTTTAAAGGAAACGTACTCAAATGATGAAACACGCCCAGTGATAATCTGTGGGTTACAATATTATCTCTAAATAGTACAGAAACTCTTCCACCCTTTTACTTTCTTGTATTTGAGATTCAGATTTGTGATTTGAGTGCAGCAAGTTTGAGATTGGTTTCAGTGGTCATAGCTCTCTTGCAGGGGGTGTGAACTAGATTGCTTTGATTGGACAGTCTAATTGCCTTTTTGCTGAGCATTCTGCGTGGTGTTACTGCAGGTGTAGCATCAGAACAAAGCTGTCCATCACAGCTCCCCAGTTTAATGTGACCTTCACCATGGCTGTAAGTCCTGGGACACTGGGGGCCCGTTTCGTCCTAGCTCTGGGAGATGCCACCTCTAGAAGCACGTGGGGGAGGTCGAGTACAGGGTAATTTGGGTGATGGATCAGGAAGGGCAGGAGTTGGACGGGATTTGGGTGAACGATGGGGGGGACGTGTCGTAGGGGGTCTGAATGACAGGCGGGAAGGACGTGTTAGAGGGACTTTGGGAAATGGACAAGGAGGGGGCACAGAAGGGGTAGGAGAGCTCCTGTGTGGGGTTAGGGGAGCCATCCTAATTCCTGATTTGATGAGGTTTTCAAGATGGCTGGGTAGGGCCATGGGTGAAAATGGGGGGAAGAAACGGAGATTGAGTCTTCGCTGGGAGTAGATGTAGCAGGGGGCACCCACAGCTGGTCAGATGGTAGTATTTCTGGTTCCAAGCTCTCTGCTGGGGCCACAGATGGATCCAGGGCCTGTAACGACAGCCCCAGTGGAGCCAGCTGTTGGTTCAGTTGGGTCCAAATTACTTTAGTCTTTGGAAATACTCTGTTTTGCAATTTTTATCCTTCTTTACAAAACAAAATCACAAAAAATATATTTATTAAAATATCTTGCATGAAAACTCACCTTTGTCCATCGAACCTTCACTGTGTGCCAATTGTCCTCAAACCATGTCACCAGAGTGGCCTCCTCTGTCCTGTAGCTGCCTCGTCCCAGTCAGTGATGCGTCGTGTCACGGCAGTGTTGTCCTTGTGAGACGCCACTCAGTCGTGGTGAACAGGGTGTAGAAGATGGCACTGAGGACAGAGCCCTGTGCTGTGCCAATGTTTGTGAGGATGAAGTTCTGTTCCCTATTCCCAACACATAAGTTTCCTTTTTTTTTTTTTTGTAATAATAGTGTCCATAAGGTTGTCATTTGCTCTAATTCACATAAAACAATTGGATTGGAAAAACAACCTCATTTTTTAAGTGTGCACACTACACTCAGTTTGTGATTATTGAAAGTGAAGAGCATTTATATGAAAAGTGCAGTTAAGAAATATTTTCTGTTAAGTCCTAATATGAACTATGGAAGTGTTGCCCCGCCCGCACCTACAAAGATGTGGTAGCTGTTAGCCTTTTGCCATTATTAGTAACCTAGCTGGGATTTAGTTGGAGATCACTTAGCAGTTATGTTGCATCAGAGAAGTTCTTTGACAGTTCTGATGTAAAGGAACATTTTGTCATTTTTCACAGCAGTGTCACGGGGCGTCTTTGAAAACGCCGTATGCCTCTTTTTATGTCAGTATAGACTGCACATGTATTTCACAGTTGAAATGGCTAAAACTTAAAGTTTGCTTGTCTTACAGCACAAAACACACCAATACAAAATGATTATGCTTATTGTTTTTTTTCATTCTTGGGGTTTTATGCATTCTGCTCTTCCGCATTTGGGAAGTTAAGTGATGCTGAATTCAGTGTACAATGTTACATAGATTATAAACTTTTCAATTTGTGGTGATATACAAAAATGAATTTTTATACAAAAATGAATTTTTATTGAAATGCTGCCCCCACTGGTGATACAATGCCCTGATAAAGAAAGTGTGTATTGTGGGGACCCCTACTTCTTCTCTTTATGCAAATTCTTAATGCTATGTATATTGAATGCCTTTATGTAATTCAACTTTGATGAAGCAAACTCTGATGAAAATAAGCCCCTTTTTATGACTTTTGACGGACATGTTTTACAGGATGACTATGTTAGACTGGATGAAGCAACCCCCCCTCCCTCCCAGAAATCCAGGATTTCAGGGAAAGGAGGTGGTTTGGCAGTAATATCACAGTCTAGCTTACTTCTTAGCACTAAAATCAAACATGTTTATAACTCATTTGAAAACATATTGTTTATAAATCACCCAAACAGGAAGACTAAAAAAGCCCCCCCCCACCCCACCCCCGCATTCAGAGTTTTTGATCAGTTTTCTGAAGGATCCCTCCTTTATGTGGGCACCCCTGAGGTTTCTTCTTTTTTTTTTCCCAGAATCCATTTTTTGTCATTTTTGCTTACCACAAAGGAGGGTCTGAGGGCAGGCTGGCCAGTTTAGTTTAGTTTAGTCTGTTTAGTTTAGTTTAGTCTGTTTAGTTTAGTTTAGCTCTTATCTATTGAATTCTATGAATTTATGTTCTGTATGGTTTCATGTTTATTATACAGTTACCGGTATGAAGCTCATTGAGACGACTATTGTTGGGTGTGTGATTGTGGCCCTGCGACAGACTGGCCACCTGTCCGTGCCCCCTGCCTTTGCCCGCAAGTGGCCAGGATAGAATCCAGCAGCCGTGACCCTGAAATGCAGGAGAAGGATGAGGGAGTTTCCATGGCTCTGTGTCTTCATTAGTGTTCACATAAGGGGCGGCCGTGGTGCAGCGGTAGGGCGGTCGATCCACGATCGTAATATTGCAGGTTCGATTCCCGCCTTGCATGCCCATGTGTCGAAGTGTCCTTGGGCAAGACACTGAACCCCACCTTGCCCCTGGTGGGAGGTTGGCGCCAGTGTTCGGCAGCGGAGCTGCCATCAGTGTGTGAATGTGTGTGTGAATGTGTGTGTGCATGGGTGAATGGGACTGTGACTGTAAAGCGCTTTGGGCCTTCGAAAGAAGGTAGAAAGCGCTATATAAGTAAACGCCATTTACCATAAGGGGTTGGAGCTACTGGCAATGGATGTACCTGATGACCTCTCAAGGAATTGAATTCCATTACTGCTTTGAAAGAATACAGCAAAGCCTTTTTCTCCTGGAACTCCAGTTGGTGATTTTCCTTTTATTCCTCCGGTTGAGCAATCCAATGTTGTTTGCACACAGCCACCGCACATTTGCACAAGATCGGGTAGTGATAAACCACCAGGTAGATTTGCGTACACTGTAAAAGAGCAAGCTGTTCAGTTGACCCAAGTTCTAAAATAGTCACTATTTTTCTATGTGAGGAGTGTCTTCTGAAACTGAGATTGTTGTTTCGTTGTCTTACGATAAAACTAGAATTCTAAATTCTTACAGTTGTAATTATTTAGATGTAATTGGCACCTAGACGGTCTTATCCAGCAAGAGCCTTGACCGGCCTCTCTTCTAGTTCGTCTGACGTAGAAGTTTTGTAACTGACAGAATTTAACTTACCTATTTGAATGTATTTATTTTGTGTGTTGTTTTATATGGACGGAGGCACGGATAGATGGATGGATGGATGGATAGATGAATAGATAGATAGATAGATAGGTAGATACTTTATTGATCATCTCCTTTGTCTTTGAAAGGTTGAGCAGTTCACGCGCGCTCTAGCTCCTGGGGATACCTGCTTCATTGGGCACCCCTGCCAATTGCATACGCTGGTCTCAAAGATTTCATGTATGCTTTACCTGCCAGCATCTTTCACCCTGCAGTTATGTGCTGGATTGTTTCAGACGCCTCGTTGCACAGCTTACATCTCAGGTCTTGTCTGTGTGGTCGACCTGTATAAAGGTCTTCTGCTGTAAAGTTTGACAAATAAAATCGCAATTGACAAATTCCCATTTGCATGTGTTCACGTAGAGTTACAAACCTCAAATCTGTGATTACAACTGCTTGAATCTGCTGGCGCGATTCACGGCGCTCTACAACTGCACTTGGACTTTTGACACATTCCTTGCGAGTTAGCTGTCGACGTGTGGGACCCTACTCTAACCCTCTGGGGGCGGGCTGTCAGGAAGTCCAGAATCCAGAGGCATGTGGAGGCGGGGAGTCCGAGGGCCTCCAGTTTGGAAACAAGTCTGTGAGGAAGGATGGTGTTAAAGGCGGAACTGAAATCCACAAACAGCAGCCTCACGTAGCTCCCCGGTTGTTCCAGATGGGACAAAGCAGTGTGGAGAGTGGTGGTGATGGCATCTTCTGTGGACCTGTCTGCCCTGTAAGCAAACTGGTAGCTGTCAAGTGTTGATGGAAGGCATGAGGTAATGTGGTTACGTACCAGTTTCTCAAAGCATTTTGTGATGATCGGGGTCAGGGCTACGGGTCTATAGTCCTTAAGGCCTGTGATTGCGGTTGTTTTGGGCAGAGGGACAATAGTTGAGGATTTGAGGCAGGGTGGGACAATAGACTGATGTAGGGACCGATTGAAGATCTTAGTAATGCCCCCCGCCAGCTGGTCCGCGCAGTCCTTCAGCACCTATCCAGTGATGCCATCAGGTCCGACAGCCTTCCTCGGGTTCACAGACCTCAGCGTGCGCCTCACCTCATGTTCCTCTACCCTGAGGGAGGGGCTGTTGTTTGCTGATTCCTGTAATGCAGCTGTCTCTGGTGGCTCCACCTCAAAACGAGCAAAGAAGAGGTTAAGCTCCTCTGCCAGTGAAGGGTCCCCATCAACAGCAGCAAGGTTTGGTCTGTAGTTGGTTAGTAAAAAACCAAAAACAAAACTGATCTGTGTCTGATAATGGAACAAGTAGGGAGCAGGGGTCAACTAATCAGAGTGCAGGACTCAGAAGATTTGGTAAAGTTAGTAAGATTCAAACTTCTGGTTTCAATAACTATTCTTATAAATGTTCAAATGTGACAGCAAGTATCTCAATCATTTTGTATTAACACAGAGACGAAATTACAGATGCATTAAAAAAAAAATCATTTTTTGCCTTTTTTCACTTTGTTTATTTTTTAAGATTTTTCTTTTATTAAATAGGGATCATACTTGGTCAAAAATGCTCAACAGCTCTAAAAAGAATCTCCAGAGCTACTGAGCACCTTTATTATGATTCATATCTCTATCAAAATTTGAAAAAATGAATACAACAAAATAATATAAAGATGGACTTTCTTACAAAATATTTATTGTAGCATGAATAAGTTTTCATTACCAGCTCATGTAAATGTTGGCCTTTTTTTTCATTTTTGAGAGATTATTGATTTTTACAGAACGGTCTTTTCTCTGAGTCTGCACTTTGTTGACGGTCCCTTGGCAACTGTCTCGCTGCATTTACAGCATTGTCCTGAGCCACATCAAGGACTTTAGCACTGCTACTCTGGACAGACATCAGTATGCCTACAGGGAGAACCGATTAACAGAAGATGCCGTCTGATTGGCCCTAGTCATGGCCCTGTCCCACCAGGACCATACCAACACCTACATTAGGTTGTTGGTTGTAGACTCACTTCCCTCATCAAAACTCACACCATTAGACTGAGATACAGTTTCTACCCAATCCCCCCAATTCATACACTTGTGCCCCCCCCGACTTAAGATAACCCACTAAAACAGGGGTGGCAAAAAAGTTTGACACCAAGAGACGAATTTTTTATCTGTGAGAGTCAAAGAGCCACACCACACACTGGCCTGCCAAGACGTACACACAAGCACACAATTAAAGCTGTATTATTTTCCACAACACACTCCTCTACAAACAACACAACAGCAAGTATTGTACTTGTGTTTATTTCAAGGAAAGTGTCCAATACACACATCAATGCAGCTTAGCCAGGGTTTACAGAGTTAACCCTGGAGGTCAGATACCCCCTCCACACACACAGGCACCTCTCTCTCATCTCTCACACACACTCTCTCTCTATTTCACTCTTTTGTCTGCCTCTCTCTGACACACACAACCATTCAGTGACGTGCAGTGAGGTTGATGCTGGTGAGAAACTGACTCTTCTGAAGTCAGATTTACGATGATAAAACTGAATATTTCACCATTTATCCAACAGTATTTAACTGGTAATTCTTTGTAACTCAACATTCCTCTTCAATGACCCTTACACAAACATCTGGACAGAGCATCCTTCTGGTGTCTGAGTGATTCATATTCACAATAGACACATTAAATACATTACATTTCAGTCTTGTGCAACTTAAATACATTTTAACGTTCATTAGAATATCTTGCTTTCATTTGTTTTAATTTACATTTTAATGACTGACTTATTGTATGACAAGAAGGTAATTTATGAAATATTAACACGTTACAATGACTCTGTTCATTCTTCAACGTGGCAAACACACTAGCGCTATGTTGCCAATTAACTGGCTGCGTTCTTCACACCACTCCTGTCCACATTAAGAGCCTGTTACCTCGATCATACACATTTACACCAAACAGCATGCAGGTCTCTTCTGCTCACAGCTACCTGGCTCATGGTTTTACACTTAAGATTCCCCACTTCCCATGAGTCTTAGGGGCTGAAGGCGGGGCTAACCCCCAGGCCAGTTGTAGCCTCTCTGATCAGTTCCTTTACGTGAGTGCTGGTCAGAACGGACCGATGCTTTGATTTCACGTTTCAAGGATTTAAAGAGGGCCTTCTTTCAGAGAGATTTCTGCCCATTTATCTCTGGATCTCTCGCTGCCTCATCAGTGACCAGCGGGGATCTCATCAGTCAGTCTCTGCATTAAAGGATCCATGAGAAAAGTGATCTGCGGTCGTTTCCGTCCAGTTGTGCAAGCAGCGTCACGTTCTGCTTTATTCACTTGGATTGCAGCTTTCTGCTGTGAGCTGCACAAAGAAGGAACGGGGGACAGATTGTCGTTTTGAATGTGCGCTTTGAAAAGCTTCAACTTGTTCATAAAAGAGACAATTTGGAGACAATCAGGAAGAGTTTTTCATTTTCTCCGGGATACGTTTTGTTTCTGCCATGAACAATTTTACTGCTTCCAGAAGCTCATAATAATAAACATCATGACTTTCCATTCTGTTCAGTAAAAAGTAAGAATCTTCCCGTTCTTCCAGAAACGTCCTGTGTTCATCTTTATACTCTGAATTTCAGCATTTTGAACATGAGGGTAACAGTCTGCACGCACATCAAATCTGATGTTTTCCGGCATTGATTGGGCGTAACCCAGAGACGCAAAGAGCTGCACGCTCATTGGCCAAGAGCCGCATGCAGCTCGAGAGCCGCGTGTTCGTCACCCCTGCACTAACCCCTGCCAATACACTGTGACATGCTCTTGCTGCACTTTAAAACTTTTGTGCAATAACCAATAAACCAATTATATTTTACTGTGCAGTTATTTTTTGTAGAAGTATGTATGGGAAAGAGCTGCTGCAAAATGATTTCGTTGTGCACTGCATAATGATTCTGGTTCTGATTCTGAACAAACCCAGAGTCACCACTGAGGTCAAAGCCTCACATATTTATCTTGAAATCGAGGCAAAGAGCTGCCTCTTGGAGACTGTGCTGCTGGCCAGAGAGGCTCCAGTGGAGTAGGTAGGGAATGCTGTCCTCCACGCCCACCTTGGCCTGGTAGGTGAACTGGAGAGGCTCCTCTCTACGCTGCACCTGGGGTCCCGGTTGCTCCAGCATTTTCACGGCGTGTGATATGAGGGCGACTGGCCTGTAGTCGTTCAGGAACGATGCAGGATGTTTTCCACAAAGAAAGCACCTTCCCCGGCTGCAGGGCTCAGACTGAGAATCTGCAGAAGAGGGTGGTCCAGTTCATCCAGGCAGGCCTTTAGGAGCTGTGGGCACACCGGGTCTGGACCAGCTGCCTTCCTGGGGGGTGTCATCTCAGCTCCCTGCTCACCCATTCCAGTGATGGAAAGAGGATGATGGTTGGGGCCTAATGAAAGGGGTGGAGGGGTCCATGATTCAGGAGAGGTTGAAAGGTGATCAGGAAGGCTGCAGATTGGGGGTGTTCAGCTCCTCAGCTTTCTCTAGGCCCCTGTCCACCACACTGCCACATTTTCTGCTGTAGCCCGTCATGGTTTTCTGATTGTGCCAATCCTTAGTTTTTGAAATATTTATTGAGCCAATTACATTCAGAACAGGCGTGTCCAAACTTTGTACAGATTTGGTGAGGTGAACCTGTGTGGTATTTACATTTCTTTACACAGAAGACGCACATCTATGGTAAATACATTTGAACCAAAATGACTGTGACGTCCACATTTGAAGACTAGAATAAAATAAAGAAAAAGTCTGTCTGGAAAATAAAAAATAATTAATATGAAATCTGAGTTGATATGAAATATAAAATTGTATTCACTTTTAAATGCTCACTGTGAACTTCTAAATGTAAACTGAACAGGAAAACTTGACACAAACAGTTCTCCTTTCAGGGCAAATCACTATAGTTTAATCACAAACGAAAAAAATACTGTGATTTTAGAATTGATTTACCACAGAAGTTTTGATGCCCAAGGTGTCATGTGATTGACAGTCCCTTAGTCCTTGTCCTTGTATTCACTCAGTCTGCAGTAAATTCCCCATCTGGAAAATGTTTGCTGTGCTTTGCTATCAGTGTTTCTGCCTCTTAGCCCGCTTTTTTTCAGTTTACTAATAGGTTCTCATGAAAAACTAATGGCAGAGAGCTGCAGACACCTGGAAACAACAGCTAGAGATGTGACGGCTTGTCATAGGCCTTAGAGCACTAGCTGCTGCTCAGGGCCATTACAGAGAACTCCTGAACAACCAGAGTCTCCGCCAATATTGCCTGTTTAGACCTATCCACCCAAACTGATGTGCTAGATCACAGTGGTACTCTGAGTCTGACATACTCTTGTCCAGGTCCAGGTTGATCTTCACTGGTGTCCATGGATTACATGAAATCCTCTCCACCTTTATCCACCTTTGTCATGGTAGGGAGAACACGTCAATGGAAGGGGGGGGGGGGGGTTCATAGGATAGCACAAGGCATAACCATAAACAGCCGCAGTCATGATTCACAGTGACTATTTTCTGGTTTCAGTGGCTGAATGAAAGTGAGGTGAGAAGTAATGAAGGACAGCAGGTTTAATTTGCTAGAGCTGTTTTTAATGAAAGTATCAAAAACAAAGCTTGACAGACAGCAATAAAGGAAGAACACAGCAGAGCAGTGGACACACAACAACACACACACACAGACGCCTGCATCTTTGGATAGTTGACAACTGTAGCTCAGAAACCAACAACACAATCATCTCAAAAAAAAAAGAAAGTTTAGCTCTCATTACCATCAAACCCTTGATATTCTGCAACCTGGGGGAGACAGTAGCACTGAAAAGTGGAAGTGCCGGTAGGGGGGAAACTTTATTTTATCAAAATATTTCAAAAGTAATTTTTCTGCAATCATTGGAATATTTCCTTTATGTCAAGAAAAAGAAAGAAAGAAAGAAACAAACAAAGACTGCAACTCAAAATGAAACCACTGACTTAGAGAAACAGCATTGAGCTCAGAGCAAAGCTGAGCTTGAAAACAAAAACAATTATGTATAATAATATAACTGAAAGCCAGTGATTTTTTTCCACAAAGCAAGCAAACAATGCTCTTCAGTTTGATTGAATGTACATATTCATACTTTTCAAAAAGACCTGTTCTACCTTAGTTCATTTGAAGCACTGGCTATAAGAAGAAAGACATTTTGGTAAAGTGACAAATAAATGGTTTGAATGGTGAATTTGATGGTAACTGAGCACTTTCACCAACCAGTGAAAGGTTTGAGGCAGATAAATAAATCAGGAGGTATCCAGCGGTGAAACACAAAAGAGGCTACTCTGAAAACACTGCCCCCCAGTGGCTCAGGATTTAGAGAGAGAATGAGAAAAAAAAGGGAATATTTTCACCAAAATGACTGTCAAAAGCAATCTAAACATGGCGGATGCTGTTCAGATTCACAGCTCCCAGCTGGTTGGGGGCCGACAACCAGGACTTGGTCTGTGGAGGGTAACGAAATCAAGTGAAACAACAAAGAAACTTGAAATAATAAGTGACGTTAGCAGCAAGTTGGATGTTTGTCCTGACATTGGACAGAGCCAGGTGGTTTGGGAGAATCGGATCATACAGCAGCCATTCAATAATTGTTCTGACTTTGGTGCACAGAGGAAGTTAGTGCTGCTGCTGTGCAGGCCGAGCTGAGCCAACAGAAAAAGTGCTTTGTTGAAATCGGACTTCAGTGCAACACACACTAACATAACCATGGAGAAGCTTTGATATGTGCAATGTAAAAAAAAGCACGACAGATGTCCCCCTCCCTCACAGCCCTCAGTGCATAGTCAGGTTTTTGCAGCTTTGTGTGAGCCAAGTGTGGCCCGCAGTCTTTTCTGGGTCAGGCCTGTTCAGGTCAGGCTAACACTCAGCTAGTCTCTGATGTTGGTAGGGGGCAGCCTCTGCTCAGTCATAGATCAGCGGGACAGCAAATGTGGTCGAGGCTTAGCGGGCCCCCCTCCAGCAAGGCCTCTGCGGTGGAGGTGAGGCTGTGGAGCTGGAAGTTGCTCTCCTTGATGTGCTGGAGGAAGAGGTTCCTCTCGTCCTCTGGGGTTTGTCCGTCCTGGGCCCGGACGATGCAGGTGGGTCGGTGCAGGTTCAGCATGTAGACCAGCTGCTGCTTCTGCTGCTTGAGCTCCTCGATCTGAGCCTTCAGGTCAGCGTTGATGCTTTCCAGCTTCTCTGACTCCTGACAAGAGCAGAACAAAGTGGGCTCAGCTACAGTCTTTTGATCAGAAAGCTGCATTGGTTAAAAAAGTTCCAGGCCTGAAGCCAAAAGAAGCTGCTGAAGAGAAACCAAGATGCTGGACACTCTTTTCATTTAAGGATAATTGTTTTTTGACAACTGTAACCCTTGTGCTATCCTAGGCACTTTACCGTTGAGAGTTGGGTCATCTAGATTCACTAGACAGAGCTCTGAACCTTTTTTTTCTATTTTCTGTGATCTTCACTGGTTCAATGGATTACATGAAAATGTTCCACCTTTATCCACCTTTGTCATGGTAGGGAGAACACGTCAAAGTAAGGGTGGGCTCATCTAAGATAGCACAAGGGTTAATTCTTACCAAACTTTTATCTTCTTTTCTTTATGAAATTACTCCCACTTGTAAAATACCTTAAATTTTTTTCTAGGAAGACTAATTCCACCTCAGAGAACCTGTTAAGTCTGAAGTATGAAGATTTTTGAAACAGTGTTGTCTATTTTACTGATATAGTAGTATTTTTTGATCATATTCATGATTTGTATAATGAACATAATTGCATTTATTTCAGATGACTGATCTGCATTTGCCATGTTGATTTCTAAAAGTTATTTTTTACATAATTTAGCAATTCATCTTTGTCATGTGCTTTATTGATATTTCAGGATTCTTCATTTTGTCTGATAAAAGTGATGAACTGGATAATAATAAATCATGTAATAAAATGGTTACCGTAGAACAGGGTGGGATTATATAAGTTCACTTCCTTCCACTCTCTTTCAATCAATATTTAATTTTATGTCTATTATCCAAAGTTTGATAAGTCATTTTATGAAGGTATAACCGATGATTATAATGTTTTTTTGTATTATTCTTATTTGTTTGCTTGAAATAAACCATTTCAAACCAAATCAAAGTCTCTCTATACCATTGTCCAGGTGAATACTCAGTTCTGATTGGTTGCAGTGTGTTTATGTGATATCCCACACCTAAAATCAGAGTTCCAGTCACAAACCCCAAATGTTCTATATCCCTGCAGCGGTCGGTATCCCATCATTAACATAAAAAAACAAACAAACCTTCTTCCACAATTTATCACAACAGCAAGACAGTAGAACACATGAGTGATTTTATAGTTTCCTTTCACCCGTTTGGTTCATTTGATCTTTTTGAAGAGAACGAGAGAAGAGGATCTAAGAAGGAGGAAATAAGACCAGAGGAGGAACTGAACTATTTAGACTTTACAGTTGGTTTCTTTGAAACCGACTTTAGCTTCCTCATCTGGAAAAGCAAGCAGTAAGACGTGAACTTTCTCACTGAACTGATGCTTTATTTGATGGGTTCATCAGCGAAAAAAATCACTTTCTTTAGCCGCTGCAGTCCAGGTCGATGTAGTCTCTATGGCCGTTACCATGACAACGCACTGCATATAACTTAGTCCGCCTTTTGTGAAAACCTAAAGAATAACAGGAATAAAGTACTAAAAATGTCTTTCTTTCTTCTTTTGTGACCATGGTATAAGCAGGATAATCCCTCAGAGAAATGATGGGAGTTCAACCTTCAGGCTCCCGTTTCAAGCACACGGATTCCTGCATGTCTGACATCAGTGCACTGAGTAAACTGTGATGGTAGTAAGACACCCCTCCACAGAGCTCCTGGTTACAGCCTTTACCTTCTGCAGACCTTCAGTCTTCTCCTTCTTCTTGCTGCGGCATTTTGCAGCAGCTATCTTGTTCCTCTCTCGCCTCCTCTTCTTCCTGTCGTGCTCCTCTAGCGTCAGCTGAAACCCACACAGAGTTAGGAATAAAAAACCCACTCAGCAACAGGCTGGCGTGGGGGGGGTGCCTGCCTCACCTCTCTCTTGACCCCTGACTCGTGGGTAGGCGGGGCCCGGTCCGAGGCAGAGCTGGTGCTGTCGGAGCTGGCGTCTGCACTGAGCCCGCTGGACAGTCGCTTGTTCTGGATGACCTGACGGAGCTCCTCCTTCACCACGGGGGTGAAGTTGGTGAAGTCTTCCAGAGTGAGTTCTCCCGGGGGGGAGAGGCAGGGCACCAGGGCTGAGCAGCTGATGTCAGCCAGTGACGGTCCCAGGTGCTGCAGCATCATCCTGCAGAGACGGCAGACGGTCAGGCTGAGCGTTTTTCTGTCAGCCCCTTCCTGAACACGGCCTCTGCTTCTTACAATACATACCTTCTCTGGAACTTTTTGTTTTGTCTGTAGCTAATGCTGCACTTAAATGTGGCTTGATGTTTTTTTTCTCTAGTATTTGTGTTTCATTTGGGTAGTATTCATGTTTTTCCCCACAGGTTTCCTCCTCAGGAGGAGTTGGATAAACGAACTAACTGTTGGTCATTTAGGCAGAAACGCCACATGATGAAGCCAAAGGTCTCTGACCGGGAACCAACACACTTCCACCACAGATTTAGCTGAGTAATAATGACATCATGAAGATAACAGTCAACACATTCATTGTGTAACAGCAGGTGAAGCAGGTTCCGCTCCTTCCAGAGGAACATGATCAACATCCACAGCTGAGCTGCTGGAGAACTTCTGATCACCATCGGTTCAATTCCCTCCCTAAGGCGTGTTCGGCTGTTGTTTACCTGCCCGAAGCTAAACTGGTGAGCAGAACATACAAACACTTACATGAACAGAAAGTCCTAACGAGAACCACCAACAAACACTTTGGTTTCTGTTTGGAGCCGCGGCCGGACCGGCGCGCGGCGGAAAAGCCCCCCTTTCCCCACAGGACATGAACGCACCTTCAAAAGTTCTGGGTCCCGTCCTGGTTCCGGCTCTGGTTCCGGCTCTGGTTCCGACTCTGGTTCCGACGTGGACCGGTCCGTTCAGTTCCGCCGCACTGAGTTGCGCTTCTCGTCTCTCCCGTTGCATCACCCACTTATAGGAACTCCAGGGGCGGGGCCTAGTGACGCAGTACCGAGGAATCCTACTAGACTGCGATGGTAGGAGGGGTGGGGGCGGGGAGGGGGATGACATCATCTTATTTATAGACTCTGATCCAGTGATGATGCAACCCAAGGACCAAAACGGGGGTCCCCTTCTCCCCCCGACCCCCCGAGATAGATAGATAGATAGATAGATAGATAGATAGATAGATAGATAGATGGATAGATTTTTTTCTCTTTAGAGATCTGCCCCCCCACACACACACATTTGTAAATGGGCCACTACTGTTGTGAACTAAACTTTAAAATTGTAAACTTTTACAACTTGACTTTTTAAAGCATAAATATAAAAAATTATTCCAGAATAAATCAACGTAAACTCTAAATAACCTCTTTTTGATCTCCATAAACTATATCCTGTCAACATTACACAAGTTAGACATAAAGTAAATAATTTAAATATCCCAAAAGATTTTATCCTCCATAAAAATATATCCTGTCAAAATTATACAAATGCAAAATATGAACATGCTGCATCACATAACAAACCTGGAAATATAAAAACAATGTGTGCTTTTCATGTCATTCTGTTTCCTTTCTCTTGTGTCATTTGATCAGACATGAAGGTCATGCATCACTTTTTGTCACAAAGTTGGTCTGCGTTTGGTGTGAGGTTCTGTGTTGTAGAACTTCTCAGGATGGACTGCAGGTGATCATCAGTGAGACGACACCTGTCTGCTAGTCTTCATCACTGAGAAGAGCTTCTCACACAGAAACGTGCATCCAAACATGCACAAAGTTGGAGCTGCATGTAGACGGAGCTGGGGCATTACTGCAGGAATGGAGAGAAGAAACTGTCCTGCAGTGTCGTTCTTTACCTCAAGCATGTCAAAACTCTGCAGCTCCATCAGTTTTATCTGAATCTGCACAGTTGCAGTTTCCACATCAACAGCAAACGAGTTGTGAAGTAATTAAAATTTAGTTTTTGTTCTACAAACTCACGATAGCCCTGTGTGAACTTGGTGTGCAGGGCGCTTTGTTAATCACCAAAGTGTGTCTTTGTGGTTTGTCTCATAGCGGCGTCTTAGATTACATTTTTTTCAATTACAGTCATATTCGCTTCACAAATGAGACACACGAGTTTACTGCCAATGCCAGTAAAAAATAAATTCTGCCTCCCGTTAATATTTAAAGGCTCTGTGTTCAGAATCCACATTTTTCCTCAGCACCGTAATCTAGACTTGATTGACACGGGCAGTGAACATTAGAAAATACATTTGATTTAAACAGCCTGTCTTTTTGTGTCTTTCAGGATGTGTACAGATGTCTGGTTTTTCTCAGATCTCACACTTACTTTCTAATTTGCAAGCCAGCTGTAATGCTGCATTATGGGATCAGTAATGAATGTGTTACCAGTGCCACATATCGCTGGGCCATTCCTGGATCTGAGGTTCGACTATCAGACAAACTCTCCTTTCCAGAACCCTGGCATAGACTTTCAGGGAGGCTGAGGAGAGGGATTCCCCGGTAGTTAGAGCACATCCTCCAGTCCCCCATCTTGATAAGGGGAACCACCACCCCTGTCTGCCAGTCCAGTGTCACAGTTCCCGACTGCCACGCGATGCTTCAGAGACGTGTCAGCCAAAACCCTCCCACAGCATCCAGGGACTTAAGGTACTTGGGCGGACTTCATCCACTCCCGGGGCCTTGCCACCGAGGAGCTCATTGACCTCCTGAGTGACTTCAGGCCGGGTGATGGACAGCCCCACCCCAGTCCTCAGCCCCTGCTGCCTCAAGAGGAGGTGTTTCAGCAGGATTGAGGAGATCTTGGAAGTATTCCTTCTGCAGCTTGACAACATCACCAGTTGAAGTCAACAGCCCCCCCCCCACTGAGAACTTTTGACAGAACGTTTGACTTGATTTCAGAACAATTGCTGTTCTTAAAGAGAAGCAGCCGTGAAAGAGTGACGAGTGTGCAGGAGTTCACGGCGGGCCGGCTGCTCCCTTCTGGTTTCACTGTGACACAACTGCAGGAGTCTCATTCTGACAGTCAGAAAAGCGAAAGTGAAACACCTTCTGCTAGAATTTCCCATGTGGTCAGGTTATGTAGTTGTTTTTGTTTAACTTTCTTAAAGTCTTTTGAAGCCACAGCAAATCTTCAGTGGGGGTGGGAGGGCGCCATTGCATGTTTGCTCACTGCTTTAGTGAGAAAAAATTCTTTTCAAATTTCCATCCAGACTTCTAGAAGAAGTTCGCAGCATTTCTGCTGATAATTCCTGGGTCCATGCCTGCTTCCCAATAAAGCCAGCAGGAGCATCAGGGGTTTCATTTCCCGGAACCATGGGGGTGACGTAATCTGCTTCTGCAGGGAAGCAGAGATGGGCAGAAGAGGAGGAGGGGGACTGGGCTCTTCTATTCAAACTCTGCACAGACAAAACAAAAGAAACACAAAGCATACTTTATACTCGTGTAACAAATTAGAATGTATTCCTAATAAAGCAGAATTACAAAGAGGAGAACGTCATCATATACCTGCTGTGAGGCTTTGTTGGGTCAGGAAAAACTGGAGAGTCTTCAGATTTAGCATGCATAGTGTTTATTTCCCGTGTTGCGTCATCCTTTCCGGGAAGCTGCAGCTCTTCCTCCTCCATCTCAGTCACTACGTTTTCAGTAACTACCCCGCCCCCCGTCCTTCTGTTTCTTCTCGTGCGCCCGCTGCTGCACAGCATGATTACGGACACGTTAATGGGGCTTTATAGCTTTAAGTCTCACGGCAGCCCAGTGGGGTCCTTGCACGTTGATGTGAGTGTTTGGAGCTTTCCGGTAATTGTCTGAGCTGATGATGATGCCAGCCCTCTGAGGAAGGCTGCACGGGAACCTCTGGGATTTAAGCGGATTCTGACCCAGCAGTAAATTTACCAGACGGGGTGGGTGGGCGAAGCGAACCAGGACGTGGCAAAACGTTGCAGTACCTCAAATGACCGGTGGTTCTGGAGCTCACAGTGAACAACTTTGATTGATCCCTCTCCCTAGCATTCCAAACAGGAAGTAGCCACTGTCTGCAAGAAGCTAAAATCTCTTCGACTTCTATTGAGAAATAAAGAGCTGTTACTCAGTCATTCTATTTGTCGGAATGGCTATTCTTGGTTTCTTTTTTTTAAGTTCTAAACTGACCAATCAGATGCTTCAGTAATACCATGTTGTGCCCACTGGCCCAAACCACGTTGGATTGCCAGACTTTCCCAGCCCACTTTCAGTTGAAAGGGTGTCGACTTCGAAGGAGTTTACTCCAGACTAGAAACAGTAGTTTCCACAGAAACATTGATTTAGGCCAACCTGGACCAATTCGTAGCTCTGTTTACATGGACAAAAGTAATCGGAATAAACGCCTGATTGGGATAAAAATGCGTCATGTAAACACTCAGATTAAAACTTCTTTCTGATCAAGATAGGTGGGTTACAGCGATTGTTGATCCGATCGTGGGTCACTACTGCTGTAGGTCTTGCGTAGGCGGAGTGGTGCTCCGGAGGAGTCTTTGGAGCGCCAACAGCGGCCGGCTGCAAACCATGTCTCCGAGCAGAGCAGCTGGACTAGTAGCTTTGTGTTTCATTTGGGTAGTATTCGTTGTAGTAGCTTTGTTACGGCGTTCGCTCCAGAGGAGGCTTCGGACTGCAGTCTGTCCGGCTGCTCTGCGTGAGTGAGCTGCTGAACTCAGGAGGACTGTGTCTCTGAGCAGAGGACCGGCTTTGGGACGCAGAAATACCTTGTAAACATGTGAACTTGTGTTTCCAATTGTGTCCAGACTGAATCAAGGCTGACATTATTGCAACATGCGTACGTTCAGCCAAGGTGCACATTGACCGCATGGATTTGAACTGCCTCCACGGCTAAATGTAGTTAGCACGTAGTATTAGCCTAACCCTAACCCTTCTTCCAGCTCTGTGCCACCAATAACAAAGAACTGACCAGACAGATAAAAAATAATGATGGGTGAACAGGCACTTAGTCATAACAATAATAAAATCACCTTTAGAGGATCGTCTTGTTCCATGCTGCAGCATTATTTGCGGAACTCGCTATTTCTTCTTCTGCTGCTGTTTCCGGTATTTTAGAAAGTTCTGTACATGTCAAAATGATTTTTTCCGATCGAAAGTGTGGCGTATGTAAACGTTTGTTATAATCGGATAAAGTTTTCCTGGGCCCATGTACAAAGTCCAATTCTAATCCAACTGCAGCTACTGTCGCCTGCCGCAACGCTAGCTTGATGCCAGCTTTTTGGCTGACGTCTCATGTATGTTGTCCACTGTGGTGGTACTTTGTCGTAAAATAAACCTACCGTCCGTCAATCCAAATGGTATTTTCTGATATTGATTATAAACAATTTCTTCATTTTGAAAAGATTTTATAATGAAATAAATGGATTCCATTCGATTAGCAACTTTTCTCAGACAGATTGATTTGGTTGGATGGTTGGGATATAAATAATTAGAAGATGACCAGTTTTTAAAATTTCATTTAAAAACAGCATAATCATAATTAAAATACCACTGGGAACACATTTCCACATAGTCACTTGGAGGACTTCCAAAGTTATTCTATTTATCTATTTTTTAATTATAATTAGGCCGTGTTATGAAAAATTATGAGATAAATATTTGTTTTGTTTATTTTATTAGATTGCTTACCAAATATCAGATTTTTGTGACAAGATCTTTGAAAAATATGTTTTCTTACAACTATGTTCGCCTATAGTTAGAGTTGTTACTGTTATCAACATGTTTAGTCATGTTTTGAAAACTTAAAAGATCATTTCTATTTGTATTAAAATTGAAAGTTTATTCATTCTTTTTATTATTATAGCATAATACGTGTCTGATTTTGTTGGAAGTTTTTCCCCCCAATGGTTTTTGGCTCCCCAGCACTACAGACAAAGAGAGAAATAAAAAAACAAAACCATTTAAAAATAATCGTCAAACTTATTTTACTTCTTAAACATTTTTCTTCTATTAATAACAAGCTGTATCTTATGTCAGATTATGTTAGAAAGCATAATAAAACTTTTTTTTCTAGACAAATACAACTTCCTCGTAGAAACAATGGGACAGTGGGGGCACTTATCTTTCCAAGATGGTGGCACGCCGAGACGCCACCTCCAAAAGGCAGCGACAGTCCAAGAGGGGTCTACGTATATAATGTCTATGATATTTACCAGAGGGTTCATGTTAAGGTTTCCCTTACTTCCGGTTTGTTTCTCTGTTCTCTCTTTCAGCGACTCGATCAGCTGAGAGGTGGGACAGCTGGAGCGGATCAGCTGACTGAAGGACTGTCACCTGGACATAGTTTAAAGACGACGAAGTGATGCTGTGAGTGAAGGCGGCTGTTGTCTGGCTATGTTGCGTCCCGTTCACTTATGTGGCATCCTCAGTATCCCTGTGTTGGTTACCTTGTTGCGGCTCATGGCGCTCTACAGTATGTGCTGCCATGAGCTCATGACACCCTTTGGTCTGGCCACCTAGGAATAACTAAAACCTATAACAGCATTTTAAGGCATTTTTTCTGGTCAGGTATGAAAACCGACATCGCACACTTCTTTAAAGCTTGCCTCTCCTGCCAGATAGTGGGGAAGCCGAATCAGGTGGTTCCCCAGGCACCGCGGCTCCCTGTTGGTAATCAGTCCTGAGATAAAGTGGGATGAAGTGCACCCCTGTCGATTCTCTCTTTAAAGACTTCTAATGCAGTAGTGCAAAAAGGTATTCAGTCAGCCACCAGTTGTGCAAGTTCTCCCACTAAAAAGATGAGAGAGGCCTGTGATTTTCAGCACAGGTAAACACCAACTATCAGAGACAAAATGAGAAAAAACAATCCAGAAAATCCCATTGTTTGATTTTTTAAGAATTGTTTTGTTGGTGGCACAATTGATGATTGACTAAATAGTTTTTTGCCTCACTGTAAAAATGTGGCTGAGGTGTCAGAGAACTGTTTCTAAAACTCAGCAGTAAAGCTGTCTGTTCCTGGAGAATTATTTCTAGATATTTTACCGCATCTGTCACCTCATTCAAAGAAATGACCTTATCACAACATACTCTGTCTGGTTGACTCACTTGAATAATGTTACTGACAGAATCAAATAAGGTCAAAGCAGTTGTAGAGCAATAGTTGGAAGAAAAAAGTTTACTATAAAAATCTGAAAAATTTTTTTGTTTTAGTATTATATCTTTTTAAGAATATACATTTATTTGAACAGGGACAGTACACATTCACGAACCTTTCTGTAAATGTGCAGGTTGTAGATTTGCCAACAAACATTAAAAAACACATAAAAACTACAATAAGAATGTCAACAATACAAAATTCACTGAGAGTGTTAAGGTTAAAATAGTGTAGTCTCCACACAGTTCATCAAAAAAAGACGTGTCAATTGATCAATTATCATAATGAAACCATTTAAACAGTCAAAATGTGATATGCATTAAACACTGACTTGCAGTATTTACATTTGCAGATTCATGCAGTTGTTTGACATAACTTCTGCAAGAGTAAAATAAAATGAGGTCATTTGGTCAATAATATTTCATGGTCAACAGTGTTAAAAGCCTTCTTTAGGTCCAGAAAACTGCCCCAATAGCGCTAACCATGCTTGGGGTCCCCCTAGAGAAGCTGGAGGAAGTGGCCCGGGCGAGGGAAGTCTGCCCCCACGACCCGGTCCCGGAGGAAGATGGATGGATGGATGGAACTGAACAGGACAAGAACCTGCAAACCTTGATAAAAAAAAAAGTTGTGAACTTAGACCATAACAAAAATTATTTCCGTATTAAATTTGGCCAATCTAGCATACAGCATGACTCATATAGGTAGAAGTTTTAAGAGAAAACAAAAACAGACAGCTGCTAATCAGATCACTTATAAACGCAGTATAGTAATAAACATACAATTATAGTGCAATAAAAAAACAAAGATAAATAAATAAATAAAAATATCACAGCCTAAATTAAATCGTCTTATGAGCTCAATTTAAATCTAGATTCAAGTAACAGAATCCTAATTAGAAAGTATGAGAAATAACAGAAAGCAGTTCAATCAGGATTTAATCAGGAGATTGTTGCAGCTATACAGCATTATTCTGCCACATACAGTCAGGCCCAGAAATATTTGGACCGAGACACAACCTTAATGATTTTGCCTCTGAAGGTCACCACATGGAAGTGCAGTGCAGACTTTAAGGTTTAATTCAAGGGGTGGAACACAAATATATGATGAAAATCATAGAAGTGGGCCTCTCTGGAAATGTTCTTAAGTGGTTTTACTCTTACCTTACAGATCGACACTTTTATGTAAGTATGGATACGTGCTCTTCAAGAATCCATGAAATAAGTTGTGGGGTTCCCCAAGGATTGATTTTAGGGCCAATACTTTTTAATTTATATATGTTGCCTGTTGGGGAGGTCATCAGGAGACATGGCGTTGACTTTCACAGCTATGCTGATGATACACAGCTTTACATCGCCGTGTCTCCTGATGACCTTGAACCTGTTAACACTCTTTTAAACTGTATTTTAGATATAAAGTCATGGATGGCAGAAAACTTGTTACAGCTCAACCAGGACAAAACTGAAGTTTTAGTCATCGGTTCTGAAGACAAGAGAGAGATGATTTTACCACATCTTCATAATTTTAAACCTTCTCAATGTGTGAGAAACCTGGGCGTACTTTTTGACTCTGAGCTAGATTTTATCCCACACATTAAAAATGTCGTTAAGACAGGATTTTATCATCTTAAAAACATTGCCAGAGTGCCTCTCTCTTGCCAGCACAGAGGTGCTGATGCTGCTGATGTTGTTTAGATTATTGTAATGCCCTGCTCTCTGGTTTACCCAAAAAGTCTCTTTCAAATCTACAACTATTGCAGAACTCAGCGGCACGAGTTCTGACGAGGACCAGGGGGCGGGAACACATTACACCGGTTTTAAAGTCACTGCATTGGCTCCCTGTGCATTTCAGGATTGATTTTAAAATTCTTTTAATGGTTTCTAAATGTTTTTATGGTCCTGGGCCTTCTTATTTAAATGATATTCTTTTAAAATATGAGCCCTCGCGGACCCTGAGGTCCTAAGGTGTTGGCCTCTTAGTTGTTCCTAAAGTGAGGACTAAAACTTATGGTGAGGCTTCGTTCCACCATCACGGTCCTCGCCTGTGGAACAGCCTACCGGAGAACCTCAGAGACTGTAGAGGTTTTTAAGAAGAGGCTCAAGACCCACCTTTATAATTTAGCTTTTAGCTGATTTTAACTGCTAATTTATTCTATTAGTTTGAGTATAGGCTATTTTAGGTATTTATTTTCATTTTATGCATCTTCTTCTCAGTTTTATGTTTTCTTTTAAATAAATCTTATGTCTTTAATTTTAGTATCTTATCATGATTTTAGCCCCAGTGTTTCTTGTGGGGATCTTTTCTTCAGGGCTTGCCGGCTTGGTCAGTGGTTGTTGCTGCAATTGTTGCCCTTGCTGGGGCAGCTGGGGTTTAATTTTGCAGCTTCACGGCTGTGAAGTGGACCCCGTTGCTGTCCCAGTCTGGGTGGGCGCTGTGGGGATGTTCCCGTGGCTGGGCTGGCTCCTGGTATGAGGAGATTCCCAAATACTGTTTCCTCACAGCAGAGCCAAGCCTTACTTGTTTGTTTGCTTGCTTATTTATTTATTTATTCAAACTTGCATAGTCAATATTCATTGTCGTGGGTCATGTGTTGTAATGGAGGGGAGTGGGAAGGGTGAAGGGTGGGTTGGGTTTTTACTGTAATGTTGTGTGTTTTTTGTTTTTAATGTTAAAGCGCTTCGAGCTGCACAAAATGCATGAGAAGCGCTATTTTATAAATAAAGTTTGATTTGATAGAAATTATAGCCATTTATGTGCAAATTGCTCCTCATTTTCAGGGGGGTGTTTAGAACTCCTGGATGGTGGTGGGCTCATCTGTGGCTTGGGGTACGCTCTGCGCTGGGCCCCCGAGTGTGGCAAGGGGGGTATTCTTCTGGTTGGGCTGGAGTTTCACTGTCTGTGCTTCTGAACCGTCCTGCTCTCTGGCGTTGGGGGCCCCTGTGGTGGTCCTTCTGGCCCGGTCTAGGTGGCAGGGTGTCGGGGGGCTTCCTGGGTGCCACTGTTGCTTCGGTGGGGGTCTTGTTGTGGGGATGATTGGGCATTCCCCCTCTATTTTTTTACGTTCCATCATGGACCTCAGCAGAAACCCTCATTCAGTCACAAAGGTGTCAGCTCACCTTTGTGACTGAATGAAATGCTTTACATGTGATGGTTTGTATGCATACGTATGCGTGTGTGAACTGTAGTTGTATTGGGTACCTGTTGACATGTTTGTATGTACCCCCCTCCCCCTCACTAACATGCTTCTCTCTTCTTCCTTCTTCTTCTTTTCTCTCCGGTCCAACAAAAATGATTACAAATATAATAGTATAAATAAAGTTTAGCCAAATTTACAAAAGGGGCTTATAAAAATATACATATTGTGTGTTAGAATATTCATAACCCCTTAGTGTAACAGTAAAATATGAGGCAGCTCTCCTCTGTTTGCTCAGCTGTTGGACAGGACAAGTAAAAAAAAACCTGACACTACTGTTTCCAAACTTTCTCACATGACTAATTACCACCTATTTTTACTAGATTATTGTTAACAATTTATTTTCTTGTTGATTGTTGCACTATTTTACTTGATTGTTCAAGCTCTGTGTAAGTACTTAATGATAAAAAAAATTGATAAAATCAAAATAGCCATATTTATCACTATCAAATGTACAGTTTTTAAATATGTTTTTTAATGCTTTAGCACCTAGTACCTTAATACCTTCTGCCTTCGGAAGGTATTCCCTTAAAGTATTCCATTAATGTCAATTTAATGTCAACCATTAATGTCAATTTTGCATTTTTTACTGACTTCAATCTTCCAAAATAGAATTTCTTTTATTTGAGGGCCAATAGACAGAAGTGAGGAGAAAAATGCTGAAACGAGAAGAAAGGGAAAGGACCTTAACAGGAATAACAGTAAACAGTGTTTCATATGGAAGTTGGCAGATGTCCTGTTTCTGTAAATACTCCAAATAGTTCACATATGATTACAGCATCACTGCAGTTATGTGTTTATGGGGGAGTGTCGGGGGGGATCTCCTTTCCAGCTGAGGCGCTCGTCCATTATTAACTCTGAGTGAATCCTCTCTGACCTCACTTGGACTTTAAAACTCTTCTGTTTATGTTTGGCTGCTGTCATGGAGCCTGTCTGAGTACTGAAGCAACAAGGGTGAGATTGTGGGGGTGAAGTAAGCGTGGGAGGAGGGGGGAAAGAGAGGAATATGATATGAGGATGGGGACACCATTCCTGGATTACACTCATGACTCCCCCATCCCTCTGAGCCACCCTTAGCAGAGCGTGCCACAACAGCCACAGCTCGAGAGCACAGATGAGGTGACTGAAGCAGCTTGAAGAATGGACGGCCCCCAGCAAGGGAGGGACAGTGGGTTTAGATGACACGTTCCACCAGGCACCCCCCCACAACAAAACCCTGACACCATTCTAAAGTGAGCAGCCTGGGTCACTGGACCAAACCTTCAGGACATGACCACTACCCATAATCCAAAAATGTCCCTCCCACTTCAGGGAGGGACATTTTTGAATCTTTAGTTTAGAAAACAAAAGCACAACACCAGGATCAAACTATCAGACAGGAAGTGACCTCTTCTATGCCAGTCGTGATCATTAGCACACAGTACTGTTCTGTGTTTACCTGTTAACAAATAAATGTTTACGTAGGTTCATAACGTACGTACGTAGGTCCTGGAATCAGGGAAGGGCTCATTGACGTCACTCATTGATGCGACGTCCGTTCCGGATGAGTGTAATCCAGTGCCTGATTGTTGTTTGATGGTTTGCTCCTCTTTGGCGTTAGCTTGCTTGCTATTTCCTGACTTAAGTTTCTTCTGGTTAATATTTACATTCACAACCTTTAAGAAGCATCTTTAGCATACAAGTGAATACACTACTGTGGTAGGTGTGTTAAGTGTAGTCTTGTGTTAGACTTGGAGGCCAGGCTAGAGCAGTTAGAAGCACGGCTCCGCACAGTGGAAGCTAAGCCGGCTAGCCAGGTTGTAACTTGGACAAGTAACTGTAACAAGTTTAAAAAAAAAAAAAAAAAGTAGTTTTATTGAACATTCGATCCATTTCCTCTAAGTCCCTCTTAGTCAATGAGTTAATCAATGATAACAACCTTAGTCTTCTAGCCTTAACAGAAACTTGGCTCCAACAGGATGACTATATTAGACTGAATGAAGCAACCCCCCCCCCCCCCCACACACACACACACTTATGCTAACTATCAGAAATCCAGGATTTCAGGGAAAGGAGGTGTTTGGCAGTAATATCACAGTCTAGCTAGCTTACTTCAGCCCTAAAGTTAAACATGTTTGTAACTCCTTTGAAAGCATCATATTGTCTATAAATCACCTAAACAGAAAGATTCAAAAACCTGTTTTATTTATAATTATTTATCGCCCTCCTGGCTCATATTCAGAATTTTTAACGGAGATTTTTCTGACAGTCTGTCAATATTGTTTTAGATTCTGATCAAACTATAAAAATAGTGGATTTTAATATTCATGTTGAATGTTGACTTTCTAAGAGTAATGCTGAAAAACTCATCCATGCATTTGTTACGTCTAGGCTGGATTACTGTAAGTCCTTGTTAGCAGCGTGTCCTACGAGTTCCTTAAGAAGTCTCCAGCTTGTTCAGAACGCAGCAGCTAGATTGTTAGCAGGAACTATCAGCAGAGATCACATCACCCCTGTGTTAGTTTCCCTTCACTGGATCCCAGTTGATTCTAGAATCCAGTTCAAGATCCTCCTGTTAACCTGTAAGGCCTTACATGGAATGGCCCCATCCTATATTAATGACCTCATAGTCCCTTACCATCCAATCAGAACATTTCGCTTACTAAATGCAGGACTGCTTGTGGTTCCTAGAATTAGTAAAAGTACAGTTGGAGGTAGAGCGTTTAGCCACCAAGCCCCTGTTTTATGGAATATACTCCCAGCTCATGGAAGAGAAGCCGACTCAGTTTCTACATTCAAAGTTAGACTGAAAACATTCCTCTTTGGACAGGCTTATTGTCAGACTAGTTAGTAATCAGAGATTATTTAACTTAACCCTTGTGCTATCTTAGCTGAACCCCCCCCCCCCCCCCCCCCTTCCATTGACGTGTATTCCCTACCATGACAAAGGTGGATAAAGGTGGAGAGGATTTCATGTAATCCATGGACACCAGTGAAGATCACAAATCATTGAAGAAAAAAGGTTCAGAGCTCTGTCTAGTGGGTCTAGATGACCCCACTCCCAACATTAAAGTGCCTAGGATAGAACAAGGTTTAGTGTTAACATGTTTGTATTAAACTTAATAAAAAAAAAAATTAGTTGCTAGTAGGCTGCTCTACTCCGGGGGAGTGGGAGTGATTCCAGATTCCACGCTCCTGTATTTGGCTGTGGACCTCCTTTTCTGGCTCGTCTCGCGCCCCCCAGCTGTCCCCCCACTCCATCTGGATGAAGCTCATCTGCTGGACTATTTAAATATTTGGTTGTAGAGTTATTCTTTCTAAGAGTTCTGGTAGATCGCCTGTTGGTTCTGAGGGGGGATCGCTCCTTCATGTGGACACCCCTGAGGTTTCTTCTTTTTTTGTTTTTCAGGAGGGTCTAAGGGCAGAGATGCCCAGTTTAGTTTAGTTTAGCAATCAGCTATTGAATTCTATAACTTAATGTTCTTCATGACTTCATGTTTATTACACATGAAGCCCAATGAGATGACTATTGTTGTAAATGTTGGGCTACAGAAACACAATTGAATTGTTTTAAATGGAATGATTGTCCCTTTAACTCCAGGCTGGTCACATCCTTGTCCACTCAGAGCTGCTAAATCATATGTGAGGGTTAATGGTCGTTCGACGCGAAGGCTTCCACGGCGTGCATTAAAAAGTGATAATGCATTCTTCGAAGGTTATTAACCCGCTTATACCATGGTCACTTGCAAAAGAAATGAATTGTAACCAGTTTTTAGCCCTAAATTCTTGTTTCTTTCCAATTTGGATCGCTTTTCTCACAAAAAGCGAATGATTTGTTCGGGGTCCACGTAGCTCCGTATCACTGCTGCAGTCAAGATTCGGCGATATATATATGCTGATCTTTCCGATGGGTTGAATAAAGCATCAGTTCAGAGAGAAAGTTCACCTCTTACCGCTTGTTTTTGTCCAGATGATGAAGCAAAAGGTTGTTTTAAAGAAGCCGGCGCAGTGATACAAAACATTTAGGTGACCGGAACTTCTTTTTTCACCGTGTGGTTTTCCTGTGGAATATATCTTTTAAACGCACACCCGGCAGCCAATCAGAATAGAGTATTCACATGGTATAAATCATATATTATACATGATTGAGGTGCTATGGCCCTAGCAGCTTTAGAAACAGTGATAGAAACCCTTTAATTTGTCTGATCACAGAAGTGATGCATAAATACATCACATGAATGAGAAATCATTATGAGGAAGAGGCGAGGTATACATTTGTTTCTGAGCTTAAATACATGAGGTCGTAAACATGGACACGCATTTGTCCAGTATTATGTCAATGGAAAAGCTGAACAAAAAAGACTGCTATATTATTGTTGCAGTAACTTCCAGTGTTCTTAACTCTGGAGTTTCCTTGTGAAGTCAATAAAGTATTTGAGTTTTTTTAGTCAGGACAGCTTTTTCTTCTCACTGATGTTGTATCAATTCCTAATAAGGATTTTCTGAAGAGTTAGATGAAGATGTTATGATTGAAAGAAACAAGAAGCAGCATTTTACCAGCTTCTGATTAACCTGCAGGCACATGCAGGTTAATCATCAGGGTTTGAATGTGTTACACTCAAACCCTGATGAAGACTCTGAATGAAGATGTTGAGATTTAATTCATTTTGACATGAAAGCAGCATCAACCACATGGAGCTGTTGGTACTGAGATGATCCTTCATCTGGGTTTTGGTTAACATGGCTCTCTTCAGATCTCTGCAGTTTCTAACCATTACTAAATACAATTTTGATCATTATAATGATCCAATGAGTGAATTTCAATAATATAAAAATAATTTTCAAAGGTTTGATGTTTTTTCTGAAGAAAACTGGTTCATGATTGCATAAACTGGATAAAAAGTGTGTTTTGAAGTGTAACTAGAGGTCAGATGTCCGTCTTTACTGCGGTCGGTTCCTGCCTCGGTGTTGTCTGCTCTCTGCCTGAACTCTTTCCCAGCAGCTTGCTTTTGTCTCACTTTCCTTCCTTCTCTCACTGCATGACACAGCACAGGAACATGTGACCCTGTTACACATTCTCAGATCATTTTTCATCACACAACCTGTGATCGGGTAACCATGAGTCAGCGCTGTTCCAGCCTCTCATGTTGCTGCTCTCTGATGAAATCGCAGCTTTCACTCATTGTTGTTCTTCCAACATGTATGGATCACATTTCATTTTCACATTCAACATTAATACGTTTGACAGAAATTATGGAGAAACTTGACTCACTTCTGTACAAAGTTATGATTCAAAACCAGAGTTTGAGGCCAGATCAGAAACACAAGCAGGAATGTTGTCACAAACCAGAGAAATGTCTGAGCAGTGCTGGGGGGGGCACCTTATCAAGTGATAACCACTTTAGTGCAGGGGGTAGTTGGGACAGTCAGAGAGACTTTGATCTTGCCTGAAACTCACCCCCTCCCTTCATGAACAGTGTCATCTGAGAAACTGACTCACTTTCTGGCTTCCAGTTAGACCAACTGAAACTCTTTCTGCTCATTAATGTTGTTTGCACTTCTTTGTCCTTGGCTGTAAAATAAAATGTATTATTATAGCTGATTATCATTGTGTGAAGTTTATCAAGAACATTTGATAACTCATATTGAGATGAATGTCCTGCACTGATAGAATAACCCAGAGCCATTTCCCTGAATTCAATGAAGAAATGAGACGGCTGTCCCTGCCATAACTGTGGCAGTGAATAGGTCTTCTGTTGTGGAGGTTCAGGGGAAACAATGAGCATCTTTGATTTTTCTTCATTCCATCCCCAGTAGAATGTTGACAATGATGAATGTACATCAACTAAAGTAAGGCTTTAAGATAAGAGTTCTGACTGTTGCTGGTTCAAATGTGGTGTTTGTTTTTAAAGAAATGTCAATCCTGCAGCAGCATCAGGGCTGCCTTTCCACCCCGTCTTAGTTTCTGTTCTAGTAATGCTCTGTTTGTATTATTTTGATTTGGAAAATAAAACAGTGGGCTGAACTTCAAGAAAGTAAAATGTGAATGGATTTGTCATGAATTATCTTTTCTTTTTTGTTTTTTACACATTTAATTTATACTTGATTATCTTGAAAGAAATACAAAGAATCTGGAAAACTTCACCTGCACTGTTCAGTACCCATCTACACTATATTACCAAAAGTATTGGTTCACCCATCCAGATGATCAGAATCAGGCGTCCTAATCACTTGTTCTGGCCACAGTTGTATCCAATCATCACTCAGTCATGCAGACTGTTTTTACAATCGTTTGTGAGAGAATGTTCCGCTCTCAGGAGCTCAGTGAATTCCAGCGTGGAACCGTCCGAGGACGCCACCTGTTCAACAGATCCAGTGGTGAAATGTCCTCTCTCCTAAATATTCCACAGTCAGCTGTCAGCTCTATCAGAACAACATGGAAGAGTTTGGGAACAACAGCAACTCAGCCACCAAGTGGTCGACCACTAAACTGATGGAGAGGGTCAGAGGATGCTGAAGCATAAAGAGGTCGCCGACTTTCTGCAGTCAATCGCCACAGAGCTCCAACAGACCTTCAGATTAGTCCAAGTCCAGCACGCAGAGAGATTCATGGAACGGGTTTCATGGCTGAGCAGCTGCATCCAGACACACATCACCAAGTGAATGCAAAGCATCTGATGCAGTGGTGGAAAACACGCCGCCACTGGACAATTCCATGCTCCCAACCTTGTGGGAAGAGTTTGGAGCGGCCCCTTCCTCTTCCAGCATGACTGTGCACCAGTGACCAAAGCAAGGTCCATAAAGACATGGAGGACAGAGTATGGTGTGGATGAACTGGACTGGCCTCCACAGAGTCCTGAAGTGAACCCCATAGAACACCTTTGGGATGAATTAGACTGGAGACTGAGAGCCAGGACTTCTCCACCAACATCAGTGTGTGACCTCACCAATGACCTTTTGGTCCAAAATTCCTAGAAACACTCCTCAACCTTGTGGACAGCCTTCCCAGAAGAGTTGAAGCTGTAAAAGCTGCAAGAGCCAACACTTTTAGTAATGTACCACATTTACTTTTGAGTCAGATGGGTTGAATTTTTGACTAGAAATGTCCTAGATCAATTTTGGTCAGTGAATCAGATTCAATTGGATTGTTCAAAATGAACCAGTATAGAATCGTATCAGCCACTACAAATTATGTAGGAATCCAATCGCTGTTAAAATTAATTATTGCAGCCCAAGTAATCAGGTCATTTTGCCAGCAGCCTTTCAGAATAAAACAAACAGAAAGAAACCTACAGGTTTTTTCTGTCCATCCATCCTTCTACTCATCCATTTTATATATGCATTCATCCATCCTTCCTTCCATTTCTGTGTCTCCATCCTTTAATCTATTCATCCATCCATCATTTGGACTGGTCATGTGAGATGACATCATCTGCTCATCTGTTGCCTCATCAGAAGTTTCATCTCTCTCTTCTAGCAACCAGGCAGCGGGTGTAGGAGCGGGGCGGGGGTTAAGGAAAAGGGCAAAGAGAGAGAGAGAGAGGACAGAACGAGAGGAAAGGATGAAAAGTGAGAAGCGATGATCTCAGTGTCAGAATGAGTCAGTTGTTAGTCACCACTGGAGTAACGCTTTGGAGGATGTGGTGCTTTGTCAGCAGGTCTATTCCCACAGAGACAAGCATGATGTTAGACTATGTTTAACCGCACATTATGATGCCTGGTCCAAAGACAGCCTTGGACATCAGCCAACTCCTCACAATACCTGATTGGTGCTGAAGCACAAAAAAAAACTCGCTTGCCATTTTCGTTGCACCACGAGAGTTAGTGTGGGGGGCTGTAAGCTGAGAGTGTAAAACACCAAGGATTGATGGGAAATTAGTGGAGGCTTCCTTCTGCACCAACAGAAACTCAGGGGTGAGTTTCTGATGAATTCCCTCCGCTTTGCAGAAACTATTCAACTTTTACAATAGATCAAAATATGATTGGAGTGGAACTTTAAAAACAAAGAACAAATCCAAAAAGCAGTTCCATCTCTGTGGCAGGTCCGAACCACAAGTCTGCAGGGGACTCAGATCTATCCAGACTCCTCAGGACTCTGGGCTGCTGCTGCTCTAAACGGCTCTTCAGAGCTCCACTCAGTTGTTGGGGAACAGGAAGAGGATTCAGTTTTACACATTTGCTTCTGTCAGTGTTGTCTTACACAAATGTGTTAGTCTTCTTCCAGTTCTGATTTCTTAAGGAATCAGAAAAAGATGGGCAGAGGGAGCCTCAGGAACCTTCAAATGCTGGAGTAAAGTGGACAGGAGGGAAAGAAGAACTAAGACCCAACCCAACCAAAAAGACCCAATGAGAAAAGAGCTGAACTAGTACCTAAAGCAACTCCCTAAACCTGAGAAAAGACTCACCTGCTTAGCAGGACTTGAACCAGAAGATGGGGCGGATCTGAATCAGGACCAGAAATCTCTTCTGGAGAACCACTGACAGTAAAAACCCATGCAGTCGAAACTTTATTAAAAGATACAAATCTGCTTTTGTTTCTGAACAGATGTGACAGATAACCGTCACCACCTCATCACGGCGCAGTCTACAGTGGGGGCCGACTGCTCAGACTCCAACAGGCCGCTGCAGCACAGCTCCACACCGCTCTGCAGCTGGGAATTGAATGTTTCTTTCAACCTTTTTCATCAGAGGTCGGCTCCACAGCTTAAAGCAGTCAGAGCGCACTGCAAACCACAGTCTGCAGGGGTGCAGGTCAGATGTGCCGCAGGACAGACGACCACCCCCGCCCCTGCTCAGGGTGGGGGTGTGACTGCTGCGCCTCCCCACACATCGTTTCTGAAGCAGAGGGGGACGACTGCAGGCTCTGCCTCAAACGCAGACCGTCTCCCATTCAGGGCGATCGTCAAAGAAGGAGGGGGGGCGTGTACCGCGGGACTCCTGCCTCCCCCTCCAGGTCATTTCTGCAGCTCCTGCGGTGTGCTGAAGGTCTCATAAACATTGGCTGCAAACTTCTTCATGTGGTCGCTCATCAACAGCTCCTGAGGATCCGGGGAGGGAATAAGGCAGAGGAGATCCTGAGTTCAGATCTCTGCTGCAGAAAATGAGAGCGCAGCAGAGGCGTACCTGCACAAAGGGGCTGGGGGCGTCGCTGCAGATGCTGTTGATCTGACCGTTGACAATGGGGATGATCTTCGCCAGAGGTAGACTGACCACAGACAGGCTGAGCAGAGACACAGGTCAGAATGGCTCTGCAGGTATCCTCAGTTACATTTACTCATTTCCAAGTAGTTCCTGCCTTTTATGGTTTATCATTTGTACATTTGACCCCGCCTCTTTAATCAATGCAGTGCCTCCTCAAGTTTTAGCCAGTGTTTCTTTAATGTTGCTTTAAATCTAATGTCTCTATAGACTTTGTTTTGAACTAATTCTTTTGTTAAGCACATTGTGTTTGATAGCATGTTGATGAAAAGTGCTATAGAAATATTCTAATTGATTGATTATTTCTGATCAATCTCAACCTGGTGCTTCACAGACAGACCGGCTGTTTGGAGGATTCCTACTCTCCTGCCTCCACGCATAAAGGTGCTCACCGTCCAGAATTTCAACAAGTGTTCTAAGTTGTTGGGAGCAAAATTAGGCAAAGTTTAAAGATTACCTGTCAGGTGCAGAAGAGGGGGCGGAGCCACCCAGAGGTGGGCGAAAAAACTCTGCCAGGTTGTCAAGAAGACGGGAGAAAGCCCGGTTCAGGCAGGCGGCAAGGACAGCCGAAAAGTCTGGACTGCACACACACACACACACACACACACACACACACACACACACACACACACACACACACACACACACACACACACACACACACACACACACACACACACACACACACACACACCCACACACCCACACACCCACACACACACATGGATTGGATGACAGCTGCACTGACACTGCTGCGCAGGTGAAGCTCACCTGTCCAGCATGTCCCGTGTCTCGTTTAACAGTCTGATGGTCGTGACGTCGTTCTCCGTGAGTCCGCATGCCTGCGGGGCGGAGAGGAGACTGAGAAAACGTTCACCGCTGAAGGGGGCGGGCCGTGTCACACACCTGATCAGCGAGTGCACTCTCATCATCAGACAGCAGGTACCAGGACAGCGGGTGTCTGGACGCCCCCTCCACCTCAGCTCGGACCCAGCTGAGCTGCTGCTCCACGTCCAGCAGAGACAGCGTCTGCTTCAGGGACACGCTGAAACAGCAGCAGCTGCGTCAGAGCCCCCCCTCACCACACGGAAACCTCTCAGCTGGCATGCTCACCCCCCCAAGGAGCTGTGCACGGCCCTCTTCACCACACTGATCAGTTCCATCAGACCTGCAGAAACAGAGGCCGTCAGACATTGGGGGGCCGCGGCCCTCCTGCATGCGTGGCTGACAGAGCCCCTCACCATCTCCCAGCAGGTGTTGGATGCTGGACAGGTACTGCTGCTGGACGTCTGGGGGGGCCAGGGGCGTCTGGGGAAACAGGTGATGATGGTCAGTCCAACTCTAACTCACACCCCCACTACAGGTGTGAGCCTTTTCTGTAATGATACTGCTATGACAGACAACAGGGAGGGGGCGTCTCCGGCTCAAAGGTCGCCACGTTCACCTTCAGCCGCTCCTACCGTGTGGAGGTCATACAAATGCCCTCCCCCCGCCCAGCCAAGAACCCCCGGTGTCTGCAGAGCCACAGCTCAGGGAGTCAGGGGTTTGCAGTGCTCAGCAAAAATGAGTACACCCCCCTTTAAAAAGTACTTATTTAATCAGTAGCTCAATGAACAAAAGAAACGTTTGCAAACTTTCCACGTGGTTGACTTTTATTCCCATTTTTAACTCGTGGAAATAATGTTACTGGCCCTGAAAACACCTCCAGGTTCCTCAGGGAGTGTGCAGACCAGCTCTGTGAGGGGGGGCTGTTCATATTTAATGTGAGCCTGAGACTGGAGAAGGTACCAGTCCTCTGGACTTCCTGCCTGGTTCTGGTTCCAAAGGTACCTCGTCCTACAGAACAGAACCACTTCAGACCTGTCACCTTAACCTCCCACCTGATGAAGACTATGGAGAGGATCATCCTCATCCCCTCCACACCCAGGTGAGCTCAGCTCTGGACCTGCTGCAGTTTGCATGTCAACCAGGCATCGGGGTGGATGACGCCATCATCTACCTGTCTCACCTGGAGTCCCCTGGGAGCCCTGTGAGAGTCATGTTTTTTGATTTCTCCAGTGTTTTCAACACCATCCAGCTTCACTGCTGAGGAGGAAGCTGGAGGTTGCAGGTGTGGACCAACATCAACCACAGACTGTGGCCTGTCTGTGAGGCTGCGTGACTGTGTGTCTGATGTGGGGGTCTGTGCTCCCCCCATTCCTGTTCACCCTGTACACATCAGACTTCATCTACGACTCCCACCACTGTCACCTGCAGAAGTTCTCAGATGACAGTGCCATGGCTGCGTGTCGGGGGGGGGGGGGGGGGGGGGGGGGGGGGTGAGCAGGACTACAGGGGGGGTCATCTCTGACTTTGTTGGCTGGTGTGAAGTTAACCACCTGCAGCTTAACACCAGCAAGACGAAGGAGCTGGTCCTGGACTTCAGGAGGTCGTCACCACCACACTGACCGGTGAACATCCAGGGTTCAGACATTGAGGTCGTGGACACTTTTAAATATCTGGGTGTTCACCTGAACAGCAGACTGGACTGGTCCAACAACATGGATGCTCTGTACAGGAGGGGCCAGAGTCGCCTGCACCTGCTGAGGACACTGAGGTCTTTTGGTGTGTGCAGACAGCTGCTGAGGACCTTTTATGATCCTCTATGGAGTTGTGTGCTGGGCGGGGGGCAGCACACACAGAGTCATGAAGAGGCTTAACAAACTGGTTAGGAGGGCCAGCTCTGTCCTGGGCTGCACACTGGAGTCCATGGAGGAGGGGGCGGACAGGAGGATGTTAGCTAAGCTAACATCCATCATGGATACCCCCCCCCCCTGCACCAAACTGTAGAGGCGCTGACCAGCTCCTTCAGCACCAGACTGTTACCCCCACAGTGCAAGAAGGAGCTACTGCAGGTCACCCCCCCCCCCCCCCACACACACACACAACCATCAGACTACAACACTGTGTTACAGTGACTCACTACGGTCTGACGTTGTTTTTCACTCACTCATTTATTCATTTACTTTTGTTGCTGTTTTCAGTTGTTTTTGTTCCTAAACAGTTGTTTGTTTGGTGTGTACTTTATTACTTACTTATATTTGTAAAAAAAAAAAGCTTTTACATGTTTTTACAGTTGATGACTTGTTTTCGCAGCTGAATTTATTTAATATTTATTTATTTAATATGAATGTCATTGCTGCTGCCACAGATACATGAATTTCCCCATTGTGGGATAAATAAAGTCTTCTAATCTAATCTAAAGAATACTGCGTTGTAATTAATACTTGTATTCATTTGCAACGCGGCTGCTGGGGGTGGGATTTTGTGTTTGGCGGGGTGGGGGGTGGGGGTAACCACAACTCCTGCTGCTTCATCAGAAGCTCTACCTGAGCTGAGCTTTTTCCAGGCTTGGGAGGTTCTTCCACATCCTGTTGTCTGCCTCTATGTGTCTAGGGTCCATAAAGCTTCAGGTTAACGCTGTCCAGCGGGTCACGAGTGACCCCTCAGGCTGTGGAGCTCAGTCAGTCCTGAACCTCCTGCTCCTTGGGAACAATGTTTTTACGGAGCCTCCACATCCTCGCATGAGACCGCATCCTCATGCGTGTGCATGTTTCAGTGCTCCTCAAGGTAACACTGTTCACAGTCTACTAAAGAGCAGTCCTTTGGGAAAGCTGGGGTGGGGTAGTCATGTAAAGCAGGCTGGTTATGGAAGAGAAACATCTGAGCTAAAGTTAACCTTTGAGTAACTAAAATACATCTTTGCTGTGACGTCAGAGGCCTAAAAGAGTAGAAGGGATTCAGCAACCTCTGCTTAAGGAGCCTGCAGTCAGTGGGGGTGTCCACACCCGGGTTTTTCAGAAACCCTGCCTTATCTGCTGTCGATTACCTTGATGAGGTCTGTTTAGCCAATAAGTCGCTTCACTAAGCAGGCTGGCTGGAAAACATGTCAGACACTGGCCCTCCAGGCCCTTGAATTAGGGTTCAGTGCAGGGGTGTCCAAACTACGGCCCGCGGGTCTGTTTTTATTGGCCCGCAGCAAATTTTGAAAATATAATTACGGTGTGGGTACCGAATGTTCTCGGGTTGCCGGATGTTCTCGGGGTCCTTCCAATGAGTTATATCACTAGAGGAGACATCACGTGGTTCCTTATTGGAGGAGAGCACCGCCATCTTGGTGAGGTCAAGTTTTGAAGACCAAACCACTTTTTATAACATTTAATAAAGAGCTCTGTTTTTACTTTCAATCACTTCACTATATGAAAAAGAAGAATGGCTTGAAATTGCTTAGTTTTGTTCAGAAATACAAACTTCACGAGTACCCGTAATTTAACTAGTATTAGACTATTTAGATTTTTTCTATGTTCCTTTATTTTATTTTACTTATGTTTTTATTTATTTGTGTGTTATGTTCATTGTTTCTCTTTTCCCCTCTATTCTTTATTTTCTATCTTAATATGTTATGTTTGGCAATGGTGACTGATCTTCGAGGCAATATTGATTACATTGTTATTGTTTGTTGTTAACGTTAATGTCATTGTTAATGTATGTTACCGCAATTGTCAATAAAGTTTTAAAAAAAACTTAGCGACGTTAACTCATTGGTCGTGGCAACTTACAGCCAATCAAATCGTGTGACGTCATCATTGGTCGAAGGACCCCGAAGGACCCCGAGAACATACGGCAACCCGAGAACATGTGGTACCCACAACGGGTCACCAGAAATGGCAGCACAGAAGAAACGCAAGATAGCAAGTGAATGTAGAAGATTTCAAACACGGTGGGAAAATTAATATTTCTTTAAGGCAGTGCTTCTCAAATAGTGGGGGGCGCGAAGCGATGCCGGGGGGGGGGGGGGGGGGGGGGGGGGCCACAGGTAATACGGGCAATTGTCTGGTCCCAAATGTAACGTGGGGGACAGACAGCTGAAACCTTAGAATCATCGTCCCTACAGCTGCTCCCGTCTGCGTCACCCCTCCCCTTTCGTGACTGAGACTGAAAGGGGAGGGGTGGTGTGGGCTCTGTCTGCCAGGTGAATCAGGGAACGGCCAACACCAGGATCATCGCTGCCTTTAGATTCCTCAGCTCATGTTAATGATGTCATTCTTTATGAACTACTGTAGACATTTTAATGACATGTCTTTATTTTCCATCTAGAGATAGACAGAGATAGAGTGAACCTAATAGGTGAAGAAAATGCATTCTGAACTGTGAAAAAGTATTCCCTTTATGCAAAAAAGAACTTGTTGTTTTGTTTTTGGATTTTATTTTGTTCATGGCTGCATATTTTGTCACAGAGTGTCATTGTAGAATGAAGCTTTTTAAATTGTGTGCATTTAATGCTAAAATTGTCCTGGTTGGTCACCCATAAGCCATTTTTATTTGGTCTACTTTTCTGAGAAAACAGTCAACTCTTTATAATCTACAAAATCGTGCACTCTGCCAGTCAACCACACTAACGGCTACGTATGTAAAGATCTGCTGGCTTCAGCTGCTCAATAAACCCGTTCTGAACTGCCTGGTTGGAATGAGGTTTCACTGAGTGAATGTTTCATTTTCACGTGCGCTTGTTTAATGTGGCACAGATCAGCATCACTGCTCCACTGAGAGCAATGTTCTTCACATTATAGGTGAGTTAGAAATACACAGTAATCATGTGTCGATATGTCACCTCTTGTGACCTTTGCTCATTTTTCTGTATTTGGCCCTCACCAAAAAAACTTTGGACACCCCTGGTTCAGAGTGTCTCAAAATGTGAGTATGTGCAAATAGCCTGAAGGGCTGAAGTCACATCAGTTATGTGCGCTCCTTACCGTTGGGCTCCTCCCTGCAGAGTTATCCAGGTACAGGTACCCCCCAATGATGTTGAGCTGGACCCTGAGCAGAACCACCAGCATGCAGGTGCTGTACACAGCCACTATGGTCCGCGTAAAACCTGGATGACGCAGTTTGAGAGAGAAGGCCAGCAGCATTAACAAAAAGGCTTCTTCTTTAACTAAACCAGTGACATTTGAGACTGAAGAAATGCTTTTACCAAGTAGATCTGAAAGATTCAGAGTGTTATTTACTTTTAATAGACAATAATGAGATCCATAACCGGATTGTTCATTAGAAATTAGACAGATGAACTTGGACAAATGTGTTAACCCTCTGGAACCTTCAAACACTCACTAATGATCTTCAGATCCTCCCAGATCTCCAGTTTGTTGGCTGGTCTGTGAGACAAACACAGAGGGTGAACCTACACACGTCACTCATCTCCAGCCTTCATTCAAGCTTCTGCTCACTTGGTTTTCAGCAGTGTGGTCAGGCTCTCCGAGTTCAGATGGGTCATAATGGCCTCTCTGAGTGGGGGCAGCATGGACAGCACTGCAACACAAAAACCTGTGTGAGACCCACGAAGCACTGTCCCCATCTGACATCAGCGGGGGGGGCGGCCGCCTCACCCGTCATGTTGCAGGTTCTCTGGTTGCTCTCAAAGTGGAACTGCCTCCTGGCCTGAGCGATGTACTCTGCAGCCTCCTTCTCCTGGACCTCCTTCAGCTTCTTTTGGGCATATTTCCCGAGCAGGTAAACTCCTAAAAGGAATAGGGGGGGTGGTCTGAGCAAATCCTGTATTGAGGCTTTCATTAGGATTAATAACACAGAACCCCCCCCCCGATCAAGCAAACAAGCTGAAACCACAAAGTCTGTCACTTCAGATCTGCAGCCAGCGTTCCCATAATATCACAAAAACCCTCATGACAATTTACAGTCGCGTCGCCGTGATGAACGTTACGAAATTAGTTGGAAAGTAACTTCAAGAAAACGGATTTTTTTGCATCAGAAACGTAAAGAGGTACAGGCAGACCGACCTCCTTAGTTCGTCTACGTATTTTAAATATGAATGTATCGGTTTAACGTAAAAACAGCACAGACTTCTGCTGTTAGCTAACAGGCTAACAGAATAATGTACCTGCAACCACAGCCCCCGTCAGCAGAAACTTCCTTCTATGGCGTTTGATAAACCTCCCCACAGACGAAAACATCTTTGCGAAGTCGAAGAAGTTCAAAATAAAAATAAAAAATGAAATAAAAACATCCGACGTGGAGTTTATTTACATTTCAGCCGCTCACACGAGCTGCACACACACTAATGGAAGAGAAAAAAAAGGCCTCGGAAATGACGTCATTCTTCTTCTTCTTCTTGTGTAGTTTTATGGAGGTTGGCAAACAACAGAATGAAGCATTACCGCCATCACCCGGGCCCTCTTCCGGAAAGCTGCATAATTTGTTTTTTAAATCAAAACTCTATTGAAATAAGTATAAGTACACAACACGAGAAAGAAACAATTCAATAAACAATGTACAAGGAGTGCACACGACATGGACTATATTAAAAAGCAATAGAGGGTGATTACATATATATCTGCAAAGATTTGCAGATTTCAATCGTTTTCAGGGCCTTTTTGCTGGTGGAGTATGATACTGATTTTATGTATAAATCTTTAATGAAATGGGAGAAGTATAGTGTTTTCTTATCAAATTAACATTTATGTATGTAGAATTTCGCCAGAAGAATTAATACATTAATTATTTAATTATTTAATTATTATTATTATTATTATTTAATTAATTATATTAATTAATTATTTGTACGACGGAGTTTTAGAGCTACCCAAAAAAAAAAAAGAAAAAAAAAAGTAAATTACAAAATTTAAAGCTGTAAATTTACCAGATTAAAAGTGAAAGTGTGCCTACAGTACAGCAGGTGAACGGCGCGCAGCAGCAGAGAGGATCGACTAAACTTGGAACAGGTGAGCTGAATGTTTATTGATAACATTCCAAATGTTTGGAAGCTCATTTGTTTGATTTATAATTTATTAATGTTTTATTTATTGATGGGTGGTTAGCAGGATCTCTGCAGCCGTTGATGAAGACGTTGGTGTCCCTGCAGATGTCCACCTGAATCCTTTCTTCCTCCATTAAAGACCAGGGGCCTCATTATAAACGTTGCGTACGCACAAAAGAAGGCGTACGCCACTCTCTACGCAATAGTTGAGATTTATAAAAAGCAAACTTGACGGGAAAATGTGCGGTCCTTCACGCAAGCTCTGACCCAGGCGTACGCACGAAAACGGGTGAAATGAGAAACAGCGACACCGTCGACAGATGGAAGAAACACGTGAAAGTGAAAATGACAATGCACAAACACCCGTTTGATCGATCAGCAGTGAAACAAACAAAAAAAATCAAACGAAAATTACAACAGAAATTCAAATGAACACTTATTTTCAAAAAGAAAAGTGAAATATGTTCTGCAATATTGGCATGTTGTGCAATTTATCCTCATAAATAATATAGTTAACAGAACAAAATAATGTACAAAACTGATATTCTCCTCAATGTGTCCGTCTGGAGGAGCAGATATAGTCAAAGTCAAAGTCAGCTTTATTGTCAAATATGCTGCATCCGTTAGACATACAGCACAGATGAAATTGCTTTCCTCTCACCCCACAGTGCAAGCAGCATATAAAATAATAAATAAACGACTTAAAAATACATTCTTTTAAAAACAATAAATCCTTGAAACCCAAAAAGATAAAGCCAAAAGAAAAGCCAAAAAACACTGAAGGTAGGGGAGAGAGGAGCCGCTGCGTGTGCACGCGCCGCCAGATGCGTGCGAATCAGACAGACAGACAGACAGACAGACGTATTAATTGTCCACTGGGGAAAGTTGTTTTCATAGTAAAACATTTCTTCATAAGCTACAGAATTATGGTATTCATGCATATGCCTTTAGTTTGTTTTCTTTTTGATAAAACAATGTATGGCGTATGTCTCAACCATTCAGAAAGTAACAAAAAATTACATTTGCGCTGAACAATTTCCCATTTCCATGTGGATTATTACCGACATCTGTAGCTTGTCAGATGCAATTAAATGGATGGAAATAAAATGCCTCATCACAATGCATAATGATGCACAATGGCTGATCTTGGATCTTAGAAGATGTGGCAAATGGAAGAATTGGGAGAGAACGCATCTTTAGACAGCAAGAAGACTTGCTGGCAAACGAGGACCAGTGGCTTATGAGCCGGTTCCCACTTCCTCGAGCCGTCCTGTTGGAGCTTTTGGGGGGGTGTCACCCGGTGCATCTGGCGCGTCGGTGTCCCCCCCCTCCCCCCTCAGTCACCACTCCACTTAAAAGGGATTCCCCAATAATTGCCGCCACTCTCTCATCAAGAGGGGTCAGCTCCGGTGTCCCCTGTCCCCCACCCCCCACCCGTGGCAGTCTGCCACCGTTTGCCACTCACGTGCCTTTTCGGCATTAGTAATGCCCACACTGTGCCCTCCAAACAACATTTTTCTCCTCTTTTACACCTCGCCAACAATAACTTTTACTTCACATCGAGTGAAGTTACGTTTTTTTAATTTTCTCTCTGTGTTTGCCATGGTTTCGCTATCAATGAATATTCATTCGTGGGCGTTTCACTGACTATTTATGGGCAACTATGGGCGTGTCATGAAGCCGCAAAAGCTGCGCAGCATTTAGGATTGATTGTGATTTATTAAGGGAAAGATGCGTAGGATGTGCGTGCGCACGGTTTCATAAATCCGAATATTTCTGTGCGTACGCACGTCCTATGTTTCATCCATACGCCACTTCTGACACAAATCCTACGCAAAGTTTTAGAAATGAGGCCCCAGCTCTCTACATTTGTGTGACGCTTCTGTCTGAGGAGGAGCACCTTTTGGCATTGTCAACGTTCTAATGCTAATATAACAGACTATTTTCATTCATCTTTATTGTTTATGCTGAAACGGGACGTTTCATCTGGAGGAGGGGGCGTATGGGAACACTGTTTACTTCCACATTGGTGTTCGGCTGACAGGTTCATGACGTAAGGAGACAAATGAACTTCAGGGTGTGTGAATGAAAAGGAGAATAAATATTGGTCCTCTACATCCAAACGTGTCTCTGAGCTCCTTATTTTACATATGAAACTCCACTTTAGTGACAGAACCCTGGGAAGACGGCTACACTGATAATAATCTGATTTTGAGTCGCCAAAAGGTTCAGAATCTCTTTGTTTTTTTAAACCTATCCGGAAACAAATCTTCACCAACGGCTCCACGTATTTCATCTTCAAGCTAGGATCCGATGAACGGAAAACTTTGGTGTTTTCTCCTCCTTAATCTAAGACTTTTTTTCTTGTAAAGTTACGATTTCAGATTTTATAGATTAACAGTTATGATTTTTTTCTCATAAATGTACGACTAAAAAAGTTCTTATTTTAAAAAAAAAATTGTTTGTAAACTGGCCCTAAAACTCCGCCGTATAAATCTACTGAACTCCTACAGACATTTCTGTGAGGACAATCAGTACCGAAAAAGACGGGTCACAGTTTCTGAGTGATTAGCACATGCACTATTGTCCACACTACTTTCTAGTTGATATGTGGATTTGGAAATTGATTCCAATAAATTAAATGGGGGAGAGATGTTGGCCTTTTGGAACAATCTGCGTATCTTTATGTTAGTACCACGTCCACAAGAGAAGCAAGAGAAGCAACTTCTTCCCACAGGTAGATATTGTAGTTTGATTAGGCATCAGATTCTCAGTGTTTTTAAACAGCATATATGTTCCTGAGGGTAGAGCATTTTGCACCATTGCAAACTCCTGTAGACTGACGTGAAAATGATATTGCAATAAGAACTTGTTATAGTTTAGCAGCTGCCCCTCCTTATCGAATAGCTGAGCCACCAGTAGGATCCCATTCTGTGTCCAAGTCTCTAGGTAGAGTGGTCTATTTTTAAATAAAAGGTCTCTGTTGTTCCAGATGACGTACTTGTGTGGTGAAAAATGATGTTTGGAAATGAAGTTCCACGCTAGAGGACCTGCTTATAGAAGGATGAGAGTTTTATGGGGAGTTTCTCAACATTATAGTTACAATTCAAAATAAAATAAAAGCCTCCAAAATGGAAGAAGACCTGAAATGGTGTAATATTCCAGATAGAAGTGGGGCTCGTAGGAAAATGTTTGGCCCAATTCATTTGAAAGGTATTATTGAGAGTGTTGAAGTCTAGAAAATTGAGTCCACCTCATTTGTAGTTATCTATAATAACGGATTTTCTTATTTAATGCGTTTAATTTTTCCAAATAAAATTAAGAAACGTACAGTCAATTTCCTCACAAATGTTATTCTAAGGATGTAAACTGATAGCAGCATAAGTTAGATGGGAGATTCCTTCTATCTCAGCTATCAGAACGCTACCTTAAAAATAAGTCCCTGTGTAGTCATTGATTACGTTTTTTTGTTATTATTTTGTGTTTGATTGGAGTAAAGTTAGACAAACATCTTAATTTTGTATTTTTATTAATTGAAATACCTGAGTAATTAATTTCTTGTTCAGCAGGTATACTGCAGATAACATCCACTAAGAAGTCCTTAATAGCTAATAATTCACACTAATTTAAATCTAAAGTGGAACCAGAAGCTCGAAAAGTACTTTCATTATATATAAGGCTAACATTTAAAAGAAAGTGTAGTATCATCAGCCAGTTGGCTAATGATGAGCTGTTTATGCCATGGTTTGGGTTCTGTTTCCTGTTTTATTTTGAAGGTTCCCTGTATGTGTTAGTTCCAAGTTTTACTTCCTGGTCCCAATCTCTCCTGATCGTTGTCACCTGTGTCTTGTCTGTTCTGTGTGTATTTAAGTCTTGTCTGTGCCTTCCTCTTGTGTTGGTCCACACTGTCATGTCCCAGGGGGGTTTTCCAGAAAGCAGGTTATGCTAGCTCCCACGGTAAGTTTGAGGCTAAAGGCCCGTACACACCGGGACGAATTTCACGCGCGATATTCGTCGACGTTTAACGTCTCGTAACTAAACAAAGGGCACCAATGTGAGTGTGCACACCAACGTGTAAAAACGCTGGGCGTCAAAGCATCACTTTTTAAAAAATGCCTCAGGTTTGTTTTTTTGGTTTGACGGGCCGCGTCAAAAACTATATAACCAAGGAGAATGGCGCTTTTGCACACGTGTCTGGAGCTTCTGAAGTTACAGTAAAACACAACTTGGGGGCGCTCAAACACAAAACTGTCTTTCCGAGCACACATACCAGCAAAGAAGTTAGATGCCAAGTAGCGGCTACACTGCCGCAAAGAAATAATGATGGACATTCTAAAATATCCCCGAAAACGCTCATGATACATTTGCAGCTCTTGTACCAGTCGATAAAACTCACCATGTTCTTCTCTTCTCGTAACTATGGGATGTACCCAAAATCGGTGTCTTTTCCGGCGTCTTTCATCATTCAACAGAACAATAATTTCTTCATCATTGGAACTGGAGCTGGAGCTACTGGTGCTTGAAATATTCATGTTTGCTTTGTTTGATTCTGACAGGCGCGTAAATACTGGCTCTCTTCTTCTGAGTGAAAAGCGACCACCTTGTGTACAGGAGTATTTCTGTTTTACATTAAGCGCCATCTAATGTCAAGGAATGAAATTGCATGTTGGCTCGGCTCATCGTCAGCGAAAATCGCCTGGGTGTGAACACAAAAGACGTGGCGAATAACGCTGGCGAATTTTCGTCCCGGTGTGTACGGGCCTTAAGGAAGTTGATAACCTCAGCTTTGGGTTCCAGAAATGGAGGTATGTTGCAGGGTCTGTCAAGTTGCCATAGCAACTCATGCTCTGAACATAACCTGGTCTGGAGCAGGTTTAGTTGAAGCTTAGTTTGTTTTCAGAGAGGTGCAGCAGCATGGCGTGTCCATTTGAAGATGATTTAGTGGATGAAGAAGCTCAGATAATACTTTTTCCACCGTGAGAGGCTGATAGGACCACAAATGGATGTTGGAAAATTAAACTTGTTTACTTTGATCTAACTTAATTATTTGCTTCAGTTAAGAGAAATCATTTTTTTTGTTAAGTCAGTTTAAAAATAACACATAGTTTTCAGGCAGTTATTTTACTTTCATTCAAATGAATCCAATTAAGTAGGTGTAACTTTGGTGCTGCTGTTAGATCGGCACCGCAAGGGATTGTGGGATACCATTCCCTTTGCCTGTCTGGACGGATTTGGGTTCAAGTGTTGGTTTTTGACCAAATGTGTTTAGTTGTTTAGCTGTTTTACTGTGTTTCGCCGAGTTATTTTGTCCTACTATGCTTACGTCTCTGCACCATGAGTGAAAGGGAGGAAGAGGAGGATGAATTTATATAGCACCCCTACCAACTTGTACTGTAATGACATTGTTAGAACATTCTTAAATGAAAATATGTACTGTAAGTATGTCTGATTTATCCTATTTATTGTTATACAAATGAGTATATCTGCCGGCTCAAACTTAGACATATAAGAGTTCAAGAATTATAATTAATTAAGATGGAAAAAATATTAATTGAATTGGAGTAATATGACATTTAGTTAGATAAATATGTAAATTTGAGTTGTATAAACACTAAGTTTTATAGACATAGGAAATTAGGTTGAATAAATTTAACTTAATCACTTGTTACCAATAGAAGTAATTCATTTAAGTTGGCAAAAGTTATATACATACATACATGCATACACACGTCACAATGAAAATGGAAATGAGATCAGAAACTCGTGCATTTACTTTGTCATTTTTCTCCAAGCAGAAACTCTTTTTTTTTTTATGATGCAGCCATGTTACTTTTTTGATGGACGTATAATCTTCATATGCCGTCATTAAAATCTCCAACTCCGTCTCACTGAAGTATAGCGTCTCTTTTTTTCTCCACGCGTTTCCATGGTGACTCCAGAAATCGGCGATCCATTGAGAATGTCTTTATGTACTCGCCGTGCACGTGCATTAACCCAGGGTTACCAACTCATATCCGGTCTTCTGGAACGACATACCCAGAGTAAGCAAGTTCAGGCGGATTTTAGCCAGAGTTCAGGCTTAAAGTCAGGCTAGTTTAAACATGCTTCCTGGAATACCCCCTGGTTGTCTTCTCCCATGGTTACCTGGTTCATGGTTATGAGAGTTGGTTTTGTTTGTTACCCTTTTTCTTTTTTGAGAAGTAAAGCCACTTTGACTTAGGACCACCTGCCTCCTCGCCTCTGCATTTTGGGTCCTTCTTTAACCCCCCACCCCCACCCCCACACCATGACAGTTTAACAGCTATGGTGATGCCCTGCACATTGCTATGTAAGATATGGGTTGAGGGTTTGAGTGCAGAGCAGAAGCAGACATGGTGTGATGGGGCTTCCTTGGCGAATGCCTCTTTTTGGGTCAAATCTAGGAGTGGAGTCATGTCTCTTTTTAATACAGTTGATACCATTTGAGTATAAGGTATTACAGACAAATTCTCCAAAGCCAAATGATTTTAAAGAGTTGAAAATAAATCGTTGTTCAATTGTATCAAACACCTTATAAAAGAATTACACCATCATCAGATACCAAATCAGAGTAATCGAGAAGATCTAATAGTCTGATATTCGAGATATGCCTGTTTTTCATGAAGCCTGACTGTGTCTCAATGATTATATCCATAACCTGTTTGATACTATTAGCAAATACTATCGCCATAATTTTATAATCAGTTTGTCATAAAGATTACAACTGATTGCTTGAAAAAGAGCAGGAGGAAGTGAAGTTTCAAAAATGTTGCCAAATAAAGAAGTTTTGTCAAAGTCAAAGTCAAAGTAACTTTATTTGTCAATATCTACAATGTTCACACATATATAGAAATTGAAATTGCGTGTAAAAGGGAATCACTTTTTTATAAATATTCTTCAGAATCAGACAGCGTATGGATATGTGGACTCATCATCGTGTCTAGGCAGAAAAAAAGCCTTGTATAACTTGCGCTTCTACGTCCACAGGATCGTAGTTAAAAGTGCACCCCGTGCTGCTCAGTAATCTTCCTGAACCAAACTCCCCCACAGAGTAAGTTGATGTGGTAAATTCCATACACCGAAGATAAAAAAAGTGGTGGATATCAACATACTTACCCTTAAACCTATGGTATGTCACATATCCGGCTTTCTGGAACAGGGCTCTGCTGTGTTCACTAGAAATGACTGATTGTTTTGGTACATAAGGACACATAAGAACTTGACAAAATGAGATAATTGGAGGCCCATCCCACTGCTGTGTAATGATTATAAACTATTGGCACTGGTTTATGTGAACAGGATTAAAATGGTTCTAGACAAAGTAGAGGATAGTTTTCAATCTGCCTTTATAAAAGGAAGAAACATACGAGGGTGATTAAAGAGGAGGGGGGGGGGGTCGAACCACGAAGCAGCATAGGTCAACAAGCTGCTGGATGTTTAAAATCATCAGTCAGGTTTATAAGTAACATAAATCCAAAAGGGGGCGGAGCCTGACCACACACACACACCCAAATGCCTCAAACATACCTGTGGGCTCTTAAAAATGCCCTCATACAAAACATGTCACCATGTAACGATATAACTGATGTTCACACACACATGTTTATGCATTCGGTTCAACACGTGAAATATTTCAAACTATTTTTGCAAAGGTGAGATAGCACCCCACCCCCCAACACCTGCGCGGCAGCACATAGAGAACAACCGCCTGCTGGGCAATCACATCCGCCACCAAGGCCAGGGCCAGCAGGACCGCCATGGGGGCCCCCAGAACCAGAGAGCAGGGAGGCATGGGGGGACAGGGAGTGCAACCAGGAGAACAGCCCCCTGCAGCGCCGGTGGGGCCCCAGGAGAGCATCCTCAGCCCCAGACAAGCAACCCAGGAGTTCTGGGCATCCCCCCACCCCGACCCCGCATGGGCCAGGGCCCCCCAAGAGAGACCCGCCCAACACTCCAGACAACCGCCCACCCAGTCCACGGTTGGTCCAGAGCAAGGCAGGGGTGGCTGACGGAAGACGCCCCAGAGCAGTGGGGGTCCACAAAGAGTGTTGTTACCATGGCCTGACCAGGCTCAACCATAGATGGCCAGCACTCGAGAACCCACACCACAGGGACACGGACAACCCCAGACTCAGGTGTGACGTCATCCAGAGAACTCAGGGATCCCTCTCCCTGCGTGGAGAGAGATCTCTTCCTTCCTTGTATAATGTATGTGTGTGTGTTTGTAAGCATGTGTGCGTGTGTTGGAGAGTATATTTTTGAGTGGTAAAGTGTGTGTACTAAGGGGGTGCAGTTAAAATTGGCGGGTAGGACACTAAGAGGAAATCTGCTGCTTGCTGGCCCCATTCGACATCCAGGGGAGGGCTAAGATTTGACTTTGAAACTTCCAGATTTCCTATAAAGATTTCAGAATTTCACAAACAAGTACTTTTCCATTGGAAAATGATATTTACTTATAATTTCATCCCTCACTGCGCCCCCCCTGTGGAACAACAGAGTAATTTTCACAAACAGGAAGACTGTTTTATCAAAATTGGTTTGACCACAAGATTATTTTTGTACGCGATATTCTTGATTTGAACTGTGAAATTCTTCAATTCAGAGACTTTAAAATCAAATTAGATATTTATTGTTCAACCAAGGAATTTCAGAAAATCTGCAGAGAAATTCCAGTTGCTTAAAAACATTTAATAAAAAATACAATATTGTCTTCCAATGTTCAAGTTAAACTACTAAATTTAGTAATAGGTCAAATAAAGCTTACCGAAAAAAAAGTGAAAATAAATATCTAAACAAATCCTGTAAAGGTCAATTGTACCATGACTTTAATAGAAACGTTAAATATAAAATATAAAATAAGTGAGGAGCCTGTCACATCGGGTGCCCAACAATGGAAATTAATGAAATAGCCTGTAGTCCCCAAGATTAAAGAAATGCAATTCAAAATTATAAACAATTATTACCCAGTGGCAGAGACGCTAAGGAGTAGATTTGCTTTGAGGTTGATCCGTGTGATTTCTGTCATACAGCCTCAGAAACAACAGCTCGTCTTTTAATGTCCAGTGATCTTAAGCGTCTGGCAAGATTTTCATAACTGGCTTTGTCAGAAAATTAACCTCATACAATTCACTGAAGAAGATATTTTGTTTTATAACAGTAGGTTATTAAAAGAAACAACAATATTAGTGAACATCCTCCTGATTTTGGGAAAATATAATATTCATTAAAAATGGTAAAAAGATCAGCCAAATGTTCTTTTTAAAAATGAAATCAGACTTCATTTAACCTCAATGAAATGTATTCAGAGCTTAAATCCTTTTATTGATGACATTTGTGAAGCTTCTACAGAATGGCTACTGGTCTAGGGTGCAGATTGGTAATTGCCTTGAAATTTAATTTATGCTGAAAGATTCATATATTTTATGTACACATGTGTTTGTTTGTTGGTTTCTTTGTCATTTGAGAGCTGTGCCTTGCATCATTGTGTGGTTTTGTCTGCGAGAGTTTGTAATGATTATATTTTTAATGATTATATTTCATTAAAAAACCCACACACACTGACAACACGAGTTACGTAAGCGGAAACGCGGACGGTCGGTCCGTTCAATATTTTCTTCCCCTGTTCGTTTCCGGTGTGACGGTGGCCATGGTGTGACAAAAAGTGGAAAACAAACCGAAACAGCAAGGCTCGATGGAAAAGTTCGGTCCGAACGATCAGGAGATCGAGAGATGGATGCGTCGTGCGTTTGAAATGGTGAGTGGTCCACTCAGAACTCCATCACAGTGAAACGGATTTCATTCTTTAGAGCGTCATCTCGAGCTTTTTGCAGCCGAAAGACCAACCAGGGCTTTACCATTATTGCGCTGTTGTTTTAAGTAAAGATTGGTTTTTTGAAAATGTCATATAATAATTGGAATGCCACGAAGTTTCAAAAAATGTGTCTCAATAAATAAAATAATTTTAAATGTTGAAAAAATGTATGAATAAAAAAAAACACATGCAAGAAATTGACATTTAAAGACGTAACTTTCAACTCTCATTGGTGTATTTTTTAATGAAACCCTTTTTTTCTTGAGTCAAGTTATATGAAAGTAGATGTATTTATTTGAGGACAATGTGCACCCCCTCCCCCTGAAAATGTCAGTCAGATCTGCTCACATACCTGGGGAGTAGCTCACACACCCGAGGAGTAGCTCACACACCCGAGGAGTAGCTCACACACCCGAGGAGTAGCTCACACACCCGAGGAGTAGCTCACACACCCGAGGAGTAGCTCACACACCCGAGGAGTAGCTCACACACCCGAGGAGTAGCTCACACACCCGAGGAGTAGCTCACACACCCGAGGAGTAACTCACAGGTTTCTGCAGGCCAGAGAAGCTCTGCAGAACGGAGAAGTGGCTGTGGGATGTCTGATGGTCTACAAAGATCAAGCAATTGGAAAAGGAAGGAATGAAGTTAACAAGACTAAGAATGTAGGAATAATTCTAAACTCAAAGCATTCTTTAATTTGAGCTTTTGTTCCAATGCAGCTTTAGTATGAGCAGCTTCTCACCGTTCTCTGGTTTTTCAGGCCACTCGTCATGCTGAGTTGGTGGCTCTGGATGAGGTTCTGGACTGGTGTCGCAATAGCAACCTGGATTTGAGAAGCGTGTGTGAGCACACAGTCCTGTACGTCACGGTGGAACCATGTATCATGTGTGCTGCAGCCCTGCGCCTGCTCAGTATCCTGCCTTCTCCCTGTGTGGTTCTCCTCTCTCCCTTGTGGTCCTTGGGGGACATGCATTTCTCCTAAGGAGCACTCTTGTCTGACGTGGATGTAACCTCAGTTTGAAGCGTGATTTCTGAGCCGACTGTCAGACATCGCTGTGGTCGTGTATGGCTGCTGGAATGAGCGCTTTGGAGGCTGCGGCTCAGTTCTAGACATTTCCTCTGCCGACCTGCTGCAGACTGGGACCACATTTAAGGTCAGCATTCACTCCTGATGATGAATGTGTTTATGTGGAGTAGGCCTGCACAATCATTCGCAAATTTATCGTCATTACAATATCAAGCTGTGAAATACGCATATCGCAAAAGACGCAGAAAATTGCAATAAATTGTTACCTGCCATAAGCTGCCATGGTGGTAGCTTGAAGTATTTAACAAATCAAATAAATCCATTTATGCATTTGACCAATCAGATGCAGGCCTTCATATTATAGACCAATGGGATGGAGCTCTTTTATGTTAGATGTTGGCCTCCTATGTAGACTAAACTCTTATTTAAATTAAACTGTTGCAGTGAAATGGAAATGATGTTTTTGGTTGTTTTGCTATTTGTTCACATATTGATCACTAATATGGCATATCTTGAGTTTTCCTCATGTCGTTCAGCCCTAATGTGGAGACGCTTTTGTGACAGCTTCTGTTTTTTGTGTTTAGTGTATTTCAGGCCACAGAGCAGATGAAGCTGTGGAGATTCTGAAAACTTTCTACAAACAGCAGAACCCAAACGGTGTGATATGATCCAAAATTGTTCAGTCCGTTCTTCAAGCCTGTATGATGCTTTTCCAAGTACTGCAAGAACTGAGCAGTGAGAGGAGTTTGATTCCGGTCAACCTCCATGCCTTCTACATCTTTTCCAACAATCCATCCTCCAACTGGCAAGAACAGCTGATCCAGGTTATCAGCAGCCGGTGGAACACGTTTTTGATAAACCAGCAGGTCTGGAGTCAGACGCATGAGTTAGGATGTGACCAGGCTGTGCTCTGGTCAGTAGGGAGCATCACAGATGACCTTTATTGGCCTTTGCTCAGATTTATTTGTGGCATAACAAGCTTTGCCTAGTGCAGTCTCGGGACAGGTCACCTATGATCAAACGCTACACAGGTGAAGTGACTGCAGGGGTGGAGCGTTTCGCATGCATTTGTTTATTTTGCATGCAGACATGGAGGAGGAGATGACAAAAGAAATTCACCAAAAGGAGAGCAAATGAATATGACCACGTTTACACAAATGTTCCCTCGCCTTGTGGCAACTAACCTTTGTGCTATCCTAGGCACTTTAACATTGGGAGTGGGGTCATCTAGACCCACTAAACAGAGCTCTGAACCTTTATTCTTCAATGATTTGTGATCTGCACTGGTGTCCATGGATTACATGAAATCCTCTCCACCTTTATCCACCTTTGTCATGGTAGGGAGAACACGTCAATGGAAGGGGGGGGGGGGGTGTCATAGGACATGAGGCATAATACAACTTTTAGAGCCCAAAGAGGAGAAAACTGACGAGTGTTAATTTCTGTCCTTTCAGAATAAGTGTAGTGTAATAGATCTATTCTTCTATCAAGAAAATCTATTGCGATACATTTATTTATCGTTTTATCGCCCAGCCCTATTCCACGCTGGAATTCACTGAGCTGCTGAGAGCGGCTCATTCTTTCACTAATGTCTGCATGACTGAGTGCTGACTTTATACACCTGTGGCCAGGTGATCAGGACACCTGATTCTGGTCATTTGGATGGGTGAGAGAATACCTTTGGTAATGTAGTGTACAGGTGATTGTTCTGATGCTGCACAGGAATGGACAGTATATTACTCATCTTCTTTCTGTCTTTCAGCTCCCAAACCAAAACCAAGGACAGATGCAGCTCTACAGCATTGATGCAGCTGGATTAGTTGTTCATATTAAAAATACATAAATAAAAAAATGTTTTGTATAATAAATATATATTTGTGATGTTTCTTTTATGTCATGCTGCCAGCAGGAGCGATACCTCTGGTCTGGTGATGATTCCTCCAATGTCAGCTGACCTCAATTGGCACATTTGAGGTCATTTTTTGTTGAAATGGTTTAATTAAAAAACAAAAATGAAAAAAAAAACTTATTATTTAAATTTACAACAACAGACACAAGTAAACAAAACATTTCTACATGTCTAGACAGAGTAAAAGATTAATCAGAAAGACTGACTTGTACTGGATGTTATCCTGTTCCAGGGTTAGATTTCCACTGAGGGGAAATGAAGACTTACTCTCAGCCTCCAGAGGTTACCTGTTAAACTTATCTGGCTGCAGTTAATTTTTAAACCAATTTCAAAAATGACAGAAGCTCCTGTTCAATTGCAATAGTTCAAGTCTATCAGTGGAGCATTTTGACTTAAACTTTGAGTGCATTTTGTAAGTAGACATCTCACAACAAGAGTGCTCCTCTTTTTGCAGATGATACGGTTCTCTCCCTATTTGTGTCTGTTGTAAAAGTGTTCCCATTGGTCTTAATTATGATTATGCAGTTTTTAGCAATAATCAAAAAACCTACTTTGTTTTATATTCTGAAGTGCAGCAGGAGCTCAGTAGAAATTTGCCTCTGGGTTGTGGGCGGGACTGTTGGTTTGGAGGTGACACTACAGTGATATCCCAGCATTCCTTTGTTTACGATCTCTCCTGCTAGCTTACAGCCTCTCACAACCCCAAGCTAATATTAATGTAGCAAAAATAAAAACTGGAGTTTTGAGCCAGATGGCAGTTCAGAAGACAAATAGAAAGACTTTACTGGATCTACTGTGATTGTTTTTTAGTGGAGGATTTAGAATTGGGGTGGAGCAGGGAGACTAACCCTAACCCTAACCCATGGCAGTTGCTGCGTCACAAACCTGAGCTTTTTCAAACCACGGGTCGTTTATCTCCTACTGATCCTTCACAGTTTGAATAAAGAAATACTCAAACGCAGTTTTAATCTTAAATATGTCCTCTATCACAGGAAAATGCTACAAAAACATGTTAAAAACAACAAAAACACAGTTTTTTGGAGTCTTTAATCTTTAAATGTGTTCAAAAACCTGGAAATTATTTTTGACTGTTCTAAAGTTTTTCCTCAGTCTACAACTTGATGACATCTTGAGCAGACATATTTGAAAACAGATCAGGGATTGCAAAGTGATGTCTTGGGAGAGTATAGCCAGACAGCAGATGGTGTGAGGATGACTGTGGTGAGGAAGATGAAGAGGACCAAGTGGTGGAAGTTGAAAAAGGAAGAGTGTTGTGTGGTTTGGGGGTGGGGGTCACATGAAGGTTTGACAGGTATGGAGGGTCAAGGTTGTGGATAGATTTCAACTTCAGGGGAAGTATTTTGTACGTAATCCGATGTGTGATGGGCAGCCAATGAAGAAGCCTGTCCCTCAATGAAGGGGACCAATGGACTTTGCTGAACTGAATTTGCCAGAAGTCCATTCATTGAAGAGCTATACCATATCGACCCACAGGATCTCCAGCCTTCTAGCTGCTACCAGAGTCATCCAAAAGCCATAATGAAGCATCTCCCTCCACTGTAATGCCTTGGGTTAGTGAGTGAGCGTGCGAGAGAGGGAGAGCCTGATGCTGCAGAGTTTAAAAACAGGCTCGAGGCACAACTTTCAACTCATTATTGACTGATACTATTATAAACTAAATGTGTTTATACTACGTTTGAGTATTTTGAATCTGTTTAAAAGACATTCGTTTCAAATACATGTATATTCTCTGTGGTCTGTCTGCTCAGTGTTGTGGTCATGAGGGAGGGGGGTCATCTGAAGGGATTCGCTCCTGTAAATCACTGAGAACTACTCATAAGGATTGAAGGAGACAGCTGCTTGACTGTCAAAGTTTGAGCTCCATATTCCCAAACTTGGGAACATGGGATGAGAGAGAGAGAGAGAGAGACAGAGAGAGAGAGAGAGAGAGAGAGAGAGAGAGAGAGGACCTTCAGCAGCCCTGCAGAACCTACACTGATGGATTAGTCTGGAAAAACATGTCACATGACTTTTTCAAGTTTTCTGTACACCTGCTTCATGTTTGTCTGTATAATTCACTTTTGTATTTGTTGCATGACTGCATGTTTACTGCATTTTTCCGTTTTTGCAGCATACAGTGGACCAAAAAAGCATTTGACAGCGACCAATTCTGCAGGTTGTCCAATTTCAAAGAGGAAAATGTTCATCATAGATACACTTCAACAGAGAATGTATAAAATGTATTGTATAACAATCCTTTTGAAAGTATTTATTTGTTTAATAAAGCATAATATTAAAGGGTTACATTCTTATCTATCTTACCTTAAATAAAGCCCAAAGCACTTCACAGTCACAGCCCTAGTTACCCATGCACACTCATTCAAACACTGATGCAGCGAACCGCAACCCTCAGAAGTAATGGGGGGGGGGGGGGGGGTTCAGTGTCTTGCCCAAAGACACTTTGACACAGGCAGGAAAGCTGGAAATTGAGCCTGCGATTCTTCGATCAGAAGTTGATCGCTCTACCTCTGCACCAAATAAGGTGAACAACAAAAGTTCACCTAAATACGACGGAGGTTTCCTGTAAGTCTTCAACGGGTGTCCACACACTGTACTGGACTATTGAGTCCATTCCTCTATCCACATCTTCTCAAGAATTGTGATGTTTTGGGGCTGTTGCTGGGAAATACAGACTTTCAACACCCTCTACTAGACTAATGTAATTTCCTCCTTAATGCTCTGATGGAAGATTCTTGCCCAAATTCTCACTCCATTCATTCTTTTCTTCACACGGATCCTCTGAATTCTACGTGATTGACTGTCTGAACCAATCAGAAAATCGGCTTTCCCACCAAAATTCTAGAAATTCATTTGTAACTTTGTTTTAAATACCTGGGACAATCTTACTCACAGGACACAGGCTAATCTGACTTGTTAATGAGTATAATTTTAAAACGCACTAAAAACAGATCTTTCCATTGCTTTGATTATCGCATGATTATCGCATGTCCCTGTGTAATACAATTATAAGTATATTTTCTTTGATTTTAAATTAATTAGATTCTTTGTCTAACCTTCGGCCTTGCAACAATGATCCAACCAAGTCACAGTACTTTGTTATGGAGTTGAAAATTTGAGCTAGAAGTAGATGCAGACCTAGAATATGGAGCATCATAAGACATGAGGAAAACAAGAAATTAATAGCTTATATTTTTCCAAGAAAATTTTTATTTTTCTTAACAGTTGTGCTATCTTAGATGACCCCCCTCTCCCTTCCATTGACGTGTTCTCCCTACCATGACAAAGGTGGATAAAGGTGGAGAGGATTTCATGTAATCCTTGGACACCAGTGAAGATCACAAATCATTGAAGAATAAAGGTTCAGAGCTCTGTCTAGTGGGTCTAGATGACCCCACTACCATTTTTAACGTGCCTAGGATAGCACAAGGGTTAAACAGTAAATACAATTTCTGCATGTAACAGAGTTGAAAGGTGGAGCTTGATGACAACGGGACAAGGAAATATGTCTAATCAGCATCTTGATATGGCACACCTGTGAGGTGGGATGGATTCTCTTGGCAAAGGAGAAGTGCTCACTATCACAGATTTGTGAACAATATTTCAGAGAACTGGTTATTTTGTGTATGTGGAAAATGTTTCATATCTTTGAGTTCATACCATAAAAAATGGGAGCAATAACAAAAGTGTTGTGTTTATATTTTTGGTCAGTGTAAATATATATATATATATAATATATATATCTCCAACTTAAATGAATTACTTCAATTGGTAACAAGTAATTGTTACATTTATTCAACCTGGTTTCTTATAACTAACTCAATTGTTTGAACAACTCACATTTACATATTTCTCTAACTAAATGTCATATTACTCCAATTCAATTAAATGTTTATCTATCTTATTTTATTGAATTTCTTGAACTCTCATATTTCTAAATTTAAGCCCACAGATATTCAAATTTTTATAACATTAAAATAAATGATACAATGTGGATTTGCACTATGAAGCTTGCGTTCAGTTTTCATGACTCTGACTTTAACTTCTGCTCTTGCGGCGTCATTCAGCACAAGGGGTGCAGAAAGAATTGAACAGAGTAGTAGTATCTTTAAACATCCATACGTGGTCTTATCATCCTCTCACTGTGGAAAAAGTATCATCTGAGCTTCTTCATCCACTAAATCATCTTCAAATGAACACGCCATGCTGCTGCACCTCTCTGAAAACAAACTAACCTTCAACTAAACCTGCTCCAGACCAGGTTATGTTCAGAGCATGAGTTGCTATGGCAACTTGACAGTCCCTGAAACATACCTCCATTTTTGGAACCCAAAGCTGAGGTTATCCACTTCCTTAGCCTCAAATTTACTGTGGGAGCTAGCAGAACCTGCTTTCTGGAACGGGGCCCTGTGCTCAAGTGAGTGTTTATGTTCTTCTAAGGTGGACGATGGATTGTAAAAAGAAGGCCCCGCAACAGTGGCAGCCAGGACCCCCCCCCACACGGTAGCACATAGAGAACAACCGCACCCTGGGCAATCACATCAGCCACCCAGGCCAGGGCCAGCAGGAACGCCACAGGGCCCCCAATGCCAGAAAGCAGGAAGGCATGGGGGGACAGAGAGTGCAAACTCCAGCCCAACCAGGAGAGTAGCCCCCCCGCTGTGCCAGGAGGGCCCAACGTAAAAATCAAAGAATGTCATTTCCTGGTTTCTTTTAACAGTGTATCTACGATGAACATTGGAAACTTCTCTAATCTTTAGACAGCATGCAGAATCAATAAGAAAATCTCAATAGAGAATCAAATACTTTTTCCCCATTGTATTTATGTGCTTACAACATGTATTTATGTTGATGCAGAGGCTCCTGGAGAAAAAAATGGTTCCTTTTTTGTTTTAGTTTTTTGGATTAAAAACATCTTGCACATTTGGCTTTGTTCTTGCAGTCCCGAATGGGCAAAACTTGTCTTCCTTTGTTGCTTTAACAGTCCGGGAGGCTTCACTCATCTTTAACCCTTTCTGTAAAAGACACAAAAGTGAAAAATAAGACACTGCACAAAGAGCAAAGTGTGATTGATATGTTATTGTTTTACATTGTCCATAAAATATAACAACACAAAGATTTTAGGGTACTTGCAGACCTGTGTGTGTCTGAATGCAAGTGTGTGTTTATGCACGTGTATGTCTTTGTGCATGAAGCAAACTTTGAACTCAAAGCTCAGCCAGTCTCTGCTGCTATTGCCATTTGCAGTGGGGGCTGCATGCCTTTTTGCGGCTGTTCCCAAATGTAGCTGTTGAGGATCTCCCCCAGGACGTAGAGAATGAAGATCAATAGTGTCATGGTCCCGAAGAAAGCAGCTCGAGCAATGGAGGAGACGCGCTCCAGAACCGGGTACACCCACACACCAGTCACATGGTGCACCCAGCAGGTCCTGCAGGCAGACACAGCTCTGTATCAGTGTTTCATACAGACTTGTTGGTGGTGGTGGTGGGGGGGGGGGGTTGTATGTTAAACTAAAATTATGAATTGAGTCTGGATCAAATCACAAACACAGCTCAGTGTTTGTGAACCCTGGTTCTCAGGTTCTCCTTGTTATGCAGCCCAAACACATCGGCTGTCAGGAACTGATGGTGCAGAAACACCAAAAATGCAGGAGACCAGAAACTAAAACATTTATACATAAACTAAAACATGACAAAACCATGGGGGCAACAAAAAGGGGGATAAAGCAGACTAGAACAGAACAGATGACCTGAGAAGTAAGAACTGAAAACCACTTAAATAGACTGAGGGCAGTTAACTGAAATGAAGGCCGCTGTGAATCGTGACAGAGCTAAAACTGGTGTGACTGAGGGAGAATTCAAAACAGATCATGACGAAAACCAAACCAACATTCACAATCCTCACAATGGCTGCTTTCAGGTCTCTGCATTGGTGGATGATAGGCTCCATAAAGTGTGTTTGAGAAGGAAGCATGGACAGTGAGTGGCCTTAAGACCAGAACAGAAACCACTTTACATGGGAACTAAATTTCAGCAGTTTTCACAACAGTGTGAGGAACAACAAAACAGTAAAGTGCGTCAGACTTCACTTCAGTACATGTGGTCATGCTGTCCTGACTTCTGGGCCTGCAAAGGGGAGGGAATGTGGGAGAAACTCCTTACCAGCTGATGTACACCATGCTGAAGACACACACAGCCACCAGACCCCACAGCCTTCTGGGATACTTGTGGTGAGTGGTCCTCATCTCGATGATGACAAAAGGAAGAACGGTGGTATGCTGGGAGGAGAAGAGGAAATGCAGGAGGATTTTTGAGAAAACACAGTAGAAGTGGTTTCTGTGGGCAAACTTCCACACACCCAAAGACCAACTGTCAGCAAAGCAGATCCAAAAGGTGAGCATCAGCCGAGGAAGACAGAACCAACAGGAAGCAGTCCGGTGAGGAAGGCCAGTGACTCAAGGACATCAGAGAGAAAAGAAAGTACCTGGAGACGCTTTTGGTCAAACTTTGACTGGTCACAGGTGTGCCCCCCCCCCCTTCCCCCCAAACTGGAGACCCTTTTCATCAAATTGAATTTGACAGGTGCCACACCCCTCCCTCCTAGTGCTCCACCTCTACCCCCCCATCGCCCCACCAGACATCTGGCCAACACACCACCACTACTCCCACCCACGGCGCGGCAAAACTCACACTGAAGAGCTTCTAGTTTTCCTTGCAGAAAGCTGAAAAATAAAATAAAAAAGAGACAAACCATGGATCTGTCTCCTGTAAATCAGTTATGGTTTTATGGCATTGTCCTGTTAAGGACCTACGAGGTAGCTGTGATGTCACAGCAGCACAGGGCGCATGCCACATAACAACGAGACACAAAAAAGCATCAAACAAGCGTTTTCAGCCGTGTTGAATTAAACATTCTAACAAATAAACAGTTGGACTCTTTTTTCCTCTTCAATAATATGACAACTGTTGCTTTACATTTGTCTGTGGCTTGGTTGTTACTTTCCTAATCTGTTGACATCATCATCAACCGAAGCCTAGTCCAACTGGAAACAAACCGAGACCACCTCAAAGGATGGTGGATCCGGGGATTAGGATCTGTTATGCAAGACTGAAAACGAAATGGAACCAACTTAGGAAAAACTATAGCCACACCTCTGGCTTTAGGTGAAAAAGGTAAATGATGAGCCTGAGAGGTCCAGATTGCTCTGAGTTTCCTGTGCTGTGTAGCTTTAATGTGTGTCTACGGAAAAAACAGGATGTCAGCCTTTAATTATTTCAAATGTGCAAATATCAAATTGATTTCAATTTAAAGTAAAATCTATATTAATTGATTAGCTCAAATAAGACATTAATTTGATATTTAATTAAAATCAAATGTATTGGGGGGGGCAAGGACGGGGATGTGAAACCTGTCAAATTCAGTTTAATTACTTCAAAGGTCAGGTCACCTGTCAAAATGAGTTTGATGGAAAGTTACTTCCTGTTATTGGCGGTAAAGAATCTCCACACTTTAGTTTTAAAGTTCCGGTTAAATCCCTCAATCACAGAGGCCTTGAAATCGCAGACCCTTGTTAAAGAAAACTCTTCACACTGTCTGTTTGAATTTGTACAGGATTCTGACTGTTTTTGACAATGAACTCGAAAGCTTTCATCAAAGTCAAAAGTCAAGTCACCAGAGCAGAAAACCTGGAATAAACAAAACACTCTTCCATTTCCAACAAGAAGGGATGTTGAGCTTGACTTGGATGATCAACCTGACGTCCGTGGCACTCATTCAAGCAGCCGTTAAGAAAAGGACTATGGCCGACTTTTTAAAAAATTTTTTACAAAAGGACCGTTAATCCGTTTTCAGTTCATCCAGTTCCTGCTGCCGAAACTTCAACGGATCTGGAGAAGAGAGCTGCTCCTCCAGCCATTTCCTGATTTACTTACTGACCAGGCACATTTTGTTTGCTGGATTCCGACCCAATGCTATTGTTGTCACATTATTGAATCCCTTTAAACAATGAATTCTGAACGTCTACATGATGACGGGATCAAAGGCTTTTGAGAATCCACTAATCCAAAAAGCAGACAGACGTCACCATCCATCCATCACTCACCATGCCGTGGTTGAGCCACTGAGGAATGAAATTATCAAGCAGTTTGGGGTAAACCAGCTCCCTGTCGTACAGGTACAAAGTCCAGAAGGTGAACACCACAAACTGAAAGGTAGAACAAAGCAAGAGTCAGAGCGCCATCCTGCCACAGAACCAAGATATTACTGAATGTAGAGTGGAAGATGTGAACTCTGGACTTCCCTGAACAAAGCCCATAGTAGACAGTCTGTGTGTGTGTGTGTGTGTGTGTGTGTGAGTGTGTGTTCATCTTCTCACTGCTCCAACAGGAAAGGCCAGGACAGCCATGATCCAGTCCCTTAGGCCAATCAGCTTCCTGTGCTGCCGCTCCTGCTCCCTGCTGTCCCCCCCATTGGTGAGCAGACTAGACACATCAATCAAGACACACAACCCGAAAAACGTGGCCTGGATCACCTGTTGACAGAAGGAAACGGCACAGTAACCCAAATGGAGTGAATGACTTCATCAAATGAACTTTCTCATCAAGGCAGAGGATTTTTTTCACTCGTCTTAACACATTTGTTTCACAAAAAGCTGCTGAATTTCAGATCTGGATGGAGTGGTGGGATCACGTCGTTGTCCAGCAGCTTTGCATCAAAGAAACGTTCGAAGCAGCAATGATTTACTGCCCCTCATGGGGTGGAGAAGAGTGCAAACAGCCAGGGGGATAAAGCTGTGAAAAGCACCCCTCACCCCACCCCATCTGGGAGGGTTGGCCTCACTAACGTCATAACACAATCATGGTTGAGATCAGAGGAAGGACAGCCTCCACCCATCAGACCTGCCAGAACACATACATCCTTGACTTGTTCGTTATGATGGTCTCATATCCTCATATCTAATGTCATGTATTTACTAGCATAAACGCCTACAATTACTTTTTTTTTTAACATATCCTGTCCAACAGCTGAGCAAGCAGATCAGAGCTAAAGCCCTCTTGTGTTGGACAGATTTGACTGTAACTACAGAGTTTATGGATCTTCAGACAAACAGAGTATATATCTGTATAAAGCCCTTTTGTACTTGAGGCTAAGCTTTATTTATAACAATCATATTTACAGAGTATACATACCTACATACATGTGTTGCACATAACCGTTATTGCACACCAACTATTGCACAAGATTGGTAAACAATTGTTACAGATTTTTTTTTTTGAAGGTTCATATTTTGTTTAGGAGGTCAACCGCTCTGTTTTTGAGTCCATCGGTGTGTTCCTTGTGATAAAATAAATATAAGCAATATAACATATTCATAAACACTCAAAAAGTTGCTCAGTTTTAACAAAAATACCAGCTAAAGCTCGTCTTTAGCGGTGTAGCTTTCCACAGGATCCGGTGTCAGACCGTGGAACAAGTGAACAAAACAATGAAGCTCAGAGACGCGAGTCTATCTGCGCTTTTGTGGCAGTTTTCACACTACATCTCCCATGATGCATTGTGTTAAAGTGACAGTGTATCAGTGCTGCAACGAGTCTTCCCTGTTGAACAGTTTTTCTATCTTCTGGATGAGGTCAGAGGTCAACAGTTTAGTTCTCCTTCCAGGTTTGTGTTTCTTCACAGCCAAACATCCCAGAGTTTGGTCCAAGTCATCTTTCTGACTGAAACACTTTTCTAACCAGATCTGGATTATTTTAGATGATAAATTTAACAAGTAATGACAACATTTAAGAAACAGGATGAAGGTGAAGTGGCCAACAGACACAATTAAACTACATAGAAACAATGTAATCATCTAAAAGGAAATAAAACAAAGACTTTTTAAAGACTTTATCTTTGATTAAGACAAGAGAAAAACTAATAAAACTTCAACATGTTCACTTTTTGTGTAGCTACAGAAAACATTAATATAATCTAAGTTTTTTGTGTAGATTTTATCAAACATATTGTGATCATATTGTTCAAAAATTACAGCTGCCTTTCCACTAACATTGAAATAAATATAAAATAAATAAATCACAATTCAGAAAAAAATATATTTGTTTTTTTGTGAGGTTACATAAAATTGCATATTAATAAACTGAAGGGAAGAACAACTACCAGGGTAACATTTCAAATAATTTAGTTGAAAATTATTGCAGAAAACTAACTTAACTTTTATTCCATCTTTTAGAAAAACAGCAGCAGCTTCCAGCTTTTTCTGCCACAGTTACCACAAAAATGCACGTGAGATCATGGAGGGCCTGTGGATCAGTACACACTATGAGTTTCTCCTTTTCTAATTGTTTTGGATGTTGGTGAGCTGCAGGACTTTTGTTAAGGAGAAAGTGTGCCTTGGCTCAAAAAAGGTTGAAAATCACTCTGCATTTGCTTTCCTGCTTTCTGCTCATGTTCTTCTGTTTTGTTGTTATGGAAAAGTTTGGAAAGCATTATGAAATGGATGAGAAGGATACAAATAGAAAGAAAAGGAAAAACACAAAAAAGTGAAACACAGCAAACTTTAGGCAACTGACAGTTAGATGGGTGGGAGAGTCATAGGATGAATGAAACCCAGGCCTAGACAGCAACTTTAAAAGTCACAAAACTGCATGTATGTCTGCCTGCAGTAGAATGGTGTCTTTGTGAAACGCTGAATGCTTGTATTGTTTGTGTATGTGTGTTTGTGTCTCTAGTTTTTACAGAGTTGGTTCACAGTTTAGTGTTTAATTGAATTTCAGAAGAGAATCTATCATGTTTATGTAGATGAAAATATGCTGCTTCTCAGTGTTTACAACGCTGTTAGCCACACTTTAATAAGGAAAACATGCATTTTTACTGTTGGAAAACCTGTTCAGTTCAGTTTTGAAGGGAGCCTCATTAGTATTGACATGACACCCAGCAGAGTATGTGAGTTATAAAAATGCCACTAAGTCTTCACTGCAAATTCTTTTGAAAATTTAAAAAGGAAGACATGCAAACAATCTTATTTGGTGGTCACCTTGTACTAGCTGCTCATCAAAGAGAAAAAAAATACAAATCAGTAGCAATTACTTGCTTTATCATAAAACCTAACCCCCGTTACAGTTACAGGATGGACACATGGTGACGGGGGGGATGGAACAAGCCAGAATGAATGCATTTCCACCATGTACTGTATTTGTTGTTAATTTAATATGCATTTCTTTGTTAATGCTCAGGTTAGATGGTAAAATGTCATGCATAGATTTGTCAGGAAATGGCACCACTGCTGCTAAAAAGCAACCATTGTAGGTCCTTTGCACTGCTGCCCATCGGGGATCTCCGTGCCGTGAAAATGCAGGGCAAATACAGATACAAATGCAGGGCAAATACAGATACAAATGCAGGGCATCCGGCCTAAAAACACTGGGGCAATCCCTGAGGGTATGTGCTGAACGGTTAAAACAACAGCGACAGGGCACTCGTGCTGCAGACCCTGAGAAATGACTTGGAATCATTTTTATCCTCAAAACTGCTGTATTTTGCGTGTTTCCTTTACAATGGCGGCACAGGCTGCACACAGAGTGCACACAGAGTGCCCCCCTAACCCCTAAAAAACGGGGTGTTTTCAGAACTCACGGGTTAGTGGATGAAAGGGGGCTCACACTAAGAACCATTTAGATTTGCTAACTTGACCAACAAAATGTTTGAGTGAAAAAAAAGGATCAAAAAGGCATTGTTTCACTGCCCCCCATCCAGCCTGCCTAAACCAGCCTTTAGAGACCCACTCATACAAGAATCGTGTTTTTAATATGTTCTTGTAACATTTTTCGTGAAGGACATGTGTGAAAGACTTTAAGATTAAACTGCATTTCTGAGTATTCCTGTATTCAAATTGTGAAGGATCATGAGCAAACTAAACCCCGCGGTTTCAAAAGCTCAGGTTGTGACGCAGCAAAGGTTGTGGGGGGGCCAAAGTCTGCCTGCTCTGCTCCATTTCTGATGCATTGTCTTGCAGAAAAACAGATTCATTAACTTCTTCATTCTTCTCGTCTGAGCTGTCTTCTTGCTCCAAACTGTACAGCTGGATAGCTCCGATATTGCTCACAGTTTTTTTTCTATGCTACTATTAAGTAGCTCGAAGGAGAGAGTATAAACAAAGACATGCTGGGATTACTTATTACTGATTACATAGGGTTACTTCCACGCCAACAGTCCTGCCGACAACTCAGAGGCAAATTTCTAATGAGATCCTGCAGCTCTGCAGAAAATAAGACTTAAAAAACAAAACAGGCCTCTAGACTTTTGCTAAAAACTGCATAATCATAATTCATAGACCACTTGGAACAATTTCACAATAGAAAAAGATATATTCAGTCGTCTTTGTCTGCTTCTCCATAAACAGCCACCTTAACGTGTTGGAAGAGTTTGAGAGCTGGAGCGACACCATGTTTTCCACCTCCATGGTCTCTGCTGCCGTTGGGAGGTGTTCAGAGGAGGTGTTGGACCGCGTCCCCCGTGGTTCCTGTGGAGGGTGCTCTGAGAGTATGGGGTCCGGGGGCCTTAAGGAGGGCTGTCCGGTCTCTGTATGAGCGGGGAAGGAGCTTGGTTCGCAGTCAGAGCTGTTCCCGGTGCATGTGGACACCGGCAGGGCTGCCCTTCATCACCGGCTCTGTTCATGGGTTTTTGGACAGAATTTCTAGGCCCAACCAGGGGCTGGAGGGGGCCGTGTCAAGGTCTGATGGTCAGGCATAAAAAATAATGGCAGGAGCTTTGAAGGCAGCAGATTAGACAACAGTTGGACCCTTTACATATATGCTCTAGCGCCCATCCGGGTCTCCTGTTCCTTGAAAACACATAGTTGTTTAGGAAGGGCATTGGGGTTAAATCTCTGTAAAGCTGGTTCACTGTGGCGATCTGTATAAACCCAACAACAACATTGCTGCCCGCAGTTTCCCTCAGATACGCTGCTTTTGAGGTCAGGACTTCTATTTTCTCTCTCATAAATGATGGGCAGACATTCACTGACTCACTGTGACAAGAAAAGGTATCTACGTTTACACACATTCAGAAACTACAGTCAATGATTGAGTCTCTAAAGTATGAGGACATGCATATCGCACGACTTTTCATTTGGACGTTAACGCTGCAGGCAGGCACACACGTGCTTCTTTAGGGCCCTTATAGCTTTCCGTACCTGAACTTTAACTAACAAAGCCTGCAGATCGCGCGATGCTGAATTTCTGGAGGGGGTGGATGGCGAAACAGAACAAACGCGGTGGTCTCTCACCAGATCGATGAAGGTCAGGAACTTCCAGCTGCCTCCGTAGGTCTGGTGCGCCGGCATGTCCAGAGCCTTGTAGTGGCAGAGGATGGAGAAGTAAGACAAGAGGATGGCGGCTCGGAGGACCTGCGAGGGGATCAGCGCCATGTCGGTCGGTCGGTCGGTGCGTGCTCCCTGTCTGCCTGTCTGTCTGCCTGTCTGTCCGTCTGTCCGCGTGGCCTTTCTTCACAAGCACACCTGCGTCCACCTGCACTTCGGCTCCTGTCTGCCTGCAGCTGCCTGTTGTGTTCACCGCTTCCGTGTTATGATGAAGACAACGACGACGTTGATGATGATGCAAGGGGGAGGGCACGTATGGGGGGGGGGGGGTCCTCCACTTCCTTTTTCCAGCCCCTTGTGTATGAAATCAAAGTGATGTACAAAAAAAAAAAAAAAACCGATTGAAAAGAAAAAGAAGAAAAACAACTTAATTAATAATGTAGAACTCAACAGGGACATGTACCGCCACCGTCTTACATGCGGGGGTGGACTTAGCATTTGGCAAAGGTAGGCGTTCGCCTGGGGCCCCCAACACTCTAGGGCCCCAAGCTGAACACTTAATAAAAATATCTAAAATAAAATTTACGTCCTTCATTACTCTGTCATGAAAAAAACAGCCCAAATCACTGGACTGGCAGAAGCTTAACCATGTAAAAGTGTTTGGTCCTCCCCCGTCCTTCTACAGCAATGGTATATTCCAGTCAGCACACATAGGGCTGTTTTGGTTCTAAATTTGCAGACAAAAATGGCTTTGGGTGGGTACGCATAATTTGGGTGAATCTTATTTTCTTATTTAAATATAGTAGTGCACTGAGTGGCTGTTAAAGTTCTGCTGATCTTGTAGGACCCTTTTCCCACACTGAGATGTAATCACTTTAAGGTTCTTTATTCAGGTTACTGCAGGCCGTAAACAACGAACGCCGTAAAACTTGCCCACAAAGTCTTATATCTCTCCCCCAGGAGAGCGCCCCCCCTAACTTTTTATTCCCTCGCTCCCGCCCCAGCCCTCCTGTTTCCTTATTCGGCCCATAGCTGAACCCCATTAGTCTAAACCCCCCAACTACAGGCTCAGCGACAGAACTGAGGGGCCAACCAGTGTCTCTGCCTGATGCGTTCAATGAACTCCGGAACTTGGAACGTGACCCAACAGCCACCCAGTCCAACTTAGTCCACTACATTATTATGTTCTGGGTGTCCGTGAACGCACCAGGCAGGGACGTTTAAGGGCCCTGGGTTCTGTCATTTAACTTATTGTCGGGGCTTTGCTGCCTCACCTGTCCAAACGTGTTCTGTAAGCTCGACGCTTAAGTAAGGGTTAATGGCCGTCGAAGTGTGCGTTATTACTTTTTAACGCACTTAGCGGAAGCAACCGTCCTCTGCTTCACGTCAAACGGTTCCCAGGGTTCCACGGCGTGGGTTAAACAGTAATAATGCACACTTCGAAGGCCATTAACCCGCTTATACCATGGTCACTTACAAAAGTCCTTAATTCTGTTTTTTTTCTGATTTGGATCGCTTTTTGTAAGAAAAGCGGACTATTTGTCACGTGATGCGGCGCCGCATCACCGCTGCAGTCAAGATTCGGTGATATATATATGCTGATCTTTCTGATGCGTTGAATAAAGCATCAGTTCAGAGGGAAAGTTCACCTCTTACCGCTTGTTTTTGTCCAGATGATGAAGCTAAAGGTTATTTTAAAGAAGCCAGCGCAGTGATACTAAACATTTAAGCTAGCTGACCAGAACTTCTTTTTTCACCGTGCAGTTATCAGGTTTTAATGCATACCCAGCAGCCAATCAGAATCGAGTATTCACCCAGACCGTGGTATAAAGATGTTTAAAGATGTCAAACACTTGCAGATGTCTGATAATATTTCAGTACTGATTGATTTCACTCAAAAAATGCTGGAATGTATGTTTGGAGTTCGACCATTTGGCTTCATAAATATGGAATTTTGCTAATAATAAAAACAATTGTGTAATAAAGATACAATCTTTGTCTACTTTGTCATTAAGGTAACCGAATAATTTATTTATCCAAAAATGTAACAGTTTGTTTAGTTATATTTCCAATATAGTTTCCCACTTCAATCCAGAACACACCTGCAGTCCACAAACAGGTGATTAATGGTTTCCTCTTGTGTCCCACAGAATGAGCAACACAGGTCCATGTCAGCAACAAATCTAGTTTTTCAAAAAAAAAAATTTTGGCAGGATATATACAATGTAATATTTTGAAGGACACCTCTTTTATTTTGTTATTTAAACAGTATTTATTACTAATAGTCCAAGCATTAGTCCAGTTTATGTCCACAAATTTTGATTCCCAATAAAATCAGCAGGTAAGGTTGAGGTATGGAAAAGATTTCTTATTTGCTTATTGGAAACTGGATTAACACAAATTTCCACACTGTCCAAAAAAATATTCTGGGTTCTTAACTGACTTGTGTTCCAATTCCCTTCAAACAGTTGAAGTAGACTGGTTAGAACGGCATCTAACACTATTGCATATTCTCTGGGTGGAGCAGAAAAGAAATTCTTCATACGTCAGAAGATGTCCATGAGAACTGAAAAGTTGTCTAATTAAAACAATATCATTTTCATACCATCTAGGAAAAAGGCGAGACTTTCATTTTTCAGAGCAGGGGGGGTGAACAGGTGGTTCTTGAGCTGCATGCGGCTCTCTGTGTTTTATATATTTTCTACATTCCCTACTTTCACAACCATAAGGTGAAAGTCCTACATTTTCTCCAAAATGTACTGAATGTGTTGCTGTGTGACTTCGGTAAAGAGGACCTAGAAGAGAACAGCATGAGAAGGAGGGAAGTGAGGACGTGAAAGAAAACCCCCCCATAGTACAACAGAACAACTTTGGAAACCCTGGAAATGCAAAGAGACACGATTTTGAAGCATAGTTTAAACTGCAGCCATCAGCTACGCGGAGGAACACGGGAATCCAGCAGCTGCAGTTCGGTTAAGTTAGAAAGATCTTCACAGATTGGGATTAACTCTTCTGCTAAACGTTCAAATGTGTCAGCAAGTATCTCAATCCTTTTCTATTTACACAGAGAGTGAACTACAAATGCATTTTAAAAGAAAAAAGATCGTTTTCTTTGCCTTTTAATCAAAATTGTTCCCTTCAAGCTGTGAATGCAGACATGCAGCGAGCCGGCTGCCAAGCAATGCCAAAGAAGAGTTCTTGAGACTGGAAGTCTGAATCTGTGAAGATCTTTCTAACTTTATCGAACTCAACTGCCAAAAAATTTAAAATAATGAATCTGTAGCAGGATGAGTTAATTGGGTGTAGGCACTTCCATCCTGGTGCTGCTAATGAGCCCCAGGCCCCCTTTGTAGCGGGACTGAGCTGGCTTCTGCTCATTCCTGCCTGAGACTGCCTTCCTGGGTTCCTGCATCTGTCAGTGCAGGTATGGTAGCTGGTCTTTCTGCCTGTGCAATCCCCCCCCCCCTCAGTTTTGCTGCATTTGTGGTGTCCTTTGTTTTGTTTTAGTGCAGTGGATGAGTGGATGTCACCACTCCATGTCATACAGCGGGTTGGCTTGTGACTGGAGTGGAGGTGAAATGGGATTGGAGCGCATCGCTCCTGTTCCTCCTTGTGATATCCCCCACTGCCTGGTGTGTGTGTGTGCTTCTTCGCCCTGCATGTCCTCTGGTTGCGGAGGTAACGTCTTCTGGTTTGCCTCCACAGGGTTGTTTGGTGGAACCCGCTGCTGCTGCTGGGACAGATTTTTGGTCCTTTTGTGGTAGTGTTTCCGTAGGTGTTCTTCACGGGTCCCCCCCATCCACTCTAGTGGTCCGACGAGTGAGTCGCTGACAGCGGCGTCTGCTCCCCCCACCTCTCCTGCGGCTGACCACGTGACAGTGCAGGTGCTCCTGGGAGTTGGAGGCCCGTAGTGACTTGTGCACACCTACCACTTCCTGGACTCTGGTACACAAACTGTGGGAATTCACTTGTTTGTTGTGTTTGCTTGCTTGCACCATATACTCCTGCATGTTAACTGGGTATTTTGTTCTGTTTTCAGTTTTGTTTATGTGTCCCAGTTCTATTTACAGGTGGCCTTGAGGCCCTTAATGTTTTTATTTGTTTTAATCTGGTTTTACTGTTTTTAATTATTTATATTAAAAACATTGTTTAAGTTGGAACCACGTCTCCACCTGGTTGAATCCTTAATTCTTTTTTTTTTTTTAGTGTGCCCGAACCGCTCGTGTTACCACAAATCCATGGTTCTGGCAAACCAACTCCGACAAGACAAGAAGACGCAGCTGAGTTTCTGCAGAAACGAGGCGATGCCTGCTGGAAGATCAACTCGAGGCTGAGCGCAGCAGCTTCCAGCAGATGACCGTGAACAGTCGTCCATCCTACTGGGACGGGCCGAGTTACGCCACACTTTTGGACTGTAGGACTTAAGGTGGGGCTGATGGGTCTGCTTGTTCTTTGGAGCCGCACAGAAACGAGACGGACTCTGACGATGAGGAAAGTGAAGCTGGTGTGTTTGATAGAAACGTAGCCCAGCTGTTCATTTCAGATGCAAAAGATGAGGACTTTGATGGATTTTTGGATGCTGATGACTGAAAAAGTAAATCCAAATCAATGCCCTTCCTAAATCCCAACCAACCTTTTAAAACATGTTTTAGAAAGAAAGAAAGTGCTACTTTCTGTCACACCCCTAGGTGTGCGAAATTTGTTCTCCGCATTTGACCCATCCCCTGGGGGGAGCGGTGAGCTGCAGACGAGCCGTGCCCGGGAGGCAGTAGCGTTAAGGGTCTAGCCTTGGAAACACTTAAAATACGTGCAGGCAACGGAGTAATGTGCATCTCGGCTGCACGCATTACATGCGGCCAACGTGAATTTCCATCGGTTTTTGTGCTTGATTGCACATATATACAATGACTAAAAATATAAATGCAACACTTTTGTTATTGCTCCCATTTTTTATGGTATGAACTCAAAGATGTGAAACATTTTCCACATACACTAAATAACCAGTTCTCTGACATGTTGTTCACAAATCTGTCTAAATCTGTGATAGTGGGCACTTCTCCTTTGCCAAGACAATCCATCCCACCTCACAGGTGTGCCATATCAAGATGCTGATTAGACAGCATGATTATTGCACAGGTGTGCCTCAGACTGGCCACGAGAAAAGGCCACTCTGAAATCTTCCGTTTTGTTTTATTGAGGGGGTCAGGGGACTCAGACAACCAGTCAGTATCTGGTGTGACCACCATTTGCCTCATGAAGTGCGACACATCTCCTTCACATAGAGTTGATCAGGTTGTCTATTGTGGCCTGTGGAATGTTGGTCCACTCTTCTTCAATGGTTGTGCGAAGTTGCTGGATATTGGCAGGAACTGGAACACGCTGTGGTATACGCCGATCCAGAGCATCCCAAACATGCTCAATGGGTGACATGTCCGGTGAGTATGCTGGCCATGCAAGAACTGGGATGTTTTCAGCTTCCAAGAATTGTGTACAGATCCTTGCAACATGGGGCCGTGCATTATCATGCTGCAACATGAGGCGATGTTGTTGGATGTACGGCACAACAATGGGCCCCAGGATCTCGTCACGCTATCTCTAAGCATTCAAAATGCCATCAATGAAATGCACCTGTGTTCTTCGCCCATAACAGATGCCTGCCCATACCATAACCCCACCACCGCCATGGGCTACTCGATTCACAACATTGACATCAGAAAACCGCTCACCCACACGACGCCACACACGCTGTCTGCCATCTGCCCTGAACAGTGTAAACCGGGATTTATCCGTGAAGAGAACACCTCTCCAACGTGCCAGACGCCATCGCATGTGAGCATTTGCCCACTGAAGTCGGTTACGACGACGAACTGGAGTGAGGTCGAGACCTCGATGAGGACGACGAGCATGCAGATGAGCTTCCCTGAGACGGTTTCTGACAGTTTGTGCAGAAATTCTGTGGTTATGCAAACCGATTGTTTCAGCAGCTGTCCGAGTGGCTGGTCTCAGACGATCTTGGAGGTGGACATGCTGGATGTGGAGGTCTTGGGCTGGTGTGGTTACACGTGGTCTGTGGTTGTGAGGCCGGTTGGATGTGCTGCCAAATTCTCGGAAACGCCTTTGGAGACGGCTTATGGTGGAGAAATGAACATTCAATTCCCTAGCAACAGCTCTGGTGGACATTCCTGCTACCAGCATGCCAATTGCACGCCCTCTCAAAACTTGCGACATCTGTGACATTGTGTTGTGTGATACAACTGAAGATTTCAGAGTGACCTTTTCTTGTGGCCAGTCTAAGGCACACCTGTGCAATAATCATGCTGTCTAATCAGCATCTTGATATGGCACACCTGTGAGGTGGGATGGATTGTCTTGGCAAAGGAGAAGTGCCCACTATCACAGATTTAGACAGATTTGTGAACAACATGTCAGAGAACTGGTTATTTAGTGTATGTGGAAAATGTTTCACATCTTTGAGTTCATACCATAAAAAATGGGAGCAATAACAAAAGTGTTGTATTTATATTTTTGATCAGTGTAAATGCAATTAACCGCCTTTAAGATATGTACAATCGTGCTTTAAAATTTTTTTATTTTAAATGCTCCCTTTTATGTATGGCCACAGGAGAAAAAAAGGCAGCCTGAATAAAGCTGCTGACTGTAACGTTAGTTGTCTCTTGGAAATAAAATTTAACTTGTGAAATGTACCTGTCATTTATTGTTCAATAGTTTACTGTTAAATGTAAAATTATATCACTAGATAAAATATATAATATATTACACCCAGATATTCTGTATGTAATAACTCTTTTAGCTCGGTTCACACATAACTTAAGGAGTGCATAGTCTCAGGTCGGTTAAACGTGGAAAGTAAAACCCCTGACCCCATGCTAGACATCTAAACATGGTCCCACAGGCACAATTTAAAGGCATTGTGATGCTACAGTCATATAGCATCACAAATATAGATAAAAAACATTTCAAGAAAAACGGCAAACAGTCGGATTTATTGCTCCTCAAAACACTCATACAACTTTAATTTCTGAACATCCATCATTTCTGCAAAAAATGCTTCACAGTCACTTCTTAACTGCAAGGAGAAAATGAAAGGCTTCCTCAGTCCCATGACTCTCTTCATCTTCTCTCATGAAGTTCCAGTTTTGGAGTTCGTTGAGTATGCCCTTTTGTTCTCTTTCGTCCATCTTGACAACATCAGGCAGGGAATATCTTTCTTGAAAGGACTGAGTTCTACACCATTTGGCTGCCTGAATGGTGTCGTGCAGTACAGCATCTTCTTCCTGCAAAAAGGTAGATAAATAAATAAATACTGGAGATGGCACAAAATAGTAAGTTAAGAAGGCTACAAACATTCCTCCCTGTCCCACTGCTTGGTCTTCATGTCACCTTCCACTACAAAGGGAATAGAAGGAAAATGAAAATACAGAAATTACACCAAAAAAAAAAAAATCATGGACATCCCACCTCTTAAACCTTTACAATAAATACATTCATTCATCTTCCGTTTATTCCCTTTCGGGGTCACATGGCTGCTGGAGCCTATCCCGGCAACTTGAGGGCGAAGGCAGGGGACACCTTGGACAGGTCGCCAGTCTGTCACTGGGTGTCCACAATCACACCTAGGGACATATAATAACTACAATATCATATTATATTTGAAGGGGCATCTCAGGACACCCAAAGTAATTTAACAGAGGATGCAAGCATGCCTGGAAAAACTATGTTTGTGTGTACAACAGCTCTACCTTCAATGGTACCTGATGAAATGGCTAAAGAACGCATCTTTTTCAGTGAAGCATCTTCTTCATCCTGAAATTGGCAGAGGGATTAACAATAGCCTTCAAAGAAGTGCTTAAATATGTCCAAAATTAATTAAATGACCTCCTCTCACCTCCCGCCGCCTTTTTCTGGCCTGCATTCTTTCCTCTTTAGACCTTGGTGAATCAATGACAATGAATGTTCTCTATTAAAATGTCAATAAAAGTCAATCCATAGGGGTTTCAGTAAAGCCTGTAGTAAAAACAAGTATTTTAAAAGTGTGATTGTCATGTTTGGCTGAAGCGTGAACAGACCCAAACGCTGGAACCCAGGAAGACACGCACAGAGCTTGGTGATAAAGGATTTATTAAAGTCTGTGGAGGTAGCAATGAGTCTGTGGAGTCGTCAACAGAGAGGAGGACTGCGAGGCGTGGATATAAAGGTGAGTCTTTCTTCTGTGATGAGATTGAGCGGGGATTTTTGAGAAGTTGAGGAGTTTGGGGCTGGGAGCAACGTGGCTTGGCGTAGAATGTGGTCGTGGCTTCATAGTGGAAGAGAGATGGTTGGAGTGGTGGCTTGGTTGGAGGTTCAGACAGGCAAGGTGGACTTGAAGATGTGGAGCTTGTGATTGAACCCAGGTTGGCACTTGAGGAATAGATGTCCTGTAGGCAGATCGAAAACTTGGATGAGAGTAATTGCGAGACAAGATTAGCTTTAGGAAACGAGATAACGTGACCAGTTACTGCACCATAGAGGGCAACGAACTGGTGACGAATACTGGAATGAGGCCCTCATAGATACAGGACAGGAGATGAGGTAAGGGCCAACAGCTGGGTTCAATCTGTGAAGGAAGCAGAGAGGGGAGGGGGAAGGAGAGGACTCCCGGAGGTACCATGACAGTGATCATATAAAGAAGACATTGGAAAGTAGCTTATCAGAAGAAGACACCATCCTCTTATTTTCTGCATGTTTTCCTTTGAAGAAATAAATAAACAGTAGGACTATTTGTCCCAGGACCAAAAGTGCCTTGAATTCACTCAACACAAACTGATCACAATTTGAACATATCGCTCACTGAAATCACATTTGTCCCCCACTGTTACCTAAATGAAATAATCCTGCCCGTCTCTGTTGCTGTATCGATGTTTGTCTGCGCAATCCTTGTACCTTCCCGGTAGCAGTCCAAACATTCCATTCAACAGTCAAGTTTGTACAATCTAATTTTCTAAGTTTTGTTTTATAAATCTGCTTAAATCAAATAATATTTTGACAACCTTTTAACTCATTCACTCATTTTTACCCCTAGACACACTTTTGCTTTAGTGTTGTTCAAGCAAACTGTTGTTTGAAATTAAATCTTCACCTGTGATTTTCATCTCCTGTAGTCAAGATGAAAAGCTTTTGTTAGTCTTCGGGTGAAACTCTGTTTCTTGCTTTAAACATAACTAATGAGGCCTGCAATTCAATTACATATTTACGTTTTAGTAGATCTGACTTAATGAAAAGTTCATTTGTATGATCTCTGAATATAACTTTGTGAATAATATTGTAGTGAGGTTCATTTCCATGTTGGGTCTGCTGCTAGGAGCTGGCGGCACAGGGAATTGTGGGATACAATCCCCTCTGCTTGCTCTGGTCAAAATAGGGTTGATCACGGGTGTTTCTTTTTGCCCACGTGTCCTTTCATCTGGCAGTCTTGTTGTTTCACCCTTAGCTATTTCTTCCTGTTATGTTTACTTTTTTTGCACCATGAGTGTGGGAAGGGGAGAGGATGATGACACCCCATCATTCCTCATAATACACCTCACTACCTCCTTTATTAGAGCATTGTTACAATAAAAATGACAAACCTACAATTTGCGAGTGACGCACGCTGCAACATCCATCTGTACATGTGCTTATTAGTTCCTCATTATTTTTTTTTTTTTTTTTTTTTTTTTTTGAGTGAACTTTATTTCGGTTAGGTTAAACAAACAAACCTAAAAACATCAACATAAACATTGACACTGATTAATGTCAACATAAACATTGAAATAATAATAATAATAATAATAATAATAAATAAATAAAAATAACATAAACATTGAACAACATTAACCGAAAAAGGTGTTGGGTGAAGCCAAGGCTTATTTCCCCAACCCTGAATACAAACATCACATCTACCTACTAATTGTTAGAACCTTAAATCAGAGAAGAAAAAAAAAAAAGAAGAGGAAAAAACAAAACAAAAAACAAAACAAACACTTCTCAAAATGACCTCACAACCACCAAAGTCTCTCAGTCCAGAAGGTATTTTTGAAACATTTTAACTTTATACATTTTCTTAAACTGAAATATGGAGTTTGCATTTTTCAGTTCGTCTGGTAATAAATTCCACATGTTGACCCCCTGAACAAAAATACTATTCCTTAATGCATTAGTTCTGACCAATTTCTTTTTAAACATATCTTTACCTCGAAAATCATAATTATCAACCTTTATTTCGAACAAACTCAGTATTTTGGCGGGTACACATTGTTTTTTAACTTTAAACATAAAAATTCCAGTACTAAGATCTACTAAATCAAAAAATTTAATTGCCCTTAATTTAGGAAATATTTGTTTTGTGCATTGATTGTATGAGGAGTGGTTTACAATTCTAATTGCTTTTTTTTGCAGAATAAAAATGGGTTTTGTATTTGACTTATAACTATGCCCCCAGATTTCTAAACAATAGGTCAAATAAGGAATTATGAGGGAACAATATAGAATGTACAATGTAGCTGTGTTTAAAAAATATTTGACTTTATGTAGGATGGCTAATGATTTGGACAATTTAGAGAGAACATAAGTTATGTGTGGTTTCCATGATAATGTTTGATTTAAAATTACTCCCAGAAATTTTATTTCATTTACTCTTTCAAGAACAACATCCTCAATTTTTAACTCAGAGATGTTTTCCTGTTTTCTATAGCCAAATATAATGTACTTGGTTTTATTTTTATTTAAAGACAGTTTGTTTGAATCGAACCATTGTTTGATTATGGATAATTCTTTTGTTATGTCTGAAAGAAGCTTTTCCAAGTTATCTCCTGATAAATACAAAGTAGTGTCGTCAGCATATAAAACACAATTTAACAAATCAGAAACTTTACAAAGGTCGTTTATGTATAAAATAAATAATATGGGACCCAATAGGGACCCCTGGGGTACTCCACATGTAACAGGACACATATCAGATTTTTCGTTATTGAAATAAACATACTGACATCTGTTAATAAGATAACTTTCTAACCAAGAATATGCTATTCCTCTAAAACCATATTTCTGTAACCTACTAAGTAACATAGTGTGATTTAATGTATCAAATGCTTTTTGAAGATCAACAAAAACGCCTACAGTAAATTTCTTCTTCTCTATCGAGGAAGAAATATGATCAACCAGCTGCATTATCGCCATTGAAGTAGATCTACCAGCCCTAAAACCATATTGATCCTCATGCAATAAATTAAACTTTCCAATAAAATTGTTCATTCTTTTAACAAAAAGTTTTTCTAATATCTTGGAGAATTGGGATAATAATGAAATTGGTCTGTAATTTGTAAATATATGGCGATCTCCATTTTTAAAAATGGGAATAATTTTTGCTATTTTCATGTTATTTGGAAAAATGCCCTCCCTAAAAGACATGTTAAATATATGAGTTAGTGGTTCAACAATGAGCTCAATTGTGTTTTTAATTAATGACATATCAATGTCGTTACAATCTTTGGATCTTTTATTTTGAAATGTTCTTACAATTTCTAGTATTTCATTTGAACTAACCTCAGACAGAAACATTGAAAACTTGTTTGATTGGATACTAAGTTCTTTCAACTTCTTTATTGGCTCTTTTATTTCCATTGCAAGTTTATTTCCAACATTAGCAAAGTATTCATTTAATTCATTTGCAATAAGCATTGGGTTTCTGATATGAATATCATCTTTTTTAAAATAACTTGGATACTCTTGTTTCTTATTGTTTTTTTTGGTTAATTTGTTTATTATTTTCCAAGTCTCTTGCTTGTGTAATTTGTGTTGCTCAATTAACTTATGATAATACTGTTTTTTAGAATTTCTTATTATATTCACCAATTTATTTTTATAATTTTTATATCTATTTTCTGCTTCTTCACTTTTTTCTTTTACAAACTGTCTGTATAGTGCATTTTTCTTTTTACAAGCCTTTTCAATACCTTTGGTTATCCAAGGCTTTTCATTATTTTTTTTATGACTAATTTTAATCATTAACAAACAATATACTTATATAGCATGCTGAATACGTTGTTACAGCTTTCACGTTAGCTTCAGATCGATGCTGCAGATGCTGATTAAATAGCATGATTATTGCACAGGTGTGCCTTAGACTGGCCACAAGAAAAGGCCACCCTGAAATCTTCAGTTGTATCACACAGCACAATGCCACAGATGTCGCAAGTTTTGAGGGAGCGTGCAATTGGCATGCTGACAGCAGGAATGTCCACCAGAGCTGTTGCTAGGGAATTGAATGTCCATTTCCCACCATAAGCCGTCTCCAAAGGCGTTCTGGGAGAAATCAGGTGCATTCAAATAGACTGTGAAAATGCATTCTTGCATTATTTTGTGTATTCAGAAAATGTTTCATATCTTTGAGTTCATACCATAAAAAATGGGAGCAATGAATATGAATATGAATAACTTGACAATGATAAATGGTTGCTATGTTATCAATTATAAACTGTAATGTTTCTATAAAAAATGTATGAATACAGGTTTTTCTTCTGAAAGGTTTTTGTATGAATTTATTGGAACCATAACACCTTTGTTACCATTTGGGTGAGTTAAACAGAAGTTGCCAACATTATTTACAAGTGCAGAACTAACATGTAATGTAGGAGAACTTCCGGGATCGCTTGAAGCTGTGACGCGGATCTGTTCAAGACCTGGTGGAAATAAGATGATGTCATCCTAGGAAACTAAAACAAACAAGCGGCATATCTTTTTCTCCCCCCTTCTTTTTTTCTTTTTTGGGATAAAGTGTCATTTTTTTCCCGGATTTACTCCGTCCTGGAGAGCTGCAGCAGCCAGGAGGACCTGGACAGCCTGACGCGCCACATCAACGAGCAATACAAGCACTTCGTCATGGGAAAAACCCCTCAGTCAGCCAAGCCAGCCGCCCCCTCCAAGCGGAGCCGTCCCAAAGAATCACCGGGAGCTTCTCCACCGAAGACAGAGTTTGAAACCAATGCGTGGGATTTGCTTCTTAGCATCGATGCTAAGCTATCCAGCTTCGACAGCCATCTCTCCCTCCTGGGGGTTCTTCACCGGGACTTTAAAGAGATCAAGGACGCTCTAGAATTTTCCATAAAAGCAAGTGAAAAGCCTTACCGTGGAGAACTCAGGGCTGAGAGAGTCGGTAAGTTCTCTCTCTGATGAAATGAGCCGACTCTCTGAAGAAAATAAGAAGATCAAAGAGTCCATTCTGGATCTTCAGTCAAGATCTATGAGAGATAACCTGGTGGTCATGGGAATACCAGAAACGCCAGAAGAAAACGCAGAAGAAAAAATAAAAAAACTTTATTCAAACCCAGCTAAAGCTCCCAGAGGAAAAAGTTAAATCCATAAGCTTTCACCGTGTGCATCGCATGGGAGCAGCGAGACCTGGGAATCGCAGGCCCAGACCCATCGTGGCCAAGTTCGTGCTCCACAAAGAGAAGGAAGAGGTGAGGCGCCGTGGCAGGGAGCTCCGGGGGACCGACTTCAGGATGGATGATCAGTTCCCCAATGAAATCTCGGAGCGTCGTAGGATCTTGTTCCCCATCAGAAGGAAGTTTCTGAGTGAAAGGGCCGGGATGGTGGGGCTGGACCCCCTGCCCTTCCGTTCTGGCACCGGGACCCTTCCTTGCTGGCTGTCTCTCTGCGCTGCGGGGCTCTCGCCTTTATCTGCGGCAGGTTTGCCACCTCCTGGCTGGGGAGGGGGGCGCCTACCGCGGCCGGTCGCTCGGGGGAGCCTTCTTGTGCCCATCTGCCTGCTCCTTCCTGCTCCCACCCAACAAACAAACAGGCACATGGGGCTCCGGGAAGTGGATGGGGGGTTATGCTGGCGGGGCTCACTGGGGGGGTAACTCTCTGGGGTCGCATCGGCGCCCGCCCTCCATCCTGCTTTTACTTGCATATTAGACAACCTGATTCATCTAGGGCCTTGCAGGGAGGGTCTGGTGGAGGGAGGGATGGTGAAACATCCGTGCTCATCTTTCACTGGCCCCCCCCACAATTTTAACTCCCACTTTAGACAGACACACTGCATGTTAGCAGCACATACACAGCAAGTACACACCACACAGAGGGATCCCGGAGTGGGGGGGCTCTGTGGCTTTGCAGCGGTGGGGCCCCCACACTGGAGACCTCCTATTTTACCTGCAGCACACACACAGCACTCCCACACCTCCATACATGGGTGGGGTCGGGGGGGGCGGTCTTCTTCCGCCTGTTCCTCTCAGGGCGGCCGGGCTTATGGGTATCCTGTCAGCTGCTGTGATGGTCGGGGATACGGCGCTGGGGGTCGGTCAGCCGGAGGGGGTTACTGCGTGGCGGCGGGGGTTGGGGGGCAACCAGAAGATTGTGAGTATGTGTGAGAGAGGGCATGGGTGGACGGACCTGGGGGCTGGCTCGCTGGGATCCTCTGGGGCTTCCCTCCCCTTCACAGAGGGGGGAGGGCATTGAGGGGGGGTTTGGGAGGAGGGGTCAGATAATATGGCGGGGGAGGAGGGTTGTAGTGGGTTGGGTTATGGGGGGTGGCTGTGGGTGCGTGGTGATCTCTGGGTTGTTCAGGTCGGGTGCCGGGGCTGGCTTGCGGAGACGGGGCGCCGGTCGGGTGGTGGGCGGCTCATGGGTTCTGGGGGCCCTGGCCTCGTCCTTGGCCTGTGTCTCGGCGTCCGGCGGCCCCCATGGCTGCCACCTGGTACGGCTAAGCGCTCCTGTCCTGTGGCCTGGGGTCCGGACGCCAGGTTCGCTTATGCCTTATGGGCGTCGGGGGGACCCCTGTTGGGGGGCCTTCTCTGCACCTGGCTGGGTGGGTGGGCGATCCTCTTCCCCCCCTCCTGGGCTGCCTGGGTCCGGATGCCTGGGGGGCTCCTGGCCTGGGGGTCTCTCCCCCCCTCTCCTGGTCTGGCTGGAGAGGATCTGGTTCCCCTTCTGAACACACGGTTCACTTCGGCAGCATGCATGTATCTCCACTCCCACATGCACGTGCACGTGCACACTGCCACACTGCTCCCTGTCTGCTTCATCCCCCCTCCTAACCCACTATCATGTAGGGGTGTGCCAAAATATCGATATGGTGATATATCGCGATATTTAGTCCCGCGATCGATTATCGATACGTCTTCATCAAGTATCGACCTTTTATTTACATTTAAAAAACCCTGTAAAACGTTATATTAACCATCCTTTGGTAAGACAATTCCTTGGAGGGTCGATAGGGGGCGCTCGTTGCGAGATTGGCTGTTGCGGGCGGACGAAGAAGAACACACATTCAAACAAAGATGGCGGAGCGGGAAAACAATGAGAGGCGACGGCAGTAAGTTAAAAGACGCGCCGGCAGCATTGAAGCTGCATTACCCGGAGTTGTGTAAGAAAGCTGTGGCTGTTGCTGGCCTGAAGCCAACACAGCCCGACGCGGATACTTTTTTTCAGACGAAGCTACCGCCGTCTTCTGAGAGACAGAGCAGCGGCAATAACAAACGGAAAACGGTCCCTGCAGCGCGGTGGAGAACGAGGGATTTGGGTTTTTATTGAATGCAGTAGAGCCACGCTTTGACATTCCCTCTCGGAAATACTGAAAAAAGGATCCCTGTACTGTATGTCCAGACCAGAGCCACGGCTGAGATGGAAACGGAAGAAAGAGAGGCATCCCTGCCCTTAGACCCCCCCTTCTCCTCTGATGCTAAAAAGCCTGTGGTTCTCCAGAAAAACATAAACATAAACATACATCACATGCAGCTTTACCCAAACGTGTTGTTCACAAAGACGTTAACTTTTAGATGCCCTTTAAGTTTTTTATGTATTTTATCCCTGGTAATTTATTTTGAAAGCAGTTTATGTCTTAAATAACTTAAATGAAAGTTCCAAGCTACTTGATTTTGATTTTTCTGTGAGAATTATATTTTTGTTTACACCACATTTACACTAAATGGTGTCATTTATTTTTTAACAAAGACAATATAATTTGTTCACAGAATAAATATCTGATTTACAGCTATTTTTTCAATTAAGCGATGGCTATGGTTTTGTTTTTCAAAAGTTAATACCAATGTGTCTGGCAGCTACTTGACTCGTTCATTTTTTATCCTTTTTACAGCAATTTTGTACTAAATAATGGCACTGCTGTTCATGTTCACTATTGTTTAAACTGAATTTTACAGATATTTCCAAATGAAAATTGTCATTGTTTGTCAAAGACAGAGTATTACTGATTTCAGCAATGTTACACAAAAGTCTGTTATTCATTACACCAAATAGGACACAAGTTGTTTATTGTCATGGTGTTTAAAAAATAAAAAATAAATGGGGAAATATTTTCCAAAAAGCTGTTTTTAAAAGTTCTTCTTTCTTAAAGTTTGATATATCGTGAGTTGTTAGAGACGAGATATATCGATTATCCCATTATCGCCATATCGTGATAGTATCGTTATCGTGAGCAAAGTATCGTTATCGTATCGTATCGTGAGGTACCCAGTGATTCCCAGCCCTACTATCATGTAATGCCAGAGATTGAATATTTCAAGAGGATACAAATAAATCATATCACGAAAATTTACTTGATTTCATACTTTTGATCTTATATTACTATCATTTGATGCATCTGTAATGGAAATACTAAAAATTAAAAGTAAGTAACAACATAATGAGAAAAAATGTGTTTCATTATACATATTTCTTTAAATTTCACAGAAGAAATAAGAGGCCGGGATAGGCTGCAGCAGCCCTGTGACCCCAAAACGGGTTCAGAAGATGAATACAAAATAAGAAATAAAGTCAAATTAGAAGGAAAAGGTATGTCAGTTATCTGCAGGTATTCTCAGATTGTACTATTGAACATATAAATAAGAAAAAAAAACGACAAAATAAAAAAAATGAAGATCACTTGACAGCAGTGATGGCAACAAATAATAATAATAATGATGGATTGGATTTTTTCTGCGCTTTTCCAGACGCTCAAAGCGCTTACATTGTGTCCATTATTCATTCACTCCTCATTCATACTTGGTGATGGTAGCTACTGATGTAGCCACAGCTGCCCCAGGGCAGACTGACAGAGGCGTGGCTGCCATTTCGCGCCTACGGCCCCTCTGACCATCACCGGGACCATTCATACACATTCACACACCAGGGGGGTATTCCAGAAAGCAGGTTATGCTAGCTCCCACGGTAAGTTTGAGGCTAAGGAAGTTGATAACCTCAGCTTTCGGTTCCAGAAATGGAAATACGTCTCAGGGTAGGTCAAGTTGCCATGGCAACTCATGCTCTGAACATAACCTGGTCCGGAGCAGGTTTAGTTGAAGCTTAGTTTGTTTTGAGAGAGGTGCAGCAGCATGGCGTGTCCATTTGAAGATGATTTAGTGGATGAAGAAGCTCAGATAATACTTTTTCCACAGTGAGAGGCTGATAAGACCACGTTTGGATGTTGGAAAGATAAACTTGTTTACTTTGATCTAACTTAATTATTTGCTTCAGTTAAGAGAAATCATTTTTGTGTTAAGTCACCTTAAAAATAACACATAGTTTTCAGACAATTATTTTCCTTTCATTCAAATTAATTCAATTAAGTAGGTGTAACTTTGGTGCTGCTGTTAGATCGGCACCGCAAGGGATTCTGGGATATCATTCCCTTTGCCTGTCTGGACAGATTTGGGTTAAAGTGTGGCTTTTTGACTAAAAAAGTGTCGCGCTTTCTTTTTTTTCCCCACGCGTTTCCATGGTGACTCCAGAAATCGGCGATGTATTGAGAATGTCTTTATGTACACGACGTGCACGTGCGTAAACCCAGGGTTATCAAGTCGAGCGTAATTACGCTAACTCATATCCGATTTTCTGGAACCAACATACCCAGAGTAAGCAAGTTCAGGCGGATTTCAGCCAGAGTTCAGGCTTAAAGTCAGGATAGTTTAAACATGCTTCCTGGAATACCCCCCAGTGGAGCCACACTGGAGGCAGGGAGGGTGAAGTGTCTTGCCCAAGGACACAACAACATTTGGCTGGTGGGAGCGGGAATCGAACTGTCGACCCTTTGATCATTGGACAACCCGCTCAACCACCTAAGCCACTGTCACCCCAACAAACAAAAAAACAAAAGTTAGCTAAAGTGGATAAAATAGAACAGAATGAGATAAAACTGGATTGATTCCATAACAGTGAAATTATTTTGTTTCCATAGCTCCAATAAACACAACAGATAAATAAAAAAGTCTAGCATCTGATGGAGGAAATCTCAGCAACAGGACTTCTTTTCTGCATGACGTGTAGCTGACTCCACAGTCAGGGATGTGAAGGGCCAGTTCTGGATCCTCCAAAGCGATGACATCACTGTCAATCTGCACAAAAGAAAAATAGTTTTAAAAAATAATAAATGCGTTTTATTTGATGTCACAGGGAACATGTCAGCAGGTAGTTTGTGACTGCTTGCACAAATTGCTGATGGTGAATGAAGGACACCTGTGTGGGAGGGCGTGGTCACACACAGAGCAGGGAGGCTGCTATTCTCTTATAGAGCACCAGTGCGCGGCCGGAGAGAGGCAGGAGGAGGATTGTTGGAGAGTGCGTGTGGGGTTCCAGACGCTTGGACACAGCCTGCAGCAAGAGAACTGTTGGAGCCAGCGTGTGGAGCCTGTGCCATTTGAGTTTGGCCTGCTGTCGGAGCCAGAGACGCGAGCTCCACGACACTTGGACGCAACCTGCAAGGTGCAGGCAGGAGGAAGGCTTGGAGCCGGAGGTGCGCAATTCACGACGCGGAGGCGGCAGAACACTGGCCACAGCCACCACAGGTCTTCATCGGGGCGTGGACCAGCAAATTCGCTCACGTGGAGGAGGAGGGAGGCAGCACACCCTCGGGAAGATCGCACACTGCCATTTGGAGACGCAGAGGGGTGAACGGGCTTCACTCCTCTTAAAGTTAAGTGTGCTAGTTACACCCCGGGATTCTATGAACAGCCTGTTCAGTCACCAGTGGATTTTAATTGGGTTTTATATGGATTGACTTTTAACACTTTTGCATGAATGTTTTTGTGCTTTTAAAAACTATTTGTGGGTTTGCCTTGTTTTTATTGCATGTGTACTGGTGGCTTGGAGTGCAGGCCTGCTCGTGAAGGTGGAAACTTGGACAATAGCATCATATGGACAACTACCACCACTGTTCTCCTAAAGACTCCTGATGCGACGGCTTTACATGTGTTTTATGTCATTCTTGTCGTCTTCAGTTTTTATCATTCCTGGTTTTAACTATTTTATTAAAACCTTTTAACTGGAGCAACTGGCAAACTCCCCAGAGGATCCCTAAAATTTTTTGATTGCTCTGGGGCTTCACCCCCACCCCTCTGACAAACATATAGGAAAAAAAACCAAGTCCAGTAATATTTTCAGAAGCGTAAATAAAAAGTAATAAATGGAGCTTCTTTCTTTCTTGCACTGCATGCTGGGAGATTGGTGGTGGCGGCTGCATGGACGGTGTGGGTGAGTGAGTTTGAGAGTTTGACAGAAAGTTTGTGTGGTTCAGTGCTCTTTTTTTCGGTTTCTATTTGGAGTGATTTACTGAATTTAAGTGACTTTCACTGGTGAGTTTGGGCGATCAGCGGTTCACCCGCCTCGCCGGGATGGCGTCTCGACGCCGTCCTTGTCCCTGAGGCATGGGGTCCGCGTCCAGCCCGACCTGCAGGTGTCTGTGGAGACAATTCTCCTTGCTGTGGGGGACTTAGTTGGTCACACTAACATCACTTATGCTTCCCGAATGAACAAAGGAGTGATTGTTTTTCTGACGGAGGAGCGTTTAGTGTCTGATTTGATCGCGTGTGGCGTCACTGTGGGGGGGGGGGGTTCCTGCAGGTGTCCCCGCTTGCGGTCCCGTCGACGCGGGTCATTGTTTCAGGTGTTCCCCCGTTCATTCCCAACGAAGCTCTAGAGAAGGAGCTGCAGCGTTATGGGAAGTTTGCCAGCGGTTTCCGAACTGTGGGTTTAGGATGCAGGAGTGAGAAACTGACGCATGCGCAGTCCTTCCGCAGACAGGTGTTCATGTTTCTGAGCTCTTCTGCTCAGACTCTGGATGTGTCCTTCCACGTGAAACATGGGGATGGCAACTATTTGGTCTATGCCATCACGGGGAATCTGACGTGCTTTGAGTGCGGAAACACTGGGCATAAGCGCACCGCCTGCCCTCACAGGGCGGCTGAAGGGCAGCCTGATGAGGCCGCTCCGGTGGAGCAGGGGCTCGCCGCTGCGGACTCGGTGGGTGTGGGGGGCCCTGCCCTTCTAACTGATACAGATCCTGGTGACGGTTGCAGCTCTGAAGCTGCTCAGAGCAGCACTTGTGAGGTTAATGTTAGAGACATTAATGTTGCTCCTGCCTCACAGCTTCAGGAGGAGTCTGAAGGTGGTGAGAGTGTTGGGATGGAGAATGTTGGCGGTGTTTCTGACCGCTCTAATTGTGATAAAATGGGCACAGGGGTGACAGAGGAATGGGTTGAGTGTACAGATGGACAGTCTGCTGTTACTGGTGATTGTTCTGGTGTGATTCCTCCTCCTGTCACCACAGACATGGAGCTGGATTCGGACTCTGACTGTGTATCTCTGGCCGAGTCCCAGATATCGTCAGAGGATCTTTATTCACTTGAGGAAATTAATCACTTCCCGGATGATTCGTTTGGTAGACCAGTCAAGGTGGCTGATTATTTTCCAGATTTGGAGAAGTTCATTCTTACGTCACTAACTTTGCAGAAATTGGTTGACTTTAATACACTTGATGAGAAGAAACGGTTCAGATTAAAGAAACAGGTGACTACCGTTTGCAAACAGTTGAAGGCTTTGAAGGGTAAAAGCTCCAGAAGGTTGAAAATGAGGAAAAAGGTTGAAACACTGACGTAGTTATGACTGTGTGTGTGTGGATGATCCTTTTACTGTTATTTCCTTCCCTTTTCCTCCCTCACTCTATGTTTACAGTTAAGGCAGGCTCTTTAAACATTAATGGTGGGAGGGATCCGGAAAAGAGGGCGATTCTTAAAGGTATTTTTGAAGATAAGTCTTTGGATATTTTGTTTTTACAGGAGACACATAGTGATGTGACAATTGAGGCAGAATGGGCTTTGTGGTGGAGGGGTCAGTCTTTTTTTTCACATGGTACAGTTTTCTCTGCTGGGGTGACAATTCTTTTTTCGCCTAGGCTGAGTTTTAATATCTTATCCGTCAGTGAGGTGGCCGCAGGCAGGTTCCTTGCTGTGAGGGTTGAACTGAACGGGTTTAACTTTTGTTTGATTAAATTTTATGCACCTGCAGAAGGTGCCCACAGAATCCCTTTTTTCCTCACTTTAGAGGATTTTTTGAAAAACTGTGATCCAGGGGATGTTATAGTGATGGGCGGTGACTGGAATTGCACGTTGGATTTTACTTTAGATAGGACAGGTGCAGAACCTCATTTCCAGTCGTCCTCGGTTTTATCAAAGATTGTTTCTGACTCTTCTTTGGTTGATGTGTTGCGGCTTAATAATCCTCACACCAGACAATATACATGGGCCAGGAATGTGGGTGGAAAATTGAGCCTCGCTAGACTGGACAGATTTTATATCACAGATAGGTTTAGAAACAGGGTTTCTGGATGTTCCATTTATCCAGTTGAGTTTAGTGATCATCATATGATAACACTAGAATTACACCTTGGATCTTCTACTAAAGGAAGTTCATACTGGCATTTTAATGTGAAGCTTCTACTAGATAGTTTTTGTGAGAAATTTGAGTTTTTTTGGGAGCTTTGGAGATGTAGAAGATCTGATTTTGTTTCTGTTAGCCAGTGGTGGGAGGTGGGTAAAGCACAAATATGGGTTTTCTGTCAGCAGTATACAAGTCATTCTACAGTTACAACTAAGAGAGCAATATCTGCTTTGGAAAAAGAAATCTCCAGGCTAGAAAATACTTGTTCAACTCATAGTGCTTCACAAGGTCAGTTGCTTAAGAGCAGACGGGGTGAACTAAGTTCTTTTCTCCGTGAAAGGGCTAAGGGAGCTTTAGTTCGAGCTCGGTTTACCACCATCAGAGACATGGATGCTCCCACGTCGTTCGTTTCAACCTGGAGAAATCTGTTTCTAAGAAGAAACAGATGGTCTGTCTGCGCCTTCATGATGGGACTGTTACTACGAGTCCGGCTGCCATGAGAACTATTGAGAACTATTGATTTTTATAGCGGCTTATTCAGAAAAGAGGACTGTGACGGCGACTGTGTGGATCAACTACTGGAGGGACTCCCACGGCTGAGTGACGCGGACAGGGATCTTTTGGATTCTACAATCTCCATGGAGGAATTGACTGCTGCTGTGGGTCAAATGGCGCTCGGGAGGTCTCCTGGTTTGGATGGGCTGCCGGCGGATTTTTATAAACACTTCTGTAAGTGCCTGGGCCCGGATCTACTAGAGGTGTTCAAGGATTGCTCAAAGACTGGATTGTTACCTTTCTCCTGCCGTCATGCTGTTCTCTCTCTTCTTCCAAAGAAAGGGGACTTAACTCTCCTGGAAAACTGGAGACCGCTTGCTTTGCTCTGTACAGACTATAAGTTGCTTTCTAAGGTCCTGTCCTATAGACTTAAGAATGTTTTAGGTGTGATCATTCACAGAGATCAGTCTTATTGTGTGCCTGACCGATCTATTATGGACAATCTTTTTCTTGTACGTGATTTATTTGATATTTGCAAACACTGTGACACCTTAGTTGGACTGTTATCCTTAGATCAGGAGAAGGCTTTCGATAGGGTTGATCATTCTTATTTATTTTCTGCTTTGAGAGCTTTTGGTTTTGGAGAGTTTTTTACTTCTTTGTTGGCTCTTCTGTATGAGGAGGCTTTTTGTTTAGTAAAGGTTGGTGGCAGCCTTAGCAGACCTGTTATGGTTCAGAGAGGGATTAGACAGGGATGTCCCCTTTTTGGAAAACTTTACGCTATCGCCATTGAACCTTTTCTCCATAGGTTACGTTCTCGGCTTACAGGGTTAATTTCACCAAAAATGTCCCACAAACCGTCTCTTGTGGTGTCTGCATATGCAGATGATGTAACGGTTTTTGTTCGACATCAGGCAGATATTGATTCTTTGTGTAATGTGCTGGATCTTTTCCAAAGGGCTTCTTCGGCTAAGGTGAACTGGGGTAGAAGCACCGCTCTTTTGTTGGGACGTTGGTCGGGCTCCACGTTGCCTCTTTTGCCTGGGAATCTTAATTGGGGAACGGAGCGGATGAAGTTTTTGGGAGTTTATTTGGGTAGTAACGTTTTTCAGAAAAAGAATTGGGAGGGTGTCATGGAGAGAGTGTGTGCCAGACTGTCTAAATGGAAATACCTGCTACTTCAGCTTTCCTTCAGGGGTAAAGTTCTTGTTGTCAATAACTTGGTTGCCTCGACACTTTGGCATAGTATGATGGTGCTGCCTCCTCCTGCAAGCCTCATCACTGCACTTCAAAAGACAGTGGTGGATTTCTTTTGGTCTGGTCATCATTGGCTAAGAGCTGCCGTTCTCTACCTGCCGGTTGAGGAAGGCGGTCAGGGACTGATTGATATTTCAGCCTGTGTGGCCGCCTTTAGATTGCGGACAGCGCAGCGTCTGCTCTACAGTTTTGGACTGCCGTGGTTGGATACTGCATGTGTGCTGCTGAGGAAAGCTGGGGGTTATGGATTTGACAAACATTTGTTTCTGCCCCAGCTTCATACCTTGGACCTGACTGGACTTTCATCTTTTTACTGCTCTGTACTAAAAGCCTGGCGACTGCTGCTCTGCAGGAGGGAAATGGTTTCAACACCTGGAACATGGTTGTTCGAGGAACCTTTATTTGGAAACGACCTAATCAATTCGCAGACTCTGTTTTCAGCTACCCTGAGGTCAAAGTTGAGAGATGCGGGCTGTGTGAAGCTTGGACATCTCCTACAGACTCCTGCTCCTGAGATGTCTGCTTTAACTGGAATACGATCTCTCAGAACACTGGAAAATCTTGTGAAGGAGATTTGTCTCTCCTTGCCTGTGTCCCATCAAGCCTACGTGATGGATCCTACTGCGTCTAGCCAGTGGGTAGATGGTGTGGATTTCATCTTTCCTCCTCTGCAGGTTTCTCCGGCCTGCGAGGGATGGCAGGAGGACGGAACCAAACTCCTGTCCTGGACTACTCCTCAAATAGGAATATTTGAAATTATTGGGAAGAAGTCCTTATATTTTTTATGTGTTAAAGTTTTGAACTTGCGCTCCTTAATGGACGTCAGAGTGTCGAGGTGGGCTGAGTTGTTTGGCACGGGGTCTTCCCCGAGGGGCTGTTGGAGATCCCTGTACAAAGCTCCTGTTGAGAAACGGGTAGGTGACCTCCAGTGGAGGGTCGTACATGGGATCCTAGCCACAAACAGATATCTGGTGCACCTTAATCCTGGCACGGGGGATGGGTGTCCGTTCTGTTCTGTTGCGGAAACTGTGGAACATCTTTTTTTGCAGTGTCAACGTGTGACTGGACTTTTTTCTCTTCTTCGTTCTTTTTTTGAGGGGCTGGGAGAACAGTTTTCATCTGTGTGTTTTATTTATGGGCCAAAATATTTGGCCAGAAAGCGAAGAGTCCATGTTTTGTTAAATTTTCTTTCCGGTGAAGCCAAGTTGGCGGTATGGTTGACGAGGAAAAATCGGATACGGGGAGTTGGGTCTGACAATGTCCTGTTTCTGTTTAAGAGACTTCTGGTGGCAAGGTTGAACGTAGAGTTTGGTTTTTATAAGCTCACACACGCACTTGATGTCTTTGACAATATTTGGGCCGTACAAAATGTTTTGTGTTCTGTCAAGGATGACTCTTAAGTGCTGAATTTTTGAGTTTTGTTTCTTTGGTTTTGTGTTTTAATCATATTGTGATGTGAATTTTTTTCTTTGTGTAATGATGGCTGGTCATTAAAGGTGTTTTGAAACTCAAACTCTTTCTTTCTTTCTGTCTTTCTTTCTGTCTTTCTTTCTGTGTGCAAACCTTTGACATAAATGGACTTGGTGGCCATTTGTAATCCCACTAAAACTGTACATCTGTGGTGAATCAGGTGAATTCAAACGGACTATGAAAATGCAGCTGAGAGAAAATAGTAGACCACAAAAGAGTCAATCATCTGATTCTGCAGAACTACGTACATAATGACGTAAAACGTGACACCGCCTTCAGGTCAAGGGACAGTGACTGGCTCCAATACAGCGCAGCCAGATCTGCCCTAAAAAAAGGCATAAAGAAGGCCAAAATGGCCTACAAAAAGGAGATTGAAGAGCACTTCGCTGACAACAACCCCAGGAAGATGTGGCAGGGGATACACCACATCACAAATCAAAGGAGCATCAACACAGTGTACACTGGAGCGGATGCCTCCTTGGCAAGGGAGCTAAACCATTTCTTTGCCAGGTTTGACACGCAGAGGCCCCCAGCAGACACGCCACAATCATCACCACCCCACACCAACAGTACCCTAGTACTCCAGGAGCATGAAGTACGACGGGTGCTTAAATCAGCCAACCCCAGGAAGGCAACAGGACCAGATGGAGTACCAGGCAAAGTACTCAGCGCATGCGCCGACCAATTAGCGGACGTCTTCACCGGAATCTTTAATCAGTCCCTACAACAGTGCAGTATCCCAGCCTGCCTCAAAACCTCCACCATAATTCCGGTTCTCAAAAAGCCAGCAGCAGACAGCCTCAACGACTACAGGCCAGTCGCCCTCACACCTGTAATCATGAAGTGTTTTGAAAGACTGATAGCAAAACACATCAAGGATAATCTCCCACCCACCCTCGACCCGCTCCAGTTTGCCTACAAACCAAATCGCTCAACAGATGATGCTATTTCCACCACTCTCCACTCTGCCCTGAGCCACCTGGACCACCCAGGGAACTACGCAAGGCTGCTCTTTCTGGACTTCAGCTCAGCCTTTAACAACATCATCCCAGACATCCTGACAGAGAAACTGCTTCACCTGGGCCTTTCTTCCCCCATCTACTTATGGATCAAAGACTTTCTGACAGAACGTCCACAATCTGTTAAACTTGGACCCCACCTTTCATCCACCATCACCATCAGCACAGGATCACCACAAGGATGTGTACTGAGCCCACTCCTCTTCACGCTCTACACATCGGATTGCACGCAGACCCACCCCTGCAACACAATCATCAAATTTGCTGATGACACCGCTGTGGTTGGGCTCATCTCAGGGGAAGATGAGACTCTCTACAGGGATGAAGTCAGCAGACTGGAAAAGTGGTGTTCAGGAAACAACCTCCACCTGAACACCACCAAAACCAAAGAAATAATCCTGGACTTCAGAAAGAGGAGAGTGGACCCGCCCCCGCTTTATATAAATGGGGTCAGCGTGGACAGGGTCCACTCTATCCGCTACCTAGGTGTGCTGATCACAGAGGACCTCTCCTGGACTGCAAACACCACTGCGGCAGTAGGGAAGGCCCAGCAGCGTCTCCACTTTCTGAGAATACTCAGGAGGAACAACCTGGAGAAGAAGCTGCTGGTGACCTTCTACAGAGCCACCATCGAGAGCATCCTCACGTACTGCATAACAGCCTGGTATGCAGGATGCTCGGCCGCAGACAGGAAGGCGCTGCAGAGGGTGATCAACACGGCCCAGAAAATCACCGGCTCCCCCCTGCCCAGCCTAGAGGACATTGCTGGCTCTCGCTATACAAGCAGAGCCAGGCAAATCATCAAGGACTCCCACCATCCCAACCACCACCTGTTTCAACTGCTACCGTCAGGCCGACGGTACAGATCCCACAAGGCCCGCACAAATAGACTAAAGAACAGTTTTTTTCCCAGAGCAGTCAACCACATAAATAAATGTGAATCCCACAAAAAGCTGTAACCTCGTGCAATATCTGTAACTAATGTGCAATATTAACAATTCCCAGTGCAATATAATGCAATTTAAAATAGTTATGTAGCTTTGTACATATGTATATTTTCAGTCAAGCACAAATTTATTGTTTATTATTGTTTATTGTTCTTTAGAAAAAATTTCTGATTATCTATTTTTATTGTTTAAGCTGCTGGAGAGCACCGGTAATCTCGTTGTCACAAGTTTCTTGTGTAACAATGACAATAAAAGGCTTTCTGATTCTGATTTCTGATTTCTGACGTAATGGTCAAGCTTCCCGGTGCTTCAAAAACCCCCGCCCAAAAAAAAAAGACCACGCCCTGTAAAAAAATAATAAATTGTACCCTGTAAAGTTTGTAGTGGTGCCGATAGCTTCGCTAATGTGGGTGCTAATGTGCTTTGAAAATAATAAACACATTGCTGGGATTCTCCGTTCTACGAAGAAGAAACGGCGGTTTCCGTGGATACGCAACGCTACTCTGAGGTGTCACGTGACTTCCACCTCCTGAACTTTATTTAAACTTGCGTAGATACAGAATAACATAAGCTTTGTTGTATTACATGTTATGAAAGGGTATGATTCAGTAACGGGGGACCGTCATATGCAGAGTGTTTGTTTGGCAATGAGATAATAAAAAGACAGAACGTGTCACGTGAAGAGAAGGCTGAAAACTGAATGTTATTGTATAGAGTAAGATCGGTTGGTATTATGCATAGCAAAACATGACAATCTGTTAGACATATGTCAAGAGAATTTTCTGAAGGCAATAAAAAAACGAGATTATAAGGTAGTTGTTGATATAAACTGGCACGACAATGGGGGTGCTAAACATATCCAAACAAAGCCCTGCATGGCTGTTACAAAATGCTAGCATAGCCGCTTAGCCTGCGCCCGTTCATTTACAAGATCCAGTTTAAAACGATTGCTTTTTTACTTACCTTCTGTCCTTCCATTAGCCAAATGACATCTTCCAGTAAGCCTTGAGCACGCAAAAAGACACTTACAGACGTCAATTTTGTTGGTTTCAGTCCTGCAGCTCCTTGGACTCTGCAGTGCTGAAGGATGTGGCTCAGTCACATGCGCCAGTAGCGCATAAGAGTTTAAAAAGTCAGAATTCTGAGTTTAAAGTCAGAATTTTCTATGTCCTCTTTTTTTTCGTTCTCCATGGCCCTAATCCTCTTCTGTACAAAAGTAATGGCTGATTTTGATTATTTATCTTTTAATAACTTTTAACTAGAGATAATAACTTAACTTTAATTTTTACTTTTGAACGTTTCAAGTCATTTCAATGAGCATGGTGGACTTTCTTTCTTTCGTTCTTTTTTTTTTTTTTAACTTGTCCTGTCCAACAGCTGGGCAGACAGATGTGAGCTGAGGGCCTCTTGTGTTGGACATATTTTACTTTAACAACAGGGGTTATGAATGTTATGATACACCAGAGGAATGTCTGAATAAACCCCTTTTGGAATCCAGGACAAACTTTATTCATTTTAATCATATTTGAAAATCTTTTGTGTTGGACCGGACAGAAAAGCAAAGGAGGGAAGAAGAGAGAGAGATGTTAGAGAGGGGGGGGGGGGTAGGAGGGTGATTATGGGGGGGGGCATGAAGCAGCATAAAGCAAAAAGGTTCTGGATGGTTATAATCATTACAGTGAGGTTCAGATGTAATACAAATCCATAAGGGCGGGGCCTGTCCACACACACACTCAAATGTTATAAACACACCCGTTAGCTCCAAAAATGTCCACATGTCAACATGAACACAATACAGATAGTGTTCACACATGCATACTTATGCCTTCAAACCAACTAGTGTGAAATATTTAATTCAGTCACTCAAACTAAGGTGAGCTAACACCTGTGTTCAGGTGAGTGTTTATGTTCTTCTAAAATGGATGATGGAATGTGAAAAGAAGGAGGGAGAGTGTCCAGCCATCCCCACACCAAGACCCCCGTCACAGCAGCAGCAGCAGCCAGAACCCCCCAACGCCACACGGCAGCAGGCAGAGAACAACCGCCACCCAGGAAAGGGCCAGCAGGACCGCCACGGGGCCCCCAGAGCCAGAGAACAGGGAGGCATGGGGGGACAGAGAGTGCAGCTTCAGCCCAACTAGGAGAGCAGCCCCCCCACTGCACCAGGAGGGCCCAACGCAGGGCCCCGCCCCAGAGAAGCGCCCACACCCCCAGACGAGCACCTCGCACCACCCAGGAGTTCTCGGTATCCCCCCGCCGCAACCCCAGGTACGAGCCAGGACCCCCCAAGGGAGACCCGCCCCATGCCCCAGGCAGCCACCCACCCGCCCCACGGTTGGTCCAGGAAGGAGCAAGGCAGGGGTCAGCCGTCCCCGACCAGGAGGAGGGCACCCAGGGGAAGAGGGGGTCCACAAGAGGTGTTGTAAACACGACCCAACCAGGCTCATCCACAGTTGAAAGTTTGGCGAGGCCCAGCGCTCAGGGCAAGGACCAGAACCCCCACCACAGGAACACGGACACCCCCGCTCAGGTGTGATGTGATCCCTGGCTCCTGGCTTTGGCAGAAAGCTCAGGGATCCCCCTCCCTGCATGGAGAGAGGACTGCTGGGCCCAAGAAACCGGCACCCAGGGAACACGGCCGCCGCTGCCAAGGGCCCAGTACCCCCTACCACGGATGGGGTAGGGGACAGATGGTCCAAGGTCCCACCTTCCTTGCGAAATGCACGTGTGTGTTTGTGAGGGTGTGTGTGTGCATGTATGTGTGTCTATGTTGGAGTGTATACTTTGAGGGGTAAAGTGTGTGTGTGTACTAAGGGGGTGCAGTTAAAATTGGTGGGTATGGCGCTAAGAGGACATCTGCTGCTTGCTGGCAGTGATGTCCAAACACCCCCCCTACCAAGGGCCCTACATGTCTAAGGTGCAAATAAAATCAAGAGAGGGGGGGCCTATGAGTCTGCATACAGAGACCTCGTGCACAGGATCACCATCTACAGCGAGGACAACGACCTTGTTCTCAACATAGAGAAAACAAAAGAAATAATCATGGACTACAGAAGGAAAGCACTGCCACATCAGCCGCTCATCATCAACGGGACTGTGGTGGAGCGGACCGACTGCCACCGGTTCCTGGGTCTGCAGATCACTAACAGCCTCAGCTGGGAAAGAAACACAGTAGCCACAGTGAAGAAAGCCCAGCAGAGGCTGTACTTCATCCGACTGCTGAAGAAGGCTGGACTTAAGCGCTGGACCCTCACCCAAGCCTACAGGGGGCTCGTGGAAAGCATTCTCACCAGCGGACTGACAGCCCGGTTTGGAAACACCACCATAAAAGAAAGGAAGATGCTGCAGAGGGTCATTAACACAGCTGGAAAAATGATAGGTTGCAACCTTCCATCCATGGAGACCATCTACAAACAGCGCTGCAGGAGGAGAGTGTCTAAGATCATCAGAGACAGACACCACCCCGCTCACGCACTGATCCAGTGTGTGGACTCAGGCCACAACCTCAGACGACGCAGGCCTGAAAGCATCCTAGCACACACCACACGCTTCCACAACAGCTTTTCCCCAACAGCAATCAGAATGCTGCCAAAGGACATTAGAGAGGGAAGACTGGACTGAATCATAAGACATGCCATCCAGCTAGGACACTAAGTGCAATAAACAATTAACTCCACATGTGCAATAATTCTTCTGAACAGACTGGGATGCTGCAATATTAATATTTACTCATATTTATAGTTTATACTTTGTACTTTTGTTGTCTAATTTTACTTTATTCTATTTATTTTAATTTTTTCCCTTTCTTTATTTACCCTGACATGAGAGATGCCAAAGAAAAATTCCGATGTACCGCATGTGCAAACGGCAATAAAACCTTGAATCTTGCTCCAAAAGTGGATTCATGATTTTTCCTGATGAAACATAATCTGCACATATTTTTAACTTTTGATACTTGATCAATTTTTGCTATGAAGATTTTTGAAACAGTGTTGTGTCTATTTTACTGATATATTATTATTTAATCATATGCATGATTTTTATAAGTAACATAATGCTAATATATTTTAGATAACTGATCTGCATTTGCCATGTTGATTTCTAAAATAGTTATTTTTTACATAATATTTCAAGTATTTCATCTCTGTCATGTGCTTTATTGATACCTAAGGATTCTTAATTCTGTCTGATAAAAGTTATGAACTGGATAATGATAAATGATGTAATAAAATGGTTACGGTAGAACAGGGGTGGAATTATATAAATTCACTTCCTTCCACTCTCTTTCAAGCAATATTTATTAATATGTCTAATTATCCTAAGTTTGATACATCTTTGTATGAATGTATAACTGCTGATTTTAATGTTTTTTGTGTATTATTCTTATTTGATTGCTTGAAATAAACCATTTCAAATCAAATCAAATCAAAATAAAAGAAACTTACTTGTGGGGTCCATAAGTACATGGTTTTGCAGTTTCCTGTCCATTAAGTATGGGCATCTGGCTGTATCTCTTAGGCAATTGCTTTTTCATAGTGCTTCATCGGGTGATGTTTCCCATGGTTGCTCTTACAGCCAAGCATCTCAAGGATCATTGCTGCTGAGGTGTAAACCAGTTCATTGGTTTCTGTGATTGTTGTGGTAGGAATTCCGTCGGTTCTTGCGAAACTACAGCATCACTCTTCCCATCTTTATACACTTGTTAAAAAAAGCTGAATGTTTGAAGCTGACCCCAAAAGCAACTGAAAAAGTACTAAAAAACAGGCTTGAAGCTGGCAGCATGAATAGCTGCTGCACTGCCATGCGTTGCCATCTTTCGCATGCAGGCAAAAATGCTGAGGTCACAGTTGTAAACATTAAAAAAAAAGATAAAAAATTTCAGACTGGTCTCTGCTTAGGAGTATATACACTTCAAAATAAAGTTTTCCCTTTTTTATAGTTAGTCAGTGACACTTAAAATCCCTGCACATAAATGGTCAATAAAACAATATTTAGCAAACCAGTACCACCAGAGGGCAATCACACATCATGTTCCAGAGAGTGGCCAGTTATTCTGCTGTCTGTGATGACAAAAATGAATGAAGTGCACAAGCTTAGAGTGGGTTTTAAGAACTATATGCAGGGCTTTGAGAATATATCTGAGGTAATACAAGTTAAGGACCCTATTCTTTCCTTTAGGCTCTCACTGAGCCCAAGCATGTTTGTGAAATGGACAAAAGCTACTCTTAGTCTGCAGCAGACCACATGCCTGCTTTCAGTGCTTGTGGCTTCAGAATAAATTGAATTGCTACCCTCTACAGAATGTCAACTTCATAAGTCTGTAACACTCTTCAATTTCTCAACGTATTACACACAATAACAAAAGACAACAAAGACAAACAAACAATATGACTCAGGTTTTTTTTAAATAGTCTCAGGTATTCAACCCCACACAAGCTTCCTCAGTCTTTCACCCAATACACCAACGTTTTTTATTTTATTTTATATTAGTTCGTTATCTACCAAGTCATCAAAGTCACTGCCTATCTTGGCGTCCTCCGCCCTCCATATAAAATCAGAGATCCAAGTGACCCGCGGGACGTGGAAGTTCCGCCGTAGGATGAACGCACACGGCTTACCGGCTCTGCCCACCGTTGATGAAATTTTCAGTCATTCCTTGCATGTGGAGGTCTCACTCGATTGCAGGAATAAATCCCCGAAAGGTCCACCGACACAGTTGGACTTCTCTCCGACGTCACGGTAATTCTCGACATGTACGTGTCCTGCGGCTGTCAACCACCCGTGACCCCTCCTTCACCTCCTCTTGATTAGTTTTTCACCTGGCCCCAGGAAGTCCCCTGGTAGCCATATTTGTAGTCCAGAGTCTCCTGATCATGTAGTTTCATACCCCTGTTATCCATTTAACACAAACTCCAAACGAAATAAACATATAACCAGGACCATATTAACGGGGTTATCAAAGGAAAGTCAATACTGAATCTTCTCGTTTTTTTCAGTAAATAGACAACTCCATACATGCATTTACATATGTGGCAATGCTACAAGTTTGTTACCATGATTGAAAACAGTCAGAGTAAAACTAACAATTGGGAAGATGCGGGACCGGCCATCAGCTGCATGCCACCCTAGGCAAAACATGATTTTGCCATTTATTCCTTGTATGTACGGGACTATTCTGATGCATCTGAACTATGTCAGTGCAGTTTTCCAGTCATTAACACCCTCAGTGGGTCCTAATCTAAATGTTTTTTGGGAGAAGGGCTAGCAAATGGTCTTTTTTGGGGACTATATTAGCCATGACCTTTCAATAATCTCCCCCTTAGGTAATTTGATGTCAACTTACTCCATCCTGGTTTTTTGGGGAAAATGAAATCCCTCTTATCCAAATCTGTAAGGTTTGGTAGCCAATCAGCAGGATCATTGGGAGTGGCTGTGATGACCCACTTACATTAGTTGAGGTTGATGATTGTTTAGGTTGGTGACCTGTAACATTGAGTTTGCTTAAACTTGCTCTTTCTTCTGTAGGAAAGTAAACAGTTATTATGAAGAAACACACAATATTCTGAGATCAATCAATAGATGATCATGACAGTTTAACATTTTTGACAATTCTTAAAGCCTCAACATGTTGTCTTATAATATTTTAATTTCAGTTATCACATATACTGGTCATGACCCGCATCACAGAATCCATCGATGTCATCAAAGACCAGGACCAATATGCTTACAAGTCAAACCGATCCCCAGAAGACACATCTCCTCTGTGGTCCACACAACCCTCACCCACCCAGAGAACAAGAACTTGTACGTTCGCCTGCTCTTCGTGGACGTCACATCAACCTTCAACACCATCATCCCACAGACCCTCATCCAAAAACTGCACACACTCGGACTGAGCCCCACTCTGTGCTACTGGGTCTTGGACTTCCTGACGGATTGACCACAGTCTGTGAAGATCCGAGACGTGTCCTCCTCCCTGATCACCCTCAGCACAGCCTCCCCCCAGGGCTCTGTGCTAAGCCCCCTCCTGTTCACCCTGCTCAAGCATAACTACACAGTGGATCACCCCAGCTGTCTGATCATGAAGTTTGCGGATGACACAGCTGTGGTTGGACGCATCACCAACAACGATGAGTCCGACTACAGGCAGGAGGTGGAACATCTGGAGGGCTGGTGCAGAGACAACAACCTCTGCATCAACGTGAAGAAGACCAAGGAGATGATCGTGGACTTCAGGAAGGACAGACACCCCACTGCCCCCATTCACATCGGAGGGGCCGTGGTGGAAATGGTCTCCAGCTTCAGGTACTTGACGTACTGGTGCTCCAACGACCTCACCTGGAGCACCAAGACTTCCTGCCTGGTCAAAAAGGCACATCAGCACCTCTATTTCCTGAGGAGGCTCAGGCGCTGGGATGGGGATCTCAGTGGTGGGGGGCGTCCTGACCTCCTGCATCACGGTGTGGCACGGCAGCTGCTCTGTGGCAGAGAGGAAAGCTCTGCAACGAGTGGCTAAAGCTGCACAGAGGACTGTGGGCTGCAGCCTGCAGACCACTGACATCTACGAGACCAGATGCAGGAAACAAGCCTCCCACATCCTGAAAGACCCCACTCACCCCTCACAGCCGCTGTTCTCCCCACGCCCCTCAGGCAGGAGGCTGAGAAGCATAAAGAGCAGGACCACCAGAAGAACAGTTTCTTTCCAGAAGCAGTCAGACTGCTGAACTCAATAATCATGAGACTTGTGCAATACTGTTATGTATTCTCCTCAGTGCCATATTCAATAGAAATCATAATATTTCACATTGATTTGTCTCTTCCTATCTGTCACTGTGAACGGCTGGCCCGGGACCAGAGATACAATTTTCATGTTATCCCTGTGGTGAACTGACAATAAAGAATCCTGAATCCTGAATATACTAAGAGAAATAAACAGGGCAAGCAGGCGTGACATGAATTTATGCCATTTTTCCAGGAGAATACTCGATTCTGATTGGCTGCTGGGTATGGATTAAAAAGTGATCATCCACAGTGATAATGCACACCTAAAAAAGAAGTTCCAGTCATATAGCCTAAATGTTCTATATTACTGCGCTGACTTTTTTAAGACAAACTATTGCACCACAAAATAAATAGCGATCTAAACCAAAAAAAACAATAAAGTAATAAAAACTGATTGAATGTTCATTTCTTTTGTAAGTGACCATGGTATAAGCGGGTTAATGGCCTTTGACCTGTACTGTAGCCACTGCTGCCCATTACTGCTAACTTACCTGGATCTACGTTTTGAATTTGCATTTCACTTACAGTTGTGCTATTTTTCCTGCATCACTGCACAAAACAGTCAGTAATATTTTATTTTTGAAGTGGAATTTTATTGTTTTATTTATTTGTTTCGAATAAATAAAATAAATATATAGATTTTCAAGCAATTATCATAGAGACAATTTTTCAAAATAAATTGCGAAAAAATAAAAGTCCTTTTTTTTTGTTCTAAAGAAGGCCCCTGGTTCAAGTCCCGGTTGGGGGACCTGAACCAGAACATCAATGGGGGATCTTTCTGTGTGGAGTTCCCCCCGTGTATGCATGGGTTCACTCCAGGGACTCCGGCTTGCCCCCCTCTGTCCAAAAACGTGCTTCATAAGTTAATCTAAATTGTCCATAGGTGTGAATGTGAGTGTGCATGGGTGTGTGATTGTGGCCCTGCGACAGACTGGCGACCTGTCCAGGGTGCCCCCTGCCTTCACCCACAAGTGGCCGAGATAGGCTCCAGCAGCCCTGTGACCCCGAGAGGGAATAAACAGAAGAAGATGAATGAATGAATATTTGTTTCAAATATTCAGCAACTCATATCAAATTCAGACTAGTTCCTCCCTCTTGTGTGGTTTATTAAAGCTATTGTGTAAAGCAGGATATTGTTCACATGATGTGCATTGTTTCCTGTAAGAATTCCTGTAAGAAAAAATACATCAGAAAAGGTCTTGGTAATGCCTTGATTTAAAAAAAATCTATTGTTACGGCTCCTCTGCAGAAGCTTGTGCCTCTTGTGGCTGCAAAAATGTTCTAAATGCATCTGGACAAATAAATGAATTATAGAATTTGTTGACACAGCATAACATTTTAGTTGATTAAATATATAAACAGTTTTGGGAAGACCTCGTATATAAAATTGTACAAGTGTAGAATTATCATGCAATATCATGTAAATAAGACAGACAAACCTCTGCTTTGAGCCCGTTTTTCCTCTTCCTTCCCTTTTCTTCTAACAGCTGCCACTGAGGGCTGGTTTTCTATCCTTAAAGGGCCCGTACCATGCAAAATCCACTTTTTGAGCTTTTAAGTTTATTATAATGTTCATTGCTCACGAAAAGAAACCCAAAGTGGTATTTTGATCCATTCTGAGTATTTCTCTAAAAACCTGCACTCTGAGCACCAGCCCCTCCCAACCCACCAAATCGAGCAGGCTCTCACAAAATGGCACGTCCCCTCCCATTTTGGTCCACAGCCTCCTGTCTACTGACCCGGACAGTTCTTTCTAGCTCATGCATTAAAATAGCTCTACTTCTTTTGAAGGTAGGTAGATAAGGAGGGTACGGGGAGTGGGCATGGGGGCTGTTCATAGAAATAGAAGGGGCTGTTCTGTTATAATAGTCTCACATTTTTCGATGAGCGCCGCCTGCTATCATATGGAAAATGAGCACTTTTTAATTTGTGTTCAATGATCGCAGGGCTGCCAACTTTTTATAAAAGCGTTGAGTGAGACTCAGAAAAAGTAGTCCCTCTGTGCGCCGGCAAAATGTAAGCTGAGATGATGAAGATGATGATGAAGATGTGTAGTTTTGTGAAAGTGTAAATAAAGCACCATGACGTAATAAAAAAAAGATAAACTGAAAAGTAATTAAAAAAATGAAATTTTAAAGAGCAACACAAATTATTCACCTTAATAACATGAGAAACTAAGTAAACTACATACTAAAACAAGGCATTTAGAGAAATGCAAGCCTAAGTAGTAATGACATGTGGCCTTTTTTAAAGCTTTGAGAATTTCAGTGGATGGCTCCCACTTGACACACGGCTCAAGGCCTTCTACTTTTACTGTCATTGGTGATAAAGTTCCACCTGAGGCCAAACTGCTTGTGTTCTTGGTTTTGTTTAGACCCACTTTGCAAGGCTAAGTGGCCAACAGACATATTTCAACTAAATTGAAACAATTTATTCACCCAAAAAGAAATAAAACATTTTTGGTGAAGTTACCTTTGTGATTAAGAAAGAAAAAAGAAAAAGAAAGAAAAACAAATAAACATAACATAGCATAAAATGTTGGTCTTTTTTGTGTAAAATTCATCATGCATCATAAAAATCAAATAAAAATCACATACAATAAAAAATAAATAAATCACTATTTAGAAAGAACATATTATTTTTCTCATTTGGTTTTTATGAGGTTACATAAAATTGCTTGTTAATAAACTGTAGGGTAAAAACAGCTACCTGGATCTCTCCTGCTTTTTATTACAAAAAAAATGCATGTGAGATCTTGGCAGGACTGTGCGCACTATGGAGTCTCCTTTTTTTATTTTTTTTTTTACATTTTTGGATGCTAGTGTGCCGCAGGATTTTGTCAAGGAAACAGTACACCTTGGCTCAAAAAACATTGAACAACATCAGCTGCATTGAGTTAGGAGTTAAACATTTAGCTCCAAACTAAATATTTAGTTAAAAAGCAAAATATTTAATTTACTTCAATATTTCTTTAACAAATAAATATTTACTTACGAAGCTTAAATGTTTAGTTTGGACAAAAATATCAAGGTCATATCTAAAAATTGAAGATGCCAACTAAATGTTTAATTGTATAAATTTATATATTTTTCCAAAGTTTCCATTGGTTGGTCTCCAGTTTTTCCCTCCCCTCAGGTAAAGAGTCTGGGTGTCATCATTGACAGTACATTATCCTTTTAGTCTCACATCAATAGCATTACTCGGTCTGCCTACTTTCATTCATGTAATATTATCGTCTCTGTCTCCGCCCCTCCCTCACGTCCACTCCGCTTCCGTTTTAGTTCATAGTCTGGTCACTTCTCACCTTGACTGTGGCAAAGCTCTTCTCTCTGGTCTTCCCAGTAAAACTCTGAATCAGAATCAATTGGTCCAGAATTCAGCAGCTGCATCATCACCAGAACTCCTTCCTTCCATCACATCACTCCCGTTCTCCAGCAGCTGCGCTGACTTCCAGTAGCTTCAGGATTCAATCCAAACTTCTCGACATGTTCAAAGCCCTCCATAACTCTGCTCCCTCTCATCTTTCTGGTCTCCCCCACATTAACACCCCCTCTCCCTCTCCGCTCTCTCCGGTCTTCGTCTTCCCTTCAGCTTTCCATCCCTCTGGCCCGTATGGTCAACATGGGGAGCCGTGCCTTCAGCCGCTCGGCTCCCCAACTCTGGACCCCCCCAGACCTCCTGACATTGACTCCTTTTCAATTTTTAAATCTGTTTAAATTTGCTTTTCCAGATCACAATGTGTCATCTTCTGCAATCTGATTTTACTAATGATTTCAACTTATTGTTTGAATTAACATTTTGTAATTTTATTGTGTTTTACTTTTGAATCTGTACAGTGTCCTTTTAAATAAAATGTATAAAAATTATTATCATTTTGTTTAAAAATCAAACATTTAGTTTGTAAACTAAATATATAATTATAAAAATGTTTATTTTTAAATTAAAGATTTAGCTTGCTAATTAAATAGTAAGTTAGTAAATTTAACATTTATAAATACATAAGTTAAAAGATGAAACTATGCATTTGAAAAATGAAACCTATTTTTGTTCTCTTAAAACAGGCTAAAAATAATCAACTATATTGCTATTAATAATTCACATTGTTGCTTTACAAACAGTACCACATATCAGAAATATATTCTGAAGGAACACTTAAAATGTATTTACCTGAAGTGAAAGAAAAACGGCATCGCTGCTAGAGGCGTGCTGCCGGTCTGCTGCTTTGTATTAATGGGGAGGATTCTAAATCCCACAAGATTATTTAGAGAGAACTGAACTACTGGCTTTGAAGAAAAGTAAGGTTGGAATGAGGCATGACATTCCCAAAGAGTTGAGAAGGAGATACAGAGGGACCAGAGCTGACGCAAATTTCAAATTAAACTCCCTCTTCAAAAAGAAACGCAGCCGGAGATACAAGCCACCAGTTCCCTCAGTGACTATGGGTAATGTAAACGCCTCACCAAATACGGCAGATTAAATTTTTGCGTCTGTTGGGAGTCAAAGGGACTAAAGTGCTACTTATTTATGCCGACAGAGACTTGGTCAACAGCTAACACACCTGATATCAATATGTTGCTACCCACCTTCTCGATGGTACAAGCTGACAGAGACACCACGGCGGGAAAATGAACACCACGGCGGGAAAAGCAAAGGAGGTGGCCTCATACTTTCCATCAACAATAGGTGATGTAACCCTGGACACAAAGACTATATGCTGCAGATACTGTGAGCTTTTCGCCGTTAGCATCTGTCCGTATTTCCTACCTCGGGATGTCTTGGCTGTCTGTGTTTACATCCCTCCAGAGTACACATGAAAACAGCTGTCATGGTCAACACAGTGGCAAAGCTCCAAAGCTGGCACCCAGAGGCACTCGTGGTCATCTCAAGGGACTTTAATCATGTCACCCTGGATTCCACGCTATCAACTGTGCATCCATTTTTATACTCTCCCAGGTGATGAACAGAAGGTGATAGTGCTATTGATTTGTTTTACGTCAACATCAAAGATGCATATCAAGCCACGCCTCTTCCCCCTCACTGCAAATCAGACCATGTCCTGGTTTCCTTAAAGCCTTCCTACACATCCCTTGTGAAGAAGCAACCTGCAACAACAGGAACAGTGAGGAGGTGGACACCTGAGGCAGAGGAGGAGCTCAGGGATTGTTCTGGAAGCACTGATTGGAGTGTGCTGCTGACCCATTATGGAGAGGACATTGAGGGAGCAACTCAGTGCATGACCCATTGCATGAACTTCTGCATACACATGGTTGTACCAACAAAGAAACAACTCTGTTTTGCTAATAATAAACCCTGGATCACCAGAGGGGTAAAGAGGGTTCTCGATAAAAAGAAAAGAGCATTAGAAACAAAAGATCAAAAGAAGATGAAAAAAATGAAGACAAAAATGAGGAACTGTTTGACTGTTTGAGCTTGTTAGGAAAGGAGAGGAAATTGAAAGAAAACATCAAAGAAGTGTGGTCAGGGATGAAAACAATCACAGGGTGCAAAAAGGTGACTGATGTGGTTAGGGGAAGCGCTGAAAAGCCAATGACCTGAATACCTATTTTAACAGGTTTAATGTTACACCTGTCATTGTCTTTCCAATATCAGCCCGATCTGCACCAAACCCATCACTGCCCTCTCGTCACTGCCTGCTCCCACCCTTTAGTCAGCTGATGACGGTCCAGTCGCTCAGGCTGCTCCTTCATTTTTTAATCATGATACCCCCCCCTCCTCTGCATGTGATCCATGCCACTCATCCCCATCACATCACAGAACATCAGGTGAAAAACGAACTGCAGATACTTTGCCTCAGAAAAGCACCAGGTGTGACTTAGACTGCTTAAAACATGTGCAGCTTTAATGTGAGCCTGCACTTTGGACATGTGGAAGATAGATAGATAGATAGATAGATAGATAGATAGATAGATAGATAGATAGATAGATAGATAGATAGATAGATAGATAGATAGATAGATAGATAGATAGATAGATAGATAGATAGATAGATAGATAGATAGATAGATAGATAGATAGATAGATAGATAGATAGATAGATAGATAGATAGATAGATAGATAGATAGATAGATAGATAACTTTATTTATCCCTTTGGGAGGTTCCCTCATTGAAATTGACGAAAGATGACGGAAGACGGCCTGCATAATCCCTCTCCCTAAGGTAAAGAAACCCAAGGGAAAAAAAGACTACTGGCCTGTAGTACTGACCTTGCATGTAATGAAGATCTTTAAGAGGTTTTTGTTGCAGCAACTGAAGCCACAAATGCAGGATGACCAGGATCCACTGCAGTTTGCCAACAGGGAGAGTGGGGGGAGAGGACGCTGTCCTCTATTTTATTAAATCGCACTCTCTCACACTTGGATGATGGAGGTACTGTGGGGACGCATTTCTTTGACTTCTCCTGTACCTTTAATACTAGACAACCTCGTCTGCTAAAGGAGAAACTCATCAAGATGGCTGTGGAGCCATTCTTGGTGTCCTGGATCATGGACTTCTTAGCCAACAGGCTGCAATATGTTCACATAGAGGGAGCCATATCCAATACCCTCAGCTGCAGTGTCGGGGCACCTTTAAGAAACTGTTTTGTCTTTTGCTCTGGTCTCGCTAAATGCATCTGACTTCTGCCATAATACCTCAACTTGCCATATACAGCTTTCAGACGATACAGCCATTGTGGCCTGCATTAAAGGGCGAGGAGGGGGGGGGGTACAGGCAGCTTGAGGAGGACGTTGTGGACTGGAGCAGGAAGAATCAGCTGCAGCTGAACGTACAGAAGACCAAAGGAATGGTCCTGGAGTTCAGAAGTTACCCTCCATAACCTTAACCCATATACACTGACGGAGACGGGACAGTCCTACAAGTACCTGGGGGTGGTGTTGGATAACAAGCGAGACTGGACCACCAATACAGACCACCTTTACAAGAAGAGCCAGTCCAGGCTGTACTTCCTTCATAGGCTGTGGTCATTTAACATGTGCTCCAAACTACTGCACATGTTTCTTCAGTCTGTGGTGGCGAGTGCCCCCCTCTATGCCGCTGTGGGCTGGTATAGCACCAGTAGGAAGACCCTCTCCCAGCTGAACAAATGAATCCATAAGTCCAGCTCCTTGGTTGGACTGAACCGGACCTCAGTGCAGCACGCAGGAGAGCAGAGGACTTTGTTCAAGTTCAGGGCTATTGTGACCAATCCCTCACACCCGCTGCACCAGGCCTTCACCGGGAAGAGGAGCGTGTTTAGCAGCAGACTAGTGTCCCAACGCTGCTCCACAGACAGACTGAGGACGTCTTTTGTCCCTCGTGCTATGCGACAGTACAACTCCCTGACAGAGCATCAAAAGTCACAACCTTACTGAATTTTCATTTTTGACATTTGTATTGTTCTATTGTATTAGATTTTCATATCTGAATATTCTATTATATTAGATTTTCATATCTGAATATTTTATTGATTAATGATATATTATAAATATTTTACTATTCTTAAGTAATAGAATTTAATATTGATGGTTTTTATGGCTTTATTCTTTTATCGTTTATTTTATTGTGTGTGGTGAATGCATGCAGCTTATTCATTTCATTAATAAAGCTTCTTCTTCTTCCTCTTGTTTTTTTAAATGTAATCCTTTGGATTTAAACTTCAGATTTAAACTTCAAGTGGTGCTTTGCATTCCAGAAATTTGTCTCCAAGCGACTTTTGCCCATTTATGAGTGCTATGTTTAAAAGAACTTTACCAGAGCTATGCACATCCATGTAAACACAATAGTTTAACACCACCTCACTTAATGGCATGTTTGTCGATTCTCGTTGGACTACTTCTTGCACTTTTATTTTACTTGAATAATTGGTGACATGTTGCACTCTTTTCTTCAGGTCTGCACGTTGGCCTACTTATTCAGTAAAGTTTGTGTGTGTGTCTTATATGTACACTACTTGGGATAACAAAAACATGCTAATAATAAAATTAATTATTGATATGCTGAAGTTATTCATTTTTTTTAATCTAATATTAAGAATTTATTGTTAATTCAGTGTAAAAGACGTATCCATGTCTAAAGTCACAGGTTTAAGATTCAAGTCTCTTGTCATGTGTAGTACCACTTTACGTTCCAGGAAACCTTTGTCACAACAGTGATTAAGTCATAATGAGCATTTACTTTATTTACAGTCACACAAATTTACTCAATAGGAAAAAAGAAGAACCACACATCGAAAAACACAGTGGATTTTGTGCTTGTTTTAATGATTGGGCCCTAACAACAACTGCTTACAATTAAAAAGAAAAGAACAAACAAACACATTCTAAAAACAGAAGACTTGTTCAAGTTTGGACTTTCTTAAATCAAGTTTATTTTATCTCTATATGTAGTCTCTCTTTGAGTGTTCAAATAACAGTCTATGCTGCCATTTTTGCTACGTTGTTTTTACTGTCAGTAAAAACTTCCCAACTTTGTTTAGCATCTCATTTTAATTTAGAAAAAAAACAAAAAAAAACAACAACTCAGACATACTTTTAAAAGTAGTTATTATATTATCAGCAAGTATGACCCAGGCAGGGTAAAGGTTTTAGGACAAACTTTGATGTTGAATTAATAGATGTTTGGTGCTGATGTTGTACGTTTTTTTCTATTGAAATATAAAAGTTTTAGTAAAACTTGAGTTTTTACATTTTGTTACTATTTTAATTGATCACAATAACACAAAAAACTTCACTTATTGTTTCATACCAGTCAGAGCTTCAATCTCATATGTCTTACATTCCACAATCAGGTTTCAAATATTTTTAATACAAAGCAATTATTGAAGCTGTTTTTATTTTTATTTAATTGATTTTTATTGTGTCAGGAGCCAAGACTAAGTTCAAATGTCTGAGCAGCCCTGAGGTAAAGATTTAATTAAAAATGTTCTGATGTCTTTTTCATTGAAAACTATACTTTAATTGTGTGTGTGTGTGTGTGTGTGGGGGGGGGGGTAATGTGAAAACTTAAAGGCCTATACAATGCAAAATCCACTTTTGGAGCATTTCAGTGTATTATAATGCTCATTCCTCAGAAAAAGAAAACCCAAAGTGGTGTTTTGATCCGTTCACGCATTTCTCTGACGTAGATAAGTCCCCTTCCTGGAAGAGTCTTTGCTGCTAGCCCCGCCCCCAGACAAACACACGCACCCATTTTCTCCATGGAGCTAGCAGTGATCAGCTAAATGCTTTCATTTTTATGCATAATATGCACATCCATCTTAGTAAAAGTCTGGATGTTGTTTGTTTTCGTGGGAGACACAGACATGCTGCTGAGGCCGACTCTTACTTCTGAGCTCAGGAAAATAACTATTATTTCATTAAAATTCATTCTTAGGTGTGCCAAAGGTAATATATGATCATTTACATTGACATTATTTACTATAAAAAGCTTAAGAATAGCATGGTATTGACCCCTTAAGTTTTGCATTTGTGTCTCCAGATGGCTGAAGCACTGCAGAAGGTTTTCTTAAAGTGTAAAAGTACAACTTGATTAAATCTGTCTTTAATTTGGGACTATTAACAGTAACGCGGATACTATTTAGTAATATATGCTGAGGCTTGTAGAAGAAAATTTACAGTTTCCATCATTCTGAAGACTGAAATTTATTTTTCTTTTTCCTTCAGCATAATATAGAGCGGCAGATCACAATATCCGAGAAACTGTTTTTTAATTATACTTTGCCAGGATTAATCTCAAAATTGAGGTCTAACTTGCTGCATTTTGCGTTTCTGTCCTTCATATTACTAGACCAGGTATACACACGGCAATATTAATGTGAAGAAAATTGTATTCTGCATAAAATATAGCATGTAAACATACTGTTTTTGTTCCCAATAATCCCAAACCATTTTAAGGATGAAATAAAAGGGATATGGTAATTTTGTCAAGAATGTATCCACATAAAAGACATAATATTTGAAAAATTAAAAATACGAGTAAGTCAGTGAGTAGATCAGGGTGTGAATAAGCCTTCACTGATATGCTAACGAAATGTTTTCTTCTTATTTTCTTTCTAAAAAAAAAAACAGTGATGTGCGGTGAGGTTCACAGCTGGAGAGCCACTAATGTCATCAGTCAGATTTACAAACATAACCCCACATAGTAGCTTATTCACCATTTGATTGGTGTGTTGTTTAAAATTTCGTTTCAACATTTTTCTTCCCTTTACAAACTGTAGCATGGAAAAAAAAATCACGAAAATTGTTATCATTGACTTACTTTTACTTATAAATGAAGTCCATATAATTCCACTCCTTCAGAAGAAACGCATGGATAACCTGTTTTTATAAGTGGTCCTTTTCTTCAGCTTTAAAAGTCTCTTTGTCTCAGTGGGGATCACTGCCAGAGACGTTTCTCCACAAATTCCTGAGTTTTGACACGTAATCCTCCATTTAGAAAACGATGCTAAACAATAACTGTATTCTGCACTTGACTTGCTACCAGTAATCCTATCATTCTTTACTTGCGGTGTCACACTAGCGCCCTCTGCCCTGAGGCACAAGTACTGCATGGATCATAGTGTATTTCTAGTGCGCATTTTTAGCAGATCAAAAAACTACATGGGTCACAAACTGGCACCAATGTACCCAGATAGTTGGCGAGAAATGAAGCAAAAGTAGTAGTTACAAATAAAGCGTCTTTTATGATGATAGAAAGACCAAAACAAGAAAGCGCATGCGTCAGCTGCAGCTCAGTCAGTCTGAATGCTGGGTAGGCAGGGAGGCTGGTGCCTCACCTGCCGCATTCTTATGTATTTCAACAGGAAATCCGTGAAATTCCTACTTTTTAAATGTATTTTATTTTTTATTTTTTACCAAAGAAGCATTGAAAACCCGCACAGAAAAAAGTAATCATAGAATAGACATGTCTAAAAGATATTTTAAATTTTTATTTGTAATTTTAAAAAGTATATTCATTTTACTTATTATTAAGCTGTATTTTGCAGGTAAGGCACAGCCTCACCTGCCTCTCTGGACTATACGTCACTGGTAAAAATATAAATGTGTACACAATTTTTTGCAGTTATCATTTTCTTGGCCTCAAGAGACTTGTTAACAAAAAAAATCAGTGCGCTCTCATGATGTCACCACTGCTGATAGTGTATTACTCAAATATTCTTGAAAGAATGTAAACTAAGTATTCTGAATATTGTATTTTTTATTCATAATATTCTGAATACATGTCAACGTAGTCACTGAAATATATTTGTTAAAGAACATTTATGACTGAACTAAAAATGCTACAATAGCAAAAAAACAAAGAAAAAAATGCATCCATGTTCCTAAGCCCCTATATCTCTTTTGGGGTCATGGGGGTGCCAGAGCCTGTCCTGGCTATACTGTTGGGTGAAGGCAAAGTACACCCTGGACAGATTGCCGGTCTGTCACGCCAAGGGACACTTTAGAGTTACCAATTAACTTATGAAGAATATATTTAGACTGTGGGAAGAAACCAGAGTACCTGGAGAAAACCCACACATGTATGGTGAGAGCATGCTAACGCCACACAGCAGGTCCCAGCTGGGATTTGAACCAGGCAAAAGCACTAAGCTCTGCGCCACCATGCAGCCCAGCAAGCAAAAAGAAAAAAGAAAAGAAAAGCAATAATAAAAAAATACGTCAAATTGTTAAACTCATGAATTCTGTAAAATGACTGAAGTGGTTGGTTTAATATGTTTGCTGTATTTTAGAAAAACAAACATAAGGAGATTTGTGGTTTGAATACTTTACAATATCCATCCATCTTCATTAATCAGTTGTGTGTTAAAAAATGCACAAAATTAAATATGATTTTCATGAACCCTCTTTTCTGACACCTGAAGACGTAGAAGGGTTTACGTTCACACGTTGGAGGACACACATTTCTGCCAGGCAACAGGGGATAAGTGAGACAGGGTGATTGTTCAGGTCTCTTAAGACTCCAGGGGTGACTGTCCACCAGCTGGGTCATGCAGCTTCCTGACATGTTTCTTCAGATCAAAGTTCCTGCAGAAACCTTTACCACAAGTGGGACAGGTAAAGGGCTTCTTGTCATTGTGCGTGTGCATGTGGAAGGTGAGGTTGTAGACCTGATGAAATGCCTTGCTGCAGATGGAACATTTAAACTGTTTTTCCCCACTGTGGGTCAACTTGTGATTCTTGTAGTTCCCTGCAAAGAACAAGTTAGATTTCAAATGAAATACTTGACATAAAATGGCAAACGGAAAATTTCACAAGATTTTACAAGTATGTATTTCTAACATCACAATTTTCTGGTAAGATACATTTATTTTCCTATAATCATGTCAAAGAACAGCATAGCTTTAACACATTATTAATAAATAAAAAAAGGACTTTTAATAAAAACATTTCCGTAGGCTATCACATTCGTTTAAAAGCCCTCTTTGATTTATAACAGTTTTATATATTTTCATCCTATGTTGTCTGCACATGGCTTTTTTCAATAAAAAAAAAGCTAAAAGATAAGATAGATTGTAATCAGTCAAGTATGTTTTTATATTAAACAGCCATTATCAGCTAAACTGTGTTTTATCAGTTAAGCTGTATTACTGTATGCCGATTGTCAATAATCTGCAGAGTTTTTAAATTAGTTACTGAGATAATATTTTACCAATTCAATTTTTTGTTTTGTTTTTACCAGAGAAATAGAAATCTCACTAAAGTTACCTCAAATAGGCTGAGTCTATTAATAACAATCCAAGTAGCTTGGAAGACATTACTGTACCTACACGGCCATAAATACAGCAAACATTTAGATCGAAATACATCATTTTTCTAACACTGCTTCCAATGTGGCCTTACCTTTTTGATGGAATCCTTTCCCGCAAAACTCACACACAAAAGGTTTGTAGCCTGCATGGATGCGCGTGTGCGTGTTTAAGGTGGAACTCCGGTTGAAGGCTTTTCCACACTGGTTACATTTGTGAGGCTTTTCCTGTAATATGTTTTCGGAAGAAAATCTATTATGATTGGATATTTAGAAAAGGAAATTACATTTTTGACTGAAACCTAAAGGCGCAACATCCAACACAATAAAACGATTCAACAGACATGCGTGATGTAGTTTCAAGCGGGCTACCAATGAACCTACACGTGAACAGAGACGCGTGGAAATGTTTCGGTTGTCTCACCTGAGTGTGGATGATCTTGTGCCGGCAGAGCGTGCTCGCCTGGCGGAAACCTTTCCCGCAGACCTTACACACGAAAGGCCGCGCGCCCGTGTGCACGGGCATGTGGCGCGTCAGATTGTAATGCGCATTAAACACCTGCAAAAAGAAACCATCGAATAAATACCACTACTGCTCCTTTTCAGAAAAGCAATATTATTATTATTGACTGTTTAAAAAAAGAAAACGGCGAAATTAATTTCTCAAGTATCAATTACAACATAAAAGAAGAAAATACAACCGAAAATTGGAATTGTTAAAGACAGTCTACCGACTCGGATCTTTTTCAAACATAACAATCGAATGCAAAATGAAATTGACCTATTTTTACATTTCTATTTTATTCTATTTTGAAACAGTCAGAAGATGCTCGTTCAGCTTCTCCCCGAGTTTCTTTTTTCCTTTTTATTTTTTACAGTGTTAGTTTATATTACGCTGATGCTCATAAATCATTTTAGTAGGTCTGATAATCATTTGACGTTGTTCAAACTGAAGTGTGATTGCATGTTTCGCCGCAGCTCCCCGCACGCAGACACGCTCACCTTCCCGCAGACCTCGCAGGTGAAAACTTTGGGCTTGCTGCTGTGGCAGGAGGCGCCGAGCCGGACGGCCGCCGCGGAGCCTTTCAGCATCTGATCCCGGTCCTTCATGTAGTTCTGGACGTGGCTCTGCTGAGACACGGAGAAGCGCTCGCTCGGAGGCTGCAGGCTGGCTTTGCTCTTCTCCACCATCAGAGCTTTGTGGCGCGCGCTCAGTAGATACGACGCCATCGGGTGCAGGTTGACCAGCCCGGTGGTTTGGGTGCAGGCGCCGCCGTCTGCGCTGCAGTTCAGGTAGCACACGGTCCCCATAGCGGAAAAGGACGACTGGTTCACGACCCGGGGTCTGAAGAGTTTGTACTGGCCGATAGTCTGGCTCATAGAGGCGTCTTCTTGCGGGTTCGTACAGTTCAGTCCAAACCCGAAAATCTCCGCTGAGGCCGGCAGAGAGCAGGCGTCAAAGTGACTTCCTTCCAGACCGGGGATGCTGAGCCGGTGCCCCGTTTCGTATCCAAGCGGCACCAGCGGAATCATACAATGGAGCGAAGGCGGGCACGCATCGGGTTTTCCCGCGGGAGCGGGCTGGTACCAGGTGGGAAGCGGAATCGACCTGGGTTCGGGTGTCCTGGCCATAATCCGGTCGATGGAGAAAGACAGAGGCTTGCTGCTCCCGCTAAAGGCGAGACTGTCTGAGCCCGCGGGCTGGCTCCCAGAAGCCAGGGGGGAACCGAGGACCCCCGCTGGGCGACAGAAAGAAGCGTCCATCACCTCCGCATCAACAGCTTTTAGAGAACTGCAGCAGCACAGTCCTACAGAGGCTGGGGTCGGTGCTGTTCCTTACAGGTCCACAAAAAAGGGCATGAGTGGCGAAGACCCCCACCCTCCTCCAAATCTCTGCTCCGTTCCTTTCCCTATTGACGGCTCTCAGGGTGGCCTTCACTCGTTCGATAATTGCGTGTGGAGAGTCGAGACCTTGCTGATCGTTACCGTCCGGGAAGAAGGCTAGAAGGTAAATAATTTGCTCAATTCTTCTCAGCTGATTCTCGACGCCTGAATGACGAACGGAGGGGATGATGTTCTTTACTTGTCAGACTCCTGCTCAACTGGGAAGAAGTTGGTAAATCCCAGGTTCCTTTGTGGCTTTGCATGACATCACGTTTCATCCCAGCAGCTGCTTCCGACGCACAGCGGCCTCATCAGGAGCTGGCAAGAGTCGGAGGTCAGACTTAAACATGTTTGCAATAAAAGTAAAGAAAAAAAAACCCCGCTCTTTAACGAATGGATCAGAGGACGACGGACTGAAACCATAAAAATGGATCATCTTATCAAACAAAAATATGATTTCAAATCAGCATCTTGTGCGTGGACGTGTTGTTCAAATAGATCTAAGTAAAACATTTGATCTGAACACATCCACTCCGGGCTCAGTCCAGCTTCGCTCACGGGCCTTTACATTTGCCCATATTCATTAATTTAACATGGTATCTAATTCATGTTATGAAATATGAAATTATGTGCATACACGGTTATTGCACACTTAAAAATTTCCATTCACAGCAACTAAATAAATTCAAGGTTCAAGCACATTTTGCTGGGAAACAAAAGCCCACCCCCGCACGGCAGCGCACACAGATTACGCATAGATTCACGCAATGTCTTTTCCGTTAATGACGGGAGCAGAGAACCGGGCGCTCTCCATACGTTCAACACAATTATTGATATGACAATGCAACACATTGATTTCATCTTTTAAGATGCGTTTTTATATTTTTGGCTAAGGCTTCTAAATGTGTAATATATATATATATATACATATATATACATATTAACGACAATGCTCCGCCGATGTCCTTTCAAACCTTCGGCTTAGTCTGGGATGAAAACACAAATAAAATGATCACACAATTCTGAAATTAGAATATGCCTACATTTGAATAATTTAGACTAACGTTTTAGGATGGATTTATTTAAAAAAAAAAAGATTATGGGTGAATTGAAAAGCCAATTTCTTGGATAAGATGTTTTGTGAGAAAACCGACACAAGTCTTTGTATGAACAGAATAACGGATCCAGTTTCGCTAAACTGTCCAACATTTTCATGGAGACTCAAAAGGCGAGAAAGGAAATGATTTTTTCCAAGCAGCATTGTTGTTTTTTTAGACCACCGTTAACACAAAGTGTAACATTTCTAACGAAAAAATACCCATTTTAGTTTACATTTATAAATTTCTTTAAAAAAAACAAACCCTTATATAGACGCTTAGCTAATATAGGCCTAATATTATAATATATTAGTTTAGGCTGTTTAAAAAAATGCTTTGTTCGGCTAATATTTAATCACGTGGTCCTGCCAAATTTAATTCAAAGTGGATGTTTTTTAAGGATAGTTTGTTAAATATGATTTTTTTTATTGTTTTTTGAAACTTCATACACAGTTTGCACCAAAAAGTACAAACGCTTCAAAGTATTTAAAAGGGAAAAAAGTAATCAAACCATGATTTTATTATTATTATTATTATTATTATTATTATTATTATTATTATTATATTGCTGTTACAGAGTTTAACACATTAATTTCTTATTTTTTTATGAAAAAAGTGTCTGTTAGGCCTAAACCAAATTCGTAAAATCCTGTCAATAAAAGGCAGAAAACATTTAAATGTAACTAAAAAATGGCTTCACAGTATGCAGCCAAATTAGGTAAATGTTAGTGCCTGTAAAAATTACAGGCACTAACATTTTTTTTAAGCTATACCAAATATGTATTTGCTGTGTGTGTTGATGCGTCATTCCTCGGATCCAAGCTGTCTGGTTCATTCAAACAGGCATATTTTGTTTTATTCAAAGTGAGTCCTTTTTTTCTTTTTGGTGGTATAGTCTAAGAAGTGGAACTAAAGTGAATATAAATAAAGAATCTTGCTTTTTGTGTAAATGCAGCAACATTGGCTCAATTTATTTAACTTATTACCTACTGAACAACATAATGCAAATTGGCTCCACTCTCATAGTGGAAGATAAAATACTCCTTTAAAATCTTTCACATACATGCTCTAGTTATGCTCACAGACCATTTTTTCATCTCTGTTAAGGGTTAAGGAAAATAACACCTAAATTTAAAAAAGAAAAATATCCAAAATACAAACGCCCCTGTCACCTGGTGTTTCTTTAGTTAAATCTGCTCATATAACAAAAGTATGGACAATAATTTTTTCAATTCACAACTTCTGTGACCAATTTAAAAGAGCATTCAAGATGGTCTTTTAGAAGGTCATGTCTGTTACTAATAATTTGAATAAATGTTCATTATTCTCTGGCTCTCTTGCTCTGATATATCTGTTTAGACATGAAACAGATATAGGTGGATTAAACCGCAGAGATCCAAGGCAAAAACTAAATTAAATTACTACATTATTACTAGGATTATGATTATGCTTGAATAGTAACTGGAATGAAAACCAAAACTAACTATATGAAATATTTCAATTTTTAACAAGTCTAAAGCAGTCACATTGTCTAACAACCAAAATTGTTGTTGTTTTCACACAGAGAATGTGAACAAAAAGATTGATAGAGGTTAGCCGACAAAGTGTCATTTGGTTTAATAATAGATACAACAATAATGATTATGTATGTATATATATATATATATATATATATATATATATATATATATATATATAGTCTTCAAAAATGAGGAATGAGGAATGATTGAACTTCCCATCCCACCATGATCAAAATGTGTTTGATGTAAGCTCATCTATAATTTTTTGCCCAAATCAAAGTAATATTCACTTAAACAAATTTCATTTAAATTTAAACATACTATTGAAGCTTTTTGGCACTTTGTTGTTTTGTTTACATCACAATGTTTGAGAGAAAACTGACAGTTGGTGTCAGCTTGTTAAATTTCAAAATCATGTACTAACATAAGTGACAGTGCTGAGATGTACGTGCAGAAAACCTGAATTCACTTCCCAGGGTGTGCATTTAGGACAATTACGTGCCAATGGTCACTTTCTAATAAAAATAAATGAGTAAGGGGACATGAATTCTGGGGGGAATTAGGGAAATTTCACTTATGGAATTAGGGATGCAGTGGTCAAAGACATGAAGGGAAAAGACAAAAGGAAAAGAATTACATTGAAATACATATTTTATGTTCTTTCATTTGGCTCCATTTATAAAAAAAAAACAAACAAACTATAATTTAAGTGTCCTAACTTGTAATTTTTTTCTGCATTAAGTATGATATTGCTCAGCATAAATCACATAGATATATTTTTTCTGTTTTAGCTTTCTTTATGCATTTTGACAATTACTGTCTCCCAAACACAAAACAGAGTTAGTCATCTAAGGTTTTATTGCTTAATACCAGGAACCAAACCCCCCATTTTCAAAAGACTGGATGCTTAATGACCATTGGGTCTGACACACAAAATGGACTGAGATATTTTCCCATATTCTACCTGGCTTGGACCAGCAGCAGTTTGCATACAAATCTAATTGATCCACAAACAATGCCATCTCTGTAGTTCATAACAAAACCCACAAGGAGAACTCCAAAACATACATTTGTAGATTTCAGTTTAGCATTCAACCCTATTAATCCCAGTCAAGTGATAAACAAATACAGAGGCTATAGCTGCTTGTAGATAAAGAGATTCTTTACAAAGAGACCCCAGCATAAGGGTGGGAAACTCCACATTCTTCAAAATTACCCTGAACACTAAAATTCCTCAGGTCTTGATTGTGTTTTAATCTGTTTACTCTGCACATAAAGTACATGACTGTCACATTCCAAAAACTATTGAGGTCTATACAGAGGACGTACAGACACTGGTGGTGTGCTGAAAAATGACATTCCAGAAAAACTGTAATATGAATTTTCTATAGTTGAGAAACAGGCGTGCATCCAGGCCTGTGCATTCATGGTGAAGAGATCAAACATGTGAAAACAGGAGCCTTCAAGCCTGCTTCCTTAACAATGTATAAGCAAGGTTAGAAAGACATTAGAAAGACATCCGTCAATTGAAGCAAGTTCCTTTTTGCCGGTGTTACGACGTTATGATGTGTTATGACGTTCTGGCATAAAGGTTATGAGGTTACCAACAAAAAATGGTTTGGAGTTTTCCGATCATGCTGATTAAAGGATTATTGTCAGAGACTCAACAATGACCAACTTCATCCTGCTCTTAAAGGTGGAAAAACTGGTAAATTCTGAACAAAAGCTAATGCTAGCTTATCGGCTAACCACTAGATGGAGCTAAATGAATGAGACAGTAAACTCTTTGTTAATGTTACATCATGTGGGGGAGTGCAGGCAGCCAGTTTATGTAATCATGTAGTGGCCACAGGTGACTTTGACTTTTCCACCAATATTTTGGGCGGGACGCAAGCTTTGTCTTGACAGCATTTTAAATTAATACAAGTTTTGCCAAATGAAATATCGTGATATATCTCTGAATCGTAAGATTGTAGGTTCGATTCCCGCCTTGCACGCCCATGAGTCGATGCGTCCTTGGGCAAGACACTGAACCCCACCTTGCCTCTGGTGGTGGGCGGGCGCCTGTGTTTGGCAGCGGAGCCGCCACCAGCGTGTGAATGTGTGTGTGTGACTGTAAAGCGCTTTGGGCCTGTAGGTAGAAAAGCGCTATATAAGTATACGCCATTTACCATTTACCACATGAAGGAGGGATCCTCCCTCAGGACGGTCAGGTAATGTACCAGAACATTTAGAGAGAAACAGCTTATCTAACTCAACAACTACATGATTGAATAGTCCAGCAGATGAGCTTCATCCAGATAATATGGGGGACGATTGGGGCCGCGAGACGAGCCCGTGCCTGATCATTGTTTAACTGTTTGCTCTAGTTTGGCATTAACCTGATTGCGATTGAAGCGATGGAAACATCAGGAAGAAGGAACATGAGAAACTGGAGAAATATCGGGGACTCAGAGAAGAACTGGAGAAAGCCTGGAAAGTGAAGGTGACAGTGGTGCCTGTGGTAATTGGAGCACTCGGGGCAGTAACCCCCAAGCTATAGGAGTGGCTACAACAGACACCTGGAAAGACCTCAGACATCTCAATCCAGAAAAGTGCAGTGCTAGGAACAGCTAAGATACTGCAGGACCCTCAAGCTCCCATGCCTCTGGTAGAGGACCCGAGCTTGAGTGAGAAACCACCCGCGGAGGGTGAAAGGGGAAAGTTTTTTTTTAAAATGTATATATATATATATATATATATATATATATATATATATATATATATATATATATTATATATATATATAAACCCGGGTTCGATTCCCACGGCGGGATGAACAATCAGTGGTGATTAATGGAATGGGGCAATTACCATGGTAATGGGGCAAGTGCCAATTAACATCACCCAGTGAGGGTCCTTGGGCAAGACCCTTAACGCTAATGCCTACCTCACTATATGAGAGACAATGAACCACGTGTCATGCCGGCTCAGACGTCGCCCGGCCAAACAAGGTCTGCGTCAGGTGCTGGGGGACCAGAGCACTCTGATGGAAAGTGGGCTACTGGAACAAGACGGAAATGGATGGTGTTATACCACACTCACACCCTGAGATTGGGTACACAACCCCAACAACCACAGTTACGCTGAGCGAGGCAGCAACTGACCTGAAAAACAAGATAATGTCTACAATGAACACTAGGCAACCCCGACACCAGCTACAACGGTTAAGTGATGTACTGCCTGAAAGTCTACTGGAAACTGTGAATGAAGCATTGAGGGCAATTCCTACCACAACCATCACAGAAACCAATGAACTGGTTTACGCTTCAGCAGCAGTGATCCTTGAGATGCTTGGCTATAAGAGCAACCATGGAAGAAAACAATACCATGGAATACCATGGAATGCATGGAAGCAACGGTTAGAGGCCAAAATCAAGGCAACTCGGAAGGATGTGAGTAAGCTAACAGAGGCTCAAAGAGGTACAATGAGAAAGCAAGTACCGAAGAGATACAGACAGATGCCCATACCTGAAGCCCTGGAAACTGCCAAACAAAGGCTCCTAGCCTTGAGTAGCCGCCTAAAGAGATACACAAGAGACAATGAGGCCAGACGAATAAACAGGCTGTTCGCAACTCAACCAGCGAAAGTGTACGCTCAGTGGCAGGGTCAAAACAGCCGAGCAGACCCACCAAGGCTAGAAACTGAACAGTACTGGAAAAGTATATGGGAGAAAGAGACAGCACATAACAGCAATGCCCAGTGGCTGGTCTCTCTGAGAAAAGAACACAGCAACCTCCCTGAACAGAATCCAGTAAACATCACAGTGGCAGACATCCAAGAAAGAGTCTCAGGTATGAAGAACTGGACAGCACCGGGCCCTGACATGATACATGCCTACTGGCTAAAGAAGCTTACCACACTCCACGAACGCCTGGCAGCACAAATGAACCAGCTGCTAAGAGATGGGACTCACCCCGAATGGCTAACGGAAGGGCGAACGATCCTGATCCAGAAGGATCCCTCAAAGGGTGCAGTCCCATCCAACTACCGGCCAATAACCTGTCTCTCCACAACATGGAAGCTCATGTCAGGCATCATTGCAACCAAGATAAATAGGCACATGGATCAATTCATGAGTAACACACAGAAGGGCATTGGTAGAGACTCCAGAGGAGCCAAACACCAACTCCTGGTCGACAGAACAGTCGCCCAAGACTGCAGGTCACGACACACCAACCTGTGCACAGCCTGGATTGATTACAAGAAGGCCTATGACTCAATGCCACACACATGGATCACTGAATGCTTGGAGCTGTACAACATCAACAGGACTCTAAGAGCCTTCATAAGAAACTCAATGAAGCTGTGGAAAACCACCCTTGAAGCCAATGGGAAACCACTTGCACAAGTGTCCATCAAATGTGGGATATACCAAGGTGATGCTCTGTCCCCACTGCTGTTCTGCATAGGTCTGAACCCCCTCAGCCAAATAATCAACAAGACTGGCTATGGATACCGACTCAGAAATGGGGCCAACATCAGTCACCTCCTCTACATGGATGACATCAAGCTATATGCTAAGAACGAGCGTGACATTGACTCCCTGATCCACACCACCAGGATCTACAGTAATGACATTGGGATGTCATTCGGGCTCGAGAAATGCAGCCGAATGGTGACAAAGAGAGGCAAGGTAGTCCACACAGGGGGGGTCTCACTCCCAGAAGGAACAATAGCAGACATTGAGGACAGTTACAAGTACCTTGGAATTCCCCAGGCAAATGGCAACCTGGAGCAGGCAACAAGGAAAGCTGCAACAGCTAAGTACCTTCAACGAGTAAGGCAAGTCCTGAGAAGCCAGCTCAATGGCAAGAACAAGACCCGGGCAATAAACAGCTATGCACTGCCAGTTATCAGATACCCTGCAGGAATAATAAGATGGCCAAAGGAAGAGATACAGACCATGGATGTTAAAACACGGAAGCTCCTCACCATGCATGGAGGGTTCCATCCCAAATCCAGCACTCTGAGACTGTATGCTAGCCGCAAGGAAGGAGGCCGAGGACTAGTGAGCGTAGAAGCCACTATCCAGGATGAAACATCCAAGATGCATGAATACATCAAGCTCAAGGCCCCAACTGACAGTGTGCTCAGTGAATGTCTCAGGCAATGGAGAGCAGAGGATACAGTGCTGGAAGACAGATCCTCATGGGAGGACAAACCCCTCCATGGGATGTACCACCGGACCATAACTGAAGTGGCTGATATCAAGAAGTCCTACCAATGGCTAGAAAGGGCTGGCCTACAAGACAGCACTGAAGCGCTCATCCTGGCAGCTCAGGAACAAGCCCTGAGCACCAGAGCGATAGAGGCTCAGATCTACCACACCAGACAAGACCCAAGGTGTAGGCTGTGCAAAGAGGCGCCTGAAACAATCCAGCACATAACTGCAGGATGTAAGATGCTGGCAGGTAAAGCATACATGGAGCGGCACAATCAAGTGGCTGGAATAATATACAGGAACATGTGTGCAGAATATGGACTGGAAACCCCAAGGTCAAAATGGGAAACACCTCCGAAGGTGGTAGAGAATGAGAAGGCAAAGATCCTGTGGGACTTCCAGATCCAGACTGATAGGATGGTAATGGCGAACCAACCAGACATCGTAGTGGTGGATAAAGAACAGAGGAAAGCCGTTGTGGTGGATGTGGCAGTGCCAAGCGATGGGAACATCAGGAAGAAGGAACATGAGAAACTGGAGAAATACCAGGGACTCAGAGAAGAACTGGAGAAAGCCTGGAAAGTGAAGGTGACGGTGGTGCCTGTGGTAATTGGAGCACTCGGGGCAGTAACCCCCAAGCTTGAGGAGTGGCTACAACAGATACCTGGAAAGACCTCAGACCTATCAGTCCAGAAAAGCGCAGTGCTAGGAACAGCTAAGATACTGCGCAGGACCCTCAAGCTCCCATGCCTCTGGTAGAGGACCCGAGCTTGGAGGAGAAACCACCCGCGGAGGGTGAGAGAGGCGTTTTTTTTTTTTTATATATATATATATATATAGCCAGCTCCATGGCAAAAATAAGACCCGAGAAATAAACAGCTACGCACTGCCAGTTATCAGAAACCCTGCAGAAATAATAGGATGGCCAAAGGAAGAGATACAGACCACGGATGTTAAAACACGAAAGCTCCTCACCATGCATGGAGGGTTCCATCCCAAATCCAGCAACCTGAGACTGTATGCTAGCCGCAAGGAAGGAGGCCGAGGACTAGTGAGCGTAGAAGCAACTATCCAGGATGAACCATCCAAGATGCATGAGTACATCAAGCTCAAGGCCCCAACTGACAGTGTGCTCAGTGAATGTCTCAGGCAATGGAGAGCAGAGGATACAGTGCTGGAGGACAGATCCTCATGGAAGGACAAACCCCTGCATGGGATGTACCACCGGACCATAACTGAAGGGGCTGATATCAAGAAGTCCTACCAATGGCTAAAAAGGGCTGGCCTACAGGACACCACTGAAGCACTCATCCTGGCAGCTCAGGAACAAGCCCTGAGCACCAGAGTGATAGAGGCTCAGATCTACCACACCAGACAAGACCCAAGGTGTAGATCTACCACACCAGACACGACCCAAGGTGTAGATCTACCACACCAGACAAGACCCAAGGTGTAGATCTAATACACCAGACAAGACCCAAGGTGTAGATCTACCACACCAGAAAAGACCCAAGGTGTAGGCTGTGCAAAGAGGCGCCTGAAACAATCCAGCACATAACTGCATATTCATATCATAAATGGATTAAAAGTATCAAAATTTAACTATATGTGCAAATTTTGTTTTATCAGGAAAAGTCATGTATCAATTTTTGGAGCAAATGAAGTAATCTCATTAGATATAAATCAATTTAACCATCTTCAATAATTGATTAAGCTTTTTTTTTTTTTTTAACAAGATTGACTCAGTCGAGTGTTTTCAAACTCGAGTTAAGACGTTTTTATTTAGGAAAGCTTTTAGGTGACTTTTACTTACTTTGTTCACTTTTATTTGTTTGTTTACTCCTATGCCTGAGTGTGTTTCATTTGGGTTTTACCTTCTTTAAACTCCCTATGCCATTCTGTGTTCTTTCTCTGATTTTATAATGTTTTAACATTGTGAAGCACTTTGTGAGTCATTCTCTGTGAAAAGTGCTATATAAATAAGAATTACTTACTTACTAGAGTTATTCCAATCAAAAATCTCCTAGTAGGTCACGTTACATTTGAACATAGGAACCCTTATTTTGTAGCAGCTTCACAATTCTTGGATCTGTTGAACTTGTCAGAATAGTCTCCCACATCCTGTTTGGATGTGAACTGCCTCTCACCTTCATTGATATGTTGCTTGAGGATGCTCCAAATGTTTGTCAATAGGGTTGAGGTAAGTTCATCTCCTTTTCTGCCCATAGCAGCCAATGATGCAGAGGTATTCCCTGCAGCATGAGATGGTGCATTGTCATACGAGAAGATGGTTCTTTCAGTACCACAGAAGAAAGTGGTCAGTCAGAAATGCCATCTACTTTTTAGACCTATTCACACCTTCAGGGACCCTAAAGGGATGTGGACATGGCTTTCCAGGTAACAAACACATTTAATTTTAAACTGGTCAAGAGAGTGAGGATGGCGAAAAAAAAGCAAAAATGTAAAATGTTAGTATAACAACACCAAAAAATTATTTTAAAAAAGGAAGTAATAAAATATCAGAGTTGCCAGTGTGAATATAAATATAATATTCAGTACCTTGTTGAATCAATGCCACAAAGGATAAAGGCAACTCTGAAGGTCAAAGGGGGTCCAACCTGGTACTAGCAAGGTGTACCTTATCAAGGAGCCAGTGAGTGTCAGTCCAGTTTTATAGAATGAAAACAAAAATCTGCTTACAACCAAAGGAAAGCTGCACACATTTTGTGCAAGAGACACAACATGGAAACGTTTGACAGACATGATCAATAGCCTATCAGGATGCTGAAAACAGTGCATTGAAAAACAAAAAAACATGCAAAATTGCATTGCAAGACCACGAAGGGTGAACTGCAACATTCTCCCTAAAGTTGTGTCATTTTTGCTTCCAGCTGGTGATTTCAGGCACCATCTAGCTGTCTACAGTCAAGTCCTTACCTCCCCATCCACTGCATTAGTCTGGGAAGGCTGTTGACTCTGTGATCCGCCCTCAGTGTAGGAGGGAACTGTACCACAGATCCTTTATTCCCACGGCGTTTAGACTGTGTCAGTCTAACTGCCCCATCCAGAGAACTATTACATTTTTTGGGACATTTGTGAGTAATTGTTTACACTGTTTTAAACTGCAAATTTGTATAATAGATATCTTTTTTACATAAATTGTATATTATTTGCACCTGATCACTGGTTTGTTGTTTGGATATTTTGTTATCATTTTTATTCTGTACACCTCGTTAATTGTTTGCAGCTTTCGCAAATAGATGTTATCAGTGTGGGATGAAAATGGGATTATTTTTATTTAATCTTCCCCTTAATATGTTCCCTAGTGTATCATCCACTTCCATCTATCCCATCCTCTGCAATCTCTTTGCTATCAAAAAATGCTCTCATGTTCTTCTTTACACTGTCAAAGAGAGCCAAACCATCTTAGCTTTGCTATCTCTATTTTATTTCATTATTTCTGAAACTAATTTGTCACATATCACACTTGATTGTTAAAATTTGTGGTTAACATAACGTGTGTTATTCTGCATTAATACTGAAAAATAAACATTTTTGTCTAAAAATTCAAATTGTAATTTTGAAAAATCATAGGGATTACCATTCAGGAAGGCATCATGTTGCGTAAAGGAAGGGTGTGTGTACTTTGGTGTTTAGTCATTTCCCTCATAAATGTCTTTCATTCTGATGCCTTAGAGACAACCTCCAGCCTTGACTGCAGCTGTGGCTTTTCCTACTATCAGGCTTTTCAAAAGATCTTGTAGCTCTTGTCTTGGAGTGTCATCTAGGACAGCTCGAATTTAAAGTAGTTCTTCTGTTAGGGTGTGAGGGTGCAGAAAAAATAACAAAACATCATCTTACAAATGTTGCAGCTAGAAGGCGGCGGCTGCTAATCGCCATTTTAATGAAGACAAAAGCTGAAAAGCTCAAGGACATTCTGGGTCTTTTATGTGTCAAGGAACGTAGGCTGAGTTGTCTGAGGTTTTTTTTTCCTTTCAACTCAGAGGCTATTATTATTTCTTGTTTTCTTACTTTCTTGCTTCGTAGTTAAACTAGTAAACCAAAAAAATGCAGCAAGAGGTAGCTACACACAACTAAGCAGATTTCTTTTTCATGCCTCTCCACATCTTCACACTCCTGCTTTCAAGGACATTTCATTGTGACTTGATTTGGGTAATCAAAATGTGGCACAAAGATACTTGGTCTGAAAGAACTACTTTGGCAAGGCCTTCCTATGTGGATTTTCCATATTCTGTTTGCTTTCGTAGATCTACTCTGGCATTTTGACATGTAACAGAAATATTCAGATAGTAGCTATGGCTTGCAGGAGTAACTCCTGGGTGGAATCAAGCGCCATCATTCAAAACAATATTAGTAGAAAATACTTACGAAAAAAATCAGAACACATTTGAATATTAGCATGTGTTTTTTTCTTTTTTTTTAACTTGTTCTGTCCAATAACTGAGCGAACAGATGAGAGCTGAAGGCTTTTTGTGTTGGCCAGGTTTTACTATCACAAAAAGAGGTTATGTATCTATAACCAGGGTATATAATTGTATAAACCCCTTTTTGTTTTTTTATTCTTATTTATTTATTTGTTGCATTTTATGTTTTAAATATATATTTTCTTTTTTCTTTTTTAACAGAGGGAAGAGAGAGGGAAAAAATGTGAAAAGTGGGTGGATAGAAGAAAATGAATAAAAGAGCAAGGGGGAGAAAGTGAGGGGATACAAGTGCCGAGTTGCTAATTTGAGTATGTTATGATCTTCAGCTTCGTAACATTTATGCTAGATCTGCTGGAAAGACAAATATTACATCCAAGAGTGAAATCTGACACTAAGATAAGCGGATCATATCTGTCCATCAATCACTGTGGGTTAGGAGGAGGGATAAAGAAGACAGGGAGCAGTGTGCACGTGGGGGTGGAGCTACATGCACGCTGCCAAAGTGAACCATGTGATCATAAGGGGAACCAGATCCTCCCCAGCCCGACCAGCAGACCGGGAGAGAGGGGGAGACCAGACCCAGGACCCAGAGGGCCTAGGAACCCCCCCACCACCCAGCCGGAGCCTCGTCACTGCAGGTCAGCCCCGGCGCCCGACCCAAGCAGCCCAAAGATCACGACACAACCACAGCTCCACCCCTACCTCCCCACATACTACACACTACCCTCTACAGCCCCCCTCACCCAACACCTTCCTCAACCCCTCCTCCTGGGCCCCACTGCTTGGCTGCAGTGGGGAATCCTGTTGTGCACACTGCAAACTACTTTGAGTACTTAAATTCTTGCTTTTAGATATTTTAAATTCTTGCAAGTTTTAAGTGTTAACTTATCTCTTCTCCTGTATATACCATGTCTTTAAGACGGAGGATCAAGAAATAAGTAATTTCCTAATTTAATTTATTTAAACCAGTTTTTATCCTGGCAAGACAGATTTAAAAAATTCTTATTTTTTCCAATTGTGGCCTGAAAAAAAGCAAGACTTTTGAGAAAGAGAACTAAATGGAGTTACAGGAGACACAGACAGAAACGATCAGGATGAAATAAAGACAATAAAAGACAAGCGTTAAAATAATTAAACTCATTCAATCATTAAAATAATTAGAATCATAAAACTACGTTACAGCAACATTTATCTTTGAAATTATTATTAAGTTTTGATTTGATTTGATTTGAAATGGTTTATTTCAAGCAATTAAGTAGAAATAATACACAAAAGCAATATAATCATCAGTTATACATTCATACAGTAACTAATCAAACTTAGGATAATTAGACATATTAATAAATATATTTGATTTTTATTTTAAAAACTGACTTTTTGTCCAGTCTAATAAGATTGTTTGTAACAATATCTGAAAATGTAAAAGCTTGCAAAAAAAATCAAATTAACTGATGTTCAACATTATTTTAAAATCTTACACATAACGTCTGTAAGATGAACAGTACAAGTATTTTATAACCTATGACAATAAATTTGAGAAAATGAAGGATTAATACAAAAAACAGTCACATTACATGTCTTAAAAGGTCAGCAGTAAGTCAGACAGCACAAATTATGCTATAAATTAATGCTATAAAGCATTCAACCCATTGTTTTCCTGTTTCTCTTTCTTTATCATAGTATCTTCCACCATTTTTTGCCATTTTCAGCTTTTTCCTGCTATGACTTTTGCTCATTCAAATCCTTGAACTTTTCAAAACATTCCAGGATTTTTGCCTCCATTGAAACACATGGGGAATCCTTGGTGCAGAAGCTCGCTGGTTCGATACCCGGCTCTGGCATTTTTCACAAACACATATTTTTTGTTATTTTGCTGTTTTCACTTTATTTATGGTCAACTTTGATGATTTCTATTTTCTTTATTTATTTATTTGTCTTTTTTTTGCCAATTAAATTACCTTTTAAGTTCCTTTTCATTCAGCAATATTGCATTCAACCCTGCACTTTCTTCTGGAAATGCAGCTCCTTCTAGTTTGTTTTAAATTCCTCTGGCTGGCTTCTCAAGGAACAAACACTAGAAAGACTAATTTGCACAAAAGCATTTCTTAAAAACTAACAGAGAAGTGTGTGTAATTAACAAAATAGTAGCGCTAGCGCACAATAATAGTAAAAGTCAGGGTTATGATTTATAGAACATATAGCATATATTGCATATAAAAAGAATACACAACACTATTAAAATCCCAAGTTTTCATTACGTTAAAAAAGGACAAAAAGCCAAATATTTTCAGAACTTTTTCCACCTTTTAATATGACCTATTGCCTGGCTGGGCTATTCAGAAAACCTTTATCTTATTATGTACAAATTATTCTTTTGTTGATTTAGATGTGTGCTTTGGGTCATTGTCGGGCAGAAGGTTACAGTGTGTGCCAACACTGACTGGTATTTGGACTTTTTTTTTCTACTCGTCCTGTCCAACAACTGAGCACACAGATAGGAGCTGAAGGCCTTCTTGTGCTGGACATATTTTACTGTTACAACAGGGGGTTCTGGATCTTCTAACACACAAGGTGTGTATTTGTATAAACCCCTTTTGTATTTTAGGCTAAAGTTTATTTATATTGATTACAATTGTATCCTTTTTTTGTTAGACTGGATGGAAAAGAAAGAAGAAAGAGGGAAAGAAGGGATGGATTTTGGAGAAAGGGGGTGTTGGCAGGTTTGTTAATTTCACTACGGTGCTGCCTGATATCTGGACTACTGTGTCAAACTTCACCTGGGTAAATTTCTCCAGAATCAAAAAGTCACACTCGGAAACTATTCCTTTTTCTCTGACTTCACTCTTAGCCACACACCAGCTGGGAGTGATCGTCACATTTATTTAGACACACCCATATCCATGAACCTATCACATCTGGACAAGAAACAAGACAGGATCCCTGGTTCATAGTCCCACCAGAGAACTCTGAGATCCCTCTCCCTGCGTGAAGAAGGGTCTGCACATCCTGAGAAGCCAGCACTCAAGGGACATGGCCCCATTGCTGAGGGCCCGGGTCCCCCACACCAGGGATGGGGTAGGGGACAGATGATCAGAGGTCCCACCTTCCTCGTCTAAGGTATGTGTTGTTTGTTTGTGTTGGAGTGTCTATTATTGAGACGTAAAGGGTGTGTGTAATAAAGGGTGCAGTTAAAATTGGCAGGTAGGACCCACCGATCAGATTCCCTCTTCTAACTCAAGGGACAATGTTAAATATTCTTAAGATTAAGATTTCAATCAACTTTATTAATCCCCATAGGGAAATTCAGTTATAGTAGCAGCAGCATAAAAATAAAATAAAATAAATACAAAATATACAGGGAAGAAAAATATACAGGCAAAACTCTCCAAACTTTTATTTACATGTACACCCATGGATGCCAGATAAATTTCAGCATCTGATGGCGAATGGCAGGAATTACTTACTGTACCGTTCCTTTGCACAGCGGGGGTGAATTAGTCTGCTGCTAAAGCTGCTTCTCAGTTTGTCCACCACACTAGATGGGAGGGATTGTCCATGATGGTCAATCATGGAGATGTTAAATATTCTTGAATACCACATGAGTCAAAATTGCTTCCAAATATTTAGATGTCTCTGCCTCTCTGGTCTTAGATGTGTTGACCTTGTCCCCCCCCCCCCCCCCCCGCCTCTCCGTTGGTTGGGGGGGGGAACTACTTTCTATATTCTATATTTTTTGTAATGATGACAAGAAGATTTTTAATTCTGTTGTTGGTTTTATGCTTGATACTGCTAGCAGCCACGTTTACATGGGGAAAAGTAATCGGAAAGAACGCCTGATCGGAAAGAAAATGCTTCATGTAAACGCGCCATTAGCAATAGTTTGCCCCGATCAGACTCGTTTGGATCAAACTTTCTTTCCGATCGAGATAGGTGGGTTATACCGATCGTTTATCCGATCGTTGGTCATGTAAACGGTTCATTACGATCGTGTGTCACTTCTGCTCTGGTTTACGTCATGCATAGATGGTGTTTCTCTCCAGAGAAAGGTTTGGAGCTCAAACAGGACTGACCAGCTGCTCTGCGGACGCCCTGTGCAAAGCGCCGCTCTTGTCCCGCTAACTCTTCGCATCTCCCCTCTCTTACACCCCTCACGAGGGACATGCGGAAGAAGAGCGCTTTGCGCTTCTGCGTCCGGGCTCGGGTGGACTGAGTGAACCGAGTCTCGGTGAGCAGAGCAGCCAGATTTATTAATGTGTGTTTGAGAGGAGGATGCTTTGTTACGTGTGTGTTTTATTGTTTGTTATACGTGGGAGACTTGGATGGACTGCGATCCATCCCGCCGCTCTGGGTTAGTGGCTGCCGGCTTCAGGAGAGCTGCCTGCAAGCACACACAGCGGCTTTGGGGCGGTGTGTGTGCTTTTCAGAGGAGAAATGTCTCTTAGTGCTAAGAAACCGTTCAGACAATCATGTGGATTTGTGTTTCCAGTTGTGTCCTGACAAAACAAAGGCTGATGTTATTCCCAGACATTTACGTGCAGCCAAGAAGCAGATTGAGGCGTTTCCCGCACAGTCCTGGATTTTGTGTCCATGACCAAACAAGGCTAATGTTAGCCCGTGTTGTTAAACTCTCCTAACACTGGCTTCTTCCAGCTCCATTCTTCCACAAAAAAAGCACTTACCACGCGGAATTAAAATAAAACGATGAGCAAACAGGCGCTTCATAATATTCATTACATTGGTAAAAAGCACGCTTGGAAGATCATCTCGTATATTACCGAGCTGCTGCATAAATGTCTGTGGCAGCGGTTTGTTTACAACGGGACTTGTGTCCTCTTCTGGGTTTTTTAACACTACTGCGCATGCCCAAATGATTCATTCCGTCCAAGAGTGTGGCCCATGTGAACGTTTGTTCTAATCGGAAAAAAGTTTTCTGATCCCATGTGCACGGGTGAATTTTAACCCGACCATTGATCCCATCAAGATATTTTGCCCATGTAACCGCGGCTACTGACTTCTCTATTATCCATAATGTAATGAATGTATAGTTTTTTTTTAATTTATGTAGCCTTTCCTATCCATCTAAATGAATCTCTATTAACAGGGCTCCAGACTGCGACCAATTGGTCACATTTTGCGACCAAAATTTGAGAGTGGGCGACTGAATTTTACATCCAGTCGCACATGCGCGACCCGTAAATTTGCCTCCCCCACCCTACGTATTTTTTTTAATACATTAAACGTGGAAGGGGCACGTCAATGATCAATTAAATAATCAATGAGATGCGAGCGCACACGCACGCAGGCAGACACACACACTCGCGCACATACTCATGAAACGCGAGCACACACTCGCGTGATGCCCGTCTGTGAGGCGGCCACTGCGTGTGAGAAGAATAGGGAAAGCCACTGTAAGTGGCTAAAATGCGTGGAGGGGGAGGGGCCTAGAGACAATCGAGCGCGCGTTAACATCTGTGGGAAGGAAACTGAGACAAATATCATCACAACCTGATATGTGCGTCTGAGCTATGAGTAAGTGAACTATTGATTCGTTCTTCCAACCTGCGGCTAGTGTACCAGTGACAGAACTACAGCAGGGGTCTCAAATTCGCGGCCCGCGGGCTATTTGCAGCCCCCAAGATGATATTTTGCGGCCCCCGCCTTAAATGTTACTGCAGCCCGTCAGTTTGTATGAATGACACTTTTTCATTGTTGTGCACGGAGCTGACCAACCAATCACAGCGGGGTATATGACTCTTGGGGGCGGGACAATGACAGGGCTTGAAAGCAGGTCACCTGACAGCCCCCTCCCTCCCCGGACCACATTAAGGAGTTCCTTACTTTCCTTTTTAGAACGTATTTATTCGCTCGTAATTTTCTAAAAATATGCATTCCGTGCTGAGCTTTTCTCTGGGTCACACAGAACCGGAGGAAGGTTAAGTTTTGGTTACGGTTACGGCGGCGCATCAAACGGTTTATGCACGACTGTTACAGCAGCACACCGCTCCCGCGGGAGTTGGGTCAGCTGAGGAGAATAAATGTCCCACACCTACATGCGTGACAGCTAACGGGGCTTGGACATTAAACACACTCGAGCAAAAACAACATTAGTTTTAGACACACTGAAAATACGTGGGGAAAATGCAACGATAGACGTGCTTGAGATGAACCGGCACCACGCCTGGATCGTTGGGGAGACCAGGCCGGGGGGGGGGCTGTGAGATGAAGGAGAATCTGCAGCGAGACTGAAGGACAACAGGAAGTTGGAGTTGTCCTTAACATTCAATTAAGTTTTAATATTCCTCTCCCCCTTAGTGTGATCTGTGTTATTATATATTTTATGATTATTTTAATGTTTTGTAATGTATGTAGCCTTTTTTTAATCAATAGGTATTTTAAATTATTTTAATTGATCACTCAACTACAAAAACCATCAGGACACATGTCCCATAATGCATTGTTTTGTAGTCATCTGGGCAGCTTTCAGTCAGTTCAGTACTAAATTTCCAGCTGTGTTCGCTCAGGTTGGGGCCTTGATCCCGCCCCTTTCTGGTGACATTTTTGTGATGATTGACAGGTGATGTTGGAGCAAAAACAAAAATATGTCTCACACCAGGTGATCTGCGCAGCGTTGCGTCGACCTGGGTGATCTCAAACACGCTTATTGTGCATCTTGGTTGCACTTATTTGGTGCCACCAAGATGAATTTCCATCCGTTTTGTTTACTATTTGTACTGTAATGACAGTGATGGTTCTGTCAGTTTAGCTGTTGTTGCATCTTCAAAAGTGCAGAATAAAATGTGACACTGAATTTGAAACAGCACATTGTAATTTCTGCATCTATTATTAAAGTATTTATTAGTAATACAGTGGAAATTAGTAGATTTGGTTAGCATGTTGATTTACGGTATGCGCCCCTAAATTTTCTGGTTGTGCCCCTAAAATTTTCAGTTAGGGGCCACTGTGCTCCTAGTGAAAAAAGTTAGTCTGGAGCCCTGATTAATGTAACCATAGATACATATCAAAATGCATGATTGTCCGTTCAAGATTGTGTGTATGTAATAGGATGGAATTCTCTCTCTTTTTTCTTGCATTTGTTTCAGATCTGTCTGTCCAGTGTAGTTTTCTTTTGGTTCACTTAAATAAAAATAAATGAAAAATTGGCGGGTGTGTTAGGAATATGGTCTCCTCCCACTCCTACTGGGGAATCATCGCCTCACCTGTTACCATTCTCCTCATCAGTCTTCAGCCTATTTATGGACTCCTCACCCTCCAGCCGACGTCAGTCTGTTTTTTCTCAGCGGTAGAGTATTGACCGGTGCTAAGCTCTAGACCATGTCTAAGCCAAGCTCTTTTCCTACGCTAAGACCATTTTTGCGACCTAATCCACGGTTTGCCTGCTCCTTCAGGAATTTCCTCCAGCATCATCCTCACCATTGTTCCCGTCTGCCGTCCAGGATCAGGACACAAAGCAAGGCTCCACAAGACTTCACAGTCGTCGCAACCCCCACCAGATCAGCCGTTCCTCATTCCTTCCGACGTCCAAGCCACGAGCTCAGGAAAAGTGAGCCCTTTGTTGCGGAGAAAAACTTTCACCTCTTCCAGACACGCTGCAAAGCGTTTCAGCACTACGCCTCTGGACAGCCACCGGACTTTGTTATGCAGCAAGAGATCACAATACACGCTGTCCAACTCATCCAGTAATGAGCGGAACTGACGGTGATATAAACCTTTTGCCATTGTTTTGTTAACAATCTGAATGACAACATCCATTACTTCTGTGCATTCTGTAGGAAATGTTTGCACACACAATGCTTCTTGATGCAAGATGCAATGGAATGTCAGCAACTTTCTATCCACTGACTTCTGCAGTAAAGCCACAAAGCCCTTCTGAGCTCCCGTCATAGATGGTGCTCCATCAGAAGCCATGGACACCAGGTGGGTGGTCTTTATTTCTTTGGTTCTTAAACAATCCAAGACAGCCTCGCAGATGTCTTCCCCTCGTGTTTGGCCTTTTAACGGTATCAATTCAATCATTTCTTCCTGTGGCCCAGCAGCGCTCACGTATCGGCAGAACAGCGCTATTTGTTCGATGTCATTTTTGTCTTTGGACAAATCACAGGCGATTGCATGCGCCAAAGCTGAATTGATATCTTCAATCTGCTGTCTAGTGACGTTTTCTGCCATCTTCACAGTTCTGTCTTGGACATGTCTTGGACAATTTTTGCAGAGAAAGGCATGTCTTTTAATTTCTGCAAAATTTCATATTTGTTTTTGAAGTCCGAGAACAGATGTTCTGAAATCTTCATAAATGTTTCTTTGAGGTATTCTCCATCTGTAAATGGCTTCCCATGCTTGACTATTTCCTGAGCAGCCACGAAACTTGCACATGTAGTTGAATTTCCAGTCTTAATCCATTTCTTGAAGTGACTTCTGCTCACATCAGCCTTCTGCATCAGCTCCGAAACTGCCTTTTTTCGCTCCTCTCCCTTGGGATATTTTTTAGCAAAGGCAAAGTGTTGGCTCTCGAAGTGTCTCGCAACATTTGACTTTTTGTTGTTTGACAATTTTTCACCACATATTAAGCAGACTGGTAAACCAGTTTCATCAGCAGTGAAAGCAAAAGAATCTGCCCACATAGCATTAAACGTTCTGTTATCTTCAGAGATTTTCCTTTTCTTGGATTTATCCATCATTTATTTACCTTCCAGGCAGGGGTAAAAAAAATCACGCTGGTAGTGTGCTGGAAAAACGCCGGCTGCCAGAGGGACGCCAAGAAATCGAATGTCGCACAGCGGCGGATGTGACGCATATTTAAAACGTAAAAAACGTTTAAATATATTAAAAATATTAAAAACGTTTAATATTAATGTTACAAGTTTACCATAATCTTCAAATTCAGAATTTTATTTTAAAATGAAAAAAAAAAAAAATTTTTTTTTTTATAAAATACTCATTATTTTCCAAAGTCACAGGGAGCCACAACAGAAGGATGAAAGAGCCACATGTGGCTCCGGAGCCATAGGTTGCCGACCCCTGGTGTAGCTGATAGCTTGCAGTTTTAACTGTGCTTCTTAAGTGTGTCTCTTTGCAGGTTGCATTTTCAGGGTTGCCAAAATGATGTTGTTAATAACTCACATACCTGCCCTTTTGTATGATTCGGGGGGTGTCTTCTTTCACGTCCTCATTTCTCTCCATACTGCTCTCATGCTGTCCTCTCCCACGTCCTCTTTACCAAAGTCATGCAACAACACATTAGGCGCAGCGCACCATAGAGCGCACCGTACATTTTGGAGAAAATCTACGACTTCTAAGTACGCCTTATGGTTGTGAAAATACAGTACATAAAATCTTCGATCTTTGAGATAGGAATAAAACCGCTTCAGTATGGTAACAGAGATGCACACATCTCTCAGTCTCTCAGTGTTTTACTTTGTCAGATGCAGCACTCAGATCCAGTAGTACCAGGACTGAGAGTTTCTGACATTACATCTAATATCATTTACTATTTTAACAGGGCTGTCTGTGTGCTGTGGTATGTCCTAAAACCAGACTGATACTTTCTTACAGATGTTATTTCTATTTGAAAACTCATTTAATTGGATTACAACTGTTTTTTTTAAATAATTTTATTTAAAAATGGTAAGTTGTATACTGGTCAATAATCATTGAAGTTGCTAGGATCTAAATTACCCTTCTTCAGAAGAGGCCGCACCACTGCCATTTTGAAGGCAGCAGGGAAGACACCTTTCTGAGTAGTGTAATTTACTATATTTAAAAGCTCAAACTCAGAGAAGTCATACATTTTTTTTTACAGCCGCTATCATTAGCCGCGTTTACATGGGCAGAATATCTTGATCGGATCAATAGTCGGGTTAAAATTCACCCGTGCACATGGGCACAGAAAACCTTTTTCCGATTAGAACAAGCGTTCCCATGGCTCACACTTACGGTCGGAATGAATCGTTTGGGCATGCGCAGTAGTGTAAAATCACCCGGATGCGGAAATAGGTCCCGTTGTAAACAAACCGCTGCCACAGACAGACAGCATGTGCAGCAGCTTCGTAATACGAGACGATCTTCCAAACGAGCTTTTATTAATGTCATGAATATTATGAGACGCCTGTTCACTCATCATTTTATATTTAATCCGTGTGGTCAGTGCTTTTTTGAGGAAAAACGGAGAACCCAGTGTTAGGAGAGGCTAACAACACAGGCTAACAACATTAGCCTTTTGATGGGCACAAAATCCAGGACCATGCGGGAAATTCTGCAATCTGCATCTTGGCTGCACGTAAATGTGTGGGATTAACATCAGCCTTTATATTGTCGGGGCACAACTGGAAACACAATTCCATGTGATTTTTTTTTTAACAGTTTCTAAGGACTGAGCGACATTTCTACTCTGAAAAGCTCACAGACTGCCCCAAGCCGCACCCCTGTCTGTGAGCTGGCGGCTCGAGCTCTCGTGAGTCCTGCAGCCGCTAACCCAGAGCGGCGGGTCCGCTCGCAGTTCGAATCCTCACACATAACGAAATAACAAAACGCACACGTAACTAAGCACCCTCCCCTCAAACACATTAATAAATCCCGCTGCCCTGCTCAGAGAGGTTCACTCGGTCCACTGGCACTGGAGCCCGAACGCAGAGCTCGGGGGCACGTCAGTGGACACGCATCCCCCCGCATCTCCCTCGTGAGCGGTGAAGAGAGGGGAGAGCCAGCGGGGCGAGAGCGGAGCGGCGCTTTACGCCTCCTGGTCGGTCCTGTATGCGCTCCAAAGCTTTCTCTCAGTGAAACACCATCTATGCATGACGTAAACCAGAGCAGAAGTGACACACGATCGGAATGACCGTTTACATGCTCCACGATCGGATAAAGGATCGGTATAACCCACCTATCTCGATCGGAAAGAAAGTTTGATCCGAACGAGTCTGATCGGGGCAGACTATTCCGAACGGCGCGTTTACATGACACATTTTCTTTCCGATCAGGCATTCTTTCTGATTACTTTTGCCCATGTAAACGCGGCTATTGAGGCAACATGCATCGACTGTTGATGTGTCAGGTCCAGCAAAGAATTCAACAGATCATTCTTCAACCTCAACTCATCAGAGAATTTCTGGATGTCTTTTGTTAAGGTTAGTCATTTGTCGTCATTTGTTGATGCAGTCACAGCAGTGGAGGGAGACACAGCAACAGCAGCCATCTTGATCAGAATAATGATCAGAATAATTCTGCTGGTGGGTGAAAATCCCAGTAGATCATCAGTTTCTAGCGGGGTATTTGTTGGGGTGAGGGGGGAAGTAATGTTTTTAGTGTAATGGTTAAAATTTTCCCCAGATTTTATCCTTTTTTTCTCTTCTTTATGTTTCAGCTTTTGTTAGTAGGTAGGCTATGTTTTGATCATTTTCTCAGTTAAAATGTTACATACAAAAAAATGTTTGATGTGTTTTTTCTTAAACTCTGCCAGTAATAGTCTCTGAATGGTTCTCCTTTTACAAAATAAAGTTTCCTTCTTCACCAAGTCTCCCTGTGAGTAAACTTTTTTAACTTATTGTAGCCAATTTTCACATCTTTTTTCTCACACTTTGTGTCTCTCAGCTGCTTCACCATCATCCAGTTCCCATCTGAAGGTTTCTGCCAAACAGAGAGGTTTTTGGTTGAATGTATCCAGCACAGGACAAAGTTCCAGCATAGGTTTCCTTTATGTGTTTTCTCTGATGTTCTGAAAGCCCCATTCTTGGTCCCGGTGCGTGAGCAAGAATTGCTTCGGCCGTGCCGCAGTTGTTGCAGATGAATGAATGACGTTGCGGCGGATGTGTTCCTGACAGGCGAGTTGCTTTGAAGGTGCAACATGATTGGTCTGCATTGGCTTTGGTTGCAGAGTTCAGACGCTGGAGCTGGCAACCATGCTCCAGAAAAAAAAGTAGCAAACCCCGCCAGGTTTGTTGGGCTAGGAACTTCTGCTGCTGGATCCATGTTTAAGGAAGTCATATAACACTCTGTAAAGAAGGCAGAGTGGGACAAACAATACTTTGCACTGAATGTTCAGGCTCAGTGCAGTGCTTAAGTGGACTGTGGTTTATGAATAAATGAGAGTCGGGTGTGCGGCATTCAGGAAGTGTGAGCTGGGGTTCAGAAAGCGGATACCTGAAAGCCAAGACTTTATTAAAAGAACGTTTTGGAAACAAATTAAAGATTGCATCTGCTTACATGGAAATAGCTCTTTTATTTCTTTAAATTAAAACAGAGGATGCTAATGCTCTGGAGGATTACAGCCTTTTATTGAGTGGTTGCTGTAAAGCCACAAAAGATGTTCAGTACTTACATGAGTTGGACATGCCTTCCAGTATGGTGGACATTATTAAGAAAGACATAATTGCACAGTAGAGTTTACAGACTTTGTTAACTTTATAGAAACGGTGACAAGTGAAAATTTTGACTGACCCTGTGTTTGAAAGTATACAAGCAACCAAAGAAACTCAAAAGGCAAAATTTCAATCTGGCGGTAAAGGAATAAGTTTTGCTACAACTGTAGAATCCGCAGAGGGAATCTTAATTTAATGACGAGAACCCCAAAATCAATGAAAAGAGGACATGCAGCTGTTGAGGAGGAGGACAGATCCAGGGAGTGTGTGTGCTATTAGGAAACATGCTTCATAAAAGAAAATAAACTTCTGAAAGGGTAAGGCGTATGTTTCAGCTGTTTGTATATAGACACATCAGTAAAGACTGTTGTAACAGAATGTCATGGTTAAAATGTGTTTTTAGACTCCTAGCTATTCTTCATAAAGATCACACAAGTTTTGAGCAGGTTGAGAGTCAATTAGAGGCATCCAAAGATACCTAGACTAAATTTGTTCTGCAAAAGTCATATGAAGTCTATTCTGCCCTCACCGGAACTTTAGCGTGAATTCTAGCTTGGCAGACAACTAACAGGTTCCTCAATAAACATCCAGGAGTCAGCTTGTATGTTTTGGACATTTATGAGAAGCACTGTGAAACTGAAATGCAGAAATACAGATATACACATTAATAAACTTAAAAGTGTTACATTCTTATTTCCCACATAACAAATATTCAACTATTTGTTATTATGCAAACACAAAATCATATTATTATATGCCAAAATTACCAGTGTTCACACATATAGAAGACAACATTGCAATTGACAGATTGCAATTGTTAACATTGCAATTGAAAATGCCATAGACCAGCTAACGCGATTAGCATTGCTAAAGTTTTTAAAACATTTTACATGCAGACATTTTTTGAAACGGCAAAAACTGAACACTGTCATCTGAATATAACTTATCACTTGACTTACAGACATATGTACTTCAGGGTTGTGACGAGAGATTATGTAATAGATGACGAACAACACAACTGATGTGCTGGTACGTTGGTGCTGCGGGATTCTACGGCAAGCCGTAAAGGACAATGATGCTGCGCAGCAATTACTCTGCCGGTTTTTCTAAAGAGGCAGCACACTTCCCGTCTGATATAAAGTATTATACCACTATGACTCTCTATGTAGTAAAACAATGTCAGAGACAGAATAAACTCTAGAAGAACCTTCTTTCATCACCCTGACATCCACTTTACGGACTCTTCCATCCTGGCCTGGAAATGTGTTGACAATCAGTCCCATAGGCCATTCATTCCGCTTGACTTCAGTGTCTTTTAAGAGAATGACGTCTCCAATGTCAAAGTTAGGTTGATTTGCATGCCATTTCCGCCTTGGTTGCAATGTTGCGAGATACTGTTGATGCCATTGTTTCCAGAATGAATCTGCAAGGCTCTGGACTTGCTTCCACTGACCCCGGTAAAGATCAGCTGTCCCAGAGGAGCCGACACAGAGGTATTTTTCTGAGTCAAAAGCATGGCAGGGGTAAGAACTGTAGCATTGCTGGGATCTGATGACACAGGGATGATGGGTCTTGCATTCATAATAGCGACGACCTCTGCCAGGAGTGTGACCAAAACCTCATGTAAAAGTTTGGGCGAATGCAGGCACCAACAAAGTTTGTTCCACTGTCAGAACGAAAGAGTTTTGCTGGTCCTCTGATAGCTGTAAATCTCCGAAAAGCATTTATGAAGCTTGCTGTTGATAGAGACTCCACTACTTCTATGTGAACTGCTCTTGTGACCAGACAAGAATGTCCACTGTGTATTGACTCAGTGTATCTCAGTGTGGTATGGGAACAGCTCAAGTCAAGACTGCAAAGCCCTGCAGAGAGTTGTGCGCTTAGCTGAGCACATATCAGGGTCTGCTCTCCCCTCCCTGCAGGACACCTACCTCAAACACTGCAGAAGTAGAGCTGCAAAGATCATCAAAGACTCCACCCACCCCAGTAATCATATTTTCACTCGGCTGCCATCTGGTAAGCGCTACCGTAGCCTGATGGCAAAGACCGAGAGACTCAGGAGGAGTTTCTACCCCCAGGCCATCAGGCTCTTAAACTCCAAACGTGTATCCTAATTATTTGAGTCTATGTTTACATTCATGCACATCATTTTTGCGTTCTATGTTTAATTCTACAATACACATTTTTTCTTATTTCATCTTTACATAGCTTTACTCTATTTATGTATATTATGTATATTTTACAGAAATATATTTTGTACATTTCCTGTGCTGCTTTACTTAATTATTGCACTGTCCACGGAGCGGACCTGGCTTACATTTCACTACGGGTTGTATTGCTAAATATAACTTTGTATGTGACAAATAAAGAATCTTGAATCTTGAATCGTGAATCTTGCTGTATGCTGCGGATGATTACAGTCCTAGCCTTTGAGAGACTGTCTGTCTTTGGTTCTTCTAAAGCCTTAGAAAAGGATCTGACTTTCACAATCAGTTTGGCTACTCCTTTAATCAGTTGCTTCCAGCTGGAAAAGTGACTAAATCTGTGTAAACCAAGTTGAGTTTCAGAAACTGTTGTGGCCATGGTTGTAATCAGGGGGCACACTTCTGCATACAAGTCTGGCTCCACAAGCTCAAAAGCTCCTTGCTGTGGAGGAATGGCTTCCTTTTCCTTTTCCTTTTTCAGAAAGAGTGATCCAGAAAACCGATTACTTTCCTTTAGGACAGTAGCTGGTATAGCTCGTGTGCCATGATCCGCTGGATTTTGCCCAGTACTGATGAAGTGCCACTGCTCAGGAAGTGTTGACTTTCGGATGAGTGCCACCCTGTTGGCAACGTACAAGTAGAATCTTCGGTTGGAGTTGTCAATGTAACCCAGTACAACTCTACTGTCCGTGTAGAACTTCACCGCATGTATTGTTATGTCCAACTCATCCAACAACATGTTGGCTAGCTCTACCGCAAGTACAGCGGCACAGAGCTCTAAACGTGGCACCGTGTGGCACAGTTTTGAGATAACTTGGACTTTCCCATGCAGAATCCAACGTGAATGTGTCCCTGATCATCCACTGCTCTGAGATAAGCTACTGCAGAAATAGCTGTTGTAGAAGCATCTGAAAAGACGCATAGTTCTCTGTTTTGTGTTGAGACTAAAGAAATGGGTAGATATGTTCGTGGAATCTGAAGCTGCTTGAATTCGATGAGTGAATCTTTCCACGACGTCCACTTTGTCTCTTTCTCAGTAGGCAATGGAGCATCCCAGTCACAAGATTCTGTGGAAAGTTCTCTGACTAGGGCTTTTCCTTGTACTGTTATCACAAAACCCAATGGGTCAAATAGGCTGTTAACGGCTAAGAGAACACCCCTGCGAATAATGGTTTATCTTCTCTGGAGACAAGGAAAGCAAAGCTGTCACTTTGGAGATTCCAGATGAGTCCTAAGGTTCTTTGTGCAGGTAGGGGATCAACACCAAGTGCTAAATCTTTCAACTCTTTAGCTCGATCTTTGGATGTGAATGCTTCCATCACTGCTTCCTGATTAGAGGCTATCTTGTGCAATCGAATGTTGGAGATGGATAACATTTCTTTGGTCTCTTTCAGCACACGGATCGCGAAATGAAGGAAATGAAGTCAGTCCATCATCAACATAAAAGTTCTTCAAGACGAATTGCCTTGCTTCCAGACTGTATTCTCCCAGTCCTTGTAGTGCTGTTCTCCTCAAACCATATATAACAACAGCTGGAGAGGGGCTATTGCCGAATACATAGACAGTCATGCGGTATTCCATAACCTCCTTAGTAGGGTCATTGTCTTCAAACCATAGGAACCGCAGGAAGTCTCTGTGCTCTTCACAAACCTTGAAACAATAGAACATTTGTTCTATGTCTGCTGCAACAGCGACAGGTTCTTTCCTAAAACGAATGAGAACTCCTAGGAGGGAGTTGTTCAAATCAGGTCCTGTCAAAAGAACATCGTTAAGGGATATGCCATCATGCTTGGCGCTGGAGTCAAATACTGCTCGTATCTGTCCCAGTTTGCGTGGATGGTAGACTCCAAAAATTGGTAGGGACCAACATTCTTGGTCCTTGGCGAGCATAGGAGTTGGTTCTGCATAACCAGATTCAAAAATTTTCTTCATGAATGCAAGAATGTGTTCTTTCATATCTTGTCTTCTTTCCAGCATGCGACATAATGTCTGAAAACGTTTTTCCGCTTGTACTCTGTTGTTTGGGAGTTTTCGCCTTGGCACCTAGAAGGGCAATGGAGCCACCCAACTGTTTGAGTTGTCCATGAAGAACTCCTGGTCCATTATCTCCAAGAAGATTTTATCTTCAACAGACGTAGCAGGCTTGTCATCATCGGCTGTTTGCTGAAAACTCCTTGACCAAGACAGTCCCTCTCTTCAAACAGTTCGTCCTCATCTGCTTGAAAGACAACTGGATGCTGTAGCACTGGAATTTCCATCTTCTCTTTGATGGAGAATCTTCTTGGACATGGGTCAAAAAGAGATGGACGGCTGTTCCTCAGTACATTCGTCCTGTAAACACTGATGGAGTCAGTTTTGTGAGTTTTCCCCAGACACACTTCTCCTACAATAAACCAGCCTAGGTCGAGGCGTTGGGCATAAGGTGCATTGTGGCGTCCATTGCAGAACTCTCGAATTTTATGTGCTCTTGGTACATCCCGGGCAAGCAGAATAAGGATGGTTGCTGTGGTATCAAGAGGAGGGATCTTTTCTCCAACATGTTTAAGATGTGCATAGCCCCCACTTCCAGAGGGGATGTGGCTTGAGATGTAAGGGACATTGTTTGTCTAGATCCATTGTTCCTCTTTCAGCTGTGTTGTCGTTACAGTTGCCAGAGTCGACAAAGACTTCAGTCTTTCTGACAGAAACTGGTGTCTTCATGTGTTGCTCGTTGTTTTTCAGGTTTGTTAATGCTTGAACTGCCAGTGAGAGGAGCAAAACTTGGATCGTTCAAAATCTTGGCTTGGTCGCAGACAGATTTTGCAAATATAGAGAACGGTGGATAAGATGCTCTGTGAGTTTCTTTGTACCGAGAGGCTAGAGAAACCCACTTGTCATGCAGCTTTTGGATGATAGGAGTGATGCCACGAGATGTATCGAGATAGCTGAGCCCAGGTAAAAATCCATCTGTTCTGGCAGCTTCTAGTTCCAGAGAATGTCTCCCAGTTCTCTCAATCTTTGATTTTCTCTGCTGGTAATTTTTGGAAAATCCTCAACTTTTCTGAGAAGGGCATTTTCTATAGCTTCAGGTGATCCATAGCAGTCCTCCACCTTTGCCACACCATATTCACACCTGCTGCTGCATTGTGAATATGAACTGCTCCTATTCTCTTTGCCTGTTCAGATGATTTTGGCCCAAGGCATTTACACAATAAATCCAGCTCTTCTCTGGGTGTTAAATTTATACTACAGAGCTACAGAAGGATGTTTTCCAGGCCCAGTAATTCTCTGGTTGGTCATCGTAGTTTAATAGCCCTGAGCTTGCGATTTCACGCCGTACCAAGTACCTGGCCAGATCTGTCATAGCCGCTGGACTGGACTCTGTGGCTTTGGTAGCAGCGGCTGGAGAAGACTGGGAAGCTTGGTTGACATGGCTGGATGGTGTTGGATAGTGAGACTGATTCCAGTGGTATATATAAATGAATATAACTTATCACTTGACTTACAGACATATGTACTTCAGAGTTATGACGAGAGATTATGTAATACATGACGAACAACATACTGATCTGGTGGGATGTTGGTGCTGCGGGATTCTACCGCAAGCCGTAAAGGACAATAATGCTACGCAGCAATTACTCTGCCAGTTTTTCTAAAGAGGCAGCACAAAGTCCTTTTTTCATGTTTAATCAGTTCACTTTATCAAAGTTGATTCACATAGGGTATTGTAAATGTACATAAAAGACATTACATACGTATGCGTAGCAAAGACAACATGCATCCATCCATCCATTCATCTTCCTCCACTTATCCGGGACCGGGTTGCGGGGGCAGCAGTTTATGCAAAGATGCCCAGACTTCCCTCAATAGATACATATTGGCTCACAGGGTTGAACAGGTCGGCCAATGATCGAAAGGTCGGTGGTTCGATCCCCATTCCCCCCAGTCAGCTGTTGTTGTGTCCTTGGGCAAGACACCTTACCCATCCTGCCTCCAGTTTTGCTCCACTGGTGTGTGAATGCATAGGAATGTCCCGGTGACGAGGTGTACACTGGCAGCCATGCCTCTCTCAGCCTGCCCCAGGTCAGCTGTGGCTACATTTGCAGTTTACCATCACTAGGTGTGAATGAGGAATGAATGAATAATGGACACATTGTAAGCGCTTTGAGTGGCTGGCAAAGTGCCGATAAATCCAATAGAAAAAAAATTGGGGTACCCACACTAGGAAGAGGAAGAATTCTTGCAAAAGGTTAACTATCCACTCAAACACGAATAAAGGACACTTCCAAAGTGCCTTGTTTTTCAAAAATATTTAAATAAGGATGCAAAATGAAAGGAAATTGGTGGAGCAGTGTTTATACGGTCTCAGGAGTCCAACTTGGAGTTTAATTCACCAAATGTTTTGGGTTTGGAGTTGTTTGGAGTTTAGAGTGGAATGAAATCGCACTGCTCTCAGAGTCAGGTTTTGTTTTCTTTTGTTGTTGTTAGTTTTGTCTTTCCATAATGTCCGACCGGTGTTTGCTCAGATCAAGTACAACCGGGAAGCTCTCTTGAGGTTGAAACGAACAAGTCACAGAGGATATTTCGACACAAATATCCTGATCCCCCACTCAGAGCTACAACCCCATACTGGGGTCTTACAGCAACAGGCCGCAGCTGGCTCATCTCCCAGAATCCAGAAGCCGCCACACAAGAGCGGAAGACGGGGATGGATAGCACACTACGCCGGCAAGCTAGCTGCGGGAGGCTGACAATCCCAATCATTCTTCTTGCCAGCATACAAGATTTGGCAAACACGATGGATGACCTCATCAGCAGCCTGGCTACACATCGATACATCCTGGATTGCTCCGTTTCATACCTCTGTGGGTCAGACAAGGGACACCCAACAAGGCCATAACACCGGCAGGATACAGTGTTAACAGAGCCGACCGCGGCACCACTGACTGCAAGTGGCGGGGAGTCCGTGATCTTGCTAAACAGTCCCGGAGCTCTGACAACAACATCAGTTCTCAGTCTTGTTCTGAGAATGTGGAATATCTAACTGTTAAGTGTAGGCCATTCTAAGCATTCCGGCAGCATTGAAGCTGCACCACCCAGAGTTGCGTGAGAAAGCTGTGGCTGCTGCTGCCTGAAGCCGACAAAGCCCGACGCGGATACTTTTTTCCAGATGAAGCTACCGCCGTCTTCTGAGAGACAGGGCAGCGGCAATAACGGAAAACGGTCCCTGCAGCGCGGTGGAGAACGAGGGATTTGGGTTTTTATTGAATGCAGTAGAGCCACGCTTTGACATTCTCTCTCAGAAATACTGAAAAAAGGATCCCTGCTCTGTACGTCCAGACCAGAGCTACGGCTGAGATGGAAACGGAAGAAAGAGAGGCATCCCTGCCCTTAGACCCCCCCCCTCTAAGCAGCGGTAGATGAGCGGCGTCTTGATGCTAAAAGTCTGTGGTTCTCCAGAAAAACATGAACATAAACATACATCACATGCAGCTTTACCCAAACGTGTTGTTCACAAAGTTGTTTACACCACATTTGCACTAAATGGTGTCATTTATTTTTTAACAAAGACACTATAATTTGTTCACAGAATTAATATCTGATTTTCAGCTATTATTTTAATTAAGCGATGGCTATGGTTTTGTTTTTCAAAAGTTAATACCAATATGTCTGGCAGCTACTTGACTTATTCATTTTTTATCCTGTTTACAGCAATTTCCTACTAAATAATGACACTGCTGTTGATGTTCACTATTGTTTAAACTGAATTTTACAGATATTTCCAAATGAAAATTGTCATTGTTTGTCAAAGACAGAGTATTACTGATTTCAGAAATGTTACACAAAAGTCTGTTATTCATTACACCAAATAGGACACAAGTTGTTTATTATCATGGTGTTTAAAAACTAAAAAAATAAATGGGGAAATATTTTCCAAAAAGCTGTTTTTAAAGTTCTTCTTTCTTAAAGTTTGATATATCGTGAGTTGTTAGAGACGAGATAAATCGATTATCGCATTATCGCCATATCGTGATAGTATCGTTATCGTGAGCAATGTATCGCAAATCGTATCGTATCGTGAGGTACCCAGTGATTCCCAGCCCTAATTGTAACTCCCTTTATTCCGGGATCAACCAGTCTCTCCTCCACCGTCTTCAGCTAGTCCAGAATTCAGCTGCCCGACTTCTAACTGGGACCAGACGGTGTGATCATATTACACCGATACTGCGCTCTCTGCACTGGCTGCCAGTTTCTTTTAGAATTGATTTTAAAATCTTACTCTTGGTTTTTAAATGTTTAAATGGTCTGGCACCTCCTTATCTTTCTGAGCTCCTACAGAGCCATTGTCCTTGCAGAGCTCTACGATCTGTTGACCAGATGCTTTTAGTGGTGCCAAGGGCTCGACTCGTGACGAAGAGAGACAGAGCGTTTTCAGTGGCTGCTCCTAATCTCTGGAATCGTCTCCCCCTGTCAGTGAGATCTGCCAGATCCTTAAATGATTTTAAATCTCTGTTAAAAACGCACGACGCACCTGATGCACCGGGTGACACCCCCCCCAAAAGCTCCAACAGGACAACTCGAACAAGTCGGAACTGGCTCATAAGCCACTCGTCCTCGTTTGCCAGCAAGTCTTCTTGCTGTCTAAAGGCGCGTTCACTCTGAATTCTTCCATTTACCACATCTTCTGAGAGCGCAAGATCAGCCATTGTGCGTCATTATGCATTGTGATGGGGCATTTTATTTCCATCCATTTAATTGCATCTGACAAGCTACAGATGTCGGTAATAATCCACGTGGAAATGGGAAATTGTTCAGCGCAAATGTAATTTCTTGTTGCTTTCTTAATGATTGAGACATACGCCATACATTGTTTTATCAAAAATTAAACAAACTAAAGGCATATGCATGAATACCATAATTCTGTAGCTTATGAAGAAATGTTTTACTATGAAACTTTCCCCAGTGGACAATTAATACGTCTGTCTGTCTGTCTGTCTGTCTGTCTGTCTGATTCGCATGCATCTGGCGGCGCGTGCACACGCAGCGGCTCTATTGGCTTTATTGTTTTTAAAAGAATGTATTTTTAAGGCGTTTATTTATTATTTTATATGCTGCTTGCACTGTGGGGTGAGAGGAAAGCAATTTCATCTGTGCTGTATGTCTAATGGATGCAGCATATTTGACAATAAAGCTGACTTTGACTTTGACTATATCTGCTCCGCCAGACGGACACATTGACGAGAATACTTTTTGCAAATATGTGTTCATTTGAATTTCTGTTGTAATTTTCGTTTGATTTTTTTGTTTGTTTCACTGCTGATCGATCAAACGGGTGTTCGTGTAGCTGTTATTGTGAGACTTGCTTTGTGAAGTTTTCATGTTATTTATGAGAGGCAGCATTGTCATTTTCACTTTCACGTGTTTCTTCCATCTGCCGACGGTGTTGCCGTTTCTCATTTCACCCGTTTTTGTGCGTACGCCTGGGTCAGAGCTTGCGTGAAGGACCGCACATTTTCCCGTCAAGTTTGCTTTTTATAAATATCAACTATTGCGTAGAGAGTGGCGCACGCCTTCTTTTGTGCGTACGCAACGTTTAGAAATGAGGCCCCTGGTCTGGCTGGGTAGGATCTGGTTCCCCACAACACAAGGTTCACTTTGGCAGCATGCATGTATCTCCACCCCCACGAGCACGTGCACATGCACACTGCTCCCTGTCTGCTTCATCCCTCCTTCTAACCTACAGTGTATTGACGGACAGATATTTTCCGCTCATCTTTGTGTCAGATTTTTACCCATGATGGAATATTTGTCTTTCCAGCAGATCTGGTATAATTGTTACAGCTTAAAAAGAATAACTTATCCAAATCAGTGCTGCTTGTAAGTATGTTCAAAGAAATGGGTTCTGAAACCAGATAGGAGGGGCATGGAACGCTTTTTAACACATCCAGGTAAAAGGCAGCACATCACTTGTTTCCCCGCTACAGTGACATGCGCGGAGTCATTACAATATTTTAGTATTCCAGCAAATATCAGCTTTTCATGCAAGAAGTCAATCATTAAATTTAAAACAAAATAAAAATTATAAAAGCAACATTTTTTTAATGAAGGTTAAAATTTAATTTATGCTACACACAACTGAAAAGTAATGTGTTTATTGTGAATATGAATTAATTAGGCACCAAAATTATTCTGTCCAGACCTTTGTGTATTTGTTGCTTTAAGGGTCATTGAAAGAGGAATGTTGAGATACAAAGAATAACCAGTTAAATACTGTTGGATGAATGGTAAAATATTCAGTTTTTATCATCATAAATCTGACTTCAGAAGAGTCAGTTTCTCACCAGCATCAACCTCACTGCACGTCACTGAGTAGTTGAAGAGAGAGAGAGAGAGAGAGAGAGAGTGTGTGTGTGAGAGAGATGAAAGAGAGGTGCCTGTGTGTGTGGAGGGGGTATCTGACTCTGGCTGTGTTAACTCTGGTGTGTATTGAGGGTGGACACTTTGCTTGAAATAAACACAAGCACAATACTTGCTTTTGTATTGTATTGTATGGAGAGGAGTGTTTTTGACTCTCACAGTGAAAAAGTTTGGCTCTTGATGTCAAACTTGTTCGGCACCCCTGGTTTAGGGTTTCTCGGGTCTGCGTAGCAGCACTTCATCCTTCGAAGCTTCCCTGGACTAGCTGTGTTTCCGGGCTAGCGGGCTGGGTTACAGTGGCGCCACCAGGGGGTGGCCAGGGGTGGCCACGGCCACCCCTCTCCGACACCTGGCCACCCCAGTGGCCACCCCACTAGCCGCTGTAAGCTGTGGTGGCATCAGTTGTGCGTTTCATCCCAAATGCACAGCCAGCAAGCAGGCAAGTCGCTCTGATCACCTAAACTGGCCCTCACCCCCTCCCCTCCCTGCTGCCTTTGAGTGCGCAGACATCTACAGAGGAGCCGCTGGACGCAGAATGAATAAGACGCGGGGTTCACTTCCGCGTTCGAACCCTCAGATCCTCCGGGCCGGTCAGACAAAAGAACCAGTCTCAGTCACTAAAGATGAACGTTCTTTATTACTTTTTCCTTAAGTCCAAAACGGCGACTGACCACGCGTGTATGCGCTCCACACGCTCTCCCACCTCTCTTCCTGCATCGCGCGAGCACCGGTTTCAGCACGCACACACACAATCACACATCCCAAAATGCTACGTTTCTTTTCCTGTTAAATATTTTCCGTGGGTCTTTAACAATCTGTTTACTGTACTTTAGATCTGTATAGATAGATAGATAGATAGATAGATAGATAGATAGATAGATAGATAGATAGATAGATAGATAGATAGATAGATAGATAGATAGATAGATAGATAGATAGATAGATAGATAGATAGATAGATAGATAGATAGATAGATAGATAGATAGATAGATAGATAGATGACTTTATTAATCCCACAATGGGGAAATTTCATTTATCTGTGGAAGCAACACGACATTCAGAAATAATCTATATAATATAACATCAATAAAGGACATCACAAATGACATTTATATTAAATAATTAAAAATATCACTAAAATTATTATCAAAAATTAGATTCTTATTAAATAAAGAAATAAATATTAAATAAATACAGCTGCAAAGGTGTAAAAAACATGCGGTCTGCAAAACATGTAAACCCAGTGTGCAAATACTTGGTGCAAATACATCATCAGCTGTGGTGGATGTGTCATTACTTTTTATAAATAAGTAAAAAAAGGATGTCCCTGTCACACGCGCTACTCATTTTCATGACACTATTTAAGCACTGTTTGTTGTGTTACCGCAACATTTTGATGTGTTTTTGTTTCCACAGGGTTACCTATAGTCATTAGTTGATGCTTGTGTCTGTCAATTTTCAGAGAATGAAGAGAAATTCAACATATATTCTTATTTTAAGAATAAAAGTGCAGCAGAAGGAGTGAAAGAGATGGTAGGGGAGCAACAGAGGAGTAGTGAGGAGGAAGATGAGACAGAGCAGCATGAATGACAGAAGAGAATGAGGAAGACAAAGATGAGACGGCATCAGAGGAGGGACAGTCAGCATCATTGGTCAGAGAAACAAAGCAGAACTCAGCTAAAGGGGCTCCACCTGATCCTGGACCAACTGGTGAAGTTAGAATTATGTTACCCTAATAATAAAAATGTTTCATGATTATTAGTCTGAATAGAAATGTCAACAGATATAATTAATAATTAGAAGGATATTTTTATTATTATTTCAGAACAACAGATTTAATTTTTTGTTTATTATAGATATCTCTCAGTCAAGAGCCGAACACCCCAAGCAGAAACACCTAAGCATTAAATATAAACAAAAAAAAATACATATGTATCAGTAGTAGTATCTACTAATGGTATCTACTAGTATCTATTAGTTATTATACTAGTAGTATCTACTATAAGTTCATGTTCTACAAAATATCAGTAGGCATTTATCTTTCTGTTGGTTTTCTAAAGCAGTGTTTTTCAACCTTTTTTGAGCCATGGCACACTTTAACCTTGACAAAAATCCCACGGCACACCAGCATTCAAAAATTAAAAAAAAAAAAGAGGAGAAACTCAGTCTGTATTGATCTACAGTCCCTCCATGATCTCACATGCATTTTTGTGATCGTTGTGACAGAAAAAGCTGGAAGCTGAAGCTGTTTTTTTTCTAAAAGATGTAATTAAAGGTAAGTTAAAAGATTTAAAACTGTTTGATTTGTGTTGTTTGTGGTTTCAAGACGTTAAGAGAAGAGATTTGAGAAGAAACGCTCACGCTATCATTTTTAACTCAATGCATCATGGGAGATGTAGTTCAATAATCCGCCGAACACAGAAAGACTCACGTCTCTGAGCTTCATTGTGTTGTTCACTTGTTCCACGGTCTGACACCGGATTCTGTGGAAAGCTACACCGCTAAAGACGAGCTTTAGCTGGTATTTTTGTTAGAACTGAGCGACTTTATCAGCAGAATCTAAACAAGGAAGTGAGGACTTTAACCACTCCTGATTGGTCAGACTGATGACATGTGATTAAGAAATCCAAGAATGATTGGTCGAGACAGTTAAAGGGGCGGGACTTTTTCCGAAAACCACTGAAGCTGCGGCTAAATCGGGTATCGTCATCCTTATCAAAATGTCTTTAATAGAATCAAATAAACAAAAAGAAAAAAGTATTTTACGATCTTTCATATTCCTAACTACTTAGTGTTTTATCAGGGCCTGTTTGGATGAACAAAGAGCTGATATCCTGGAGATGGAAAATGTTGTTAAATCAGTTAATGAGGGTATTTTCCCACGGCACACTTGACCATCTCCCACGGCACACTAGTGTGCCGCGGCACACTGGTTGAAAAACACTGTTCTAAAGGTTGTTTTACTACGTTTGGTAGAATGAATTTTAAAAATATAGCTCATGGTTTTTGTGTGCCACCCTAAGATTTAATGTGGCCCCCTACCGGCCACCCCCATGAAAAATTTCTGGAGGCGCCACTGCTGGGTTAAGCTCTGTTTGCTCCATCCGAAGACAAATCTAGTCCAAGGTAAAAGCTTCAAACCGTGGGCCCAGGCTCCATCCAGGGCCTAGCAGGTGCGGACCGCGGGGCTTCCAAAGGAGGCTGTGGTCTCAAAATTCGGCCCGCATAAGGCGGAAATGCTGCTACGTAGTCCTGAGAAGCTGTGTACAATCATCAGGATAGCACAGCCGTCACAAAGCCCCCCCCCTGCCGCTAACACATGGCTGCACTACTCCTAGTATGTGTCTCTTAGCAGCACACAAAGATGGCACTGATGTCATCACCCCGCCTCCCCTCTGGAAATTCCAAGTAGAATTTATGTGACAGTTTTCCCAGGGTGGATTTAAAAATTAAAAATGCAATCCCCTCTTTGCATTTTCATCTTAATTATGACACAGAATAGGCAGTTTTTAAGTATAAAATGAAAAACAGTTTTAAGAAATGATTGGAAGGGGGGGTCATAGGATAGCACAAGGGTTAATTTTGAGTCAGCTTCATTTTGAAAATGAAAAAGCATTTCTGGTATAAACTTTTATTTTTAATTATGCTGCACAATTGCTTCCATACATATTTAACCGTCCCATGATTTACAATATCCTACCAGATCCAGACCAAGTTCTCGTGTTGTCCATTTACCACAATGTGAACAGTCTGCCAGATGGATTAAAAAATGACACTCAATTTACGGCTCCTGCTTTCCCCCGGATTTTCACTTCTGATCTTGCAGCTAAACAGCGTGCTGACCCCAGCTGCACACCTGGTCAACATCAAAACGACTCATCCACTGGAAGTTGTCTGCATGGATTTCCTCTCTCTCGGACCGGATAGAAATTTAATTTTCACTGTTTGCAGATGATAAACAGTTGTATTTATCTATTACACCTGACCAGAATGACCATATAGAGAAACTGAGTGCCTGCATCAGAGACATCAAGACCTGGATGACAAATCAATTACCTCCTCCTGAACCCAGAAAAAAACTAAGGTCATTATACTAGGTCCTAAAAACCTCAGAGATGCTCTCTCTGATCAGATAGTCTCCCTGGATGGCATAAGAATAGCCCCCAATTCCATAGTTAGAAACCTTGGGGTTTTATTTGACCAGGATTTATCATTTAAGGCTCACATATTTCAGGTGTGTAAAACAGCTGTATTGCACAGGTGAAAAAATATGCAAAGATTAGAAATATACTTTTTAGAAGTGATGCTGAAAAGCTCATCCATGGGTTTGTTACGTCTAGCCTGGATTACTGTAACTCTTTGTTAGCACCGTGTCCTAAGAATTCTTTAAGAAGTTTTCAGCTTGTTTAGATTGTTAGCAGGAACTAGCAGAAGAGATCACATCACTCCTGTGTTAGTTTCACTTCACTGGATCCCACTTGATTCTAGAATCAAGTTCAAAATCATCCTGTAAACATATAAGGCCTTACATGGAATGGCCCTATCCTATATCAAAGACCTCATAGTGCCACCCAAACAGAACACTTCACTCACTAAATGCAGGACTGCTTGTGGTTCCTAGAATTTGTAAAAGTACGGTTGGAGGTAGAGCGTTCAGCCACCAAGCCCCTGTTCTATGGAATAAACTCCCAGCTCATGGAAGAGGCCAACACACTTTCCACATTGAAAGTTATGCTTTAAACATTCCTTTTTGAACAGGCTTAGTCAGTTCCGTGGCCTTGTGGTAGAGTGTCCACCCTGTGGCTGGATGGTCGTGAGTTCAAACCCAGGCCGAGTCATACCGAAGATAGGACCCAATGCCACCCTTCTTGACACTCAGCATTAGGGGTTGGATTTGGGGGTTAAACCACCAAATGGTTCCCGAACGTGGCTGTGTCTGCAGCTCACCGCTCCCCCAGGGGATGGGTCAAATGTGGAGAACACATTTCACACACCTAGGCGTGCGACAGATAATGGGACTTTAACTTTAACTTATCGTCAGACTAGCTAGTAATCAGAGAAAATTTAACTTACTGTTAACCCTTGTGCTATCCTAGGCACTTTGACATTGGGAGTGGGGTCATCTAGACCCACTAGACAGAGCTCTGAACCGTTTTTCTTCAATTATTTGTGATCTCCACTGATTTCCATGGATTACAGAAAATCCTCTTCACCTTTATCCACCTTTGTCATGGTAGGGAGAACATGTCAATGGAAGGGTGGGGTCAGCAAAAACATGCAAAGCAACAGAACCCGTTTTGACCAACATGTTGTGACTGTAGATCTGGACATTGGAGAAAGGCTTCTGGTTAGAAATGTTCACCAGAGGTGTAAACACAAATTGGCAGACAAGTGGGAGTCAACAATATACATTGTGGTAAGGAAAGAAGAAAACCTCCCTGTGTGCACAGTCCGACCAGAAAACCAGCCCAAACCACTTTGTACCCTTCACAGGTATGTCTTGCTGCCTTGTGGATTCCTACCCTCACCTTAAGAGAAGCTCCCCAAGCAGCTTGCCAGAGCACCCTCTGTATCTGCACCTGCACTTACTATCGAGGAGGGTCCTTTGGACGATGATGTGTACTTTCAAGTCTCATCTGAGCCAGTTACCTTCACCACAACTCTAGACACACCTGCCATCCAGCAACCAGATGTCAGGATTGAGCCACCCAAAACGACCTTACCTGTTGTAGACTTACCAGGTGTCGAGTCACCCACTGTCTCATCACCCACTGTTCCTGCTCTGTAACCTGAATCAATTGTAAGGACCAACACAGAAGTGGAAGTGAAAGCACCCAAAGACGAACTCATAGCTGAAGAAATCATAAAACTGGAACCTCAACCAGAACCAATTGACCCTGTTGGAATTCCAGATGCCATCAAACAGATTGTGGATCCCATTCCTCAACCTGAAACCCATTCTGAACTACCCTCACCATCTGTGTCCGTACCTCTCAGCCCTGAACAGCCATCTTTCAGGCAGACACTGTGGACTAGAACTCAACCAGGCTCTGACAGGACCGAGGCAGCCCGACCAGTAAGGGCCCCCAGCGACTGCCTCAGCGGAGATCCCAACCCACTAAACCTCCAAAGACCCCCCCCCCCCCAGACAGCAATTAGCCCCCTAAGAGTGAGAAGAACCTGCTTCTAATCCCAGCTGGGACTTTTTTGTCTGAAGTTTGCATGTTCTCCCTCTACAGGTATGGATTTTTTTCTTGCTTCTTTCCCCAGTTCAACAAAATGATTCAAATTTTAAGTCCTGTCTGCAAACTGCTCCTGTGCGTGACTGTGTGAGTGTGTCTCTGTGATAAACTGGAAACTGATTGGAATGTACTCTACTTCTGAAAAGTAGCTAAATTGGATCCAGCAATCCTGTGACCCTTAACCCTTGTGCTATCCTAGGCACTTTGACATTGGGAGTTGGGTCATCTAGACCCCACTAGACAGAGCTCTGAACCTTTTTTCTTCAATGATTTGTGATCTTCACTGGTGTCCATGGATTACATGAAATCCTTTTTACCTTTATCCACTTTTGTCATGGTAGGGAGAACACGTCAATGGAAGGGTGGGGTCATAGGATACCAAAAGGGTTAATGACCTTTTTCACCACTGTCACATCTATATCCTCACAATCCTTTGACATTTTACTCTTAAATTTATTTACAATTGATATCAGCTCATTTTCGTTCACATCAGAGAAGGATTAAGTTTTGGATCTTTTCCATGGGTGGATTATTGTCTTTGCTGGTTTAGCATTTTGGAATGTCTGCTGCCAAATCTGGACCCACGTTTGTACAATTGTTATTGAGGCCGTTTGCTACTTCATTGATGTTTTAGCTTTGGCCTTTTTCATCTGTAAAGTAATCTGGGTATGTTCACTTATTTATTCAGTTTTTATTGATTTTATTTAATATTTCCCAAACTCGCTTTACGTTGTTTTTATTTTCATTCAGTAGATTATTGAAGAACACTTTTTTACTGTGCCATGTTATTTAGGTTAGTTTATTTTTGTATGATTTATGGGAGTGAAAGATTGGATGCAAAAATGAAATTGGATTATTGCAGATTATTATTGCCAAAGTGAGCACGGTGGTGGATTGGCCTGATCCTATCAACCGGAAACAATTGCAACACTTTTGGGTTTTGCTAATTTTCTACAGCTCGGTCGCCGCACCTCTTACGGGTCTGACCTCCCCCTCCTTGCCTTTTCAGTGGACTGAGGCTGCTGATGCCGCTTTTCGTCATCTGAAAGCGCTGTTTTCCGCCTGTTTTGATCCAGCCCGATCCCTCTGGCCAGTTCATAGTAGAAGTCGACGCTTCCGACACAGGGGTGGGGGTGGTGTTGTCTCAGCGGTCAGCGACCGACGGTAAGGTCACTTTTCTTTTCTCGTTGGCTTACTCCGACGGAGTCGAGGTATGACGTGGGGGACAAGGAGCTCCTAGCAATTAAACTGGCTCTTGAGGAACGGAGGCACTGGCTGGAGGGGGCGATTCGGCCATTTGTGGTCTGGACAGATCAAAAAATCTGTCGTACATCCGGACCAAAAAGCTTAAGAAGCTGCCCTCCGCCGTGAAGACTGCTGCACTGCTTCAGGCTGCATGGCATCCCGATGGAGATGGTTTCCGGTCCGGGGCCTGCAGTTCATCTCGCAGGTACGGAAGGCCTTCTGCTCTGCTTTTGGCACCACTGCCAGCCTCTCCTCAGGATTCCACCCCCAGTCCAACAGACAGGCCGAAAGGACTAACCCGGACCTGGAGGTGGCCCTTCAATGCGTCTGCTCACGCCACCAGACCTCCTGGAGGGTGGTCAATCCAGTGGCAGTCCAACTGCGCCTGCCATGGACTATGTGTGTCCACCCTGTTTTTTATGTGTCCCAGCTCAAGCCCCTTGAGGCGGGGGTACTGTCAGGTACTGGGGCCAGGGGTTTGGTTAGGCTTTTGTTGTTTCACTTTTGGGTTTACTGGGCTTTATTTTGGTGTTTCCGGTTTTCATGCCGTTCTCATTCTCGCGGTCTTTACGTTCTGTTATTATTTACACGTGTGGCAAATCACGCTGAAAGTATTTAACCTGTTGTTCAGCTTCGAGAATTAAAACTATTTTCGTCTACGATCTCCTGCGTCCTGCGCTTGTGTCCTCACCTGCAAGTCCTGACACAATAGATGTATATTAGTTATCTAATGGCCATCTTTTGCCTGGTAGAAAGGCTCTGGCAGCCAAGCAATGACCTTTATTTGATGCTGTATTCATGTTTAGGACATTTAATATTCAAGGGGAAAAAAAACGTTAATTAAAACATTTAAGGATTTTTTTCAGGTTTGATTTTTTTTTTTTTTTATCCCTGATGTAGCACAGTCTCACCCAGACTCTGTCTAGAGTGGCCCATAGGAATATTTATCTTTGTTGACATTTGAATCGTTCAGATTAAAGCAATGTTACTAAAATTCTGAAAAGTCCTTGGCCATAGCTAAATGATAACAAAAAAACAAAATAATCATGATAAATTGACATTGAAAAATAATTTTTGTTTGCATATTACCTCAAGATAAACTTGTTAAATTAGTGAGAAATTTCTTGGGTCTGATTTATTATTTTCATTCTCTAATATTTTGAAATATAGCCCCATTATTGTTTCCTAAAACATTTTTGTGCACAGCCTTGCAAGCAGGTGTTCTCTTCGGCTCTGGAGAATACAACTTTTGACTTTGTCTTCATTTGCCACTGTTAATGCTCAGGAAACAATATACCTGCCCCCCCCCCCCCCCATTTAAATAATAAAAGTTAAGTGCTGTGTGTATCTTAGGATTTGAATGTTTTTTGTTTTTTTTTTTTGGGGGGGGGGGAGCCAAACTGGCACTACATTAGTTTGAACAGACGGACAAGTGGGATTGTCTTGATCCCAGAGGATCAGAAGGAAACACTCTCAGATTGGAGCACTGCTAATTAGACATGAGGGGTTTAATAAGTGGGTGTGTAATTGCACTATGGATTCAGCCCAAAAATGTATTCCTGTGAGCCACTTGTTAAAGTAACAGTCTTTTAAAGGCAGCGAAAGCTGTAATTCCAGATGGGGGTGCTGCGCATTTGGATATCAGTGGGGGAACATGGTGTTGCTGTGTAACCTGCGCAAAGGAAATAAAAGCAATACTATTCATTTGCCATAATGAGGTTAGCTTTGGTTGCTGCGATAGCTTAGCAGTCTACTAAAAACTGATGCAACACTGTAATACAACTTCAACATACTTCCAATGTATTTAAGTCTTTTCAGAGTTTGTCCATGTTTGCTTTTTGTTAGTTTTCATTGTAAATTCCCTAAGTGTCACATAACCAGTTTAGATTGTAAGTAATTAAAAGGCATTTGTCAGCGTATTGGAAACTTTAAAGAGTTGTTCTATTGATAAGTGGTCTTGGGCTTTGTTAATTCATCGGTTTTGATGGCAGGCCTCTTAGTGCACTAGGTAGGTAATAAATGCAAAACTTAGAACACAACACGCTTTATATGCATATGTTTGTGATGCAAATAGATCTGCATGGAGGAGTCGGTCCAAAATACCAGCAACAGTTTGTGAAAACCTTGTGAAGGTTTACAGAAAAAGTTTGACCGCTGTCATTGCCAACAAAGGGTATATAACAAGGTATTTACCAAATACTTATTTTACACCATAATTAACAAATAAATTCTTTAAAAACAAGACAATGGGATTTGCTGGATTGTTTTTTCTCATTTTGTCTCACATAGCTGAGGTATACATATGATGAAAATTACAGGCCTCTCATCTTTTTAGGTGGTAGAACTTGCACAATTGGTGGCTGAATAAATACTTTTTTGTCCCACTGTACATACACTACCCACAAGTTAGAAATATTTTGAAAAAAACTGTTTTGGGGTGATATACCCAACTCATTTTGCTCATTTTGTGTTTTCCACATAATGGTCTCACTGCATCTTCCGTATTAGGACCTACACCAAAAAGCAATCCGGCATCAATTTCAACATTCTGTGTGCATAAAAAGCTGATTTTACATACCTCATCACAGAAGATGGAATCATGTGGATTGAATAATACACATTGAAGACACCCAAAGGAGGAGAGAGGGAGGCACAGCCAGGCAATCCAAATGAAGTGATACATTGCTCCAAAATAAAGAGAATCTAAGTAGTCCATGCTCCACACTGACTGGACAGTCACAGGTACTGGAGATTTTCTGGCACTGATCAGTTAGGCCAGGGGTGGTGAACACGTGGCTCTCGAGCTGCATGCAGCTCTTGGCCAATAAGCGTGCGGCTCTTTGCGTCTCATCATATTTTCTATATACTGTGCTTCATTTGATAGGTTTTTCCCTCTTAAACCAAACTCAAATACATCAGAGGGTATTTAAAATAAATAATAATAAAAGTAATTTGGCAGTGTGTGTGTGTTTGATGCTGCTCCCGACACATACGTGATCCTATAACGCAGAGACTGACTGGCTGAGATCCCCGCTTGTCAATGATGAGGCAGCGAGAGAACTGGAGATAAATGAGCTGAAATCTCTTTGACAGAAGGCCCTGTTATAATTTGGAGAACAGAGAAATCCACGTGTGTAAAAGAGCTGCTCTCAATCTGCTGTCGATGTTCTCCTCAGTATGTCAGACAGTCCCTGTTATTAACTTAAAACACGTGAAATCAAAGCATCGGTCCGTTCTGACCGACACTCACGTAAAGGAGCTGATCAGAGAGGCTATGACTGGCCTGGGGGTTAGCCCCGCCTTCAGCCCCTGAGGCTCATGTGAAGTGGGGCATCTACGGTGTAAAACCATAAGTTAGGGGGCAATGAGCAGAAGTGAGATCCATGCTGTTAGGTTGTTTGAGTGTGTGTTCAAGCGAATGGGTTTTGAATGCTGTGAAGTAAAATAAAAAGGGTCCATATTTTGTCGAATGACCAAGGTTGGGATTTCTTCTGCTGATTAACAGCCGTTCTTCTGGGTTCAAAACAGTTTATAGTTCTATTCGATGTTATGTCTGCAGACATTTGATTCAGGTCCATATCCTTCTTCAGCTGATATCAGCGGCGCCTAAGAGTTGAGGTCAACTTGTCTGGATGTCAGAACTCTCTGCTGATAATCAGGTCACATTAGACTTTTGGAGATAGCGATGAATCCACGTGTCATATTTCTTGAAATGATTTGGCTCTTTGGTTTATTACTCCATGTTGTTTCAGACGTCTGTGATCAAACACTTCTCAAAGTCCTTCATGGTGTTCCCCAGCAGAACCTTGGACCGGTCCGGTGGACCGAGTGGTTTGACGTAAATCCTGCAGCCTTTAACCCAAGTGTTCTCAATCTGCTTCTGCTTCCTGAGAAGCCGTGCATGTTTGGAGATTTCAGCATTCCTTCTGGTCAGATGGTCGTTCAGATAAACAGCAGAACCCTTCAGGTTCTTCCTTTGATTCATCAGAGTTGTGTTTTTGATTCACAAACCTGATGAGGATCACTGGTTTATCCGTCTCCTTTCTCCTGGGGAGTGGGTGGCAGGTCTCCATGGTGTTGAGATCCAGGGAAATCCCTTTAGACGTGAAAAATGATTCCACTTGCTGTGCCAGAGACTCTCCACCGCTCTCTATTTCCGAAGAACTGCTAGCAATGCTAGCGCTATTAGCATTAGCAATGCTAGCTCCAGCTGCATTTAGCTTTGCCTGAGGTTTGATAGGTACTCCAGTGAGAATGACATTATTCCTCCTTACTTGTTGTTCCACATCGTCCAGTCTTTTCTCCAGAATGTCAACCCTGTTTTCTCGTTGCTCGTTTTGAACCCGGAGCCTCCGGAACTCTTCCATTAGCTCTAAGAGCGGAGTTAGCTTAGCATTCACTTGTTCCATAAAAGGATACAACATAGCTTGGATATCATCAAGAGACTTTTTAAGGTCTTTATAATCAGGGTTTTTCTTGGGGCCATGGTCAGCTCTCTTTTTTGGAGAAAATCAACTTTTTAAGTAATTTGAAGATAGTTGTATAGCCGCAGAGAGCCCCCACGTGTCCATAATGTAACCCGGAACTGGAAGTCTTACCAGAGTGTAGAACCTCTCCTTGAGCGAGCGCTTTCTGTCATCAGCTGTTCTCCTCTGCTCTTATATATTCTCTCAATCAAGAGCAGGTGTATCCAATCAAAGGGCAGCCTGCAGAAAGTTTGTGAGAAATAGCACAGCAAACATGCAAAAACACTCAAATCATAGTTTCTGGCTGATTTGCTCACACTTATATCTTTGTTCAGTTTGTCTTATCCTCTGTTTGAAGAACAGCCAGAGAGCAGGGAGGCACATGGGGAATGGAAGTGCAAGCCCCATACCAGTCAGGAGAGCAGCCCCACCACCACCCAGGAGTTCTGGGCATTCCCCCACCCCGAACCCAGGCACGGGCCAGGGCCCCCCCAAGGGAGACCCGCCCTATGCTCCAGGCAGCCACCCACCCAGTCCACATTTGGTCCAGCTGAGAGCAAGGCAGGGGCCAGCCACCCCTGCCCAGGAAGAAGACGCCCAATAATAATTCCATAATTTTCTTTTTTGAACCCACACCTGTAGACGTGGCTACCTATTTTTTGGTAGAGCCCCTAATAAGAAAGAAACCTGAACTTTCAACAGCATCCATGTCTTTCATGCATTGTAAATGAGATAAACACAGACACCCCTCTGTAAAGCGATTAGGCTAAAAACATTAGCTGGAAGCTCCTCCCATATACAGCCATGCCAAGCTCAGGAACACAGTTTGGACAGGCGGTGAGCAGAAAATATGCTGCGCGGCGTAGGAGAGGCGGCCAAAATAAATTTGTCACACAAATCGCGTTTGGTGTGAATGCGATTATACCAGTTCAAATAAAATATCTGCCACTGACATCAGGTAAAACAGAAGAGGCGTTGAAACACACATTCTAATTTATCAGTATTGCAACACCTTTTGCTTTTCTATAGAAATATAAGTAAAATATCTGCCCCACAAAGCCCCCTTGGAGACGGAGGTTATCCCAGCTTTTAGGGATGTGTTTTTTGGGATGAAAGCAATGTGTCGTGACAACACCCACCCCGCAGCAGCTGCTGGTCAGTGTTAATTCCCTCCACCTGCTCTCCTCTGTATAAATCACTCCCACTCCGCTTCACTTGCCACCACAAAGTCTAGCTTTTCAGCCCAACTACCAGCCTCATTACCTGCCTGATCTCAGGCCAACTATCTGACCTGTCTGTGTTTATGCTTCAGGATCTCAAGTCAACTGTCTTGTGACTGATCTGAGTTCATGCTTCAGGAATTTAAGCTCACAGCAAGTTCTACTCTTCCCCCACTTCCGTGGACATTTCACCTCTTTCTGTTCAAAGGTCTGCTGATCTGTTCCCGTTACCTTCTACGCTCTCTATTGTCATCTCTACATTGCCAGCTTCAATGCCCTCTGGTGTCACCCCTCCAAATGACAAGCTTCAGTTCCTCATTCCTCAATCATCTTAGTCCAGTGGTTCTCGACAGAGACGTGTCAGCCAAGACACTCCCACATCATCCAGAGACTTGAGATTCTTAGGGCAGACTTCATCCACTCCCGGGGCCTTGCCACTGAGGAGCTTGTTGACTACCTCAGTGACTTCAGCCTGCATATTAGACAGCCTCACCCTAAAGTTCTCGTTCTCTGCTTCTTCAAAAGAAGGAGTGTCAGTGGGATTGAGGAGATCCTGAAAGTATTCCTTCCACCGCCCGACAATGTCCCCACTCGAAGTCAGCAGCCCCCCCACCTGCACTGAAAATGGTGCCTGTGGAGAACTGCTTTCCCCACCTGAGGTGCCGGACGGTTTGCGACCACAGCTTCGAGCAGCAGCAGAGACAATGGAAGTGGAAAACATGGTCAACTCAGACTCAATGTCCCCAACCTCCCTCGGTACCTGTCTGAAGGTCTCCCAGATGTGGGAGTTAAAGACTTCCCTAACGGAGGGCTCAGCCAGACGTTCCCAGCAGACCCTCACAGTACGTTTGGGTCTTCCAAGTCTTTCCTGCCTCTTTTCCTGCCCGTGAATCCAACTCACCACCAGGTAGTGATCGGTGGACAGGTCTGCCCCTCTCTTCACTCGAGTGTCGAAGACACATTGCCGAAGGTCGCCTGAAACGACTACAAAGTCGATCATTGACCTCCTGCCTAGGGTATCCTGATGCCAGGTGTATTGATGGACACCCTTGTGCTCAAACATGGTGTTCGTTATGGACAAACTATGGGGACTACAGAAGTCCAATACCAAAACACCACTCGGGTTCAGATCAGGGGGGCATTCCTACCAATCATGCCCTTCCAGGTGCCACTGTCATTGCCCACGTGGGCATTGAAGTCCCCCAGGAGGACAATGGAGTCCCCCATTGGGGCATTTTCAAGTACCCCTTCGAGAGCCACCAAGAAGGTCTGGTACTCCAAACTGCTGTTCAGCCCGTAAGCCGAAACTACAGTTAGAGACCCCACCCACCCGGAGGCGGGGGACATGACCCTCTCGTACACCCGGGTGAACTCCAACAATTGGCGGCTGAGCTGGGGGCTCACGAGTAAGCCCACACCAGCCTGCTGCTCTCTCACACCTTGAGTAACTCCAGAGTGTTAGACAGTCCCACCCCTCTCTCAGGACTGAGTTTCAGAGCACAGGTTATGTGTGGAGGTGAGCCCGACTATATCTAGACGGTATCTCTCAACCTCTCGCACCAACTCAGGCTCCTTCCCTCCCAGAGAGGTGACGTTCCATGTCCCAAAAGCCAAGTTCCATGACTGGGGTTTGGGCCACCGAGGCAACCGCCCTCGACTGCCACCCAAACCACATTGCACCGGCCCCTTTTGAGGTCTCCTACAGGTGGTGGGGCCCATGGGAGAGTAGTCCCACGTTGCTCCTTTGGGCTGTGCCCGTGGAAAGAGCCCCGGTCACCAGGCGCTCACCTGCGAGCCCCAACCCTGGGCCTGGCTCCAGGGTGGGCCCCGGTGACACCAATCCGGGCAACGCAATCAGGTCGTTGTTGTTTCTTTTCATCAGGGGGTTCTTTCAAAACTTTGCGGGATCATTTAGATTTTCTGTAGTATTTTTCCAAAATGATCAGATTTAACATTTCGAATTACGGTAATAAAGGCATTGCGCAGTTTTCTGAATGCCAGCCAATCAGAAGCTATATCAGAATGTCTAGCTTTTTCCCATGCTACATCCCTTTCAAGTAGCTGGTTAGCCAAATCTGAGCTAAACCACAGATTATTATGACCTTTTACTTCATAGTGCCAGATAGGAGCATTCTTATCAAGAATTTTAGTAAAAGCATTTAGGAAGTAACTCCAGGCCATTTCAACATGATCAATTTCCATCATCTTGTGCCAGTCAAATGCATATAGATCCTGACAAAACGCTTGTTCACAAAATTGCATGATATTGCGCTTTTATGATAATGCGTGGTTTGGTTTTGGACATTTTTGTATTTCTCAAAGTAGCAATGCTGCAGTGATCACTTATATCATTTGCAAACACAGCAGCAGTTGAATACTTTGGAAATTTGGGATTTGGTCGAGTTTACTAAATGAAACAGGTTCAAAGAATCACAATAATATTTAAAATAATCAGAAACAGGTTGCAACCAGTTCCCATTTAAATCCCCCATAATAAAATTGCTTTTTATTTTAAGGAAGACAGCAGTTCCATTAAAGAAGGGAGAGCAGATCTATCAGTAAAGGGCACACTATAGCAACCAACTAAGGTAATATGCAGAAAAATCAGAGATCTCCAGATCAGGAGCTAGAAGTTTAAACTTCTTTGTTATTGATGTTTGCATAAGAACGTTTGCATTAAATTTAGTTTTGACATAGATGGCTATGCATCCACCTCTTTATAACCAATTATATATATTTGTCAAAGTCAGTTATTGATTTGTTTAACCATGTTTCAGAAACAACAATTACATCTGCTTTAGTTGAGATTGCCCAAATGCGTATCATATCCATTTTAAGCAATAAACTCCTTACATTGAGGTGAATGAAACCAAGACCTTTTCGAGATTTAAAGTCCTCAGGGGTACCAAAAGTAGGACCATCTGGTCCAGGGTTCAGTGGAAAATTCCCAGAGATTAACAACGATAAAAGGATAAGGAGTCTATGAAGTTGTGGTTTCTTACATACTACACTTGAAGGTCCTAGAGATGGGAACTGTCATGGTTTGGGTTTCTTTTGTCTTGGTTTTTGCTTTATTTCTTTTTCTGTCACGTTTGGTTCTGTTTCCTGTTTTATTTTGAAAGGTGTTCTGTTTTGTCATGTTCCTGAGTTTTACTTCCTTGTCCTGATCTTGTTCACCTGTGTCTTGTCTGCCCTATCTGTATTTAAGTCTTTTCTCTCCCTTCCTCTTGTGCTGGTCCATTAGCGTCTTAACTTTTTCATGTCGTAGCGTCATTTATGTCTTGGATGTTGCCATATTTCCTGTTCTTGCCAAGCCACAGTGAGTCTAGTTCTAGTTTTGTTTCCTGCTCTGCAGCGCTTTTTGTTCAATAAACCCTCTTCCCTTGGAACCGTGTGCTTCCTGCCTCTGGGTCCTACCTGCTCTCCAGCCCCCCCAACCCTGACAGGAACATTTTTTAGGCTATTGAGTTTATAGTAAAATTCTTCTGGAGAGACATTACACAGCTGGAGTCCAGCAATTCATTTGGATTGTCTGAGAGGCACATAAGCATTGCAAGATTCATGAATAAAAGTTTTACACTGGTTAACTGGACGGGAGTCGTCTGTCTCCTGAAGAGCTACGGCAATGCCAAAATCTCAGATGAAAAATAAGGTAAATGTTAACAGATATAATATTTCAGCCCTTGACATTATTTGTGGGGGGATCCATAGAAAGGTGTTTATATCTTTGGCCATTGCGGCATTCAGTCCAGATTTTTGACAGAATCCAGCTCGGGATACACTGAGAACCGTTGTTTGTCAGACGTCCTCCTGTGTCATGCCACACAAACAGGAAGCAACACGGAACTTGAAAGCTGCAGGCAAAAAGAGCGAATTACTGCCCAATCTTTGTTAAAACTTTAAATGTGTGATAGATCACATGATCTCAGAGTTGAATCAAGCACTTTCCTTCACACAGAGATAGCAAGCTCATCAACCAGCCAAATGCTCCTGTAGCCGCTTCGGATTAGAGTAATACGGGTGCTACATGAAGGCAGAACACCATCAGCACCTCAACTTGGGCAAAAATAAATATATATAATATGGTGCGCCAGCTTTGCTGAAGGATAATAAATTGCGACTTTTTCTTTATTGATGTAGTACAAGGCTCATCAGAGGTTCGTCAAGCCAGGAATCCAGTGACGATCACCCGGTGACCATCAGATGACCGCAGACCATACAGTTCATCGGCGAAAAAAGTAGAATATTCCTTTGCATACCTTAGGTAACCAATGTTGGCATTAATCCTGAGTTTGGGTCCTGATGTGCATTGGCTCGCACAGTTTCTGAGCTAGCCTTACTAAAACAAGCTCGATAGTTAAAATATGTACATATGTATCTTATTACGAACTGGGAGATTCCTGAACCAAATAAAAATTGCTAAAGTGATTCCTATCTACGTATAAGAGCGGAGACAAACACAAATTTACAAACTATAGACCTGTTTCCCCTCATCCACAATTCTCAAAAATTTTAGAATAAATATTCAATGATAAATTAGTTTTATTTATTGATAAATATAACATTTTAACACATTTGGTTTTAGAGAAAACAGATCAATCTCATTGGCTATCATTGATGCTGTGGAGGAAATCACAAACACTCCGGACAAAAAGAAATGTGCAGCTGGAATTTTCATTGACTTAAAAAAAGCATTTGACTCTCAATCATGACATCCTACTTGACAAACTGTGTATGGGATAAAAGGACTAGCGCTAACTTGGGTTAAAATCTAACGGGAAGAAAACAATTTGTCAAAATTGATTACTTTACATCAAAAACCAAAGAGATAAGTTGTGGTGTCCCACAAGGATCAATTCTGGGCCCGCTGCTATTCAATATATACATAAATGATATATTCAATGTTTCAATTCTTTAGAACTCAAATTATTTGCCGATGACACAAACATATTCTATTCTACAGACAATCACGGGGAACTTATCAATGTAGTAATCACAGAGTTAAACAAAATAAAATCATGGATGGATTACAACAGATTATCTTTGAACCTAGATAAAAGCAAAGTGATGTTTTTTGGTAGCTACAATGCCAATAAAGACCACTCAATTGAAATAAATAATATCTGAATTAACCCTTGTGCTATCCTAGGCATTTTAACATTGGGAGTGGGGTCATCTAGATCCACTAGACAGAGCTCTGAACCTTTTTTCTTCAATGATTTGTGATCTTCACTGGTGTCCATGGATTACATGAAATCCTCTCCACCTTTATCCACCTTTGTCATGATAGGGAGAACGCGTCAATTGAAGGGGGAGGGGGTTTATAGGATAGCATAAGGGTTAAAAGTGTTACAGAAATCAAATTCTTAGGGGTTTTTATCGATGACAAACTAAATGGGAAGGAACACATCAGATACACACAAACTAAAGTCTCAAATAGTATTTCAATCATAAATAAATCGAAATATATATTAGTAGATATGTATCGTACTGCTCCTTAATATTACCACATTTCACCTGCTGTATAGAAATTTGGGGGAATAATTATAAGAGTTCACTACATCCTCTCTTTATATTTCAAAAACGAGCCTTCAGAATTGTACATAAAGCCGGATATCTTGATCATACAAACAACTAATTTGATCAGTTTAGACTTTTAAAACTGTATGACGTTGTTGATTTTTACATTGCACAACTACTATACAGTCAGTTGGAAATCGTTACCATTTAATATCCAAAAACAGTTCTTAGAAAATGAAGGAGGTTACAAATTGAGGGGATGTAGGAACTTCAAGATCAAACTGCTAAGAACCACAAAGAAAAGTTTCTGTGTGTCTGTGTGTGGCACTAAACGTTAGAACAGGTTAAGTAATGAGCTCAAACTGTCATGGTTTTAGTTTCTTTGCCTTTTGTTCAAATTGTCTTTTGTTTCTGTCATGTTTTGAGTTCAGTTTACTATTTTATTATGAAAGGGTTCTGTCAGATAAATGCATCTAGACATTAAAGAAAAACACAATTATGTGGTAAATACTGTCCTCACTTTAGATGGGGTGCTGCAAAACGATTAATAACCTGTTAACAAAGTTAATTAATATATTTGTTAAGCTTGTAAGCAGTTTAGTAATATAGACTTTGAAGAAAATAGTCTGACTTTAAATGTTAATGAATCTTATGAATACTTTCAAGTATTTGCAAGACATCTATAATGTTAATAAATGTCTTACTAGCATCTTAAACATTAATATTATTAGCCTATTATGAAAACCTATTAAGCTTATGAACACTTGGGCTTGTGTGAGACATCCATAATGCTAATAAATGTCTTACTAGAACCCCAAACAATAATAATACTTCTTAATTTGTTAACAAAGGTTGTTTATAAATCTTATTAAGCTTATTAACACTTAGGCTTGTGTGAGACGTCTATAATGCCAAAAAATGTATCATTAGCATCTTAAAAACATCCTAATAATAATGCTTGTAAATGTGTTTACTAAGTAATTTAATAAACCTTATTAGACTTATTGTACTAATAAACATCTTACTAACACTATAAAAATTCTATTATAATGCTTGTTAATGCATTAACAAAGCTTGTTAAGGAATCTCAATATAAAGTGTTACCAATACATTTAAAGAAATACATTTAAACAATGATAATAATAAAACAATTTCCTTCACAGTTTCCTATTACTTTTTTCAAGTTTTACTTTTGGTCCCCATCTTCCCTCATTGTTTCCACCTGTGTCTCGCCTTTTCTGCATGTATTTAAGTCCCGTCTTTCCCCTTCTCCTGGGCTGCTCTATAGTTTGACGTCCCCCCTTTTTGAGTGTCTCAAGTGCCTCCTTCTCCTCCTTCTCTCTGCGCCTGGGTGCTTCCCTCATTCCCCCTCGTGACATTATGGATCAGCCCTACTCGCACTCAGCAGAGAGGGACATTCTGTATTTCGGAGCGTTCTGCCAGGAGGCAGATGACGACCGATCGGATGACTTCCTGTACCCAGAGATGCGTGAAATGCGGCTCCTGGAGGCTTATTGCCTGGAGGAAGAGAGGACCAGGACCCATGGGTCTTCTGAGTGGGTCCAGTTCCCCGCCAGTGGATATCACGGAGGTTGTCTGGCTGCGGGAGGGGGCCGCCGTCACTACCCTGATCGTAGTTCCTCCCCTGTTTCCGGGGTGGAGCCGGAGGATCACCAGAGGGCCTCTTTCCTGGACCCACTGGACCAGGATATGTGGTTATGGGAGGCCTATTGCTAAGACGCCGCCGCCCTTCTCAGCATCCCGCCTCTGCTCCCTCGACGCACCTCCACTTATCCTTGCTTTCGGGGGGGGGGGGGGCACTGACCCATCCCTGCTCCCAGGAGGGTGCTGGACAGAGGGGTGACAGCTGCACCCCTTCCCGTGCCTGCTCCCAGGAAGGTGCCGGACGCACACCGACCCGACCCTGTTTCCTGTAGGGTGCTGGACACACCCCAACTTGTTCCTGCTTCCTGGGCAGTGCTGGATGCTCCCCAATGCGCCCCCTGCTTCCTGGGAGGCGTTGGTTGCACCCTGGTCCGAGTCGCCGGTTCCAGTCTCTTGGTCCGAGTCGCCGGTTCCAGTCTCCTGATATGAGTCGCCAGTTCCAGTCTCCTGTTCCGAGTCGCCGGTTCCAGTCTCCTGTTCCAAGTCGCTGGTGTAGGTAACATAACTGTTCGGCCTGGAACTTCCGTTCAGGGTCCTTTTGACTGAAGGATATAGGAGCTCTGTTTGTTTACAACAGACTTCATAATATTTTCTTCTATGGTAGTATCGTAATTTGTATAGACCAATCAATATCTGACACGTCATCGGACCAACGTACAGCCAATCACATAATGTGACGTCAACATTAGTCCTAGGACCCCGAATGGAGGTTCCAGGCCGAACGGTTATGGTACCTACACCGGTTCCAGTCGGTTCCAGTCGGTTCCAAGTCGCCTTCCCCAGACTCCTTGCCCGGGCCGCCTACCAGAGACTCTGAGCCCGAGCATTCGGCTGACCCACCAGTCGAATGCTGGCCAAACCCGCCTCGAGCTCGTCTGCTTGGCCGGACTGCACGGCTTCCTGGCCGTCTTCCAGACCCCCTCGTCTGCTTCGTCCTTGCCGGACTGCACGGCCTCCCGTTATAATCTATAATCGTTATAATCTATGTATTTCATTATATCCGATATGAGCTTTAAAAATATGTGTAAACGCTTTCTTGCTTTGACTACAATGCTTGAAATAAATCAGTAAATCAAATAAAATCAAACGTAAAGTTCATAATTTGTCACACTCACAGATATCCATCCAGCAGTAGCTCTCTGCTTGGCCACAAGCCCGCCTCCCTGGAGCCGCATAGTAAGATCAATTGCAGCTTAAAGCTAATTACGAGTTCAAACTGACTCCTACGAATGCATATCTTAAAATAGTACAAACCAATCTTCTAATACCCTCAGACAAAACCACATTTACACACAGACAGATCAGAATTACAAGTAAACAAGCAGTTGTGAGAATCCTTTGATGGCTTCGGATTTGTGGGTAGATGATGCTTTTAAATGCTGCTAGAATGCTAGGTGATCAGAGCTTTCCTTTCAGCTGCTTTGAACTTGGATTCTGAATAATATGTAGCGAAAACGTAATAACTTTTCCACTTACTTAATTTTAAGTAGATGTTTTGAGAACATTTATCACTTTCTTTTTTTTTTTTACATTTTATTGAACTCATCGCTCCCTCTCAGCAGCAGGACTCCCAACAGCAAGTCCAGCACAAAGCTCCTTCCCCAGCTCTGCTCCCCAATCACTGCAACAGCAGGCAGTGCTAGATCCTTCTTGAGACTTAGAGCAAAGAGTTGCTGCCTACTATTGTCATCTAACTGACTTAAAAACAGTTTCTACCCATAGTCCATCAGGCTCCATGGTCTGTGAACACTCTGTCACCTTTTATGCATATGATCATTTGTATGTTTTTGTGTTTTTTTTTTATGCTGTTTCACAATCTTTCATGATCTTAATGCCTTTGACATGTTGGCCGCTTTCTATTTTGTCATGCTCCTGAAGGGACGATGATAATAAAGCATTCCATTCCATTCTCTACAAAGTTCCTGCTGAACTCTGAGACAACTGAAGAGGGCTTCGAAAAACACCAATGGTTCATTTTTAAGGTATCCTGCAATGACACAATTGGCCTTCATCAGTGTAGATGGTGGGTGATCAGCGGCTGAGTGTGCATTTCAATGGCTTTAGGATCCAACCCTTAGATTTGTTTTACAGAAAACAGCATGCACCACCTGCATGACTAACTTCCAGAGCTGCAGACATTTTCATTCGTTGCAGCAGCACCCCATTCCAGGAGGTGGTGTCTGTATCCTTTGCCAAATCACTCTCTGTAAATCATCTGCAAATCATGTTTAAATAAAAATGCGTTTGTGTGCGATGCAGTTTTTCACTATTTGAGACCTTAGTGCAGGGGTGGGCAATTATTTTACGTTTTATTATTTTACAGTTCTAAAATTGGATAGAAGGGCCGGACCAGGAGCAGATGCGTGGAGTGAGAATGATATAAGATGGGATGTAAATGAAAGCATTTGGATTGAAAATCATATTCTAAAAACAGAATATTCTAGAGTTTTTAGTTTAAAACTTTTGTTCCAATTTTAGTTCTCTTTTATTGTGAATCCCTTTGGTACCTTCAAGGAGTTATAAATTGTTGTATGAATAAAGTTTCATTCATTTATGATCTTTTTAATATATAAAACATTATTTATGAAATAAAACAATGACCAAATAACACTCTCTATGATTTTCAAAGACAAAAATTCAGGAAAAGTATACTGATACATTAAAAAAACCAACAAAAGAAAAACCATAAATAGTGGATCCTCTCCCGTCATAATTCCGCAGACTTTGAGCTCATCATACGTCTCACAGTTTGTGCAGCTGCGCGTCTGTTTCTCATCCAGTAATACTGAAAAAGCAAATTTCTCTGTTTTCTGCTGCAGCTACACATATATCTGCGTTACTTTTTCTCCAGAACAGAGTTCCCTCATTTATTGCAGGAGTTATGTTCTAAAAATAACAGTGATCTGTGAAATCCACAGAGTCTGATTACAGACGTTTATGGCAGTAAAACTCCTCACTGCATAAATACACTTTTCTGACACAGACATGAACATTTTCACACTTTTCTTTTTTAAATCCTCAAACCTTAATAGAAATTAGATCCAGAATCTTAGAATGAAAACAAAGATCTCAACGCGATCAAAAAATTTCTGATCTGAAGAGCTGCGCATTTCTGTACAGGAGACACGGCACGGACTGAGGAGATTGATTGACAGGGTCCCCAGCCAATCAGGGCACAGAACAGAGTGCACTGTTTAAAAAAAAAGCAACATAATCGCTCTAAAATAATGAGCTAAACCGGGAAAGATGAATTGCGACATAGAAATAGAAGACTGTCTTCTGTTCTGTTTGACAGAGATTTTTAGAGGTTTTCAGGTTGAACACAGACTACAGAAAGGGGGGACAAAATGTCACGTCTTGATCGTGTGGCCAGATTAAAAAACAAAACATGGGTCTCTGATATTGTTCAGAGGGCCGGACCAAACACTGAGGCGGGCCGGATCCAGCCCGCGGGCCGTAGTTTGCCCACCCCTGCCTTAGTGCATCAGAAATTGAAATTGAAATTCAGATTAATATCAAATGGTAAAGAAAATGTTAAAAACATTTCAAATGACAGCTTAAGTTTGGACTTTTAGATGTTGAAGATGCAACAACCAGGTTTACAAAAATGTCCTGTGCAAAACTCAGTAGTCAGAAATTAATTTACAAGAAAGGCTTAATTTAAGTGTTATTCTTTTATAGTTCTTGTAATATTTTCTGTCACGTTAAAGAACAATGACAACAATTTAATTTAGAATCTATAGAGCAACTTAATGTAATTAATAACAAAGTTTAAATAAATTAGACGATCTCTTGGGAAGGTGAAGTGAGAGATGGAGTACAAGTAGGAAACAACTGAAAGAGAGTAAAACACAAGATGTGAAAAACTGAAGAAGAGAGTATTAGAACAGTAAAACTTAGTAAATCATTAATTCATTCATCTTCTCAACCCGTTTTTCGGGGTCACAGGGCGGCCGAAGCCTTTAATAGTTTCATAGTTTTTGTTTATTATTCACTGTACAAAACTGTATATACAGATTGACCTATATATTCCCGCACATCTCTTTCCCTGTTTATTTATCTGAACACTCTTATTTTTGAATATATTCTTTCAAAATGTGTATCTGTCTAACTTGTCATTACTGTCTGTACATACTTGTGCCAAACTCCATGTTACTGTGACAAGGAAATTTCCCATTCGTGGGATTAATAAATAAATCTAATCTAATCTATCACAGCTACTTATGGGCAATGGCAGGGGACATCCTGGAGAGGTCCATAGTAAGTCATGCATGTTGTAATTTGGCCTTTTAGTCATTCCTCCATGTCAGGGTGTGCTTTCTTCACAGACTGCTGCCAGCCAAGATTTAAATTTAAACTATTATTGTTTTGTGGGGATTTTTCAACACAATTCAGCACCATATTCAGAGCAATGGGCCGGCTCAGAGCTAAGTACTTCATACACATTAACAGCACGAAGCTGAACGATGGATTTTTGCCACCCACTGACTCCTGTGAGAGTTCAGAGTATTGTGTGAAGCGGGAGGGTTCAGGAGGATAGGTTTAATGGAGCTCAGAGGCGCTCAGTCATGCACCGAGGAGGAGGTGTCCAAAGGCCTTTAAGTGTCTCCACTGATCCCATTCAGTGTATATCACACACACATACACAGACTTTTAGTAAGGAACAAACAAAGCAAATCCTGTGTTAGACAGCACCATCAGACCTCCCGGCGACAGTGTTTTGAGTGTGTGCTTCTTTTGTTTATAGGCTTTGTGAGAGTCAGTTAAATGTATTAAAGGCATGAGTTTCTTTAAAAACACACCTTGTTAGCATTGGTGGGTGTCAATAACTAAAATTCGTTTCAGCAAACATGTGGGGGTGTATATTGAGCTATAAACATGCTTAATAATTTTATCTCATGCTCAAATGTACCAATCGCAGTTTATTTGTCTATAAGTGTATGCTATATGCACTGTACTTAGGGGAGAACTAAACGCACAGACACAAAAATTCAAACAATTCTCCTTCATTCAATTGATATCTTGAGGTTGAGTCATGGCATCTGAACTTAATGACCAGCTTGACTATAATGTTCTATATTTCACTCTCCCCAAATGCAGTTTACATGTCAGGGGCTTCTAGTTTTAATGTTTAGTCAGCGTACAGACACTGCAACACAATTTGACAGTCCAAACCAGTACAAATCTGTAATGGCAGCAATTTGTAGGTGGTGTGGAAGCACTTTCAAAGATTCTGACAGAAACAGCAACAATTTTAAAGAGTTTAAGTGTCTGAACTTTGACTAAAGTTTGCATCATGCCAACCAGTCAGAAACAAAGATTGCCAATTGCCATTTGTGCATTTATGTGTTTTTTTTTTAACTTGTCTTATCCAACAGCTGAGAAGACAGATGAGAGCTGAGGGCCTCTTGTGTTGGACATATTTTACTTTAACAACAGGGGTTATGAATCTTCTGACAAACCAGAGGTATGTCTGAATAAACCCCTTTTGTAATTTATACTCAACTTTATTCATATTAATTTTATTTACATAGATACTAATCCTCCTTCTGTCTTGATGGCACTCATGTCACCAAGCACAAAAAGTGACTGTGAAGCCTTGAAACCTTAAGCCAGACTGATTGATCGACACATACCTGTTGCTAGAGAGCCTGGACAGGCGTGCAGAATCACAGTGCATGCATGTAACTATCGGGTAGATTACTGTCACAGTGCTCACAATTGTCTGAGTTACTGAGACCCATCTTGAACATCCTCTGTCAAGTGTAGTAGATCCTGTGAAGAGTTTTGAAATGGATTAGCTGCAAATTTGGAGTTTTTGTCAGTTTAAAGGTGTTTAGACACATTTCTTTTGTATTTTTTTCTTTTACTTGTCCTGTCCAACAGCTGAGCAAGTGTTGTGTTGAACATATTTTATTTTAACAACAGGGGTGATGAATCTTCTGACAAAGCAGAGGTATGTCTAAATATAATGTCATAGTTTGTAGGCGTGGCAGACCCAGATGCTGGAACCCGGAAGGAACACACAGGTAAGTTGAAAGGTAGATATGAATTTATTTTTAGATGTGATTTGTAGTCTTGGCGTGAAGAAGGTCCGGGGTTGAGTGAGGCTTGTGGCGTGGCTGGATGGTTGGCAATGCGGCAGTTGCTCTCCTTGGTGCAGGAGAGCAGCCCTGGTTTGGTGCCAAATATGCTTACACCGTTGGAGGTGTTCCTGAACCGAGGGCACAGCCAAGTCCAATTCCTGAGACAGAAACAGAGGTGGTGGGTACCCGAGGGAGGCTTCGAATGGAGACATCCCTGTGGCAGATAAGGGGTCAGAGTTATGGGCATATTCGATCCACACCAAATACTTAGACCAGTCAGTAGTGTTCTGGGCAGCAAGGCAGCGGAGGGAAGCTTCCAGCTCCTGGTTAGCCCTTTCAGCTTGGCAATTAGACTGAGGGTGATAGCCGGAGGTGAGACTGACCGTAGCTCCCAGGGCGGAACAGAAGGATTTCCAGTCTTCCAAGATGAATTGTGGACCACGATCAAAAATAATATTCACCGGTATGCCATGGTGACGGAGCTAGTTTGATGGCGAGTAGTTTACGATTGCCCACATCATAGCTGCATTCAGCGGAGGAGAGTTTTCTGGAGTAAAAAGGACCAGGTTTTAATTTGCCAGTAGATTCTTCTCTTTGAGAGAGGACTGCTTCCACCCCTGAGTCAGAGGCGTCGACTTCAACAATGAATTGTCTGGTGGGGTCCGGTTGAATAAGCATGGGTGCAAAAAGAAACAAAAAGTCTTTTGAGAGTGTTAAAGGTGGCTTCGGCTTCTGGATTCCATTGAAAAGCTTTAATGGTGGAAGTAAGTTGAGTCAAGGGAGCAGCAAAACCACTGTAATTCCTGATGAGCCGACGGTAAAAGTTGGCAAACCCCAAAAACTGCTGAAGCTTTGTGCGTGAAATAGGGGGTTCCCACTGGGAGACGGCCTCAATTTTGGCTTGATCGGGTCGAATGCTACCTGCCTCAAAAATGTAACCTAGAAATGGAATCTTGTGGGTGTGAAATTCACACTTCTCTGCTTTAACAAAGAGTTGGTTTTCGGACAGCCTCTGCAAAAATAGACGGACATGAGTCTCATGTTGAGTGGGGTCTTTAAAATATATAAGGATATCGTTGAGATAAACGAAGACGAGGCAGTTAATGAAGTCTCTGAGGACGTCATTAACTAGTCTCTAAAAGACGGCAGGAGCATTGGTTAACCCAAAGGGCATGACCAGGTATTTGTGGTGGCCTAACGGGGTATTGAATGCCGTTTTCCACTCATCCCCTTCTTTGATGCGAACGAGGTGGTAAGCGTTTCAGAGGTCTAGTTTAGAAAAGATGCGGGCTTCGTGGACAGCATCAAAGACAGAACTAATAAGAGGGAGCGAATATTTATCTTTTATGGTTATTTGGTTGAGTTCACGGTAATCAATGCATGGTCTTAAGGACTTGTCCTTCTTTTCAACAAAGAAGAAACCAGCTCCTACAGGAGAAGCTGAGGGATGGATGTGTTTTGCTGAACACAGTTCTTAAGTCATGGTAGCAGATGGGTACCTTAGATAAATCAACCTCTTCAGAATCGTTAGAGATTAGTGACTGAAGGAATGACAGACTGGAGACAGTTTGCCATACAAACATTGCTCCAATTTGTGATACGATGGCGAACCCTTATCGAATTGGGGGTTATGGAGTTCAAGCCAGGAAAATCCTATTACCACGGGAGTCTGAGAAGTGTGTGTGACAAAGAACTGAATAACTTCCTTGTGATTACCTGAGGTGATTAGTAGAATAGGTTTGGTGTGATGAGTAATTAAGGAAAGATGTTGTCCCCTAACCCAGTGGCTTTGACTGGGGAATCAAGTTTTTCTAAAGGTAGAGATAGCTGAGAAACAAGACTATGGTCAATTAAATTCTGTTTAGCGCCTGAATCAATAAGGGCTTGGAAATTGGCTATTTCTGACTGGTGACAAATCTTGACATGCACAAATAGGAATTCTTTGGAAGGATTAGTGGAAATACCCGCCTGCGGCCTGTCTTCTAGCGGGGGGCTTTCAAATTTAAACGTAATGAACACTGGTTTACTTGATGGCCTTGGTTTCCGCAGTAAAAACATGCGCCCTCATCTCTGCGCCTCTGACGCTCTTCAGCATATAATATGGAATGTCCTATCTGCATGGGTTCCTCTGGGAGGCTATGGGGAGTTTCAGACAAAACAGCAGGAGATGAATGAGGGGTCAAAACTTGAATAGGTTTTGATGGGCTCTTACGAATTTGATGAGTTCGTTCATTCTGACGTTCCCGTAGGCGGGTGTCAGAGCGGAGGGCTGCAGAGACCAGATCTTTAAAAGAATGAGTTTTGGGTTGTGTGCATAGATGATCTTTGATAGTGTCATTTAGAGATTGGTAGAAAAAACCTCGGCGAGCGGGGTCGGACCAACCTGCTTCAATTGCTAGAATCTGGAAATCGATGACATGATCACTGATGGAACGGTTGTGTTGTTTGAGAGCTAGGAGCTTTCTGGTGGCTTCCTCCTGTTTCCTGGGTTGATCGAACACCAGTCGAAATTCTCCAATAAAACGTTCGAAGGGCAGATGGGAGATGGGGTTGGCTGCCAGGAATGCTTGAGCCCATTGCAATGCTCTGTTTCTTAAATAGTTGATAATCAGAGTGATTTTACTAGGATCGGAAAAGTAGTACCTGGAGGCTTGTTGAAATAGCAGTTGACATTGGAGTAGAAAGCCACCGCATGCTTCGACGTAGCTGAAGAAGGTTTCAGGTTGGAGGCAGAAGTTTTCCGGGGTCATGGCTGAAGTGGAAGTGGTGGTGTTGCCGGAAGAAGGATGCGAGGCTGTGGTAATAATTCCATCAGTGAATCAATGAAGTTCATTGTGTCTATAAGTTATACTACTTCCTTTTTTTTTTTTTTTCAACTTGTCCTGTCCAACAGCTGTGCAAACGGATGAGAACTGAAGGCCTCTTGTGTTGGACATATTTTACTTTAACAACAGGGGTTATGAATCTTCAGACAAACCAGAGGTATGTCTGAATAATCCCCTTTTGGAATTGAGGCCAAACTTTATTAAATTCCATCATATTTGAAAATTTTTGGTGTTGGACCGGACGGAAAAGGAAAGGAGGGAAGAAGAGAGAGGGATGTTAGAGAGAGAGGGGGGATAGAAGGGTGATAAAAGAAGAGGGGGGGATAAAACCATGAAGCAGCCTAGAGCAACAACTTTACTGGATATTTATCATTACGGTGAGGTTCACGTGTAATACAAATCTCAAAGGGCGGAGCCTGTCCACACACACTCAAATGTTACAAACACACCTGCTAGCCACAAAAATGTCCACATGTTAACATGAGCACAATACAGACATTGTTCACACACGCATACTCATGCCTTCAAACTAACTGGTGTAAAATATTTCATTCAATCACACAAACTATTAGTGTAAAGGTGAGCTAACACCTGTGCTCAGATGAGTCTTTATGTTCTTCTAAATGGATGATGGAATGTAAAAAGAAGGAGGGAGAGGGTCCAGCCATCCCCACACCAAGACCCCCGCCGCAGCAGTAGCGGCAGCCAGAACCCCCCATCGCCACACGGCAGCAGGCAGAGAACAACCGCCCCCCGGATGATCGCATCCGCCATCCAGGCCAGGGCCAGCAGGACCGCTGCGAGGCCCCCAGAGCCAGAAAGCAGGGAGGCACGGGGGAAGGAGAGCGCTGCCCCAGCCCAACCAGGAGAGCAGCCCCGCTGCCGCGCCGGGAGGGCCCAACGCAGGGCCCCACCCGAGAAGAGTGCCCAGAGCCCTGACGCGCACCTCATCACCATCACGGAGATCTGGGCATCCCCCCGCCCCAACCCCAGGTACGAGCCAGGACCCCCCAAGGGAGACCCACCCTGCACTCAAGGCAGCTACCCACCCGGCCAACGGTTGGTCCAGGAAGGTGCAATTGAATGTATATTATGAAAAGTAAAAGGTGTGTGTACTAAGGGGGTGCAGTTAAAATTGGTGGGTAGGGCACAGAGAGGACATTCCCTGATTACTCACAGTAATGTCCCTTCACCCTCCCCACCAAGGGTCCCTAAATGTCTAAGGTGCGGTTAAAATTGGCGGGTAGGGTGCCAGGAGGACATCTGCTGCTTGCTGGCAGTGATGTCCAAGCACCCCCCTTACCAAGGGCCCTACATGTCTAAGGTGCAAATAAAACCGAGAGGGGGGGGCCCATTCCATACGGCAACCATGGGAGGGGGACCACTGCCAAGTAGCTCCCCCCCCAAAGTGCATCGCAGGCTAAACCCCCCACCACCTCACCCTAATATGAGATTATATGAGGAAGGGGGTAAGTTGGGGACAGCTGGTAGACTGTCCCCCGGTGGTCAAACAGCCGTCCCCCAGCCCCCCCGAGCATAGGGCCCAGGTCCCCCAGCCCCGGGGCCCCATCCCCCTAGGCACCGACGCCCCAGGCCCAGCACGACCCACCCCACACAGAGAGAGAGGAGCCAGAAAGCGCCCCCCCCCCCCCCCCCCCGAAGCAAGCCCAGGCCCCCAGGCGCCGGCCCCGAGAGAGCTCTAGTCAGGCCTCGACGGGACCAAGACAGCCAACCGGCCGGGGCAACTGCCAATTGCCACCAGCGGAGACCCCGACCCGTCAAACCCCCAAGGTCCCGTACCCCCCCCAAAAGCCCCCCCCCACAAGACAGGGCCGACAAGTCCCCCCACACACACCCCCAGACCCTGCAGCCGCAGCGGGTGACACACAGAGCGACCGGGGGCCCCAAGAGGCTTGCCCCGCCCCGTCCCAGAGCCAGGGAAGGGCTAATCCCAGCCCCAGGTGTAGACGGGCAGCCCATCCAGCACCGCTGAACCTACCTCCCCCAAGAAGGACCCCCCGCCAACCCCCCCAGCACGGGCAAAGAGACCACCCCACCAAGCCAAGCCGGACCACCACCCAACCCCCCCACCAGGCACCCCCCACCGCCAAGCCCAGAAGACCACGCAGCGCCCCAGCCCGCCCCGCCCAGGCACCTGACCCGAGTTATACTACTTACTTAAATTATTTTTTTATCAGACACTGGTGTGTTTTGTATAAAACATACCGACATGTTTCGGCAGAATGCCTTCCGCCTTCGTCAGGGTCGTCATCAGATGGTGGTGTGTGACGTCTTTAAAAACAGCTGATTGTGACTGAGGCGGAGTCACCTGTCAAACTTTGACAAGTGACTCCGCCCATTGATGTCCGTTTTTTTCTGGAGGATGTTGCTCCAGGTGTGAGAGAGCAGGAAGGAACCCTCATCCCGGTTCATGGAAGTGTGGGCTCGCTTCTTTATCTCCACCGCCTCCATGATCCATCTGTGGTGTCTGTTGTCTTCGCTGCGGAGGACATTGGCCTTTTCCCAGTCCAGGATGTGGTTTTCTTGTTTGCAGTGATCCGTCTGGCTCTTGTTAGTATTTTATTTGTTTAATTTTCGCATTCTTTTTGATGTTCTGTTTTTCTTGTGATGAAGGTGCATCCTGTTTCTCCGATGTATGTTTTATTGCAGGTGTGACACGGGATTTCATAAATGACATTTGTACTGTTACACTCAATATGGGAGCTGGTTTAGCTCGTGCTGGTTTGCGGTGCCTTCCCTCCGTGAAACCCAGGTTCAAATCCGAGCTGCTCCCTGTCTCCTTCTCCACCTCTGTGCCGGTCCCAAGCCCGGTTGCCTTGAGAGGGTGCCAGGAAGGGCATCCGGTGTAAATCATTGCCAAGTTTACCATGTGACTCGTTCGCTGTGGGGACCTCTGATGGGAAAAGCCGAAAGTGAAACAAGTACTGTTACACTCAATGTGTGTCGTATACTGAGGTTCACAGCCAGCTAAACTCTTCTTTACATTCATCCTCCAAGTAACAGACGGGTGTTGTAGTGGAAACTGGATTTAATGCGCAGAAGTGTGAAACTGAAAATGATACATACAGAAAAACCCATGAATAAAGAGATTATGCACTTACATATGGAAACAAACTCTTGTGATCGTCCATACCAAAATAAAAATGTACACGTTGTTCAGTTTCACTATAAATAAAATAGAAATGCTTGTAAATATATTGCACCAAACACAACCAACGAGGCAAGTAAAATTAAAGTAAACTAAAGTCAGCATGTAAAGTCAGTATGCTCTAATAAGTACAAACTTAGTAAATAATGCTATATATAAAAAATAAGCCTCAATATTTATAACTTTCTTAACAACCAACTATATAACATGTTTCCTTACTTGAATTGCCACTCAAAGGGCTGGATGACTTATGATGACGACAGAGCACATTGCTATAGAACATCCTTCATTATTTTTACAGCAGACAACTTCCTGTCGCCTCAGGTAGAATACAGGTAGAATACTATCAACATAAGAACTGCACCCTCTAGAGCAGTGTTTTTCAACCTTTTCTGAGCCACGGCACACTTTAACCTTAAAAAAAATCCCGCGGCACACCAGGATCCAAAAATAAAAAAAAAACACACAAAAAAAAACGGAGAAACTCATAGTCTGTATTGATCTACAGTCCCTCCACAATCTCACATGCATTTTTGAGATAATTGTTGCAGAAAAAGCTGGAAACTGCAGCTGTTTTTTTTTTTCTAAAAGATGCAATAAAAGTTAAGTTAGAAGATTTGAAAACAGTTTGATGTGTGTTCGTTGGTTTCAAGACGTTTAACAACAGATCTTGTGTGCGGTCACTCTCACAACCCAATGCATCATGGGAGATGTAGTGCATAAAACGGCCGGTGGAGATCGCGTCTCTGAGCTTAATGGTTTTGTTCTCTTGTTCCACGGTCTGATACCGGATTCTGTGGAAAGCTACACCGCTAAAGACGAGCTTTAGCTGGTATTTTTGTTAGAACTGAGAGACTTTACGAGCTAAATCGGGACAAGGAAGTGAAGACTTTAACCACTTCTGATTGGTCAGACTGATGACATGTGATTAAGCCTTCAAGAATGATTGGTGGAGACAATTAAAGGGGCGGGACTTTTACAAAATACAGCCGGAGCTGCAGCTGAATCGCGGTACGTCATTCTTATCAAAATGTCTTTAATAAAATAAAATAAACGCAAGGAAAAAGTATTTTACGATCTTTTATATTCCTAACTCCTCAGTGTTTTATCAAGTCCTGTTTGGATGAACAGAGAGCTGAAATCCTAGAGATGGAAAATGTTTTTATATCAGTTAATGAGGGCAATTCCCCACGGCACACTTGACCATCTCCCACGGCACACTAGTGTGCCGCGGCACACTGGTTGAAAAACACTGCTCTAGAGGTCTGGAAGTATTAACCCTCCAGTCGTGTTCGCATTCAGCCCCCTACTTTAGTGTTCCCGGTCAAAATTGACCGGTCTGTTTTAACTGGTCTTAAATTAGCACACAAAAAAAATTTCACCACCAATTTTTTTATTAAACATTCTTTAGTTGAGAACAACATTTAAAAGTAGTGTCTAACGACAATTTGTAGATGTAAACATTAAATAACATCAGTGAAAATACAATTGGGCACTGAAAATGAACTACAAAATGAACATATAATACAAAAAATAAATGGAAAACCAAACACCAAACTCAACAGGGTGTGTGTGGGTATGTGTGTGTGTGTGTGTGTGTGTGTGTGTGTTTGTGTGTGTATTCATGCACATGAGTGGCATGTGACACTCAGGTCAGAGTGGGCCTTGCAAACATAAGCATTACATTTGCAGCATGTCAGGCTCGTTTTGATGTCTCTAGGGGCACAGAGGCCACAACGCTTCCTTTTCTGGCAATGTCCTTGTTGGGGGAGAGCAGCCAGGGCAGCGGCTGGGGCTGGAGTGCGCATGCTCCTAACCAGACTGGCAGAGGCTGGTGTGCGGGGAATGTGCTGCCGTCGCTGTATAAGAGGAGTCACCAAAGCTTTCCCCAGGTCTGCGAGGAAAAGTCTCCTCTTGAAACTTTTCCCCTGATTCCAGGTTGGGTCGATTGCTGTCCACACCACATACGCGTTGAAAGCCGACACATCCAGGATGTTGTGGAACAGTGCCACAGGCCAGCGAGCCGTCATCCGCTTACAGGTGTATGTACCAGTAAGCTTATCAAGGCAGTCAACGCCTCCCTTATTCTTGTTGTAGTCCTGGATCATCAGGGGCATCTCAAGTATAATTCCCTTAATGGACTCTGGTAAAAAGAGTTGGAAGCTGGACTTGATGTCATCCACACGAGATGCTGCATAACGCGTTGGTCCTGGTGTCATCTTTATGATGTTTTCCACTCTCGCTCTACCTCCTCGGTCCTGGGGGGATGATGACCAGAGCAAGTGTCCACTTTTGGACTGAAATGTTTCCTCAGGTGCCTGTTCTTCAGGTGCCTTTCCCTCTCCATCTATTGACTGGTCAGTCTCCTCAGAGTCTGGTTCAAAATCTGTGATGTCTTCCAATTCCGAGACATCCTCCTCTATCTCTGGTTCAATTTCAGTGCCCTCTTCATCATGCCCAAGAACCTGGACCAGAACCTCTTCCACAGAAAAACGCTTCAGTCGTCTACTCATTGTGCTCAGAGTAAAAGGAATGCAAGGCAAACATCGAGCTATATATAGTATGGGGTTGTGTAAAAATGATACATTGATTAGTCTGGAAGGTGTGGTTCACGTGTGATAGGTACAGAAGCGTGGGAAAGAAATGGGTTCACATAATAGACACCTGTCTAGTCTGTGTAAACATATGATACATTGATTAGTCTGGAAGGTGTGGTTCACGTGTGATAGGTACAGAAGCGTGGGAAAGAAATGGGTTCAAAAGACACCTGTCTAGTCTGTGTAAACATATGATACATTGTATCATTAGGAAGTTGGTTCACGTGAGAGGATCGGCACATAAGCAGAAAGACATGTGTACCCACAAAAGAAATTGTGTGTGTGTGTGTGTGTGTGTGTGAGTGTGTGTGTGTGTGTGTGTGTGAGAGAGAGTGTGTGAGCTGGCCAAGACCCTCCAACCACCTTCGTTTTCTACCTCAAGGATACCTGGGATTCTGCCTCATTCCCTCTGCCGCATTTAAACCAGTTCTCACTCACCATTCTGCCTGCCTTGTGTCCTTCTGGGTTCCAGCGCTTGAGTCTGCCACAGCTAGCTATGACAGAACGAACTAGCCATACTCCCGACTCAGCTGACCCGGAAGGACTCCGCCTTACCGTCACACAACAAGGTATGTTGCTCCATCGCCAGTCCGACGCCCTCGCACAAATGGCTGCTGCGCAGCAGGAATTATTCCACCGTCTTGACAACATTACGCAAACTTTAGCCGGTCTTACAAGTCAAGCATCAAGTTCCACCACCGCTGCTACACTTCCTGTTCCGGGTGACCCCGTGACCGTCACTTCCGCCTCTTTGGAAGAAAACATCCGTTCCCAGCCGGAACCTTTTCACGGTGACGTGGAGGGTTGCAGCGGCTTTCTTCTGCAATGCCAGCTACTTTTTCAGCAGGCACCCAGGTACTATCAGTCCGATCAGCGTAAAATTTCTCTGATTGTCAATTCACTCCGTGGCAAAGCCCTTCACTGGGCCCAAGCTTTTTTGGGCACTAACCCCCTCTCTCATCTCTCCTTTGACCGCTTCATTGGCGAATTCCGGCTCGTCTTTGATCAGCTGCGCAAGCAAGAAGAAGCTACCCGGCGGTTACTCGGCCTCAAGCAGCGTAACCATCCGGTAAGTGACCACATCATAGATTTTCGCATTTTAGCGGTCGAAGCGGGCTGGCCTGACATTGCACTTAAAGGTATCTTCTATCAATCTCTCAACGACAAAATTAAGGATCATTTATGTACCCAACCTGAGGCTAATAATTTCGAAGAGCTGGTGACCGCCGCGCTCCGGTCAGATATACGGCTTCGCGAACGTCAGGCTGAACGGAATCCCGCTCCACGCCGGGCCCCCTCTGATGACTTCCATCGTTCCCCCCAGATACCTCAACCCGCGGCTGCTGGTCTCAATGCCGCTAGCACTTTTCCTGATGAGCCCATGCAGATAGGACACTCTAAACTTTCCCCTGAGGAGCGACTAAAACGACGCAACGAAGGGTTATGTTTCTATTGTGGTGATGCTAGTCATATCGTATCACAGTGTCCCAATCGTTTAAACTCCCGCACCCCTCGCTAACTGACAGGTCGCGAGGGGACATATCTGATAGTATCTTTAAGCCTTTCTTATTCATGCCTGTCAAGTTTCCTAGTTTAAATCACGTCTATGAATTTACCGCTCTCATTGATTCTGGAGCTGAACACAGTCTAATTGATTCTAGCCTCGTCCGTCAACTTGGGTTACCTGTTGAGTCCTTATGTACTCCTGTTAAAGCCGCCGGTTTGGGGGGCAAGTTACTTTCCAAAATTTCACTACGCACTGAACCTGTCCAGCTCATTACGTCCGGTAACCACCGTGAATACCATCAATTCTTCGTTACCAACTCACCCCAAACTCCTGTAATCCTGGGGTATTCCTGGCTGCGTTTACACAACCCCCAGATTGACTGGTCTAATTCTCGGGTCATTAACTGGAGAACGTACTGCATGGCGAATTGTTTACATTCAGCTCTCCCCTCCTCTACCATAGCCAACCCCTCCGAAAAAGAGGATATTGATCTGTCTAAAGTACCGCTTTGTTATCATGACCTCAGAACCGTGTTCAGTAAATCTAAGGCTTGTGCCTTACCCCCTCATAGGCCCTATGATTGCGCCATCGAGCTCCTCAGTGGAGCCCCCCTTCCTAAGGGGAGATTATTTAACCTTTCCGGACCTGAAAAGCTCTCTATGGAGAATTACATACAGGAAGCGCTCTCCCTTGGTCACATTCGGCCTTCCTCGTCCCCAGTCGGGGCGGGGTTCTTTTTCGTCGAGAAAAAAGATAAGACCCTCAGGCCTTGTATCGACTACCGCGAGCTTAATCAGATCACCGTGAAGGATAAATACTCTCTTCCTCTCATTAATTCTGTTTTCGATTCTGTCCAGGGAGCCAACATCTTCTCTAAGTTGGATCTCCGCAACGCCTACCACCTCGTTAGGATTCGCGAGGGAGACAAGTGGAAAACGGCGTTTACTACTCCTCTCGGGCATTACGAATACTTAGTAATGCCTTTCGGCCTTACCAACGCCCCTGCCGTTTTTCAGCGTCTAGTCAACGACGATTTCTTGATGATTTCTTAAACTGTTTTGTTTTCATTTACTTAGATGACATCCTCGTTTACTCCAGAGACATCAAAGAACACCACCACCATGTCAGACTCGTCCTCAAGCGCCTACTTGAAAATAAGCTCTTTGTCAAAGCAGAAAAATGTGAATTTCACGTAGATTCCATTTCCTTCCTGGGCTACATCATCGAGGCTGGTCAAATCAGACCGGATCCCACCAAACTCCAAGCCGTTTCTGAATGGGGTATTCCCGAATCCCGCAAAAAGCTGCAGCAGTTCTTGGGTTTTGCTAACTTTTACCGGAGGTTCATATGCAATTACAGCAGCATCGCCTCCCCCCTCACCCAACTCACGTCTGTCAAGCTTCCCTATGTTTGGAATCCTGCCGCGGACTCTGCTTTCAGGAGACTAAAGGAACTGTTTACCTCCGCTCCCATTCTCATTCAACCAGACACTCGAAAACAATTCATCGTGGAGGTCGATGCCTCTGACTCAGGGGTTGGGGCGGTGTTATCTCAACGGGAGTCACCATCTGGCAAACTAAAACCATGTGCTTTCTTTTCCAAGAAACTCAGTCCAGCAGAACACAATTATGATGTCGGCAACAGGGAGCTGCTTGCCATTAAACTCGCTCTGGAGGAATGAAGACATTGGTTGGAGGGGGCTGAACAACCGTTTATAGTATGGACAGACCACAAGAACCTAGCCTACTTACGTTCCGCAAAGAGACTGAATTCCAGGCAGGCCCGTTGGTGTTTGTTTTTTGACAGATTGAACTTTTCCATCACTTACCGCCCGGGCAGTAAGAACGGCAAACCGGACGCGCTGTCCCGCAAGTACAGCACCACAGAGGTTATTACTGCACCACCCATCATCCCGGACTCCCTTTTTGTGGGCAACCTCAGGTGGGACATTGAGACCAGAATACTTCAGGCCCAAGGTGAGACCCCAGACTCCATTAACTGTCCACCTGGTACCCTGTTTGTCCCCGACAGACTCAGGTCCGACGCTATCACCTGGGGGCACTCATCGAATATCGCCTGTCACGGGGGCGTACGCCGTACCCTCATGCTCCTCAAGCGTCGCTTCTACTGGCCTTCTCTGGATACTGACGTACGTCAATACATCGCAGCCTGTACCACCTGTGCCAGGGCCAAATCTTCCAACTCGCCTCCTGCTGGTCACCTTCATCCTCTGCCCACACCTAGTCGCCCCTGGTCCCACATCGCCGTCGATTTCATCACTGGACTGCCACCATCTCAGGGTTTTACGGTCATCCTCACGGTCATTGACCGTTTCTCTAAAGCAGCTCATTTCATCCCTCTGCCTCACCTGCCTACTGCCACGGAAACTGCCAATACTCTGATTAATCATGTTTTTCGTCTCCATGGCATTCCTTCCGATATCGTGTCAGACCGAGGACCTCAATTTACCTCCCAGGTCTGGAAGGCTTTCTGCTCCGCCCTTGGAGCCTCCGCCAGCCTCACGTCGGGGTATCATCCCCAATCCGACGGCCAGGCCGAAAGGGCCAACCAAGACCTGGAGGCGACTCTACGCTGTGTGGTGGCCCAAAACCCGGGGGACTGGTCTGACCATCTAGTTTGGGTGGAATACGCCCACAACAACCATCCGTCCGCTGCTACAGGTATGTCACCCTTCGAGGTCTCGTTGGGCTACTCACCTCCATTATTTCCCTCCCAGGAGCTGGATCTGGCGGTGCCCTCTGTTCAACTCCACCTTCAGCGTTGTCAGGATGTTTGGCGTCAGGCTCGTGCCGCTCTCCTCCGGACCAAAGAGGGTAACCGTCAGATGGCGGACCGTCACTGCACTGTGAGTCCCCCTTATCAACCTGGACAGCAAGTCTGGCTGTCCTCTAAGAACATTCCTCTCCAAGCCACGTCCCGCAAATTGGCACCCCGTTACATTGGACCTTTTGTCATTGAACGGATCATTAACCCCAACTGTGTCCGCCTCAAGTTGCCGGCTGCCCTCAGGATCCAGCCTTCTTTCCACGTGTCCCAACTCAAACCTGTCCGTCAAAGCCCCCTTTGCCCGCCGTCCGCTTCCCCGCCACCCGCCCGGCTCATTGGCGGTGCTCCGGCCTTTACCGTCAGCCGGATTTTGGATGTTCGCCGCAGGGGTCGTGGGTTCCAGTATCTCGTGGACTGGGTGGGCTATGGTCCTGAGGAGCGGTCGTGGGTCTCTTGCTCTCTCATACTGGACTCCTCCCTCATAGACGATTTCTTTCGGGCTCATCCGGATCGTCGTCCTGGTCCGCCTGGAGGCGGTCGTTTGGGGGGGGGTACTGTCATGGTGCCCCCGGCTGACTCCTCCCCCTCATCAGCTACACCTGATGCCTCCAGCTGCACCTCTTCATCCTCGTCTGGCCGCAGACTCTTAAGGAGACCACGGACCTGTAATCAACGCTAGTTCGTTGTACTTCCACGGACCACTTCTCCGTTTGGACTCCTCTGGTTGCTGTTTTTCCCTCGCTGGTCACGTCTCGACGCTCCACCTGCAGTCACCCACGGTATTTACGGTTGTCGCCGCCAAGACCCTCCAACCACCTTCATTTTCTACCTCAAGGATACCTGGGATTCTGCCTCATTCCCTCTGCCGCATTAAAACCAGTTCTCACTCACCATTCTGCCTGCCTTGTGTCCTTCTGGGTTCCAGCGCTTGAGTCTGCCACAGCTAGCTATGACATCACTTTTCTTTTAAAACTAAGAAATAAATGCTGTGTTTTAGTCTGACCCCCCCCCCAAAAAAAAAAAAAAAAAAACGCCCTCCAGGAAATCACATCCGCCGACCAGGCCAGGGCCAGCAGGACCACCACAGGGGCCCGAAAGTCCGAGAGCAGGGAGTCATGGGGGGACAGAGAGTGTAAGCTACAGCCCAACCAGAAGAGCGCACCTGCCGCGCCAGGAGGGCCCAATGCGGGGCCCCACCCCAGAAGAGCACCCCCAGCCCCAAAGGAGAATCCCACCACCACCCAACCCCAGGCACGGAGAACTTCTGGAGGTGACAACTGCCGGTGTACCGTCCCCCGAGGAGCACCAGTGCTGGAAACCACCACCTCCGACACACAGTTGTATAGCCTCAGATACTGTGGTCTGTTGGTGAGGTAGTCGGTCGTCCATGCAGCCAGTCGTCCGTCCACTCCAGCCCCTTCCAGGCATTCCGCCGAAACATGTTGGTCTGTTTTATACAAAACAAACCCAGTGTCTGATAAAAAATAATTTAAGTGCTTAGTAGAACTTATAGACACAATGAACTTTATTAAATCAAACTGTTCTTATGTTTCGAGGTTCTGGTCCTGATAGACCTTAGCCTCCTGCCCGAAGGGAGTGGCTCCAGTAGACCATGTCCAGGGTGAGAAGGGTCGGCTGCTATCTGACCTGCACGTCCCCAGGTTCTGGAGACGTATAGGTCCTGGACAGATGGAAGGCTGCAGTCAATTACCTTCTCAGCTGAGCGCACAATACGCTGCAGTCTGTTTATGCCCCTTGTTGTGGCTCCAGCGTACCACACGGTGATGGGGGAGGTGATGATGAATTCAATGATTGTCGTGTAGAACTGCACCATCATCTGGGCCGGCAGGACTTGTGGGGTCTTTGTCAGGTTTTAGAAGAACAATTATCGTGGCTGAGTTCATGTTAAGTGGTAGTGATTGGCTTTCTGTTATAAGTTAATGAGGACCCAAGTTAAGGCATGCACAGGGTGTAAATAAAGTTTATTTGGAGGGTTCCTTGAATCCAAGCAAAACGTCCAAAATCCAATGGAAGGAAAACTGCTAGGTCCTGTGGAGCTTGAGACGCAGCGTGACGTCACCGCCGGGGGGGGAATTCCGTGAGCGGCGAAGACGGCAAGGTCCGTGTAGGCAGCAGGCTCCGAGAGAGGAGAGAAGCAGACAGTCTTAAAGAGCGTAGGGAGTAGGGAGGGGCGGCTCCTTACGTGACAGTAGCGGCAGGCTCAGTGTGAGCGTCGAGAGAAACAGGTTCCCAGTGAGCGATGCCGAAGGGACGAGGAGCGTGAAGCGTGATGCGTTAATCCGTGATGCGTGATGCGTGATCCGTGATCCGTGATCCGTGATCCGAGATCCGAGATCCGTGATCCGAGATGCGTAGCCTGAGGTTCGTCAGGGTGAAGAATCTCGAACTGGCAAGGAGTGAGCAGACACACCCCCCTCATATACCCCGCGTCACAGCTGGAGCCATTCAGAAATCAGGGAGCAGGTGAGAGGAGAACTGCAGAAATGGCAAGACAGGACCGAAATCCTGACAGTGCCCCCCACTCAAGGGCCATCACCCGATGGCCCACCCGGTTGTCCAGGGTGATCCCGATGAAACTGTTCAATCAGTGCGGGATCCAAAATGAACCTGGAGGGAACCCAAGAACGCTCCTCTGGGCCATACCCCTCCCAATCAACCAAATATTGAAAACCACGTCCCCTGCGACGGGACTTGAGTAGCGCTCTGACATCATAGGCAGGGCCCCCATCGATTATCCGAGCCGGAGGAGGGGGTCTCTCAGGTGGAACCAGGTCTGATTCCTGGACAGGCTTGATCTTGGACACGTGGAAAGTGGGATGAACCCGCATGGACCGAGGCAGCCGCAACCTGACAGCAGCAGGGTTGACGACTTTGGTTATGGGGAAGGGTCCAATGAAACGGGGTGCCAGTTTCCTATGGGTCACACGTAGGGGAAGATCAGAGGTGGACAGCCATACCTGTCGGCCTGGTTGGTACAAGGGCGCAGGTCTCCTGTATTTGTCCGCCTGACGCTTGTACGAGTCCACAGTCCTGAACAGCGTCCGACGAGCTCTACTCCAGACACGATGGATCCTACGAACTGATGCTTGAGCTGAGGGGACAGAGACAGCACCCTCCAGGGCGGGAAACACAGGTGGCAGAAAACCATAAACCACCTCAAACGGCGAAAGGCCAGTAGAGGTTGATGGCAAGGTGTTGTGTGCATATTCTGCCCAAACCAGGTTGCGTGACCAGGATGAAGGCTCTGAAGAGCACAGGATTCGTAGGCTGGTCTCCAGCTGCTGATTAAGTCTCTCCGACTGACCATTGGATTGGGGGTGAAACCCTGATGAGAGGCTAACTGTGATACCCAGCAGTCTGCAAAATTCTGACCAGAACTTTGCTGTGAATTGTGGGCCCCTGTCAGAGACTATATCTCTAGGGACGCCATGTAACCTGACAACCTGACGCAGTACTACGTCAGCGGTCTCCTTAGCTGAAGGTAACCCTGGTAGAGCAATAAAATGCACCATCTTTGAGAATCTATCGACTATCGTCAGTACTGTGTTGTTACCTTCTGAGCACGGGAGACCAGTCACAAAGTCCATAGTGATGTGCGACCAGGGCCGGTGGGGAACCGGGAGAGGATTGAGAAGCCCAGAAGTTCGTTGGTGAGAGGTCTTGTTTCTAGCACAGACTGGACAGGCAGCCACATATCTCCTAACATCAGACTGTAGGGAGGGCCACCAAAACCTCCTTTGACTACAGTGATGGTTCTACTTATGCCAGGATGACAATGGAGAGGCGATGAATGGCACCAGTGGAGAACCTTTGAACGCAGTTGTTCTGGAACAAATAACATACTGGCCGGACAGTCACTAGGAATGGTTAGCTGTGTCTGAGCTTGTCTGACCTGAGTCTCGATGTCATTGGTGAGAACTGCTAGCCGGACTGAAGGTGGCAGGATGGGCTCAGCACCGTGGTCTAGAGGACTGGAAGCATGTTGACGTGAGAGGGCGTCAGCCTTAGTGTTCTTAGAACCAGGTCTGTAGGAGAGTGAAAAGGTGAAACGATTAAAAAACAAAGACCATCTGGCTTGGCGGGAATTAAGCCTCTTGGCTGTGCGAAGATATTCCAGGTTCTTGTGGTCCGTGAAGACGATGAATGGATGTTGAGCCCCCTCCAGCCAATGGCGCCACTCCTCCAAGGCGAGCTTGATGGCTAGAAGTTCTCTGTCGCCCACATCATACCTCCGTTCAGAGTCACTTAAGCGACGTGAGAAGAAGGCACATGGATGAACCTTGTTGTCCTCCTTGCACCTTTGTGAGAGCACCGCACCCACACCTTGGTCTGAGGCATCAACCTCCACAATGAATTGCCTGTCCTCATCAGGCATCTTAAGCACTGGGGCAGAAGTGAAATGTCTCTTTATCTGGTTGAACGCCTCATTGGCTTGTGGATTCCATCCAAAGCGCCTCTTTGATGACGTGAGAGCATGAAGTGGTGCGGCTATCTGGCTGTATCCTCTGACAAAACGGCGGTAAAAATTTGCAAAGCCAAGGAAACGTTGGAGGTGTTTGCGGGTCTCTGGGACAGGCCAGTCTAAAACTGCCTGTACCTTTGTCTTATCCATTTGGACTTGACCTTCTGCTATGTTCAACCCTAAAAACGACACCGAACTGAGATGAAATTCGCACTTCTCGGCTTTGACAAATAGTTTGTTCTGGAGAAGCCGTTGCAAAACCCGGCGGACGTGTTGAACATGTTCAGCCTTTGACTTGGAAAAGACCAGAATGTCATCCAGATAAACGAAGACGAAATTATTAATCATATCCCCCAACACCTCATTCACCACATTCTGGAAAACGGCTGGAGCATTACAGAGACCAAACGGCATGACCAGATATTCGTAGTGGCCACTGGGAGTATTGAACGCCGTCTTCCATTCATCACCCTCCTTGATCCGAATGAGGTGGTATGCGTTGCGAAGGTCAAGCTTTGTGAAAATGGACGCACCCTGAAGTAACTCAAATGCTGTGTTCATCAGGGGAAGTGGGTAGCGGTTCTTTACGGTTATTTGGTTTAACCCCCTATAATCAGTGCATGGCCTTAAGCCCCCATCCTTCTTTTTCACAAAGAAGAAGCCCGCACCAGCAGGCGAGGAGGAGGGACGAATGAGACCAGACTTAAGCGAGGAATCAATGTACTCCTGCATAGATTGTCGCTCAGGACCAGACAGAGAATAGAGATGACCCCTGGGGGGAATAGTACCGGGAAGGAGTTCAATAGAACAGTCAAAAGGACGGTGAGGAGGCAATGAACATGCTTTAACTTTATTGAAGACCTCTTTTAGGTCCAAGTAGTCAGAGGGTACTTTGGACAGATCTGGATACACCTCCTCTACAGCCATGACAGAAGCTTCACGACGCTTCATGGGACCAAGACAGGTTTCAGGGCAACCAGCTCCCCAGGTCAAAATCCTGCCAGAAGACCAGTCGATATTAGGATTGTGTTTTCTTTCTTTCTTTCTCAGCAGGAAGTGAAATAACATGGAAACACATGTCCTCGAAGTGATTTTCTATCTGGATAGTCACAGGTTCGGTGATACGAGAACTACGATTAATCAAATGGTTATCAATGGCATGCACACTCAGGGGTTCATTTAAGGGCTGAAAATTGATTTTCAGTGTAGAAGCCAGACTGTGGTCTATGAAGTTGCAGTCAGAGCCAGAATCAATTAAAGCTGTTACTTCGACAGGTCCTGATTTAACATGAAAGACAGCAGCAGTAGACGCACCTGACTCTGAGGAGGTTATTTTGTTACGGCTCAAACATGTCCTCCTCACTGATGTTGAGCCCTCTTTTACCGGACAGCGCGCCACTGGATGTCCTGGTGCTCCACAGTAGAAACACAAGTTCATCTGGGATCTGCGCTCTCGCTCCTCCGGTGTGATCCTCGTACGGCCCAGCTGCATGGGTTCAGACGCCCCCAGGTCTTCTCTTCCTCTAACGGCTGAGTTTGCGTCTGCAGTGAAGAAAGGCTGAGGAAGGTGAGATGCAGGTGGCCGTCTCATACCTCTCTCACTGCGCCTCTCCCTCATCCGGCGGTCGATGCGGGCAGCCAGCTCCATCAGGCCATTGAGGGACATAGGTAGGTCTCGAGCTGCCAGCTCATCCTTGATGGAGTCGTTTAGTCCTTGATAAAATACGTCATATAGCGACCTCTCATTCCACTCGCAAAAAAAATCTCGCACTGGGCAATAAATGTCCGACAGTGTCCAGGGTCACCTGAAAAACGTTGGGGGGGAGGCATGCGGGGTTCGGGTGCGCCCTCCTGGGCTGGCCTGTTAGCTCCGGAAGGCCTGACAGCTTCTGAGGAGATATCATTCAGACGTTGGAGTATGTCATTCATACCTGCAGATAGTCCCACAAACCGGTTCTCATAGCCGGATAAGACCTCCTCTATGCCTGCTCTCCAATCCTGGGTGCCCTTGGGGTCCATGTTGGCCAGTTCAATCTGTTATAAGTTAATGAGGACCCAAGTTAAGGCATGCACAGGGTGTAAATAAAGTTTATTTGGAGGGTTCCTTGAATCCAAGCAAAACGTCCAAAATCCAATGGAAGGAAAACTGCTAGGTCCTGTGGAGCTTGAGACGCAGCGTGACGTCACCGCCGGGGGGGGGAATTCCGTGAGCGGCGAAGACGGCAAGGTCCGTGTAGGCAGCAGGCTCCGAGAGAGGAGAGAAGCAGACAGTCTTAAAGAGCGTAGGGAGTAGGGAGGGGCGGCTCCTTACGTGACAGTAGCGGCAGGCTCAGTGTGAGCGTCGAGAGAAACAGGTTCCCAGTGAGCGATGCCGAAGGGACGAGGAGCGTGAAGCGTGATGCGTTAATCCGTGATGCGTGATGCGTGATGCGTGATCCGAGATCCGAGATCCGTGATCCGAGATGCGTAGCCTGAGGTTCGTCAGGGTGAAGAATCTCGAACTGGCAAGGAGTGAGCAGACACACCCCCCTCATATACCCCGCGTCATAGCTGGAGCCATTCAGAAATCAGGGAGCAGGTGAGAGGAGAACTGCAGAAATGGCAAGACAGGACCGAAATCCTGACACTTTCCTTGATAAATGTGACCATTTTATGAAATGTTGGTGCCAGCTGTTCCCAGAATTCTTTCTAAAACTCAGCAGGAAAGCTATCAGGCCCTGGGACTTTGCTGTTAGGCATGAGTAACAGAGCTTTTTGAAGTTCAGACAACGAGAGCGGTGAGATTAAGTTTGTGATTTGATCCTCATTTAACCTGGGTAGGTTTACAATATTAAGAAATGAGTTGATGCTTTTGATGCTTTGCTCTGATGGATTAATCTGTGATGTGTATCAGCTTTTATAAAAGTCTTTAAACTAGTTATTAATCTAGTCATGGGTGACATTCCCTCTGCCCAGCTCCTAGCTGTTTTTAACCCATTGTCGTGGGTGCCTCAGGGAATGAATGCAGAGGAGCCAAAGTGGGAGTTTTCTTACCTAATTCCAGGAAACAGAGCACATCAACTGCTTCACACAAGGCCACATCATCATAAGACACCCTCCTTCATTTCCTATAAAACTTCCTCTTTTTAAAGCCCTTCCTACTGGGCGTTGCTTTTCATTAGCTCAACAGAGAAAGGGTTTTACAATGTTTTCCAAAAACATAAATAAACATAGAAAAATAAACATTTTCATCCAAAGAAACATAATCTGTTATTTACAAAAATCCCAAGAATCTTCCTTAAAAATAAAAACAACAAACAACGTCAGGTGACTCACATGACCTGGTGGGTCAGTCTCTACTTCCTGGAAAGTCCCCATCGGGCAGCTGCCTCCCAACTCCTCCAGCTCTCACAGGGATCTCGATCTGTGTCAGATTTCATCGTGGAGTTCCGGACTCTGGCTGCCAGCACTGGCTGGCCAGAAGATGCCCTGGTGGATGTGTTTTGCAAGGGCTTATCCGGTCCCCTGAAGGACGAACTTGCAGCGAGGGAGCTTCCAGAAGACTTGGAAGAGTTAATTGACTAAGCCACTTGGATCGACCGACGAATGAGGGAGAGACTCCAGGAGTGTTCCAGCAGCACCCATGAAGCAGGTCTTCCATCAGCGCCCAGGGGCCCTGATCCTGCCCTTCTCTCCAGTGTCAACCCGTCTTCTGAGCCCATGCAACTTGGTTTAGGGCCGACTCTCACCAGCTGAAAGCCAAAGACGCATGAGAGACGGTCTGTGTCTCTACAGCAACTGTGCTGTCTCGGTTATTTCATCAGAAGTTGCTCATCAAACACCAGGGATCGCCAGTGAGAGGGCAACTGGTGAGCCGCGTCTCCACCTCCTTTTTGCCCTCTCGACCTCCAACATACCTCCTAGTGTCACATGACCAGCTACATGGTAAATTGGACACTCTTATTGACTCTGGCTCAGATGGAGCTCTAATCTCTCAAGAAGTGGTGGACAGACTCAAGATCCCCACTCACACCTTAAGTTCAGCTCTTCTTATTAATGCAATCAACGGCTCTTAATCCACAAAGTGACTGCTCGTACAGTACCTGTGAAAGTAACTGTATCTGGAAACCACAATGAATGTATGTTCTTTTATGTAGTTGAGACCATGAGACCCCCAGTCATCCAGTCTCCGTGGCTGTGCAGACACAGGCCCCATATTGACTGGGTCTCAGGTAGAGATTTGTCCTGGAGACCCTTTTGCTTAATGAACTGCCTAAATGCTGCCACCACACACTCCTCGGCCCTAGGGACCCCATGTCCTGAGTCACCTAACCTCAGTAAACTACCTTCTGTTATACAACATGGGTGAGGTGTTTTGTATGACTTAAGCAAAATCTCTGCCCCCCCATCGACCCATATGACTGTTCTATAGATCAGTGGTTCTCAAATGGGGGTACATGGAGGTACTGCAGGGGGTACGTGAAGCTTTTCAAAATATCTATCTAAATCAGTAGGCTCATCCTAATAATAAATCTTGAGAAAAATTATTTTGTAAAAAGTTCGAATATAAATATGTGTTCATGCACTGAATTTTATATTCAGTATATAGTTTCAATATCCTTTGAAATAAAACGCCCCCACACACACACACACCAAGTTAGTTTGACCCACTGACGTCTTGTTGCATTTGTAAGATACATTGACACGGTTGACATCTGTGAACACATTCTATTCTGCAAAGAAATGGAGGAACAAGCGGAGAGGACATTTTTAATGTCGTTAACATTTTTTTCACCAGAAACGCTATCAGCTGAAAATCCTGCAGCAGCGTCTGCACAGATGCGGGTGCAACAATGACGGGCAGGGCGAAAGGGCTCATAGCACGGATTAAAAAAGAAAATCCCGACATCAAGTGGACGCACTGTGTGATACACAGGGAAGCGCTAGCGTCCAAGAAAATGAGCCCTGTGTTGCACGATGTTTTGAATGACAGCATTAAAGTTATACACTTTATCAAGTCAAGGCCACTTAATGCACATTTGTTCCGCAGCCTCTGTGAAAATACGGGAGCTGAACACACAGAACTGCTCCTGCATACTGAAGTACGCTGGCTGTCCCGTGGAAGAGTACTGAGCAGGCTGTTTGAGTTGCGAGCTGAAGTGCACACCTTCCTGACAGAGCACGGATCTCCCCATGCCACCATGTTTGAGAACACGGACTGGCTTGAAAAGCTTTGCTATCTGGCAGATATATTCAGGAAACTGAATGAACTGAACATGTCCCTGTGGGGCAAGGACACCAGCATCCTGAACCTGTATGACAAGGTGGGTGGTTTCCTGAAGAAAGCAGAGATGTGAAAAAGGGCATGTGATCAGGAGGATTTTACCTGCTTTTCTCAGCTGGATGTGTTTCTCTCAAATGAGGATGTGGCGACAGCTCCGGTGAAGTTAGTCATAGTGGGACATTTGGCTAACTTGATCAGCGGTTTTCACTCCCACTTTACTGACATGGATGAGAAATCTGTGCAGCTGGATTGGGTGAGAAACCCATTTCTCTTGTCTGAAGCAAACAGGAGCAAGCTTCCTGTCACTGATCAGGAAAAACTGATGGAAGTAGCATCTGACCGTGGTCTGCAGATGAAGTTTGGTGCATCCACTCTCACACAGTTTTGGCTGTGTGTGAGGCAGGAGCACCCTGAGCTGGGACAGAAAGCTTTGGAGCAGCTACTACCGTTTGCATCCACATATTTATGTGAGGCCTCCTTCTCAGCAATGATGCTGATCAAAACAAAGCAAAGAAACAGACTGTGCCTGGAGAAGAGCTTGATCACTGCAGTTTCCTCCTTGCCACCAAGAATGACAAAGATCCTCAGGAGGTGCAAGCTCATATTTCTCATTGAAATGTATTGAGTACATTTTTTTTCCTGTTCATAAATTACTACCTGTTACATGCTGTTCAATTAAAGTCAATTGTTCAATGCAAAGTGATTCACATGCAATCTTCTTTTTTTATCCTAAAAGAGTTGACGTTAATTATTATTTGTGAGCAAATCTTTATTCATGAAGTTAAATAATATTTAGTTTACAAAATAAATTATTTATAATGAAGTTATAGATTTATTTATGTGAACAGATTTTTGGTATTCATGTATATTTTTTGTTTTATTTATTATCAGCAGCATTTTGCACATTTGAGTTTTGACTGGTTTTGTGCCTTCTGGTTGTCAACGTCTTCTGTTTTTCTTTTTTGTTTGTACATGCAATGTTTGCCATATGAATGTTTTTGTCAGGTTCACTGTTGTTTGGCTTGAATAAATCGGACTTTACAGCACTGTACCTCTTTTTTTCTTCCAAAAATGTTTTGCCCGTGTCAGGGGGTACTTGACTAAAAATATATTTTTAGAAAGAAAGTTTGAGAACCACTGCTATAGATCTTCTCTCAGGTACTCAACCACCCAGGGGACACCTCTACCCATTCTGACCCCCTGAACAAAAAGCCATGGAGCATTATCTTCATGAGAGCCTTCAAGCTGGCATCAACCGGCCTTCTTCCTTAGCAGGAGTGGGGTTTTTCTTTGTTGGGAAACGTGATGGTGGATTGCGTCCCTGCATTGACTACAGGGGGTTAAACAACATCACTGTCTGTAATACTTTCCTTCTCCCTTTTCTTCGTTCTGCTTTTGATCTGGTAAAAGGTGCCAAGATCTTCAGCAAGCTGGACCTTTGCAGTTCTTAAGATCTGGTGCGCATATGAGAAGGACACAGCCCCAATGGACATTTCCAATAATTGGTTATGCCCTTTGGTCTAACCAATGCCCGTGCAATCTTCCAGTGTCTTATTAATGATATTCTTGAGGACATGATTAATAGATTCGTGTTTGTCTATCTTGAGGACATTTTGATTTTTCTCTCCAGATTTAGAGACCATGTGCACCACGTCCAGGCAGTTCTTCAGCGTCTCCTGGAGAATCAGCTGTACTGCAAAGCAGAGAAATGTGAGTTTCACGCTGCCAAAATCATATTTCTGGGCCATGTAATTTCTCCAGGTTCAGTTCACATGGATCGTGCTAAGGTTAATGCTGTCCTGGAGTGGCCCACTCTGACAGGAAAGAAACAGCTTCAAAGCTTTCTTGGTTTTGCGAACTATTATAGACGCTTTATTCGAAATATCAGTGGCGTTGCTGCACCCCTGCACAAGATGACTTTGGAAAAGGCACGCTTTTTCTGGGATGAGGGGGCCAGGAATGCCTTTTCCGAGCTAAAGTGATGTTTTTCTTCAGCCCCCATTTTGGTTCAGACTGACACCACCAAACCGTTTATTGTGGAGGTGGATGCATCTGACTCTGGAGTGGGGGCTGTACTGTCTCACAGCGCGTCTGACATTAAAATTCATCCCTGGGCTTTTTCTCCTGCAAGCTCTCTCCTGCAGAGAGAAATTACGACATAGGGAACAGGAAGCTCCTATGGAAGAAAAAAGATCTTTACTAATTTACCCTGACCTCTGAGAAGCCGGTGACATACAAAAATGCATGAATTTCATAAACTCGTATTACAGGGGGTCAAACTCCTAAATAAAACCTAAATTAAAATCACGCTTTAGGTTTTGGGCCTAAGAAGATAAACATTAACTGAACACACTAAACCTAAACTTTTAAACCTTTAATACTGAACTTTTTGAGCATAAATATGAATAAAAACAGGAACATTAATCCAGAATAACTCAAGTTAAACCTTAAATGATAGTATAATATTTTGCTCTCCATAAAAATATATTCTGTCAAAATTATATGTAACCCAGATGAAATTCTGTCACTTTAAGTGACACTCTGTACTGTCGCTCCTAATGAAATTCTGCACTGTCACTTTATATTTGCCGGTTCCCTTGCGCTGTGCAATTCCTGCGAGACTATAAATTCTATAGTGACGTGGCTTTCATTTATAGTGACGTGGCTTTCACCATAGGAGCATGTTCTAAAGCAGGGGTCGGGAACCTATGGCTCGCGAGCCACATATGGCTCTTTTGATGGTCACGTATGGCTCGCAGACAAATCTTTATTTATACCATTTTTTTTTTTTCATCAAACCAGTCCTTCTCGTGCGCGATGCAATGCCAGAGGCGCGCAGTAGTAGCGGTGCTTGGAGAGAAAAACCTGCGCCAGCACTCAGTTTACTGTTATCTACTATTTCACAGAGTTTATTCCAGCAGGAAACCTATTAATTGCCGTGCCTAAACCTACGCGCTCCCGTCTCTGAGAGAGAGCGCGCAGATGAGGGGACGGGATGTGAGGACGAAAGCAGAGGGTGGGGGGTGGGGGTGCCCCCCACCCTCTGCTCTCTTCCACAGGCAGCAGGTGAATCGTGCAGGGATTGTAAAAACGTAAAACCCGCTGTCCGTCACTCACTGCAGTGTGTGAGTGTGTGTTTGGCTCCACGTCTGCATGTGAGTCTTTGTCACATATACAGAACATTCAGACCTACGATCACGTTTAAAGTCTCAACGCCTGCATGAAGCTAAAACTCACCACGGATCAACCAGACTAGACCATCAGCAAAACCACCACGAGAAATACTCATCATTTATTAGCAACAGCATAACGATGTTATTAAAAGAATCCACAGACTTATTGTACCTTAAAAATGTTGAAATTACATCAAATGCTCACATTCACTTGTATTTTTAGTTTTAAACATATTGTTGCGGACTGAGTTGGGTCCGCTGTTGCGCCGCGTTAAAAGTTCTGGAGTTCATTAAACACATCATGCAGAGATCTGATTGTCTCTCAGTTCTGTCGCTTAGCCTGTTGTTAGGTAGTTTGGACCAATGGAGTTCAGCTATGGGCCGAATAAGATAAATAGGAGGACTGGAGCGGGAGGAGGGGAATATAAAGTTGGGAGAAGAGCTCTCGTGTCAGCGGGAGAAATTGAGGAGTTACTGTATTAATTTTACGGCGTTTGCTGCGGTCTGCAGTAACCAGAATAAAGAACCTTAAAAGAGGTTCAGTCTCCGTGCCTCAGTGTGGGACAGGGACACTACATTATTGTATGGCTCTTTCGAAATTACATTTGAAAATATGTGGCGTTTATGGCTCTCTCGGCCAAAAAGGTTCCCGACCCCTGTTCTAAAGCCACTCTGTCTCCTCGACACCACTTGGTTAACTCAAGTTGTGTCATTGTGATTACTGTGTCTGGTCACACACTACACTGTTACTAGTTAGCAAAGAATGAAATGAAAACAGATTACAAAACATCTAAATGTAGCAAAAAGGGTTAGTTGAAACTTGGAGAAAATTATTTTAAAAATCCCAGCGGTGCCTCCATTTTTATGTAGCGCCCATCCCATGTAGCAAACGAAACTGTAAACAACTCAAATATTGTAGCACTATGGGTGGGACCCTGGGTGTGATTTTTATGGTTAAATTAAATAATTTCAAAACAAACTTTGAATCTAATAACTTAAAACTTTATGTGTCTTTTACTCTCTCCAAGTTTCAAAAAGCACCTTCAAGAAACTCAAGACAAGAAGTGTCGTTTAAATAAACTGTAAATTTAGTTGTTAAAAAAACAAATATAAACATCAATACAAAACACGACTCTTATTGTAGTTCACAAATCCAAAAGAAAATGGGGAAAATAAATACACTTACAAACTCAGAAAATTTCCTTTTTAAATAAACAAAATATTCGTTACAGGCCTGTGTTGTCGGTTGCGAGCGCTGAGGTCTAAAACTTAGTGACCGCTTCACTTGAAAGCAAAACAAAATAAGCATGTGCAGTTTTTTTTGTACTCACGGCCTCCTAGTTCAGTCAGTGCAGATTCTATGGTGTATTGGGTTCTTGGAAATGAGAGAGGGAAGAGGAACTTGACCCAAAACTGGAACTGGACTCTCGTTCAATGTTGACTGAGCAAAACCTGGTCCCAGTGGGAAGTTTCTGGATCTCCTTCAGATGCTCACAGGAAAAATCCAAGAGTGCGTCCTGTTCCTGCTCCTCGGCCAATGCACAAACATGCCTTGTTAATATCCTCACACAACCTCTCATTTCGAGTGTGTTTAATAACTTTCATACTTCACAACATTAGCACCGTTTAAATTTTTTCCATAACGTTGGATCACAGAATTAACCGCTGCTAACACATTACATGCTAATCACATGTAGCATTCCCCTCATTATAGTACAACATGTCCATCGTAAACCTCAGTGCAATTACATACACAACTATTGTCAACAGGTTTACCTTCAGCAGTATTCCATATGCTCTGAACTCCTTTGGCAAACTCTGCATCCCAGTGGCGTGCGGTGACGTTGATGGCTGGTGAGGGACTGACTCCTCTGGAGTCAGATTTACAATGAAAGAACTGAATATTTCAGCATTCATCCAATGGCAGCTAACAGCTTCTAAAATACACAACAGATCATGTTTTCCTACAGAGAATATTTATTTTATAGATGGATAGAACACTCTTGTGTATAAATTATTCATAAATACTGTAAACAAATTAAAGTGTACAGATGTGTTCAGCACACATTTGACCCTCAGTAACTATTTCTGGTATTTTTCCAACTTCAAATTCTGGAGCTTTAATCAGTTATCAAATGTTGTCTGTGAAAATGATCATAAAAATAAAATAAATGATTTTACTTACATTTTTATCCACTTACTCCCATGTTATTTTCAACATTGAAAAACATGTTTGGCCTTACTTTCTGAGTCATATTAGAGTCGATATTTTCCTTTATTTTATACGAGTTTCTCCCTCGCAATGGAGAAAGACATCCTCTGTCTGTTTCTACGGCACCAGTGCATCTAGAAAGCAGCTGTCAGCTCCCATCTGCCCCCTGCTGGTGAGGCTCCCCTCACCTGAAGCCTTTTCTGCGGGCCTACAGCCGCGTTTTGAGTGCACATCTCAGTTAACATTGAGCCCTACCGTTAGAGACGAGGCACAGCGCTTCGGCGATTTTAACCTCAGAAACTGTGCAAAACGTGTTGAGTAAAATTGTATATTTAACACAGAGCAGTGGAAAATATTATTTACTTAATTTACCTTTTTCTATTTTATCACGATTATGACAGGTGAGGCTCTGTCGTCAGAATATAAAAACAAACTGACAGAAAGACTAGCGTCTCTGAGTTTCATTGTTTTGTTCACTTGTTCTACGGTCTGATACCAGATCCTGTGGAAAGCTACACCGCTAAAGACGAGCTTTAGCTGGAATTTTTGGTGGAACTGAGCGACTTTATCAGCAGAATTAAGAACAAGGAAGTGAAGACTTTAACCACTTCTGATTGGTCAGACTGATGACGTGTGATTAAGAATCCAGGAATGATTGGTGGAGACAGTTAAAGGGGCGGGACTTTTCCAAAAACAGAGCTTAAGCTATGGCTAAATTGCGGTACCTTCATTCTTATCAAAATATCTTTAATAGTTCAAATAAACACAAAGAAAAAATTATTTTACGATCTTTCATATTTCTAACTTCTCAGTGTTTTATCAGGGTTTGTTTGGATGAACAAAGAGCTGATTTCCTAGAGAAGGTAAATGTTTTTAGATCAGTTAATGAGAGCAATTTCCCACGGCACACTTGACCATCTCCCACGGCACACTAGTGTGCCGCGGCACACTGGTTGAAAAACACTGATTTAGATAAATAATCAACACAATGTTTTTTATCTATTTCTTCAGACAAAAACGTTAAATATATTGGTGCTACTGTGTTAATGTTTCAGATCAATTTACATTTAATATTATTTATTGATTGAATAATTTTCTCAGCATTGAATGGTTCAGTTGGTCAAAATGTTTTTAGTTTAAATAAGGACTGACAGATCTTTTTATTTCAGGCACTTTAAGCTATTTTTCTGTTTTAGACTAGAACAGGGTTTCTGTGGCTAAATAAAGTTAATTGTTGAAAGTGGATTTATATTGCTTTTTTCTTTTGTTATTGTTAGAAGATACAATTTTAGGTATACTTACACAATTTTTATAGATACTAACCAAATAAATCGTCACCGCGCAAGTGTGTGTGTGTGTGTAGGGGGTTGGGGGTGGAGGTTGGAGGGGTGGGGGGTTGGGGGGGCGCAAAACATTTTCTTTTTTCTGCCAAAAAATGATTAAGAAGCACTGGCCTATGTGAAGGATTTGCAGTATTTCAACGTGTGTGCGTGGGATTGTGTATACATTAGGGGTGTGTACAAGAGTCTGGCGATACGATACGTATCCCGACATAGTACCGGAACACATTTTCTTTCTTTTTTTTGATTTGATTTGAAATGGTTTATTTCAAGCAATCAAGTAGAAACAATACACAAAAGCAATATAATCATCAGTTATACATTCATACAGTAACTAATCAAACTTAGGATAATTAGACATATTAATAAATATTGCTTGAAAGGGAGTGGAAGGCAGCAAACTTATATAATTCCACCCCGTTATACTATAACCATTTTATTACATGATTTATCAATATCCAGTTCCCAGTTTTTTATCAGACAGAATTAAAAATCATAAGGTATCGATAAGGCACATGAAAAAGATGAATTACTTAATTATTATGTTAAAAATAAAAAATAACTTTTAGAAATCAACATGGCAAATGCAGATCAGTTATCTAAAATATATGTTACTCAAAAAAGTCATTCATATGATTAGAGCTTAATACTATATCAGTAAAATAGACAACACTGTTTCAGAGATTTTCATAGTAAACTTTCATCAAGTATCAAAAGTTAAAAATGTACAAAATTACGCTACATTAGGAAAGATTTTTGAATCAATTTATCAATTTTTGGAGCAAGTGAAGTAGTATCATTAAACATCGATCAATTTAACCATTTTCAATAAGTGATTAATCATTTGTTTTACTTTTTTTTTTTCTTCTTTTATTTTATTTTTTTTTTCTTTTTATATTTAATAAGGTAATGCTGTAAGGGAAAAAAATAAAATAAAAGGGTCCATAATCCGTCGATTATCCAAGGTTGGCATATCTTCTTCTGCTGAAAAAACTGCTGTCCTTCTGGGTTCAAAACAGTTTCTAGTCTCTTCCATGTTATGTCTGCAGACATTAGATAGAGGTCCATATCCTTCTTCAGCTGATATCAGCTCGGTGAAAGTGGAGGTCAAGTTGTCTGCAGGTCAGAAATCTCTGCTGCTGATTCAGGTGACGTCAGACGTATGGAGAAAGTGATGAATCCACGTGTCATATTTCTTGAAATTATTTGGTTCTTTGGTTTATTACTCCATGTTGATTCAGACAACTGTAAACAAGCACTTCTCAAAGTCTTTCATGGTGTTCACAACCAGAACCTTGGACCGGTCCGGTGGACCGAGTGGTTTGACGTAAATCCTGCAGCCTTTAACCCAAGTGTTCTCAATCTGCTTACGCTTCCTGAAAAGCCGTGCATGTTTGGAGATTTCAGCATTCCTTCTGGTCAGATGGTCGTTCAGATAAACAGCAGAACCTTTGAGGTTTTTACGTTGATTCATCAGAGCTAGCTTGTGTTTGTGATTCACAAACCTGATGAGGATCGCTGGTTTATCCGTCTCCTTTCTCCTGGGGAGCAGGTGGCAGGTCTCAATGGTATTGAGATCCAGGGAAATCCCTTTAGTTGTGAAAAATGAATGTATTTGCTGATTCAGAGACTCTCCACCGCGCTCCGTATTAGCACTGCTAGCTACGCTAGCGCTAGCATTAGCATTAGCAGTGCTTGCTCCTGGAGTTAACTTCGCTCCAGGCTTGATCGGTAATCCAGTGAGAATGACATTATTCATCCTTACTTGCTGTTCCACATCGTCCAGTCTTTTCTCCAGAATGTCGACCCGGTTTTCTCGTTGCTCGTTTTGAGCCTGAAATCTTCGGAACTCTTCCATCATTTCCCAAAGTGGCGTTAGCTTAGCCGACACCTGATCCATAAAAGATTTAAGCGTTTCTTGAATGAAAAAAAAAAGAAAAAAAAAATTGACTTAGAAAAAACTCTACGTGAATTACAATGTTTTCCATTGTATAAAATTGACAAAAAAATTTTATTTAATGATCACAATTTCAAGGACTGCAACTGTATCTCATATAGAAGTTACTTTTACCCAGGCAAATTCATAGTGCTTTTATTCTGTTAACTTAAAATATAGAGAGGTTGTTGTTACAGTAAAATATGTCTAACACAAGAGGCCTTCAGCTCTCATCTGTTTGCCCAGCTATTGGACAGGACAAGTAATAAAAAAAAAAAAAAAAATTATATATATATATACATATGCACCTCTCAGTCTGGATCTGGAAGTCCCACAGGATCTTTGCCCTCTTATTCTCTACCACCTTCGGAGGTGTTTCCCATTTTGACCTTGGGGTTTCCAGTTCATATTCTGCACACATGTTCCTGTATATTATTCCAGCCACTTGATTGTGGCGCTCCATGTATGCTTTACCTGCCAGCATCTGACACCCTGCAGTTATGTGCTGGATTGTTTCAGGCACCTCTTTGCACAGCCTACACCTTGGGTCTTGTCTGGTGTGGTAGATCTACACCTTGGGTCTTGTCTGGTGCGGTACATCTACACCTTGGGTCTTGTCTGGTGTGGTACATCTACACCTTGGGTCTTGTCTGGTGTGGTAGATCAGAGCCTCTATTGCTCTGGTGCTCAGGGCTTGTTCCTGAGCTGCCAGGATGAGCGCTTCAGTGCTGTCCTGTAGGCCAGCCCTTTCTAGCCATTTGTAGGACTTCTTCATATCAGCCACTTCAGTTATGGTCCGGTGATACATCCCATGCAGGGGTTTGTCCTCTCATGAGGATCTGTCCTCCAGCACTGTATCCTCTGCTCTCCATTGCCTGAGACATTCACTGAGCACACTGTCAGTTGGGGCCTTGAGCTTGATGTACTCATGCATCTTGGATGTTTCATCCTGGATAGTGGCTTCTACGCTCACTAGTCCTCGGCCTCCTTCCTTGCGGCTAGCATACAGTCTCAGGGTGCTGGATTTGGGATGGAACCCTCCATGCATGGTGAGGAGCTGTCGTGTCTTAACATCCGTGGTCTGTACCTCTTCCTTTGGCCATCTTATTATGCCTGCAGGGTATCTGATAACTGGCAGTGCGTAACTGTTAATTGCCCCGGTCTTATTTTTGCCATTGAGCTGGTTTCTCAGGACTTGCCTTACCCGTTGGAGGTATTTAGCTGTTGCAGCTTTCCTTGTTGCCTGCTCCAGGTTGCCATTTGCCTGTGGAATTTTGAGGTACTTGTAACTGTCCTCAATGTCTGCTATTGTTCCTTCTGGGAGTGAGATCCGACTACCTTGCCTCTCTTTGTCACCATCCGGCTGCATTTCTCGAGCCCGAATGACATCCCAATGTCAGTACTTTAGATCCTGGTGGTGTGGATCAGGGAGTCAATGTCACGTTCGCTCTTAGCATATAGCTTGATGTCATCCATGTAGAGGAGGTGACTGATGTTGGCCCCATTTTTGAGTCGGTATCCATAGCCAGTCTTGCCGATTATTTGGCTGAGGGGGTTCAGACCTATGCAGAACAGCAGTGGGGACAGCGCATCACCTTGGTATATCCCACATTTGATGGACACTTGTGCAAGTGGCTTGCCATTGGCTTCAAGGGTGGTTTTCCACAGCTTCATTGAGTTTCCTATGAAGGCTCTTAGAGTCTTGTTGATGTTGTAATTGTAATTATATATATTGTTGTAATTATATATATATAAATAAATATATATATATATATATATATATATATATATATATATATATATATATATATATATATATATATATATATATATATATATAAAGCGAGAGAGAGAGAGAGAGAGAGAGAGAGGTAAGAGTCAACATCCAATTTGCACAACAAAATAAATTTCAGTATAACAAAAAAAAGGAATGGATGTGCTTTAACCAATAAGGTTCTAAAAGTATGAATGAAGAAGTCAAGCGCTGTGTCATGGCTTGGGTTTCTTGGTATTGGTTTTGCCTTCTGTCTTGTTCTGTCATGGTTGAGTTCTGTTTCCTGTTTTATTTTGAAAGGTTTTCTGTTTTGTCATGTTCTGTCATGCCCTCCTCTTGTGCTGGTCCCTTAACGTCTCTTATGTCGTAATGTCTCTACTACTAGCTTCTCCAGTACTTTTAAACGGAGCGAAAAACAGGAGCATGAATGGTCCTTTAAAGATAAAGGGGGGGAAAAAAACACTAATTCTTTGCAGAAACAATAAAGTGTGATGACAGGATGAAGGAGAAGCTTTAATGTGGCAAAGCTGCTTTGTGTACTGTACGACATAACAGTCTGCACTGCACCGCTGTAGCCACGCTTTCTCACACACACGGCAGTAAAACAGTAACCGTCATAGCCACAATGTTCACCTTTTTTCAGAGCGTTGTACACTTCCCTCTGATCAATCCAGTCGCTGAACTAGAATCTTTTGCTGAGAGGTTCATCAGAATTTTGACCCACTTTGCCGATGATGGTGTTTTAACTGATGCTAAGTGCCTTAGCCTATTAGCCGCTAAGCAGCTGCACTGCTTCCCTCGTTTTTATCTAAGTCTGCTAAAAAGCACTGCTTTTTTACATGTTGCTGGCAGCAAAATAGCAAAGAGTTTTAGTTCGGTACCCATCTTAAGTAAAAACTAATTAGTTCATGTCTCATAACAACAAAAAAGCTGCCTCTTCCTGAGGTCTTCCTGTTGTTTTGTGTAGAGTATAGCTGCTCAAAGAGGGTCCGTGTGCTCTGCTGCCAACAAGAGTCAGACACTGAAGGACGCTCAGAAATAATTAAATAAATATCATCATGACAGCATTTTGAAACGATACAAGTATCACCAAATGAACTATCGCGATATATTGAGGAAATTATTTTTTCTAACACCCCTAGTATACATGCCCGTTTGCGCGCTTGTGTGCGAGCGCGCGTTCCGTCCACAAATAAATACTTACCAGGGATGCGTTGCCTTTACATATTGATTTACATATTGATTTACTGATTTACATACTGATTTACATATTAAGGGGGAGGGAGGGGGGGACTAAAGAAGAAAAGAGGAATAAGAGAAAACAAAAACAAAACAGATTTACAGGTTTTAATCTTCATGTTGACAACAGGGATGATCCTTTAGCCTCTGAGTTTTAAAATCTGTTAAATGGTATTGATTTTACTCAGCATGTGGCACAGCCTACTCACAACAGAGGACACACCCTGGACTTGGTCATCACCTACGGCCTGTCTGCTGGTGTGTCCAACTGACTGGTCTGACTGGTCAACTGACTGCTTTTATCCACCCAAGGCAGGAGTTCAATGATCGACTTTGAAGTTGTTTCAAGAGACCTGCGGCCCTGTGTCTTGGACACTCAGGTAAAGAGAAGGGCAGAGCTGTTCACCTATCGCTACCTGGTGGTGAGTTGGATTTGCTGGCGGGGAAGGAGGCCGGAAAGACTTGGGAGACCCAAACACTGCTGGGAACGTCTTGCTGAGCCCTCTGTTAGGGAAGTCTTTAACTCCCACATCCGGGAGGACTTTAAACAGGTACCAAGGGAGGTTGGGGACATTGAGTCAGTGGACCATGTTTTCCACTTACATTGTCTCTGCTGCTGCTCGGAGCTGTGGTCATAAGGTCTCTGGTGCCTGCTGGGCGCTAACCCCCGAACCCGGTGGTGGACACCAAACGTAAGGGATGCCGTCAAACTGAAGAAAGAGTCCTACGAGGCCTGGCTGGCTTGTGGGACTCCAGAAGCAGCTGAGAGGTACCGGCAGTCTAAGCAGCCACGGCCCGGACTGTTGCGGAGGCAAAACCTCGGCCCTGGAGGAGTTCGGTGAGGCCATGGAGAATGACTATCGGTTGGCCTTGAAGAGATTCTGGCAAACTGTCCGACGCCTCAGGAGGGGAAAGCCGTTCTCTACTGGCACTGTTTTCAGTACAGGTAGAGAACTGTTGACTTGGACTTTGGACATTATCAGACGGTGGAAGGAGTACTTCGAGGATCTCCTCAATCCTACTGACACGCCTTCTTCTGAGGGAGCAGAGAATGAAGACTTTGGGGTGAGGCTGTCTATCACCCGGGCTGAAGTCACTGAGGTAGTCAATGAGAACCTCAATGGCAAGGCCCCGGGAGTGGATGAAGTCCGCCCTGAGTACCTCAAGTCTCTGGATAATGTAACGTTTCTGTAGCATCGCGTGGCAGTTGGGAACTGTACCACTGGATTGGCCGACAGGGGCGGCGGTTCCCCTTTTTAAGAAGGGGGACCGGAGGGTGTGTTCCAACTACAGGGGAATTACACTCCTCAGCGTCCCTGGGAAAGGCTATGCCAGGGTACTTGAGAGGAGAGTTCGTCCGATAGTTTATCCCAGATAGAACAGTATAGATCATAGGCCTGGGCGATAAATCGATCAAATGAATTAATTCGAATTTTTTGTTACGGGCGATTTCAAAAATAACTAAATCGAGTTTTTATGTGGCGCATTTTTGGCTCCTCAGAGCTTCCGTAGCGTTAGTTTCACACAGCACGCGACAGCATGGCTACCGGTGAAAGTGGGCAGTTTGTTCCTAAGAAAGAAATAAACTCATCTGTTGTGTGGAACTGGTGTGGCTTTACTATCACAGACGTGGAGGAAGAGTCTCCACGCTGCTACATTTACCTAAAGGAGCTCATCGGAGTCAAAGGCTGTCACGCGCGGTCGCGTGGCACGCGCTCAGTCTACTTACACATGCACGCGCCGTAACACACGCGCGACCTGACACACATACTCATTCTACAACGCCTGTATAGTTAGTTCATAGTTAGTTATTTTTTACTGTTATTTGTTAATAAAGAATGCTGCGCTGTAATTATTACTTGTATATTCATTTGCGACGAGGCCACCGTAGGATTTTGTTTCGGGAGAGGACGGGGGGGGGGGGGTAACCGCGACTCCTGCTGCTTCATCAAGACGGGGTTTATTAATTTATTTAAAACTTTAGATCAAGATATGAGCTGTATTGATAACTTTTTAGAAAATGCTGCTACTCTCAAGGTGAATGTTTGTCTCATTTTAGTCTAGACTATAAAGTGTGACTTAAAACACAGCTGGGACTTGAAGTAAGTAAGTAACCTTTTCATTTTGGACAAGTGAAAACAAGAGTAGAATAACAAAATAAGAAAAAAACAAGAAAAAAATTATATAAAACCAAGAAAAAATTATGTAAAACACAACAAAATTATATAAACACAAGTCCAAAAGGGAGTGAGAAGAAGAAAAATTTTATACTTAACTTTGATTCCAAGAGTGTGTTTATTTATTTATTATTCATCCCAGAAATGGGGGTTACATTTGTCTTGCATTTGATTAAATAAAAGCAACATTTGCTTTAAGTTGTCTGCCGTTTGTACTTATTGCTTTCCTTAAGTAGGGGGGGGAAAAAAATCGGGAAAAAATCGGAAATCGAATTAAAAAAAATAAAATCGGAGATTTTATTTTTAGGCCATATCGCCCAGCCCTAATAGATCAGTATCAGTATCAACAGATTTCACCATGCTGAACGTTTGCTGGTTGCACCAACATGCACTCAGCGGCCTGCCTTCAGCGATCTGGAGCTTCGGATCGCGGGGCACCTTCGCGCTCCGCTATGCGAAGGCGGCTGTCCAAAAAAAAGATTGTCCGCTAACACAAAGCTACACTGCTCCTAGCATGTGTCTTTTAGCACCCAGACACACATCGCACTGACGTCATCGCCCCGCCTCCTCTCTGGAAATGCAAATTCGAATTGCATAATGCGACAGTGTTTTATTTATTTTATTTTATTTATTTCATTTGAATTAAGTGACAGAATAAGCAGTGTTGAAGACTAAAATGAAATAGCATTTTGGCGGATTGCTTTTTCAATTTAATTTTGAGTCAAAAAATGCAGCTTCATTTTGAAAATGAAAAAGCATTTCTGGTTTTGACTTTTACTATTAATTATGCTAAAGAATCGCTTCCATAACAAACTGCATGTGAGGACTTTGCAGACACCTTGGGGACTAAAGTCAATGCTATTAGATCAAACCTTCAGCCGGTAAATAACACTTAGCACTGACCTAGCAGGTCAGTGGCATTGTCTTTACCTGACGAAATACTGGAGAGTGTTTACCTAGTTGATGCGGAGATACTTGGTCAAGTTATTTCCCAAGCAAACACTACAACCTGCCCTTTAGATCCCATTCCCACTTCTCTTTTTAAAACATTTTATGTGTTCTTTGAGCCAGAGCTTTTAAACATAGTAAACTGCTCTCTTCAGACGGGTGTTCTAGTGACAGACTTCGGAGTCAGGTTGGTCTCTCAGGAACTGTTCTTAACTGGTTTCGTTCCCGTCTCACAAATCAACCATTTTTTGTAATTATTTTGTTGATCTTGAGGACCAAGAATCCATAAGTTTTGGGGTTCCCCAAGGTTCAATTTTGGGTCTGATACTTTTTAATTTATATATGTTGCCTCTTTGGAATTTCATCAGAAGACACAGAATTGATTTTCACAGCTATGAGCTGATCAGGAATCAGAAATCTTTTATTGTCATTTTATCACAGTGATAAACAAAATTAGGTTCTCTGGTCCTGGGCCAGCCGTTTACAGTGAGAAGACAGGAATAAGTAAATATCAATATGATATAGTATGATTGCTATTGAGTATTGCATAGTGGAGAATATATTACAAAATTGCACATTGGAGAGTACACTCTAAAAAGAGTTGTTTACTCAACTTAATTTAATATGGTTATCCTACTTAATTGAATTACTTCAATTGGTAACACCTAATTTAATTAAGTTTATTCAACCTCGGTCAAGTCCTGTGAATACACCCCCATAGTAATATCAGATCATTCACCTGTTACGCTTGATATTTCCCCCCAGGCAACTCTTTGTCACGGTCTCCATGGCGCTTTAACTCATTGTTTCTCAAAGACACAGACTTTGTTCAGTTTATTAGTGAACGTATAGACCTTTACATTTTTACTAATAATACACCAGATGCATCTGCAATTTCAATTTGGGAAGCATGTAAAGCATTTCTGAGAGGGGAAATAATATCATACAGTGTCTATAAAAATAAGATAGCCTCACAAAAGAGCCATGATCTTTATTCTGTCATATCGGAACTGCAAAATAAATGTGCAGAATCCCCCAGTGCTGATCTATCTAAGGAATTGCTTATAAAAAAGGCAGAATTTGACTCGATAGCCACCGACGAGGCAGTGCAATTAATACTCAGGACCCGTTATAGCTATTATGAGTTTGGGGATAAGCCTAATAAAATACTCTCACACCAGATTAGACAGTCAACAGCAGCTCAAAATATTACCAAACTCTCTACCTCTGATGGACTCATACTTAATCCTCAAACTATCAATGACACATTTAGGGATTTTTATTCTGCTCTATACACTTCTGAATTTTTTTCTGATGAAAAACGTTATGAAGATTTCTTTTCACATCTCAATATTCAGACAGTTGAAGCAGATGTAGCTGCTCAATTGGATAAGCCTTTCACTGCTGAAGAACTAAAGAATGCTGTCATGTCTATGCAGAGTGGGAAAAGCCCCGGACCGGATGGGTTCCCATCTGAATTTTTTAAGGTTTTTTTTGATAAATTATCCCCTCTAATGCTAAACATGTTACAGACTTCAGCTGACATTGGTGCTTTACCGGCAACTTTGCGACAGGCCACAATCTCTCTTATCCTAAAGAAGGATAAAGATCCCACATGCTGCAGCAGTTATAGGCCTATATCTCTGCTGTGTGCGGATGTTAAAATTTTAGCAAAACTGCTAGAAAATGTTTAGAGCCGATAATGCCCACATTAATCAGTCCTGACCAAACTGGCTTTATTAAAACCAGACATATCACAATATTAGGCGGCTTATGAATATTTTATACTGCACCTCTTCAACTGGCACCCCTGAAATGGTCATCTCTATGGATGCTGAAAAGGCCTTTGATCGGGTTGATTGGCCTTACTTGTTTTATACTCTGAGATGCTTTGGCTTTGGCTTTAAATTCCTGTCATGGATCAAATTACTGTACACATCGCCTATGGCACGTGTTCGCACTAATAACGACTACTCAGAATACTTCCCCTTGGGCCGTGGAACTAGACAGGGCAGTTCTCTTTCTCCTCTTTTATTTGCGCTAGCCATTGAACCACTTGCGGTGGCCATTAGAACTAGCTCTATGTGTGGTATCTTGAGGGGCGGTGTAGATCATAAAGTACCCTTATATGCAGATGACCTTTTATTATTTATTTCAGATCCAACTGTCTCCATGCCTCCAGTTTTAGCTCTGCTGCAGGAGTTTGGTCAGATCTCTGGCTACAAATTAAACCTAAATAAAAGTGAACTTTTTCCTATCAATCCGGAGGCCATGGCCTACCCCCCCTCAGACTTACCTTTTAAAATCTCTCCATCTGTCATTAGGTATCTAGGTGTTCAAGTGACTTAGGAATTTTCTGATCTTTTCAAAACCAACTTTATCCCATTACTGGATCAAACTAATTGTGACTTACAGCGCTGGTCTATGCTGCCATTATCTCTTGCAGGTAGAATAAGCTGCATTAAAATGAATGTGCTGCCTAAATTTCTTTATTTTTTTCAATGCCTACCAGTATTTATCCCAAATCAATTCTTCAGGTCCCTTGACAACTCTATTGCCCAATTTCTATGGGGAAAAAAGCCTCCAAGGATGAGAAAAACCATATTACAGAAAAGCAAAGATAATGGTGGCCTCTCCTTACCAAACTTTTTATTTTATTATTGGGCTGCAAATATCCGAACAATATTATTTTGGTGTCATAGTCACATTGTTAAGCCAGTCTGGTCACTAATAGAGGAATCATCTTGTACTTTTGCCTCTGCTACTTTATTCTCTCTTCTGTGTCTGCCTCTTAAATTATCTCTCACATCCTATACCGATAACATCATAGTTAAGCATTGTTTAAAGATATGGACTCAATTTAAACAGCACCTTGGAATTCAAAAAATCTCTCTCATGTCCCCACTCCATCTTAACCCTTTGTTTCCTCCATCATCTACAGATAAGACTTTTGCCCTGTGGAGAAGTCGTGGCTTAGTTTCAGTAAAAGACTTTTACATAGATGGAACTTTAGCTCCGTTTGAGTTATTAGCTAAAAACTTTAATCTGCCCAACACTCATTTCTTTAGGTATCTGCAGGCTCGTAATTTTATCTGTCGTCATTTCCCTGACCCTTCCAGTACCCCAACAGCCACTATGACTGACACTCTCATGGGGATCAACCCCTCTCTGAAGGGCACAATATCAAAAATTTATAACCTTTTACTATCCACCCTTGCTTCGTCATCTGACCACCTACGTGCGGCTTGGTCAGAAGAGCTTCATGTAGACATAAATGATGATCAGTGGAGATCTGTGCTAGGGCGAATTCACTTCTCATCAATATGTGCCCGGCACTGTATCATTCAATGTAAGGTGGTTCATAGAGCTCATTGGTCTAGAAGCAGACTTGCCAGAGTTTTTCCAGGCACTGATCCTAACTGTGTAAAATGTAATCTAGGCCCTGCAAATCTCACTCATATGTTTTTGACATGCCCGTCGCTTTCTGACTTCTGGGACTCTGTATTTGATTCTTTATCCTCTGTAACGTCAAAGTACACCATTCCCCAATGACAGCCCTTTTTGGTATACTTCCGGACAATCACTCTCTCCCTCCTTGGTAAGAGGACCTTATTGCCTTTCTGACACTACTTGTCCGTCGGACTATCTTGATGCACTGGAAAGACCTTCGCCCACCCACTCACTCAAAGTGGATAAAAGACTCTCTTTCTTTCATTAAGCTGGAAAAAAATCAGACATTGTCTAAATGGTACTAGATGTAGATTCTCTGAAATTTGGTCACCTTTCTTAGAGCATGTAATGTCCTTGACCTTAGAAACGACCCAGTGAACTTTCAAGTACATTAACAGTTATGAGTTGTGCAGTGTCTCTGCTGTTTCTAGATTGGTAGCACATTATATTGTTTTATTGTTTGTAAGATTTTATTTATTCATTTGTGTACATTTTTTTTATTTTATTTTATGTATTTATTTGTTTCTTTTTTCTTTGTAATTGTGGTTTTGAATTGTTTATTTATTTATTTATGTTTTCTTATTTTGAAAAATGTATAAATAAATCACACATATAAAAAAATTAGGTTGAATAAACTTTTTTTTAATCTATCTAACTCAATTTGATCCAACTTACATTCTTTTGTTTAATTAACTTAATTTCATAAGAAGAAAGAAAGAAAGTTCTACTTTCTGTCACACACCTAGGTGTGCGAAATTTGTTCTCTGCATTTGACCCATCCCCTGGGGGAGCGGTGAGCTGCAGATGAGCCACGCCCGGGAGGCAGTAGCATTAAGGGTCTTGCCCAAGAACCCCCACTGAGTGATGTGAATTGCACGCCATTGGTATGGTAATTGCCCCCAATAGCATTAGCTGCGTTTACATGGGCAAAAGTAATCGGAAAGAAAGGCTGATCAGAAAGAAAATGCGTCATATAACCGCGCCGTTCGGAATACTCTGCCCCGATCAGACTCATTCAGATCGAAATTTCTTTCCAAACGAGATAGGTGGGTTATACCGATCGTTTATCCGATCGTGTTGCATGTGAACGATTCATTCCGATCGTGTGTCACTACTGCTCTGGTTTGCGTCATTCATAGATGGCGTTTCACTGAGAGAAAGCTTTGGAACAAATACGGGACCGATCAGCTGCTCTGCGGACGTCCCGTAAAAAGCCCCGCTCCACTCTCGCCCCGCTGGCTCTCTCCCCTCATGAGGGGGGTGCCTGAGAGGAGCGCTCCGTGCCCACTGAGGTCTGGACCCGGCCCCCAAGCTCTGCGATCGGGCTCCGGTGCCAGTGGACCGAGTGAACCTCTCTGAGCAGAGCAGCCGGATTTATTAATATGTGTTTGAGGGGAGGGTGCTTAGTTATGTGTGCGTTTGATTGTTTTGCTATATGTGGGAATTCAGACTGCGAGCCGACCCGCCGCTCTGGGTTAGAATTTCCTCCAGCTCCGTTCTTCCAAAAAAAAGCACTGTCCACATGAATTAAATATAAAACGATGAGTGAATAGGTGCTTGATAATATTCATAACATTAATAAAAACACGTTTGGGAGATCATCTCGTATATTACCGAGCTGCTGCATAAATGTATGTGACAGCAAAGGTTTGTTGACAACGGGACGCATTTCCCTTCCGGTATTTTCAGCACTACTGCGCATGCCCAAACGATTTATTCCAACCGAAAGTGTGACCCATGGGAACATTTGTTCTAATTGGAAAAAGGATTTCTGGGCCCATGTGCACGGGTGAATTGTAACCCGACCAATGATCCCATCAATATATTTTGCCCATGTAACCGCGGCTATGGTTTATTAAGTGGATCCAACTGAATTGAATTACTTCAATTGGTAACACCCAATTAAATTAAGTTTATTCAACCTAATTTTTTACATCTAACTCAATTCATTATGTTTATTTAACAATTAGTTAACATTAGTTCAAACTTTAAGAATTAAACTATACTGAACTCAATTAAAAATTGAAGTAAAGATACATTATTCCTATTCACTGATAATTAAAACTTCAAGCTTTACAAAACTGTTGTATTCTAAAACAGATTTTAAAAAAATCTCCTTAACCCAAATGAAAGTGTTAAGAATTGAATGTAAGAACTTCACAAAATAACACTTTTTTTTTCCAAGTAATGTATCGAAAGTGCATTTTTTAAACAGCATTTACAAAAAAAATAAGTTGTTGTAGAAAGTCATACTATTATGAACTTACAACAAACTGCTAGTATTCTACATCTTTCAAGTGTTAACTTACCAAAAGTTATATCAAATGTGATCCAGTCACTATTTACACCTTCAAACCCAAAAATTGACACTCGAACAACATCAACCATTAAAAAAGATTGAATTATATGACTAAATGAACGATCAAAAAGATTTGCTGAGATTAATTCCTGTTATAAAACAAATTAAATATCAAAATGACTTGGAGTAAAACATTTCTACTTCAATATTAATTTTCTTTCAGACAAATTAGGGGAAAAAAAAGGTCATAAACAGGTTTGAGATACATTACAAAGATTTTGTGCAAATGTGCACATGAACAGTATCACAACTGTAAAGGTGTTTCCTTTTCTCCAAAAAAACAAACAAAAGTGTGAGCTTTGCAGCCGTTTCTGCTGCAGTTATGGGACATCCTATGTTATAAAATATTTCCACAAAAAAAGTATGAAGGTTTCAAAACCAGATGTGTTTCAACAGCTCAGCATTCAGCTGCCTCCAGGAACAGTCAAAAAACTGTTAAAACATATCAAACATCCCAAAACTTTTCCTTAAAACATTGTCTGTTTTTCAAAAAAATGCAAGTGTCCAGTTCACCAGCAAAACAAAAAAAGTGAAGGGAGGGGGCTGAATCTTTTCAGTGGAAAATATTCCAGCATTTTTACTGTGAGCTCGGAAGTTTTCCAAGGAAACTGTAAACTTTGGGAGACATCTTGTGATGGTCAAGCTGCCTAAAAATTTTCTGGAACACTTCATATGTTAAGCGCAAAGGCTTTGGATAAGCCAAGTTAAGTACATATATCAAACCTAGAAGCTGGGCACATGCTGAGGCAATCGAAGGCAGGTCATTTAATAGTTCTACTCCCTCAATGACGATGCAGATATCTGCTGTCAATCCCTCTACCTCTTTCCTGATAACAAACACAGCCATGGTAAGTTGTGCCAGTTGCCTCTAAACATCTTCTCCATCGCTGTCCTGTAATGATGTCAAAAAGTGTGTTACAACTTTAATGGAAAGGTTTGTTGCAGAATTAGGAAAACAATAATAAACACTGTAGTGTTTATGTACAAGATGTACATATATGTGCATCTTGACTTCAATGGTTTTATTAATACCCGAAAAATACTGAAAGAATTTTAGCCTTTTTTTTAAGTTCCCAACATTGTGTAAATGAAGCCAGATGCTGCTTAGGTTTTGTTTGTTCTTTCTTTTTTCTGACATTCTGTTAAAGCATTTAAATCCAATTCTCTGTTGCTAGGTTGTCTCACACCTGTCTTCTGCTGCATTTAACCTGCATCAACTTCCCTTACGCACATTTTAAACATATCTATTAAAATTTAGGGGAAAAAAACAATTAGCATTCAGGGGTTGACATAGCCCAGAAATTTGCACTGGCCCACAGCACCAGTAGTTTTTGAAAGTTACTGGCCCTGCCTGAAAGTTACTGGTCCGACACTGCGCACAGCGCGACCCGCCGCTCCGCGGGTGCTTGCAACTTTAGGGGGGTCCGGGGGCATGCCCCCCGGAAAATTTTAATATGGTGCAATTTGGTGCATTCTGGTGACATCTAGCACTTATTTATACACTTTTCAATTACTGAAAATAGACCATATCAAACTTAAATCTGCTCTAGTCTGTTTCAGATTTTTTGAAGAGAGCACTGCAGTGTAGTAGGTAACACTAGTTAAGAAGTTTTCATGCTGCTTCTAATCACTGCTATTTCACATTTGTTCATAATCAATAGTTAAGAAGTTTTATTTACTTTTTTGCTCTGACTGCCTTGAGGTTCTGCTTTATGTTACTGTTGCAAAGTTACATTTACTTTTTATTTACTTTAGTTACTTAATTAAATGAAATAATTGAAAAATTAAATAAAATTAAATTACTGAGATCATTCAGCTAACTGGAAATACTTACTGCTTACAGTGTTGTAAAGAAAAACAAAATGAAGTACTAAGACATTATACTGCATTTGAGTCTGAGATTTAGGTATTTGGAGTTGACTTTGATTCTTTGACATTCAGCTTAAAGCTGAGTGCAGACAGTTTCATCTTCAATGCATTCATTCAATATCTTGCTGTCCATACTACTAATTCCACCCATTACCCCATCTAACATATTCCCATCTATTCCTGCCATGTCTTCCACATCTCTGACATGCTTCAGTCTCTCTTCAGTGACGGTGTCGGATTTTTGATCATCGCGGTGAAAAACCACCGGGGGGTGCGCTGATGTGTGTCAGTTTCAATTTATCTGCGTAAAATGTAATAATAACCCACTGGCTTGTTCCTTCGTTGCTGTTTAAAATTGTTTTGTATTGAATTGTTACATTCAATAAAGTTTGAAAAATAAAAAAGTACAGTGAGCGCGTGCCGCGTGGGGCACGGCAGTGACAGCTGCTCGTGCAGGCAGGAGAGTAGGAGAAGAGTGATCAAAGGTTTCCCATAGAAACCCTTGAAGTCTGAACACAGGACTAGCAGAAAAAGTAAATTATGAAGACGAGGTAAATCTACACGTTTTCGCAAAATATACTTTATTGAAAAAGGTGAAAAATATATTAACCGTTAGATATTTTAGTGGCCCGAGCGGACAAGTGAAAAATAAAGTCTTGTGGTCCGCACTGCTCGAAAAACAGGACCGGGCCAGCGGACAAATGGCTATGTCGAGCCCTGGCATTCAGTATGTATTATGTTTATATCCAATTACATGGTGTCAGACTTGATCGTAATCAGATGTTGTCTTCCAATGAGTGATCGGATATTTATAATTTTTTTGATTAGCACTTTTAATTTCAAGTAATAGCCCAAATAGAAGTTAGCACATCATGAACAGATCAAAACAAAAACAGCCCAGGAAAGTTAGCAAGATTTTCAGACTCAAGTCAGAGCTCAAAAACACTTTCAATATCTGTTTAATACTGACAGTAAGCATCTCTTGCTTTTTGTAGAAAGTAGTCATCATATTTATGCTACAATGTCCTGACATAAATTTTGTTTTTGAAAAAAAATCACTTCTATTTTTGAAGAATTTCTCATGTAAACATGTATTGTATCTAATCAAAGACTTGTTTATATAAAGTTATGTCACGGCGTGTAGACGGATCCCAGAGCAGAGTCAGATTGGATGTGTCAGATAAGTGACGTTTATTAGCTTCACTACAGAAACAAAAACCAAAGGAGGCAGACTGGCGCTGAAGGCAGGAGGCTAGGCCACAGACAGCGATCACAGGAACTAGGACGAAGCCACATGGAAAGGAAAATAACCTGGCAGGTTGGAGGAGCCAGGGAGAGGCTTTTAAAGGACCAGTGTAGATTGGGTGCAGATGTGTAGAGACACCAGTATAGAAGACCACGCCTCCTGCCCCAGGCCTTTCCACGAGCACATATATGTTACGGTTTCTGTTTCTTTGCCCTTGTGCTTTGTTTCCTTTTTGTTCTGTGATGTTTTGAGTTTAACTTCCTGTTTTATTTTGTAGTGTTTCCTGGTTTGTTGTAGTTTTGAGTTTTACTTTGGTCCCCATCCTTCCTGAGTGTTTCCACCTGTGTCTCGTTTGTCTGCATGTATTTAAGTCTTGTCATTCCCTTCCTCCTGTGCTGGTCCACAGTATGTAAGTCTGCTCTCCCTGTTTCGTGACTTTCGAGTCTTTCGCGTGTTTCGAGTTTCTAGCCTGCCGTATGCAGTGGTTTTGGTTTTGTGTCTTTTGTTTTGTTTATTAAAGCCCCAGTTCCCCTGCAACCTCCTGCCTCCTCTCCTTCTCTGCACCTGGGTACTCCCTCATCCGCTCCTCGTGACATTATGGACCAGCCAAACTTGTACCCAGCAGAGAGGGCCTGCCAGGAGGCAGAACGGACCTGGAGGAGGGTGCTGGACGCACCCCGTCCCATTCCTGCTCCCAGGAGGGTCCCGGACCCACCCCGTCCCATTCCTGCTCCCAGGAGGTTCCTGGACAGGGGGATGGCAGACAGTAGGGAACCGGAGATGCCTCAACCCCTTCCTGCACCAGTCGTCTGGCCCGAGCCCCCTGCACCAGTCGTCTGGCCCGAGCCCCCTGCACCAGTCGTCTGGCCCGAGCCCCCTGCACCAGTCGTCTGGCCCGAGCCCCCAGCACCAGTCGTCTGGCCCGAGCCCCCCGCACCAGTCGTCTGGCCCGAGCCCCCAGCACCAGTCGTCTGGCCCGAGCCCCCAGCACCAGTCGTCTGGCCCGAGCCCCCAGCACCAGTCGTCTGGCCCGAGCCCCCAGCACCAGTCGTCTGGCCCGAGCCCCCAGCACCAGTCGTCTGGCCCGAGCCCCCAGCACCAGTCGTCTGGCCCGAGCCCCCAGCACCAGTCGTCTGGCCCGAGCCCCCTGCTGCGGACCCAGAGCCCGAGCCGCCTGCCGCGGACCCCGAGCCGCCTGCCGCGGACCCAGAGCCCGAGCCGCCTGCCGCGGACCCCGAGCCCGAGCCGCCTGCCGCGGACCCCGAGCCCGAGCCGCCTGCCGCGGACCCCGAGCCCGAGCCGCCTGCCGCGGACCCCGAGCCCGAGCCGCCTGCCGCGGAGCCCGAGCCGCCAGCTCCTGACTGTGAACCCGAGTCACCAGCCGTTTGCTGGTCGGACCCGCCTCGCCGGACTGAACGGCCTCCTGGCCGTCCTCCTGACCGGCCACGCCGGACTGCGCGGCCCCCCGGCCGTCCTCCTGGCCCGCCACGCCGGACTGCGCGGCCCCCCGGCCGTCCTCCTGGCCCGCCACGCCGGACTGCGCGGTCTCCCAGCCGTCCTCCTGACCCGCCACGCCGGACTGCGCGGCCTCCTGGCCGTCCTCCTGACTATGTTGGCCCTTATGTTAGCCTTTCGGCCCCCTTCCTCTTTGGCTAGGTGGAACCTCGGTGCGGTTCCTTGAGGGGGGGGTAATGTTACGGTTTCTGTTTCTTTGCCCTTGTGCTTTGTTTCCTTTTTGTTCTGTGATGTTTTGAGTTTAACTTCCTGTTTTATTTTGTAGTGTTTCCTGGTTTGTTGTAGTTTTGAGTTTTACTTTGGTCCCCATCCTTCCTGAGTGTTTCCACCTGTGTCTCGTTTGTCTGCATGTATTTAAGTCTTGTCATTCCCTTCCTCCTGTGCTGGTCCACAGTATGTAAGTCTGCTCTCCCTGTTTCGTGTCTTTCGAGTCTTTCGCGTGTTTCGAGTTTCTAGCCTGCCGTATGCAGTGGTTTTGGTTTTGTGTCTTTTGTTTTGTTTATTAAAGCCCCAGTTCCCCTGCAACCTCCTGCCTCCTCTCCTTCTCTGCACCTGGGTACTCCCTCATCCGCTCCTCGTGACAATATAGTGCAGGCCTGGACGAACTCCCGGGCGTCAGAGGCCATGGAAGGCCACCAGAAGCGCTGCCGCAGTAGAGTTAAGGTGCGGTGAATACCAGGATGGCAGGCCACCTTAAAGCAGTGACCCCACTGCAACACTGAGGAATGAGTAGGTGGAGGAACAAACAGAAGTCCAGGGGGACACACAGGGGGAGAAGGGCAGTTCACCTGGGCTCTCCGGACAGCATGCTCCACCTCCCAGACAGCGGCACCGATCACACAGGAGTGGGGTAGTATCGTGTCCTGAGGTGCCGGGTCTGAAGCCGGGTTGTCGAACTGTCTGGATAGAGCGTCTGGTTTAACGTTGCGAGATCCGGGACGGTAGGTGAGGGTGAAATTGAAGCGTCCCAGGAAAAGGCACCAACGAGCCTGGCGTGGGTTCAGTCTGCGGGCAGAACGGAGGTACAACAGGTTTTTATGGTCAGTCCATACCAGGAACGGTTGAGATGCACCCTCCAACCAATGACGCCATTCGGTCAAGGCCAGCACCACCGCCAACAGCTCCCGGTTTCCCACGTCATAATATCTTTCTGCTGGCGAGAGCTGCCAAGAGTAGAAAGCGCAGGGGTGCATCTTCTGATCAAAGTACAGCGCCAACCCCAGACTCTGATGCATCCACTTCTACCACAAATTGAGCCGTAGGATCAGGATGAGACAACACAAGTGCAGAACAGAAAAGATGTTTCAGCTTTTGAAAAGCCAAATCGGCTTCCTTGGACCAGGAGAACTGTTCTTTTACAGAGGTGAGTCTGGTGAGGGGGGAGGTCACTGAACTATAATTTCGGATAAACCTACGGTAAAAGTTAGCAAACCCCAAGAACCTCTGGAGTTGTTTCCTGTTAGTGGGTCTAGGCCAGTCTGCCACTGCTTTAATCTTAGCAGGGTCTGGCTTGAGTTGCCCCCTCTCAATAACAAAACCAAGAAAACTGATAGTTGAGACATGAAAGACACATTTCTCACCCTTGACATAGAGCCTATTGGTTAACAACCACTGAAGGACATGTCTGACATGTTGAACGTGCTCTGCAGGAGTCTGTGAAAAAATCATAATGTCATCTAAATAAACAAACACAAATCTATTCAACATGTCACGTAGCACATCGTTAATAAGACACAGAAACACCGCAGGAGCATTGGTAAGTCCAAAGGGCATCACAGTGCATTCAAAATGTCCGAGGGGGTGTTGAACGCCGTCTTCCACTCATCTCGTTCCTTTATCCTCACCAAGTGATAGGCGCTTCGGAGGTCTAGTTTAGTGAAAACTGTTGCAGTCTGGAGAGAGCTGAAAGCAGAGTCCATGAGTGGAAGAGGGTACTTGTTCTTAATAGTGATAGCGTTTAAACCTCTGTAATCCATGCAAGGTCGGAGGGTCTTGTCCTTTTTCTCAACAAAAAAAACCCAGCCCCTACTGGAGAGGAAGAGGGGCGAATGAGACCAGCTGCCAGGCTCTCTGTAATGTAAGTCTCCATGGCTTCCCTTTCTGGTTTGGAGAGGTTATACAACTTGTTAGAGGGAAGTGGAGCTCCAGAAATCAGCTCAATCTCACAGTCATAAGGTCTATGGGGAGGCAGAGACTTAGCATGGTCTTTTGAAAAAACATCTTTGAGGTCATGATATTCTGTTGAAACTAAAGAAAGGTCTACAGGCTTAGGGGGCTTGTGCGGACAGGCAACAGGCGGCACAGCAGCATGCAGGCAATGAGAGTGGCAAAACAGGCTCCTGTTTACAATAGATTGTGATGACCAATCTATGTGGGGGTTATGCAACTTCAACCAAGGTAGACTTAACACGAGCTGAGAGGACGTAGAGGGAACCACATTAAAACAGATCAGTTCTCTGTGATTTCCAGAAACCAGCAGAGACACAGAGAGAGTATGATGAGTAACACAGGCCAACAGTCTACCGTCCACAGCATAAACTCTTTTAGGCCTAGGGAGTGGTTCTGTAGGGATCTTGGACTGAGAAACAAACCGAGAGTCGATGAAGTTGTCATCTGCACCCAAGTCCATTAAACCATGGATCTCTACTGTGGTTGAATCAAAAGAAACAGTACCTTCGAGGAGGAGACGCCGTGAGGAGGGGTCAACAGGAGTTCGGCTCACCAGTGCCCCTCCTGAACCTGATGATCCTGGTCTTTTGGCCATGCGGGACAGCTGTGCCGGAGGTGGCCGGACAGGCCACAGTAGATGCAGAGCCCCTGGTGGAAATGGCGTTGACGTTCCTCAGCAGAGAGCCGAGTCCTGCCGAGCTGCATGGGCTCCTCACAGCTGACCAGCTGGATTGGTGCTGAAGTGGGCATGGCCGCCCTCTGAGCCGCAGCCGGGGGACTCACGGGCTGGTGACGTGGCTCAGGCGGAGAGAAGCAGCTTGAGTACGGCGTTCCTCCTTCTCTTTCCCTGCGTCTCTCCCGAAGACGGTTGTCCAGTCTGGTGGAGAGGGAAATCAACTCCTCCAGACTTGACGTTTCGTCGCGAGCCGCGAGTTCATCTTTAACGTCCTCCCTGAGGCCGCGGTAGAAGATTCCTGTGAGCGCTTTCTCGTCCCACCCACACTCTGCTGCCAGAATCCGGAAGTCGACGGAGTAAGCCGACACTGGACCAGAACCTTGGCGTAGGGTGAGCAGGCGGTTACTCGTCTCTTTCCCCTCCAGGGGATGATCAAAAACACGCAGCATTTCTGCGGTGAACAGCGGCAGGGATTCACAGAGCGGGGAGTTTCCGCCAGACAGCGCTACAGCCCAGGCGGACGCCTTCCCCGAAAGCAAACTCATTATGAAAGCCACTCTTGCTTTGTTGGATGCATAAGAGAAGGGCTGCTGCTCAAACACAAGCCTGCACTGGTGGAGAAACGGTTTGCAGTGTCCTGGTTCTCCTGAAAACCTGCTCGGAGTGGGGATGAAGGGCTCACGGAGCTGAGAGGCAGGAACCGGAGGAGGAGCTGGACTCGGAGCTGGGTTGAGGTCCACGGAAGGAGCATGGTCTGAAGACGTTAGAGAAGTGAGTTGGGAGGAGACCTCGTCCAGACGACCGCCGAGCCGGTTTACTCCAGTGGAGAGATGTTGAAGTGAAGACATGATCTCCTGAAGAGCTCGGTCATGTTGTCCCACGAGAGCCCCTTGGGATGTGATGGCTTGCTTCACTTTCTCTAGCTCTGCAGGATCCATTGTGGCCAGGTTATTCTGTCACGGCGTGTAGCCGGATCCCAAAGCAGAGTCAGACTGGATGTGTCAGATAAGTGACGTTTATTAGCTTCACTACAGGAACAAAAACCAAAGGAGGCAGACTGGCGCTGAAGGCAGGAGGCTAGGCCACAGACAGCGATCACAGGAACTAGGACGAGGCCACATGGAAAGGAAAATAACCTGGCAGGTTGGAGGAACCAGGGAGAGGCTTTTAAAGGACCAGTGTAGATTGGGTGCAGATGTGTAGAGACACCAGTATAGAAGACCACGCCTCCTGCCCCAGGCCACCCTGCAGAAGCACAAAGCAGACAAAACATAATTACAAAAGCACAACAACACAAAACCAAATAAAAGAAAACACCAAACCATAACAAGTTATGCTTAATTATTTTTTGCAAGACCCCCATAAAAAAGGAAAAGGTTTATTCAAGCTTCTTCACAGAAGTGCAGTGTTTATTTTTTATTTTCTGTAACATTTTGGATTAGGACGCAATATCAGTAATAAGATCAAATTACTCAAAATTGAATCGGAGACAAATTAAATCGGTTAGTTCAAAAGGGGTCCAAGTCCACAATTTTTCAAAATAGAGATATTATATGTTCTATGGCAGGGGTGGCGAACAAGTTTGACACCAAGAGCCGAATTTTTTCACTGTGAGAGTCAAAGAGCCACACCACACCCTGACCTGCCAAAACGTACACACAAACACGCAATTAAAGCCGTATTACTTTCCATAACACACTTCTCTCTCTACAACACAACAGCAAGTTCTGTACTTGTGTTTATTTCAAGGAAAGTGTCCAATACACACATCAATGCAGCTAAACCAGAGTTAACACAGAGACTACCCTAGAGGTCAGAGACCCCCTACACACACACACACATGCACACACACACAGGCACCTCTCTCTCATCTCATACACACACACTCTCTCTCTTTATCTCACTCTTTTCTCTGCCTCTCTCTGACACACAACTACTCAGTGACGGGCGGTGAGGTTGATGCTGGAGAGGCACTGACTCCTCTGAAGTCAGATTTACGATGATAAAAACGGAATATTTTCACCGTTGATCCATCAGTATTTAACTGGTAATTCTTTGTAACTCAACATTCCTCTTTCAATGACCCTTACACCAACAAATACACAAACATCTGGGGCCTGTTGCACAAAAGTAGAATTAAGACATCCAGGACAAATGACTAAGCTGAGCTCAATGAAGCCAAAACATGTGCGTCCAGGCTTAATTGGTTGCACAAAGACCAAGCCAGGATGAGCAGACACGGACTCATCAAGCCAGGTGAAACCAATCCTGGATAGGTGCGCGCTCACGGCTCACTCAAATAGACCCCGCCACAGATCACAGGTTAACTGATTTACCATGGCAACTACAGCCGCGTACTTTTCCCCGTCGGAAGCACAAATCCTCATGGAGGCATACGAGGAGGTAGAAGATATAATTAAGAAGAAAGGCAACACCGCCACAGTGATAAAGCACACTCAAAAATAGGAAATTACCAGCCAATTAAGTTTACGAAAATGTAACTTGTCATTTCAACCAGAAAATTTTTGTTTGTAAATCTTACGTGAATGAATCATGTCGATCGTACATAAAAACAATCAATTTAAAAGTTACTAATTTCAATCATGTTGATCCAACATGATACTATTAAATTTGATACATTAGTAATCGCAATGAATTGTGGGATTCCATTTTCTTTGTCTATCTGGGCAGATTGGGGTCTAAGTGTGAGTTTTTGTCCATGGGTTTTATTGTCTAGCTGTTTTACTCTGTTTTAACTAGTGATTTAAACTGTTATGTTTATTTCTTTTCTGCACCATGAGTTAGAGTGTGGGAGAGGATGATGACCAACCCCCTTGTGCGACAAAATGTTAATGTTCCAATACTTAAGACAGAATTAGCGGTATATGAGGTCCTGTCTTGTAATGTGCGACTTTATTGTGTAATTCATGTCTTTGATGTGAAAATTAAAAGACCCATTGGTTGTAACTTTGGAAAACATTATAAATGTCAGATGTATAAACAAAGTTAAAGCAAAAATTTAAGTTATATCAACATAAATTGTGTTGGGTAGTCATACAAGTTCAAGTTGAATAAACTTAATTTAATGAGGTGTGACCAATTGAAGTGATTCAATTAAGTTGGATCAACTTTTATCTTTTGAGAGTGAGCAACAATATTAATTTAAAGTTGGGTCCAACTGCAGTATTTAGATTGAATCAACTTAAATTTATTAATTTGAACCTTATTCTATGTTTGATATGTCTTTGTATGGATATAAACCTTTTTCGTTTTGCATTACCGTACTCTCGATTTGATGGCTTTAAAAAAAAAAGTCAAATTTAGCCTTGCACCAATTTGAAGCTTCTCTTATCAAATTTATTGTACTTCTTTGTTTACTATTCCTATCCATTATCATGCAGGTATGTTGTGGCAAAACAGATGAAAACTGTGATTTTAATGTGACAAACAAGATCAAGATTCAAGATTCTTTTATTTGTCACATACAAAGTTATATTTAGCAAATACAACCAGTAGTGAAATGTAAGCCAGGTCCGCTCCGTGGACAGTGCAATAATTAAGGAAAAAAGCACAGAAAATATACATAATATATTTCTGTAAAATATACATAATATACATAAGTAAAGCTATGTAAAGATAAAATAAGAAAAAATGTGTATCGTAGAATTAAATATAGAACGCAAAATAATGTGCATGAATGTAAACTGTAGACTTAAATAATTAAGATACTCGTTTAGAGTTTAAGAGCCTGATGGCCTGGGGGTAGAAACTCGGCTACGGTAGCGCTTACCAGATGGCAGCAAAGTGAAAATATGATTACTGGGGTGGGTGGAGTCTTTGATGATTTTTGCAGCTCTACTTCTGCAGTGTTTGAGGTAGATGTCCTGCAGAAAGGGGAAAGCAGACCCTGATATGTGCTCAGCTAAGCGCACAACTCTCTGCAGGGCTTTGCAGTCTTGACTAGAGCTGTTCCCATACCACACTGAGATACACTGAGTCAATACACGTTCTATAGCACCAGAATAGAAGGTTTTCAGGATTGCTGGTGAGACCCTGAATTTCCTCAGCTGTCGCAGATGGTACAGTCTTTGCCTTGCTTTATTAACCTGTGTTTGAATGTGAGTAGTCCAGGGGGGTATTCCAGGAAGCATGTTTAAACTAGCCTGACTTTAAGCCTGAACTCTGGCTGAAATCCGCCTGAACTTGATTACTCTGGGTATGTCGGTTCCAGAAGACCAGATATGAGTTGGCGTAATTACGCTCGACTTGGTAACCCTGGGTTAACGCACGTGCACATCATGTACATAAAGACATTCTCAATAGATCGCCGATTTCTGGAGTCACCATGGAAACGCGTGGGGGGAAAAAAAGCGCGACACTGGAGACGGAAGTGAGACGGAGTCTGAGATTTTAATGACAGCGTATGAAGATTATACGTCCAACAAAAAAGTAACACGGCTGCATCATAAAAAAAAAAAGAATTTCTGCTTGGAGAAAATCAACAGACAAAGTAAACCCACGAGTTTCTGATCTTGTTTCCATTTTACTTGTGACGCATATATATATATATATATATATAGAACTCTCACATGTCTAAGTTTGAGCCGGTGAATATGCTGATTTTTATAACAATAAAAAGGACGTAAAAAATGCACGGAGTGCAAAAATTAATTAAAGAATTTCCCATCATTGAACTTGCAGAATGTGAGTGTAGGGGTGCTATAAAAACTCATCATCCTCTCCTTCGCTCTCACTCGTGGTGTAGAGACGTAAGCACAGTAGGACAAAATAACTCGGCAAAACACAGTAAACCAGCTAAACAACTAAACATATTTAGTCAAGAAGCCACATTTCAACCCAAATCCGGCCAGACAGGCAAAGGGAATGATATCCCAGAATCCCTTGCGGTGCCGATCTAACAGCAGCACCAAAGTTACACCTACTTAATTGAATTAATTTGAATGAAGGGAAAATAATTTTCTGAAAACTATGTTATTTTTAAAGTGACTTAACAAAAAAATTATTTATCTTAACTGAAGCAAATAATTAAGTTAGATCAAAGTAAAAAAGTTTAATTTTCCAACATCCATATGTGGTCTTATCACCCTCTCACTGTGAAAAAAGTATTTTCTGAGCCTCTTCATCCACTAAATCATCTTTAAATGGAGACGTCATGCTGCTTCACCTCTCTGAAAACAAACTAAGCTTCAACTAAACCTGCTCCGGACCAGGTTATGTTCAGAGCATGAGTTGCCATGGCAACTTGACCTACCCTGAAACATACCTCCATTTCTGGAACCGAAAGCTGAGGTTATCAACTTCCTTAGCCTCAAACTTATCGTGGGAGCTAGCATAACCTGCTTTCTGGAATACCCCCCAGGTCAGGTCCTCCGAGATGTTTACTCCAAGGTACTTGAAGCTGCTCACCCTCTCCACAGGGGTCCCGCTGATCATAAGAGGAGTGTAGGGCTGCTGTTGTCTCTTCCTGAAGTCCACTATCAGTTCTTTAGTTTTGCTCACATTCAGAGAGAGACCGTTGTCCTGGCACCATGATGTCAGTTTCTCCACCTCATCCGAGTATGCGGTCTCGTTGTTGTTGTGAATGATGCCCAGAACCACAGTATCATCAGCAAATTTGATGATGGATGTGGAGCTGTGTGTAGACACGCAGTCGTGTGTGTAGAGAGAGTAAAGCAGGGGACTCAGGACGCACCCCTGGGGCTCCTACGTTCAGGGTGATGGAGTTAGAGGTGTACTGGCCTAGTTTCACCACTTGAGGTCTGCCGGTGAGGAAATCAAGAATCCATTTGCAGAGTGAAGAATTCAGTCCGAGGTCTATGAGTTTGGAAACTAGCTTTATGGGGACTATGGTATTGAAAGCTGAGCTGTAGTCAATAAATAGCAGCCTTACATAGTTCCTGTTAATGCTGTCAATGTGTGTGAGAGAAGAGTGCAGGATGTGAGAAATGGCATCATCTGTGGATCTGTTTGGGCAATAGACAAACTGAAGAGGGTCCAGAGTATCCGGGATGGATGACGTTTTTAACCAGTCCTTCAAAGACCTTCATGACTGTTGATGTGAGGGCAATTGGACGATAGTCATTCAGACAAGAGGGTTTATTGTTCTTAGGCACTGGGATTTTGACCGATTTTTTGAATGAAGTGGGAACCACCGATGCAGCAAGAGACTCATTAAAAATGGATGTAAACAAACCAGCGAGCTGATCAGCGCAGGATCGCAGAACACGGCCAGAAATCCCATCAGGTCCGGCTGCTTTCCTGTTTAGAAAGTGTTTAGCTCGTCAGCCAGTGACGGATCTGCTTTCACCTCTGCAGAGGATTTATTTCCAAAGTCACAGATGGTCCTTAGTCCTTGCCACATGCGTCGGGAGTCATTTAGCTGGAAATGTGACTCTATGCGTTCCCTGTATCTGTGTTAAGCAGCTTTTACTGTTCGCCGGAGAGCATAGCATGATGCTTTGTACTCGCTCATGTTTCCCGACAGAAGACCGGCGTTGTAAGCAGCAGTGCGTTTGTTTACTGCAGCACGGATTGATCTGTCCACCCACGGTTTCTGATTTGAGAATGTCCTTATAGTTATTGTATCCGTAGCTTGTTCGGCTAGCGTGTTTACAAAGTTTAGCGCTACATCCGTGAACTCGCTGACGTTAGATGAACTTGCGCGAAACATGTCCCAGTCTACATCATCAACGTTTCTTCTGATTGGGCGGACCACCCTCTGTGCCGGGGGATCTTGAACAAGCCTTTGTTTATATTCCGGTGTGAGGAAAATGGCGGCATGGTCCGATTTGCCAAAAGCCAGTAGATCCAGTGTGTTCGGTCCTCTGGTTGGACAGGATACATGTTGATGGAAATTAGGCATAACTTGCCTGAGTTTGGCTTTGTTAAAGTCCTCAGCAAAGGTAATAGCAGTGTCCGGATGTTTGTTGATGTTGCCACTAAGCGCATCATGAAGCTCCGACAAAGCCAAGCTAGAGTCTGCTTGTGGAGGGATGTAAACAGCAGTTATGATGATCGATGAACACTTCTGGGGCAGATAGGATGGGCGACAAATGATGGATAAGTGTTCCAGATGAGGCGAGCAGGAGCGCGACAGAGTGGAGATATTCCTGGGGTCACACCATTTCTTGTTAATCATGAAACAAACTTCTCCGCCTTTGGATTTGCCAGCCTCGGCTGACCTGTCTATCCGTAAAACAGAAGTTTTCAGATGGCGTTACAGGGACAGGGACCGAGGGCCTGAGCCACGTTTCAGACAAACAAAAGATGTTACAGTCCCTAATGTCCCGTTGGAAGTTTATCCTGGCTCGCCCATCTTATTCTCCAGAGACTGGACATTGGCAAGCAAAATGCTCGGTAAAGGAGGGCTGTGTGCTCTTTTCCTTGGTCTGTTGCGAATCCCAGCACGTTTCCCGCGGTGTTTCTTCTTCCGTCGCCTCGGGTGGTTATTCAGGTGGCCATTGATCATCTCGGTGTTCCGGAGAATCTCAGATGGCCACGATGGGTTGGAGGATAAAGTGTCCTGAAACAGGACATTGAAGCGGTGTCCAATGTCCAAAAGTGTTTCCTTTTCGTATATGATCAGTGCAGAGGTAATGCGTGTAAAAAGAGAAAGCAAAAGTAGGTAAAAAAGTAAATAAAAACATAATCTAAGTGGAGCGGCCTGGACGGCGACCGGACTCGGCGGCGCCATCTTGTGATCACCAAACATTGTGCAATAATATAGGATTCTGTGTACCTAGCCTGATGACACATGAACACATGTTAAAAAAAAAAGAGTGAAATTGTCCAAAAAGCCTACGAGCAGTAAATCTGACGTACAAGTTTTCAATAATTTTACACAAAAGAGGGTTTGTAGACATTTTGGGGTACTTAGAAAACATCAATTTTTAAATTGTCATTGCTCTGTTGATTAACAGTTTATTACTTGATATTCATACCTGATAGTTTTTTAAAATGTCAGCCAATTTTGCACGTGTTGCTCCTCCTTTTGCCTGGAAGACTTTCATTGCTTTACCTTCAACTTGTCTAATTAGGCCATGAATCACTCTTCAAGAGGCAGCACGACAAATCTCAGAAAGTCTGCATTAATCTGGAAAATAAATAAAACATTGGAGGTTATGTGCGAACAAACTGTTATTAACAATTCAAGTCAATACTTTATTTCTTTGCATTACTACCTATTTCTGTTGGAACAAAGAAGGCCATCTGTTCCTGAAGTCCTCTATGCCAGGTTCTGAGTTCACCACCTCCTGACGCCTGTAGGCAAATGACAGAGCCATTTTGTCTTCACTCACTTTGTTATTGTCCTTTTTCTTCACCTCTGTCAACAGGTCAAGCCTCTCCTTCTCCAAGCTTTCTTGAGTTTCTCCAACAGTAAAGGATGGATAAAAGTTAGCTTCAGCTCGTTTTGGCTTCTTTATTTTTCCAGCAAGAGACGGACCTGTATCAGCTTTGGATTTAAGCGAGTTCACAGACAACTCCGGACATCCTTGTAATTTCAGCTGAGTCCTGTAGTTTCCCATTTTGTACTTCAGTCTCTGTTTCCAACCGTGGCAGTCATTGAAGGAACCAGGCTCATGTAAACAAGGGTACTTTTTGATTAAGGCCTCTGCAACGATACAAAAATGTTCATCCTCTGGATATGCTCTGTATTTGTACATTTGTTCTGCAAGCTTTCCTAAAATGTCAGATTTAGCCCGAGAGCTGAGAGCCAAGAATTTTTTACTGGCTCGAAACTCAGTATTCCCCTTCTGTAGCTGAAGCTCTGTGTCATATGAAAATATGGGGATAGGAAAGTCAGTTGGCCATTGCAGTGTGCGCGATGACACAGATTCAGGAGAGGACAGAATTACTGTGTCATTTGAGGCCACTGAACTAGTGTCCTCTGAGGGAACTGAAGAAAATGATGAAGAACTTGTGTCTTCAAATCCCGCATGGATCACCTTAATTGTGCCTAAATCTTGAAGATCTGAAGTTGAACTCAGATTAAAGAAGCTGTTATCACAGTCTTTGTCCATGTATTGCAGTCTAATGTTGGTTGTTAAACCAAAGGTATCCATCACCCTGCTGAGAAGTTCATCCAAAGAGTCTGGAATGCCATTTGGCAATGTCAATTGTTCAGTGTTGTTCTCTCCTAGAATCACCCTCAGTCTTGCAGGTTTTGGATTTGCCATGACAATCTGAGAAAAGAGCAAAAAACGCACTTCAGTGGGCAAGTTTGACATTACAAGCCTTTCCAAAACGTTTATAAACACACATACACACTATCTGAAGTTTCTGTTTGTAGGAAGCTTAAAAACAAAATGTTCTCTCAAAATGCAGTTTTGTTTTAAACGAAATTAAAATACTCTGAATCTTATTATCTACAAGAGAGAAAAAAGTTAAAGTATTTTTTTTAATCTAGAATATTCTCTTATCTTACCTATTACACGTGTATATATCTTTTGACTGTAACAAAACGCATTCCTCTTATTTTCTAGTCCTCTAGTGGGTATACATCTTTAAGTTCCAGCAGTTCCTTTAGTTTCAGTTCTTTATCTGCTGATGTTTTGAGTTCAAAAGATAGGTAATGTTCAATATACCACCCATCGTGTATCCTCACAACAAGCATCAACTGTTCTTCCAGGATCAATATTTGTATGATTTCAATAAACTCTGGTAGTCCTCCCAATGAGCTGTCGACCAAGATCATCCCAGATCTGTAGTTTAGTCCATCAAACGTTGCACTTTTAGTCAGGCTAACAGTGTCCACATTTGAAAATTTTTCCTTGAGAACATCAGCAACTCCCTTGTCAAGAAAATCAACCATTACAGTGCAAATATTTGTCACTTCCAAAGGAGGTTTAGGGGACCCACACAAATGTAAATGATGTGCCATGTGAAACTGGTGTTTCTCTGCGAGGGACGAGAGCACTTTTTTAAAGCACTTAACATTCCTAGCAACCCTTTTAAAAAGGCTATGTTTAGCTTCAAAACGCATGGACCATAGGCTTACCAATGGTCTCAAGTGTGGGTAATGCTCTAAGACAGTGTTTTTCAACCAGTGTGCCGCGGCACACTAGTGTGCCGTAGGAGATGGTCAAGTGTGCCGTGGGAAATTGCCCTCATTCACTGATCTAAAAACATTTCCCATCTCCAGGATTTCAGCTCTGTGTTCATCCAAACAGGCCCTGATAAAATACTGAGTAGTTAGGAATATGAAAGATTGTTAAATACTGTTTTCTTTGCGTTTATTTTATTAAAGACATTTTGATAAGAATGACGCTACCGTGATTTAGCTGCAGCTTCGGCTGTATTTTGGAAAAGTCCCGCTAACTAACTATCTCCACCAATCATTCTTGGGGGGCTTAATCACATGTCATCAGTCTGACCAATCAGAAGCGGTTAAAGTCTTCACTTCCTTGTCCCGATTTAGCTCGTAAAGTCGCTCATTTCTAACAAAAATACCAGCTAAAGCTCGTCTTTAGCCATGTAGCTTTCTACAGAATCTGGTATCAGACTGTGGAACAAGTGAACAAAACAATGAAGCTCTGAAAAGCGATCTCTGGCCATTTTATGCACTACATCTCCCATGATGCGTTGGGTTAAAAAGACAGCGCACAAGGAGATCTGTTGTTAAACGTCTTGAAACCAACGAACACACCTCAAATTGTTTTTAAATCTTCTAACTTAACCTTTATTACATCTTTTAGAAAAAAACAGCTGCAACTTCCAGCTTTTTCTGCCAATTATCTCAAAAATGCAAGTGAGATTGTGGAGGGGCTGTAGATCAATACAGACTATGAGTTTCTCCTTTTTTTATTTTTTATTTTTGGATGCTGGTGTGCCGCAGGATTTTTTTTAAGGTTAAAGTGTGCCGTGGCTCAGAAAAGGTTGAAAAACACTGCTCTAAGAAATGGTGTTTAGGTTTAAGGCTACAATGCGGAAAAACTTCTTGAAAACGGGTTCTGTGATCAGTTATCTTAAAATTAAGATAAGCAAGTGAGCTTTCGGAATGGACAGGACAGACAACAAGATCCACAATATCCTTTAGGTCTGTCAAGATATGACATGCTGGTTCATCGTTTGGAACTTTGTGTCCAATTAACAAAGGCAAAAATCTTAGTTCTCATGTGCATTACCTGTTTCTGGATTCAAAATTCAGAGCAATGAGATGAGGTCGATTAGTATTATCTGTCCCTTTGAATTTGAAAGATGCTTTTGCGTCATTTAAAGTTGACAAAGGGAAATACTTTTTCTTGATGAATACAACAAGGCACACAGCTAATTCGACTGGAACAACTCATTCAAAAAAATCATGTACAATGTCTGGAGGACATCCTGAGTTAACGTCAAAATACGACAGATGTTGTGATACAACACAAGATGACTTCACACCACAATACCACAATTTGGTACATCATTTTCCTCAAGAAATTTTAAGTGTTCTGCATGGATGCTTTTAGTTCTCAATGGGAAATAACCACTATTTACTTCTGCAGGTTGAATTTCTGTATTAGTTGCAAGGCAAAATCTGCATATGTAGGAACCTGTGAAGTTTTCCACAAAACCACCTACACTGTGTGTCATGATTTTAGGTTTTTCTGTGTTTGTGTTCAAGTTGTTTTTTGTTCTGTGATGTTTTGAGTTAACTTCCTGTTTTATTTTGTAGTATTTCCTGTTTTGTTGTTGTTTTGAGTTTTACCTTTCCCCATCAGTCCTGAGTGTTTCCACCTGTGTCTTGTTGCCTTGTATGTATTTAAGTCCTGTCTTTCCCTTCCTCCTGTGCTGGTCCATATTGTGTTGTTCCCTGGTTTAGTGTGTTTCGAGTTTCTAGTTTCTAGCCTCTAGCCTCTAGCCTCTAGCCTCTAGCCTGCCGTATGCAGAGGTTTTTGGTTTCTAGTTTATATTATTAAAATCCTTCTCCCTACTAGGGATGGGAATAGAAGCCCCATGAAGCCTCATTGGGGTTCTTGTAATTGTGCCGGAAAAATGAACCACCCATTCAGGGCTTCGAAACCACACCGAATAGCGGCATCTGGTGGCGGACTGGATGTATATCGACATGTGTTTCAATTAAGCTCCTTGTAACACTTCAATGTGGAAATGATGATGATGAAAAAAACGTAAAACAAAACAGTGTTGTTAATTATTATTAAAAAGAACAACGTAAAACAACACATGTAGGAAACATCACATGAAGAAAAAAAAACGCAATACAAAAAAAAAGTTCTTGTACAAAGCTGGTTTCGATCCCAGGACCTCTGGAAGTGACACCAGGCAACCATTCCACTGAGCTATCACTACAGATCCTAAGTGGCTGTGCCACTATAAAGTTATTGAAGTTTTTTTTATGCACAACAATCATGCATTTTTCGAGTAGAAACGATCCTGAGCTACAGTATGTTTTTTACTAGGAGTCATGGCAAAGTGCAATGAACTGTCGCTGATTCTGATACAGGGGAAACAATAGAACTGACCAGGAAACGTTCGGGATTCATTTCGTGTTTCTAGAGAACAGCGCGCCCAACTGTTCGAAACGCAAGTGACATCTGAACCGTGGTTCGACCAAACGAAGCATTTGGCGCGTCATACGTCATCAACCACGTGATCTGTGCTAGTTGACACACGCCCCGAAACATTGTGCCGAAACATTTTGTTTCATGAAAGTGAACCGCGCGCCGAAGCGCCGTGTCAAACAGGCCATCCCTACTCCCTACAAATCTCCTGCCTCCTCATCCTCACTGCGCCTGGTACTCCCTAATCCTCTCCCCGTTACACTGTGGGCAGCAAGGTTGTCTGCAACTATATACTGAACTGTTGTTTTATACAACACCAACCAGTCCTGAACTTTACAGCTTGATCCAATTTTGACATAAAAACTCCCTGTTGTTCCAAGATCACAAGTTCATTGAGTAAAGGTTCTAGAACTTTTTCATAACCATAGCACTTCAGATCATCTGTTTTGATCAATGCAGTCAAATAGAGGGATGACAAATCAGTTACACTTTGGTGGTAAATTTCCAAGAATCCAGTATAAAGCACATATTTTATGCTTTCTTTTAGATGTATCCAGGGGATTGCATATTTCAAAATCATTAATGTACAGAATTATTGAAATGCTGTCCTCTCTAGACAAAAGTTCATTTTCCTGAAAAAAAGATCCATCAAATAAAGACTTGTATTTATGTATGATATCCCTTTGAACTTTATCAGCAGTTTTTTAATAATCAGTCTGATCCAAGATGGCCTGACAATCAAGAACTTGCTGCAAAGTCTTTAAGATGGACACAAACTGAAAATACCTCCTATTTCCTTGATCAAGAATATATTCTGTAGGTTCTACCACTTTGAAATGTTTTTGTAGAATGTTTTGCGTCTCCAAGCAGTGGAAAGTGAGCCATTACCCACTAATACTTTTCTTACAGGGTTTGTTTCACTGATAGCACTGGCAATTCTTTGAACAACTGACTGATCAAATTGGCAAAGGTTTCATTAAGTATTTGGCTTATAGTTTTGCATGTAACTGGCAGGGACAAAGGGCCGAGTAAATAGTTCAACTCTTGTAAGAGCTCATCTATAACTGCATTTGACACAAGAAAACTGCTTTCTAATTTAAGTAGAACTGATGCAAGTTTAAGCTAGATATCCTTCTCCAAGTTTAGAGCTTCACTGTTGGTCAATGCAGAATCAGCATTGGCCTCTGAGCAACTTTCCTCATCTGAAATATCATTATCACTTGCATGCAATTGTTCCCCATAGTCTAGTTCTTTTGTTGTTAACAGTACACGGCTTAAATGCACTGCAGCTGGCATAATGTTTTCTGTATTTATGACTTTTGAAGTTGTCAATGAGGTTTGTTTCATAAGCACAGCCCAGATACACACACGTGACAGTTTCCTTATTCTTAAGATATTGAAATATATATGTTGAAAAAAGTCCTTCTCAGTGTAAAGTTGATTATTGTTACAAATGGGGCATGTAAATGTGGATGAGTCTTTGGTGACCGTTTGCTGGCCTGGATGATATCTTGATAAATGGCTCATTAAGGCATTCCAGGTCTTGAATCTACATGCACACCTTGTAGTGCATGGATATGAATAACCACGCCCATAATGCTGATGGCTTAACTTGTAGTGTTTCAGCAGTTCAGACCTTCTTGGAAAATCCCTCTCACAGTCTTTGCATCTCCACATGAAGTGCAATGCTAAAACAGGAAAAGGCAAAATAGCTTGTGTTTGTCAGGAGCCGGAGCCAGGGCGGGTTTGGTGGGTGTTTTCTCACTTCCGGTTTTGGGCTTTTATTTTGTTACTTCCTTTCAGCGCCCATTTGTTTCACTAGGTAACTTCACCAGTCATCACCGGCACCTGTCTGCTCACCTGTTTGTCACTGGGTCGTTCTGTAAGTTCGCTTCAGTCATTTCGAGTACAAATTGTGATTAAACCTTGTTTGCTTTTGAAGCTCTTTCGCTGTCCTGCATTTGAGTCCCGTCTCAACCCTGACAGTGTTAATGTCTGAAGTCACTTTAAAATGTAAGAATATTGACATTTTAGAAAAATAACCAGTACCATCCAGCATATCGGGAGGGTTCACCATAAATATTATGGTGGGTATGTGATACTGTCAACTGAAACTGGGAAGACTTTTGTTCTTTGGAGAATACGAACCTGCTCAATCTATATCAGTTTACTGTCACATAAAAATCAGACATAAAATACGTGTAACTAAGATGAATAATTGGTTATCTTTATTTTACTTACATTCAATTATAGTTTGTTAATTTTGATTATTATTTGACTTATTTCAAAGCACTTATGCATTACTTTAACTAGTAACGCATGTAAAATTAGTTAATAAATTATTGGTGCAGAAGTTTGAGTTTGAAACAGTCTTTAATGAAAAAAAAGTGCTTACCTTTTGTTTAAGGGTTTCTGTGTTCAAGCCTGTAGAAATGGAAAGGGAAGAAGTGAATGAGAAAAAGGAAAAGCTAAGTTTTCCATGTGCAATAGTACATACCCACCAAGCAAGGGCTGCACGATATGAGGAAAAGTCGCCATATGCGATGTTAGTGATCAATATTGCGATAGAGATATAATTTGCAGTATATAAACAAATAGCAAAACAACAAAATCATTCCTATCTTATTGCAACAATTTCAAAATTATACTCCAAATGACCCTTGTCGACGTAGGAGGCAAACATCTAACAAAAGGGTTCATCTGATTAGTCAACAACGTGGAAGGGTCCATCTTGATATGACAATTTCCTCAGTTATCGTGCCAGTTCATTTCGAAAATTAGGGAGGGGCCTTCTAAATTTGAAAATCTCCTGCACCTGATGGTTAGTCTGCGGTTTGAATTGAATTAAATAACCCGCCACCAAATTAAAACTATAGCAATGTATATATTAATTCCTGGGTATGCAACACACTTTGAAGCTATGTCTAACATTTCTCCTGATATTAAAACTGAAAGGTGCAAACTAGGCAGCGACATTATTTATGTGTAACATGTTACTTTGAACTCCGCCGAAAAGCGCGGGCAATCAAAAAGTGGAAACATTTATTTAAACAAATGCTTGTTTTACGTTCTATAAAAACTGTACAAAATTACTACATAGATGTCAGTGGTCTGCAGGCTGCAGCCCACAGTCCTCTGTGCAGCTTTAGCCACTCGTTGCAGAGCTTTCCTCTCTGCCACAGAGCAGCTGCCGTGCCACACCGTGATGCAGGAGGTCAGGACGCCCCCCACCACTGAGATCCCCATCCCAGCGCCTGAGCCTCCTCAGGAAATAGAGGTGCTGATGTGCCTTTTTGACCAGGCAGGAAGTGTTGGTGCTCCAGGTGAGGTCGTTGGAGCACCAGTACATCAAGTACCTGAAGCTGGAGACCATTTCCACCACGGCCCCTCCGATGTGAATGGGGGGAGTGGGGTATCTGTCCTTCCTGAAGTCCACGATCATCTCCTTGGTCTTCTTCACGTTGATGCAGAGGTTCTTGTCTCTGCACCAGCCCTCCAGATGTTCCACCTCCTGCCTGTAGTCGGACTCATCGTTGTTGGTGATGCGTCCAGCCACAGCTGTGTCATCCGCAAACTTCATGATCAGACAGCTGGGGTGATCCACTGTGTAGTTATGCGTGAGCAGGCTAAACAGGAGGGGGCTTAGCACAGAGCCCTGGGGGGAGGCTGTGCTGAGGGTGATCAGGGAGGAGGACACGTCTCGGATCTTCACAGACTGGTCAATCCGTCAGGAAGTCCAAGACCCAGTAGCACAGAGTGGGGCTCAGTCCGAGTGTGTGCAGTTTTCGGATGAGGGTCTGTGGGATGATGGTGTTGAAGGTCGATGTGACGTCCACAAAGAGTTTAACACCCCCATTGTGCCCGTTTACATGAACAGCTACCTTGTAATCTCATTTTTTATAGTCTTCAGAAAATACTCTCTCTCGACGTGTCTCTAACAGTTTGTCCAGATTGTCTTGTTTTGCCCACCAATCTTTATTTACACTCCATTACAATAACATTAAGTTTTCAGACTTCTCGTCAAATTACACCTTCTGTCTTTTTATTATCTCATTGGCTAACAAACACTCTGCATATGATGGTGGCCCGTTAATGTATCATCCCCTTTCATAATATTTTATAAAACACCAACCACTTTTTATTATTCTGTATCTGTGCGACTTTAAATAAAGCTCAGGAGGTGGAAGTCACGTGACAACCCAGAGAAGTATTGCAGCAACCGCCATTTCTCCTTTGAGGAACAGAGAACGGCAGCAACGTGTATTTTCAAAACATATTAGAACCTACATTAGCGAAGTTAACGCCATGTCTGTCGGCGCTGCTTCTAACTTTACAGGGTACAGTTTATTTTATTTATTAATCTAGGTCGGGGGTTTTTAAAGTAGCGGGAAGCTTGTACTGTCATTATGTTCGTAGTTCTGCAGAATAGATGATTGACTCTGTGCAGTGCACTATGTTCTCTCAGCTGTTCTGGTTCACCTGATCTAAACAGTTGTCCTGTTTTACTGGGCATATAAACAGACAACAAGTACATTTATATCAAAGGTTTGCACACAGCAATAAAGAAGCTCCAGTTATAACCTTTGATGTTTTGCAGTGACATAGAAAAAAATTAATGTACTATAGGTGAATAATATTTATATATTTTTTTCTTCTGTGCAGACAGTGATGTCATTGCTTTGATGAATAATGCAGCTCTGGCACATTACGTCCCTTCCTATGGAGATCATATTGCCCTTTTCAGTTTCTGCAAAAGTAAGCAGTTGCTCTCAAAAAGAAAATGAGGACTTTTTCAAAAATTCGTAGCAAAATGTCTCAAATGTCGACACAAGACCAAGGCATACAAAGAAACACAAAACAACACAAAATGTAGAAATTGGTTGTATACACAGTGATGGACAAACAACCAGGTGAGAGCCAAACAAGGAGGTGGTACCAGAAAAATTCAAATGGTGACAGAGGCAGAATTAAAGGACATTCTTCAAGAAGGAAAAATGTTTTTTTTCCTGGTGGAATATCTCCTAAATGATCAGAGTCTGATTTTGACTTAGAGATTTGGGACTTCAAACAGAATTGCCTTAATGATGAGACTGGCCTGTCTATTTGGAAATATGTATGAGGCAGCAAGGCTTACAATGTTACATTTTGCATTTCTACAAAAGCCAAAGCTAACCCTCAAGTCAGAGAAACACCTGAAGTGACTATTGTTGAAGCACATGGTGACAATGAAGTCCATCAAGCAGATGGAGGAGAGACTGTGGTTGACCTGGTTATCCATCCTGCCCTTTACATTTCTGTTAAATCAGACATCACATTTGGTCCTGTTTACAATGGGGAAGTAGATGAAAATGACACACTGGTTTATGAAGATTTTCTTTTCCCCCCAAGCCCAACTAGCCCTTGAGATGCAACAACAGTCACAATACATCACAGAAACACCTTGCATGATTTGATTGCTGCTTTCTCTGATGCAGACATTTTAAACAGAGAACTGATAGTGAAACGCAGACTTCCAGACAACACAGAAGAAGAATGAAGTAGATCTGGAGTACTGAGAGATGCTCTGAGCTGCTTCTGTCATCAGTTTTATGAAGGTTACACTTTAGGTGCAACAGTTAAAATGCCATTCATTCGACATGATTTTACTGCCTAAACATGGAAAGCAGTTGCCAGAAGTCTTTTGAAAGGTTACCGGGATTGTCAATATTTCCCAGACAAACTTTCACTTCCCTTCATTGAACAAGTGCTTTTTGATTATGCATACACATATCTTAAAGCTCATTTTCTGCAGTTTGTGAGCAATCATGAATGTGACATGTTGATGCCATCATTAAGTGTCATCTCTGCAGTTGATTGGGACGACCTTGTGGAAGTTCTGGACAGCTATGGTTGCAGAAGACGAATCACAGCTGAGAATTTTCCCACAATACTGAATGAGATGGCACACAAAGAGCTTGTCCAAAAGCTAATGTTTGTTATTGGCTGCTGGAGGGAGATAACTCTTCAACACCTCTCTCTCATCTCTGTTTTAACTAATTTTCATATTTTATGACTATTTTATTTGCTTTTATGTTAAGCAATTTGTGTTTTTAACCTAAATGAAAGGCGCTATACAAATAAATAAAGTTGGAGTTTAAATTTTGGAGAAGAATTGTAGAATGGTGTAGAATTAAGCATGACGAGCATGACGGTTGAAAAGACGGTTGTAGTGGGCCAAATGCACCCTGGCATATAGATGGGTATGACAAATTGAAACCATGTGGAATTGCCATTGATGGTTGCATTGATGGTTTTAGTCCTTATTTTTTATGGATGGAAGCATATACCAACAACAGTGATCCTAAAGTGGTTGCAGACTACTACATAAAAACAGTGTCTAGTATTTATGGATGTCCAGAAAGGATATGTGGGGACCGCGGCACAGAAAATGGCTGTTTTGAAGAAATGCAGATGTTTTTTAGGAGATACCACACAGACAGCTTTGCTGGTGAGAGCATTTTTCTGTATGGAAGTTTTTACGACGGGGGCGTTGTGGGAGTACCCAGGCACAGAGAGGAGAGGAGGCAGGAGGCTGCAGGGAAGACGGGAGCTTTAATAAACAAACTAAAAACTACAAAACAAAACCACTGCAACAGGCAGGCAAAACTCGAAACAATTACCACACAGGAACTCGGAAAATAACATTATATGGACCAGCACAGGAGGAAGGGAAAGACAGGACTTAAATACATACAAGGCAACAAGACACAGGTGGAAACACTCAGGACTGATGGGGAAAGGTAAAACTCGAAACAACAACAAAACAGGAAATACTACAAAATAAAACAGGAAGTAATTCAAACCTATACAGAAAACCAAGGAACCAAACACAAAGGCAAAGAACTGAAAACCGTTACAGGAAGAAGCACTGCTGACCAGCGAATTGAAGGATCCTTTGGAAAAAGGGGACTTTTTGGACAGAAGTCTTATCCAGTTTTGTTTTCTCAATCTTGTTCAGGTAAATGTATTCAGCTTAAAAAAGATGGCTTTATTCATTTTAACAGGTCGAATTCTATTAATATTGGTTATTATTAAGATTCAGAAAATGCCCAAATATTTAAACTGATTAAAAAAAATACTAGTCAAGTATTGTGGAGCAAAAAAAATTAAGTAAGGGAGCATGTTTTTTTTTTTTTTTTAACTGAAGCTTAACATTTTTAACCTCATTCCAAACATTTTTCTTTCATAGTTGGTGAGATTATTTGTTTTACATGAACACTTAATAGGGTTTTTGTAAAGGTTTTGTGGCACTACAATAAGAACAAATTGTTTTTATTGATTTGATTTATTTCAAGCATTGTAGTCAAAGCAATAAAGAATTTACACATCTTTATCAAACTCATACAGAAATGTTGAAATGCATAGTTTAAAAAGACAAAAAGATAACAAAACAAAAAAGTCACTTAAATCACATCTTGCTTAGTTGATGAATTGATGCTTAATTAATGATCATTAACTGAAGTCATGTAGAGTTTGATTTATTGCTTGAAAAGGAGTGGGAAGAAGCGAATTTATATAATCCTACCCCTACTGAGTTAATTGATTTTACAGTTTTACAGTTTTTGTAATCCAGTTCTGATAGATTATTTTCAAATGACAAAATGATTATCTTCGGAAAAGATTCATTCATGATTTCAGTAAACAGTATCGGTAACCAATATGTAATTAAAGCCGCAAGCGGCGTTGTATGGCCCGCAGACGCAACCCCCCTTCTATGCCTCTCTACGCACAACAGACGCCCTCACCCCTCTCATCGTCCTCACCACCCATCTTGGATCAAGGCTAGTCAAAGCTGCTTATGCTAATTATGCTAACTGTGCTAGCTATGCTAATATGGCTAAAAGTGCTAGCATTGCGATCAGCATCAACTGTCTCAGAAAAACATATTGCTCAAAATGCTAACTATGCTAACTATGCTAGTTGTGCTAATAAAGCTAAAAGTGCTAGCATAGCGATTAGCATCATCAACTCACTCAGAAAAACACATTGCTCAAAATGCTAATTATGCTAACTATGCTAGCTATGCTAATGTGGCTAAAAGTGCTAGCATTGCACTCAGCATCGTCAACTGTCTCAGAAAAACACATTGCTCATAATGCTAACTATAATATACATGCTAGTTATGCTAATATAGCTAAAAGTGCTAGCATAGCGATCAGCATTATCAACACTCAGAAAAACACATTGCTTAAGATGCTAATTATGCTAACTATGCATTGCTCCATTGGTTGGAGCTATATGTCATAACTTAGTAAAAAAACCCACTTTTTTCAAAATGGCGGTTTTTCTGTTGATTTTATCTCCATAGCAACCATTTTATGCTTTGGTCGCCTCGAGAAGACGAACAGATCGACGTCAGTTTCAGACGAATCAGAAAAATTCAACTTTTTGTTGTCCTTCGCAACAGTGTTTTATTGCTAACCACGCCCACATTCCTTATATGTCCATATCCAGTTTTTTTCATTATTTTCAGTTCCTGACATGGATGCATGCTTTTAAATTTCACTGTAATCTATTGAAAAGCATAAGAGTTATGCTAGCTCGCCAAGCGCACGCCATTCAAAATCTACAACTTCTAATTCCAACATTTGTTCCACAGTAGCTTGCCATTGATGCCCAAGAAGTTTCGGGACAATTGCTAAAAATAAAAAAAAAAATTGGTTAGTGGAACAACTTTTTCTCCTAAAGTGCTTTTTTTTTCTTATTTCAAGATGGCGGCCTTTTCCCGAAGTCAAAAGTCGACGAAACTCCAGAGGTGATTGTAAACTTACGCTAGGAACATGTGAGTCAAATTTCGTAAAAATCGCTAGAAAAAAAGTTAATTTTTTCCATAGTGTGTAATACGGAAAATCACAAAATCGCAACTTTTGCCACAAATCATAGTTCGCGTGGCCCTCACGTAATGATTTCAAATCTTCGTTTGGATATACCCGACAAAGTTATCTTGGTTTTGTTGCAAAAAATCTGAATGTTTTTTATTTTTGCTGAGTTAGCACTTTTTTTGCGATCGTTTTTTGTTTACCACGCCCACATTCCTTTATTGATTTTGACATATGTGACATCATTTGTTCAGTGTGGGCCAGGGAATCGCATATTTCATTTTCATGACATTCCGATTAAAAATGTGCCAGCCAGCTAAGATGGCAACGGTTGCGAATTCTCCACGTGCACACCTTTAGGAATCTACAACTTCTAATTCCAACATTTCATCCACAGTAGCTTGCCAGTGATGCCCAGGAAGTTTCAAGAAGATCGATAAAAATCCCTAGGACGAGTTTTCGTTTGTATCCATTACTAAAGGTGCTTTTATATTTGAAAATTCAAGATGGCCCCCTCTTCCCAAGGTCAAAGGTCAACAAAACTTCTTTGGTTATTGTAGAATGAAGCTGGCGGCTTGTGTGTGCAATTCGTCAAAATCGCTCAAACAAAAGTGTCGTTTTCCTATATTGTCAAAAAACACATAAATTGCCATTTCTCTGAGTTTGCCACAAAATGGCCGCCAAGCCGTAGGGTCTATGGCCATCCCATAATGATTTCAAAACTTATTCAGGATATCTCCATCATGCGTGTTTTGGTTTCATAGTGACGTTCTCTTTGCCAAAAATTGATTTTCAATTTGTCCTAGGTGTGTGCCAATTTTGGTGAGTTTTCAGGTATGTGGTAGGGGTCAAATTTGCAATGAACGGATCTGTTAGAAACGAGAAGAAGGAAAAAGAACAAAGCAGAAACAATATAGAAGTTTTTGCGGTCAGGTTTCCTATGTATTTCAATGCAGCCTATCTTTTACTATAGGCTGTGCATGTCTTTTTGGCTTTATACCCGTCCTTTAAGGTATTTTTGAGGTGTTATTGTGTTTTTGACTTCATTTTTGACGTTTTTGTGGTGGTGTTGTGCGTGTGTGAATTTTTGTAGCGTTACACAATTGTCATGTCGTTATGTGCTTTGGGCGACTTCTGACCAGATTTTTCGGTGTTTAGACGCGTTTTTTTGACGTTTTGGACCTTTTTGAGTGTTGGACCCTCGTAGCAGTTACAATATGGTCCTTGCAGTCTGTGACTGCTGCGGGCCATAATAATCATTGCTTTGCCAGATCTCTGAGAAGAGACAAAATTCCCATCACTAAATCATAACTTTTAGCGAAAATTGTGAGATGTGTGAGGAGCTGGCATCCCTCCAAAGTTCAGAAAGAACTATGGCAGGAGAGAATAGCCTATTCATTTAATGGCTCTATTTTTTTTAATTTACTAGCAATATTTTCCTGTTTTTTTTTCTATGAAGATCCCAAAAAGGGTTAATATTACTGGTTATGTTTGGCTTTCTGGAAACCATAAATGTTTTTAAGTTCAAACACACTTTTTGATTGTTACACTTTTTCTGTTAGCCTGTAAACTAATCCTGGCCCAACATAAGAGGAAAAAAAGTTAAGTGGCCATCACAAAAAAAGGTTTGGGGACCCCTGAAATGTGAATGTCTGCAGCCATGTCCTCTTGATTTTATCAGGCACACCTGTCAAACTGCTTGTTAAAGCCAATTTATAATCAGCAACTCAATGCATTTAGGTATGTAGACATGGTCAAGACAAACTGTACCAGTTCAAACCGAGCATTAGAATGGGGGAAAAAGGACGATTTAACTGGCTTTGATTGAGGTATGGCTGTTAGTGCCAGGCGAGCTGGTTTGCGGTCACAACGGGTGCCACTCCTGTCAGCTGATAACAGATAACTGAGGCAACAATTTGCACAGCCTCACCAAAATTGGAAAAGAGAACATTGGAAAAACGAAGCCTAGTCTGATGAGTGTCCTTTTCTGTTGCAACATGTGGATGGTAGGGTCAGACTTTGGCATCAGCATGGATCCATCCTACTCATATCGACGATTCAGGCTGGTGGTGGTGGTGTAATGGTGAGGGATATATTTTCTTAACACACTTTGGGTCTTCAGTACCAATAAAGCATTGGTACAACCTCAAAATTATTGCTTAGCATGTCCATCCCTTTTTGTAACCACAATGTACCATCTTCTGATGGGCAATTCCGGCAGGATAAGGCGCATTTTCAAAAAAGCTGGACTCAACTCAGACAGGTTTCTTGAACATTAGAATGAGTTCACTGTACTCCAATGATCCCCACACTGACTAGTCCTCAACCCAATAGAGTACCTTTGGGATGCTGTGAAATGGGAGATTGGCATAGATGTGCAGCCAACAAATCTGCAACTGTGTGATGCTGTCATGTCAATATGGACCAAACTCTAAAGAATGTTTCTAGTACCTTGTTAAATCTATGCCATGAAGGATTACGGCAGTTCTGATAGCAAACGTGGTTTCAACCTGGTAATAGTTTATGGCATCCTTCTGTCTGTAGAGACAATGGAGTCTGCACCTGAATTTTAGTTTGCTGTCAGGCAGCAGCACCAACTGTGGCTGAATGAGCCAGTGCAGGAGCCGCAGCTTTGGCCGCACTTGCTGCAAGTGTGATCCATGATAGCGATACGATAGCAGTGGTGAGCTGGGTTCTCTGATGTTTGCGGCTCTTACTTTCCTCACACTGGGTCCCTCTCTTCTTCTCAGCCAGCTTAGCTCCATGATGGTGGGTAGCAAGTCAAGATCTTTCATGGTGGGCTGTGGGGTGGTGTTCTCCATGGCTGTGTTGGCAACAACGTTCTCTCTGGAGTAAAGCTCCCTATAGTGTTCAGCCCATCTCTCCATCTGCTTGCCACGGTCCTTAATGATGTTGCCAGAGTTGGATTTTAGGGGAGCGATCTTGGTGACACTTGGTCTAAATGCTCCATACTGGATTTACTATCTGACTTTTCTCCCAAAGCCTTTGACCAGGCAAGGCCGACCTGCAAGGCAGCAGAGTACTTGTGGAGGGCGAGGCCGTTCATTTCTCGTGCAGATGCGTACAGACATCTGCCCACTGTCCCAGTGGACTTTTTTTTCTGGTACTAGTAAGGTGTGACTAATAAAGTGGCCAGTGAATGTATTTGCTATACACATAACACACAATATTCATTCATTCATTTTCATTTTCTTATCCGTTTTTTCCCTTTCGGGGTCACGGGGCTGCAGGAGCCTATCCCGGCCACTCATGAGCGAAGGCAGGGGACAGTCTGTTGCAGGGAAGAATTTCAACAATCACACAGCCATTCACTCTCACACTCACACCAAGGGACAATTTAGAATTGCCAATTAACCTATGAAGCATGTTTTTGGACAGTGGGAGGAAGCCGGAGACCCCGGAGAAAACCCACGCGTGCACGGGGAGAACATGCAAACTCCACACAGAAAGGTCCCCCATTGATGTTGATTTTCATGTCCCCCAGCCGGGACTTGAACCGGAGGCCTTCTTGCTGTGAGGCAAGAGCGCTAACCACTGCGCCACCGTGCACAATAAATACATTAAAACATTTGCTAAGTTCAAAAGAGAACTGTGTATTTTTGAAGACATAGCAAATTCAACTTAGGCTAAATCTAGTGAGAAACAATCAAGACTGACACAAAGGCAAAAGATGGACATAAGTAAGATGCGGTGACGTTACTGAAGGGTAAACAAAAAGCAAAAAAAAGGTTTTTTTTTTGTTTATTTGAGAAGAGGACATTTGCAACAATAGGTCAAACTGGAGAAGGTCATTCTATCATCTTGGTTTTTGGAGACAGGTCCTATGTGTTGAAGAAGATTTTTGTTGTTGGAGATTTTTAAACAGTCCACTGCAACATTTTTAATCTGGCTCAGACTTAATAAAGGTTTGAAAATATCAATTTGGGTAAAAAAATATTTTATAGAACATATTTGCCTGAAATGAGCAGTCAACATCATTTTGGAATTATTTAGTAAACATAACAGAGATTTAAAAGCAGTGCTGAAAATAGTTCTTAACAAATTAAGAAAAATGCATGTAGAAGTATTGCTAGCTTAACTATTATATTATAAATTACTATAACTATATTTTGTCTTTTATGAGCTAACAGAAACATACGGTGGCCCAGAAGGGTCACAATACATTAACTTAACACACAACATAATAACTAACAACACAACACAATAACTCACAACACAACACAATAACACACAACACAACAACTCACAACACAATAACTCACAACACAACACATTAACTAACAACGGAAGTAAAGCTGCTTTGGAAGTGCTTTTATTCTGAAATTTCCACTAGGCTGAGTGGCTAACTACTTAACAGTAAGTAACGTCACAGTCAGCTGTGGAGGGAGCACGTTTTTTCTACAAAAGAAGCTAGCAGCAGTGTTGACAGAATCGGCGGTTTTGGGTCTAAATTTGGTAAAAAAATGGCTTTGGGCGGGCATGCATAATTTGGGCAGTTTTAGGGGTCGGTTGCAGCTGAGAGTTGTTTTCCTCCCGCGCCCCTCAGTGAGTCCCGCACAGAGAGCGCAAAATAGGGTCATCATATGATGACCTGCTAGGATTCATAGTCGCAGGTTGACATGATAGACGGGGCGCTCTACGCACAGCACAAGGATGAAAGAGCCGTACGCAGGTTAGAGCGGGTTGAGAAAATGAATGGAAGAATGCCGGTTCACTGAAGAAATATTCAATACTGTACTCGTATTACTAGATCAGGAGAAACAAGAATACACAGCTTTCGTTGAGTTTTTCCCCCTACTGGACTGATTTAGCAAACGATCCGATAATTTTTCAAAATAAAAGATAGTTCCGACTAATAATAAAAGGATTGATAAACACAGACACCGTTGTATGTAGCGATCAGACCATAACGTTAGCTGGTAGCTCCTCCCACACACAGCCGCAGTGTCAGGCTTTAAAGAACACAATTTCTAAGAGGGGGGGCAGGGTGTTGCACACCCCCAACAACAGGTTAGATGACAGAGCCCAGTCCATTTAGCGTCTCTGCCGTTCACGGAGCTTCAGTACATAGAACTCCAACAGCCACATGGCCTAACGTAGTCCGCTATTAGATATTCATGAGGCAAAAAAACCTGCCGAACCGACACTAAAACCGCCCAAATTATGCACTTTTGACCGCAAATTTAGACCCAAAACCGCCCAAACTGGCAACACTGTGCTAGCTTCTCTTGTAGAATAAACATGCTCCCTCCACAGCTCACTGTGACGTTACGCTCAGCCCAGTGGAAATTTCAGAATAAAAGCACTTCCATTGCAGCTTTACTTCAGTTGTGAGTAAATATATATTGTGTTGTGTGGTAAGTTAAGGTGTTGTGTTGTGTTGTGTTGTGTTGTGTTGTGACCCTTCTGGGCCACCGTAGAAACACACCCACTATCTGTTTATAATCTTGTATCATTGAACAATAATAAAAGCTTATAGCAAGTTTGTTGTCAAAAACTACAAAAAGACTGTCAACAAATACACCTTAAAATAGCTAGAAATGAAAAGCTATTGGCCAAACTAGCTGACTAAATTGTTAATACAGTTTAGAAATTTAAAAATTATGTTGGGTAGGGCTAAATGTAGCGCTTGACTTTACAAAATACAATTCTGGGGTTGCAAGATCAACCAAAACTAGTTTCTCATTTTATTCTGTAATTCACAAGGGTAAAACTTCGGGGACAGTCTCCTATATTTTTTCCAACTAACCTGCCAATGAAGATTCTAAATGGCAATACATACTTAATTCCAGGTAAATCAACAAGTAGGCTGGGTTTCTGAAAAATCAGCAGGATGTTGGCCCTTAAGGCCTGGAGTCTGACAACCCTGCTGTAAGTGATCCATACCCTCACACTTAATTTAACCTGGTTATTATTAGTACGCACCTCCTGCAATAAATGAGGGACCACTGTATTTTTTTTTCTTTTCTATATTTGGTTTATTTGAGAAGGACCATGTATAGGAGCATCAATCAAAGAAACGATGCTCTGTACCAAACTATAGCTCTAAGTGTTATTTCCATCTGCACTCTCCAAGACGTACAAATACAAGAATTGACTATTAGCATAAAACAATACAGTGCCATTGCATAAAAGTTTGAAATGTTTAATGATAAAAGACAAGAGAGATTGTAAAAAACACTGTAAAAACTGTAGATGTCCGAGCCACCTAAGCGGGCTCCTTTTGATGTGGAGGAGAAGCTACCCTATGATGGTAGTTACAAGCGGCTAAAATGCTGCTTGTATTCAGGTCCTCGTTCTTTCGGTCATGACCCAGAGTTCATGACCATAGGTTGAGTAATGATCTTGAATAACAGCTGTAAATTTGCAGTTTCGATAATGTTTTCAAAGCTGATAATTTGATATTTGGATATTTTGCAATGATGATGTGGTCGTGATTTTCTATCAATAATTCTACGTGCTTGTTTATAAACAGATTCCAAAGGCTTAAGATTATTCCTGTAATCTGTTACCCCAGCACTTTAACTTGACAACAGGCTTACCAGCATCATGACCTTTTTTTGTTTTTGTTGAGTGTCAAGACCTTAACATAAGACAAAAAAATTGTTACAGTATGAGTTCAAAATGTATACAAACAGATATTGGCGCAAACCCCTTGGTGAAACAGAATAGTTCCTAGTATGCCTGCAAACTTAGGGTGTATTCAGTGAGGAAAACCGTTTGTTCAAGACCCAGTCTGCTTAATTTGGTCCGGATCGAGCTCTGAAACTTGTGTTTGGTCTGTATTCAAGCTGCCTTTCCTGATTTGAACCAAAGCTAGCAAGCAAAACCACATGATTAAAAATCTCTTCACTCACTGGTCAGGAATTACAAGGGCGGGGCAAAGTAAACATAGATAGTAAGTACGGAAGTCAAGTGCTTTGCAGTCTTTCTCTGCATAGTTCATTCAAACTTTACGTTTTGCTGACCAATTTTAAACGCCTGCATTAACCTCAGGCTCAACACTTTCTAAATGGCTGTCTGGATTTTAAATTGTAATGAACAGGTTTCGGTTTAGGTTAGGTGCATAAAATCATGGTGTTTTTTCCCCTTTTTGTCCTAAACTAGAATGTAAATATATATCTTGTGAAATTAGGCTTTATGCTGGTTTGCACCATAGATCTGAAATATTACAGGTCAGTAATGTGTCAGAGCAATTTTGTCTTGCATTGTTGTCAAGGCCTAACTGTTACCTGAATTAAACTGCTAAATGTGTGCATTTGAACAGTAAGAGTTCTAAATGCTTCAAGGAAAAAACTGATCTATTTTCCCTTCTTTTTCCTCTTTGATGTTCAGGGCAGGACCTTGAACTATTTAATTCATTTTCAGTATTCAACAATTTTCCAGTAAACTGGTGTCTTTCAATAAGTAAAGATTTTTTTCATCTATGCATTTTACTGTGTTCATGCTGTAAACCCCTTGACCTTGTGTGGTGGAGTTGTCAACAGAACTGAAGAGAGGCATTTTACAATTTGTCGGCAGATGACTATAATCTGAACTCTGAAGGCAAAATGCACTTAGAAAAATAACCAAACATGGCTCTTATTTGAAAAGCAAACTCTTTTTGAATTACTAAAATTGTTGCCTCCCTTCAAGAAGCTGGAATTTCTGTCATTGGAATAGCATAATTAAACGTTTTTAATGTATGGTAATCAATTCTTTTTTTAAGCAGCAGTAGAGCCCGTCTCGTCCGATTGCCTTTCCTGGTTTTAGTCTAGTGAAAGCTGCTTTAATTTACTTTATTGAAATTGGGTGTGATAAATGATCATTTTGATACTATTCTAGTGAGGGTAGATTCGAGGCACTAAGGAAAAAATCCATATGGTTTTCCTCCACAGCTTTGGGTTGTGAGTATAGATTACTTTAAATAAATAAAACTTAAACCTTAAAGCATTCTTAAAGAAATCCTTGTTTTGTTTCTGAAATACCTTTTTAATAGTGTTTGATCTTATTTATTGTCCTTTCCTGTTGTTGTCTATGTAATTAACAGTAGGGCAAAAAAAGTATTTAGTCAACCACTAATTGTGCAAGTTCTCCATTTTAGAAAGTTGAGAGAGGCCTGTAATTTTCATCATAGGTAAGAGACAAAATGAGAAAAAGCAAGATTTCTGGTTCTCACAGACCTGTAACTTCTTCTGTAAGGGGATCTTCTCTCCTCCACTCGTTACCTGTATTAATAAGACCTGATTGAACTGGTTATTTATATAAAGACACCCGTCCACAACCTCAAACAGTAACACTCCATGCTCCACTATGGAGACCAAAGAGCTGTCTAAGGACACCAGAAACCAGATTGTTGACCTGCACCAGGCTGGAAGACTGAATCTGCAACAGGTAAGCAGCTTGGCGTGAAGAAATCAACAGTGGGAGCAATTATTAGGAAGACCTTCCATCTGGGACTACTTGCAAGATCTCACCTTGCGGTGTTAAAATGATCACAAGAACGGTCCTATCATAATATATCTGCCTTAAGAGGGTTAGGGTTCCTCTGTGCTTCCTCTGTATAAACATTAATTTTCCTTTGTTTCTGTTTTACTTGTCAAAATTGAGTTCTAAATATCCTCACATTGTTTCATAATTTACCTTTGCCTGGCGATCTACCAGTTTATGCCCTTAAATTTTCTTTACAGCTTTAAGTAAGTCACATAATGTCAAGGATTTGAATTCGGACACAAAAGCAGGAAGGCTCTTTAAACTTGTGAAGACCGAGGTGAAACAAGTAGAATGATCCGGTGACAAGTGAAACACAAACAAGAGCTTATACACACATCATAATTGTAAACAGGTGGTTAGACAGGTGCTGCTGATGACCTGGGTAAGTTACCTAAAGAACCAACGGAAGACAGAACATGAGTTAACAAAATAAAAGCCCAAACCCGGAAGTGAGACACAAATGAACCACCCTGGCCCCAGCTCCTGACAGTACCCCTCCCTCAAAGGGTGCCTCTGGGCGCACCACCGGGCTTGTCAGGTACTCCCTGAGCATGTCTTTGTCCAGGATTCTTGATGTGGGTTCCCAGGACCTCTCCTCAGGACCGTAACCCTTCCAGTCAACCAGGTACTGCAGGCCCCGGCCCTGACGTCTTACGTCCATGATACATTTAATTGTCCATGCGGGCAGACAGTGGATGATGCGAGGTGGCGGAGGTTGAGATGGAGAGGGTTGGAGAGGACTAATAACATGGGGTTTGGGTTGGGAAACATGAAAGACTGGATGTATGCACATAGTCAGAGGAAGGCGTAGTCGGATCGCCACAGGGTTGACGACCCTCTCCACCTCGAAAGGCCCGATGAATCGTGGAGAAAGCTTTCTAGACTCTGTCCGCAGCTTGATGTTGGCAGTGGACAGGAGTACTAACTGACCTGGCACGTAGGTAGGCGCCGGTAACCGATGCCGATCCGACAGTCTCTTGTTAGCTGCGGACGAGCGAAGAAGAGCTGCGCAAGCCTCCCTCCAGAAACCAAGGACACTTGGTTTCTGGGGGTTGGTAGCCCAAAGAACACTCAAATGGGGACATACCCAAAGCAGAGAATGTCATTGAGTTGTTGGCATACTCAACCCAGGGAAGAATGGTGCTCCAAGAGGTCTGGTGCCGGGACCGGATGCATCGGAGGGCCACCAGGTCTTGATTGGTCCTCTCGGCCTGCCCATTGGACTGTGGGTGAAAGTAGGGCTGTGACGATAACCGCATCACCGCATCACCGCGGTGATGAGGTCATCACCGCGGTGATGAGGTCATCACCGCATCACCGCACTTTTTTTTTTCGTTGTTGTTTTTTTTTTTTTTTTAGTTCAGCATATGGTCCGTGATTGGAACTATAATAAACACATTAAACACATTCATCTTTTGCTGATAATTTACTTTTTCTGCTAGTCCTGTGTTCAGACTTTCCTTCTTTCTATCAGACTGTTCTCTCCTTTTCTCCCACCGCGCCTGTCACTCTCTCTAGTCTGCGCGTGCGCTCTCAGTGCCTCCGCGCTGCACGTGCCACACGGCTCCCTGTACACACACAGGAGCGCGCTTTCAGAAGTCAAACTGCGTGCGTTCTTAAGTGCGGCCGCCCGCCGGAGGATTTTGTGTTGGGGGGGGGTTATTACTGTTCTCAGTCACTCTAACACCAAACATGAACGCGTGCTGTTAAAGTCCGATGAAAATCACTAAATGTTGCCTCGCATGCAGCTAGAGAGCTGTCCGCTGCAGAAGGATCAACACGCACCCCAAACACGCGTGTGCGCTCCTCCTCCTAGTTCTACACACGACGCAGCGCTCACACACAGTCATTCTACAACACCTACATAGTTAGTTCATTAGTTAGATAGTAGTTAGTTGTTACTGTTATTTGTTAATAAAGAATACTACATTGTAATTGTATTTATTTCTGATGCGGCCGCCGGGGGATTTTGTGTTTTTTTTGGGGGGGGGGGGGGGGGCGCTGCGGTTAACCGCAACACCGCGCCCCCTGGTGGTTGATCACCGCGGTGATCAAAAATCCAACACCGTCACAGCTCTAGGTGAAAGCCCAAAGAGAGACTGACCGTGGGACCAAAAGCTGCACAGAAGGTCTTCCACACTTGTGAGACGAACTGTGGTCCACGATCAGAAACGATGTCCACCGGGATACCATGCAGTCTGAACACGTGTACCTCAATGAGTCTGGCGGTCTCTGAGGCCGAAGGCAGCTTCTTCAGGGGCACGAAGTGAGCTGCTTTGGAAAATCGGTCCACAACAGTCAGGATCGTGATTCTGCCAGGGGATGAGGGGAGACCGGTCACAAAGTCTAGGGCTATGTGGACCATGGGCGGCTCGGAACAGGTAAGGGATGCAGCAGGCCAGCTGGTGGTCGATTGTTGACCTTGTTTTGGGCGCAGATCGTGCAGGCAGAAACGAACACCTGGGCATCCCTCGCCAAACTGGGCCACCAGAAGCAGCAACACAGAAAGGCGATAGTCCTGTGTATCCCGGGATGACAGGTGAGCCGAGTAGCGTGCGCCCACTGGAGGACCTGGCTCCTTACGGCCCTGGGAACATAGAGTCTGTTAGGGGTACCCCCACCAGGATCTGGCTCCCGGGCCTGGGCAGTCTTGATATCCCTCTCCAGCTGCCAGGAGAGGGTACCCAGAACACAGGAGGCAGGAATCACAGTTTGAGGGAGGGAATCCTCCATAGCAGGTTCCAGTTGTCGAGAGAGAGCATCTGGTTTGATGTTCTTGGAGCCAGGGCGGTAAGACACCAAAAAATCAAACCGAGCGAAAAAAAGTGACCACCGTGCCTGCCTCAGGTTAAGCCGTTTTGCGGTCCGAATATAAGACAGATTTTTATGGTCCGTTCAGACGACAAAAGGCTGTCCCGCCCCCTCTAACCAGTGCCGCCACTCCTCCAACGCCAGCTTGATAGCTAGAAGCTTCTTATCCCCCACGTCGTATCTCATCTCCGCCGGAGTAAGCCGGCGGGAAAAAAAAGCGCAAGGATGAAGCTTGCTGTCCGCACCCTGCCGCTGGGACAGCACAGCTCCAACCCCGATGTCAACCTCCACAATAAACTGGGCGGAGGAGTCCGGTTGGATGAGAACTGGGGCAGTGGTAAACAGGTGGTTGAACTGCCGGAAAGCGACCTCTGCAGCCTCTGTCCAATGAGAAGGAGAGGAGATGGAGGTCAGACCTGTAAGGGGGGCCGTGACTGAACTATAATCCCTAATAAAACGACGTAGTTAATTACGGACAAATCGTTTTCCGGATGAAAAAATGGTCTGAAATCTGCGAATTTTAGCTTTATTTTCTATATCTCTCCTCGGATCGCTTCCTCTATGGTCGCGGCCATTTCTCGTCTTCCCGGCCTAATTGACCAATGACGGGACGTTTTAGTCTTTTTCGGATGCGTCGACGGCTCTGATTGGCTCTGTCTGTACCATGTGGTCAGCATGACTGATTCCCTAGAGACCAGAACTGGCGGACCCACGCTAAACTTTCACAAACAAATCTGAAGAGTTTGCGATCAAATTTGTGTTAAAATAATGGAGGGCATTGTCATTATTGAGCGTGGTCACGACCTCAGTTGTGAGAATAAGATTAAAAAAAAACAACTTTAAGTGGTCTTGGCTGGAAGAAAAATATTTTTAAGGTAGTGTAGGTCCAATACATTTTGTGTAAAATAATCTCAAAACCAAATTTTGAAATAATTTCAGTTTTCTTATTTTGAATACATTTCTCTATTTAATTTATTTGTATTTCCTAATTACCATGATTTAGTTCAGTATTATTGACATTAATTATAAGTATTTGGTGGTTTGGACCCACACTCCCTTAAAAAAGAATGTTTACAATGTTTAATTTAGTTTGTATATTTGTTTTGATATTTCCCAGATTACTAAGTATTGGTGGTAAATAATTGATGTATTATGTTATAGAAAGATAGTTTAAAGCAGATCCCATATTTTGATTTAATTAAAGTTTGAGAAAACAGTGCAAGTGGATGTTGTGCATCTGTCATTTCTAAAGCAGAAATAATGTATAAATAAATGAGGTACTTTCATAGAATATCATAGTTACCGGTGTTCTTTTTGCCATTTTGGGATTTGATGTTACTAGATTTTAGGAATTGTATGTTTTGCAGCTTTAAGGAAATGCTTAGATTGTAGGATTGTGTTACTTTTAGCAATTATCCAAATTCTTTTTTAGTACCAGCAAGTGGTCAGACTAGTCAAACTAGGGGTTTGAATAACAAATCATGATCCTCCAATTAGTCTTAGTTTCTTGATTAAGAAGTGAATAACTAGCTGCCAGAATGTACCAGAATGCATCTAAGACCATGGATTTTTTCAAAATTTCTTTCCGCGGCGCCATATCGCTCAAAGAAAAGTTCAGGGATTTTTTTCCTTGCCTGACTTTCATCACTGCCCAGGTACGAGCCAGGACCCCCTAAGGGAGACCCGCTCCAGGCAGCCACCCACCCGGCCCACGGTTGATCCAGGAAGGAGCAAGGCAGGGTTCAGGAGGGGGGCACCCAGGGGAAGAGGGTGTCCACAAGAGGTGTTGTAAACATGGCCCGAGCAGGCTCGGCCACAGTGGAAATGTGGCGAGGCCCAGCGCTCAGGGGCAAGGACCAGAACCCACCCCACAGGGACTCGGACACCCCCGGCTCAGATGTGATGTGATCCCCAGCTCCTGGCCTTGGCAGAAAGCTCAGGGATCCCCCGTCCCTGAGCTGCCACATACATAGATATGTGTCAGCTCAGTAATATACGAGATGATCTTCTAAACATGCTTTTATTATTGTTATGGTTATTATGAAGCACCTGTTTGCTCATCGTTTTAATTTTAATCTGTGTGGTCAGTGCTTTTTTTGTGGCAGAACAGAGCTGAAAGAAGGGTTAGGAGAAGGCTAACAACATTTAGCCTTGGATGAACATAAAATTCATGCGGGAAAAGCCGCAATCTGCATCACATCACATATGTGGGAATAACATCAGCCTTTATTTTATCAGGACAGGACTGGAAACACGAATCCACGTTGATTGTTTGAATGGTTTCTAAAGACTAAATGACATTTCTGCTTTGAAAAGCTCACACACCATCCCAAAGCCAGTGTGTGAGCTGGCGGACCAAGCTCTGCTCTGAGACACAGTTCTACCAGGAGACACGGTTCTCCTGAGACCGGCAGCTCACCCAGAGACAAAGCACCCCCCCCCCTGCCCGCAAACACAAAGCTATAAGTCCGGCAGCTGTGCTCACAGACAAGGTTCACTCACGCAGAGCAGCCGGTAGGTCCTGTTTGCGCTCCAAAGCTTTCTCTGGAGCACATCACCATCTATGTGTGACATAAAACAAGAGCAGTAGTGACACATGTTCGGAATAAATTGTTTATATGTGAGACAACACAAACGGATTGAAACACACTAAATGAAAATTGGTGAATCAACCAGGTGGAGACGTGGTTTCAACTTAAAAAATATTTATTATTGATAAACAAAAACAGGATTAAAACCAGATTAAAACAATGAAAACATGAGGGGCCTCAAGCCCACCTGTAATCAGAGCTGGTACACAACAAAAACCGAAAACCCCATTCCCACTCCTGCCTTGCACGCCCATGAGTTTAAGTGTCCTTGGGCAAGACACTGAACCCCACCTTGCCTCTGGTGGCAGGCAGGCGCCTGTGTTTGGCAGCGGAGCAGCCACCAGTGTGTGAATATGTGTGTGACTGGGTGAATGGGTCTGTGACTGTAAAGCGCTTTGTCCTTGTAGGTAGAAAAGCGCTATATAAGTATACGCCATTTACCACTTATGGACCAGAGTCACTATTGGAGGTGGCCAGGGAAGGGTAGCTGGTCACGAGTCCCAACAGGCCTTCAATTCCCAGGAGCATCTCCCCAGTCATGTGGTGGGCCGCAAGAGAGGTGGGAGAGGGGACGCCGCTGTCAGTGGCTGACCCGTCGGACCAGCGGAGTGGATGAGAGACCCGTGAAAAACTGTAAAACACTCCCAAATGAAGGCCAAAAAGACGTCCCAGCAGCAGTGGGTTCCACAAAACACCCAATCAGTGCTGATTGCACCTAAAGGGAGGGGCAGGGAGCGATGCGCTCCATTCCACTTGGCCCTTTCCTGTCACATGCAGATTTGCTGTGTGACGAAGGATTATGACAATCACTGCCCTGACAGACAAGCAGGAACCCAGAACAGGAGGTTCACCTGCTCTCAAGGCCCTGATAACCTGTGTGTGAGACACCTGCTGTGCAGTCCCTTCTTGGTCCAAGGAGGCCTTTTGGGGAACCTCTTTGTTGTTCTGGTCAAATCAAGTGTAAAAGTTGTTTAGACTGTCTGGCAGGATGCCATTCTGGAACTCTGATCAGCTTGTGTCTGTCCTGTAGTTGGTGATCGTTTTGGTCACCTGTCACAGGCCTCTTGTGTTGTTTTCCCTGTGGCAACTCTCAAGTCTCTGGCTCTTGGCAGCCCTGATGGACTACTGGAGGTCATAGCAAGTGTGTTTATACTCTGTGTCGTCTCCTGACTTGAAGGCTGCATGTCGTTTGTTGATTTTTTTTTGCGTACATCTGTGTGAAACCAGGGTTTTTCGTTAGGGAAGATGCATATAGTCTGAGAGGACGGACAAGAGGATAGATGTAAATGGACGTGCACCTGTCTATGTAGCTGCTTACTGTGTCCATGCATTCATCAATGTTTGCTGAAGCTGCTTTGAATATGCTCATGTCTGTGGCCTCTAAGCAGCCACCACCAAAGTGTGTGTGTGTGAATGGGTGAATGGGATTGTGACTGTAAAGTGCTTTGGGCCTTTGAGAAAGGTAGAAAGCCCTATACAAGTATACGCCATTTACCATTTTAGTTCTCCCGCAGCTGTCTGTCCATGCTATCACAGTCTTAGTTTTGCCTGGGTCTTCTTTAAGACTCCTGGTATGCGTGGGGTTCAGCAGTGTGGTTAAGTGGTTGCTTTGTTCTAGGTGAGGCTCTGAGGTGGCAGCATATGCATGTATGATGTTCCTGTGGCATTTATCCAGAATATTGTTTCCCCTGGTGGGGACGGTAATACATTTGTGGAATTCTGGAAACCTTTTCCAGTGGTTGAAATCTCCTAGAATAACAAAGCATCAGTATAGTTATTCTCATGCCTGCTGATCATGTTGTGAAGCTCCTTGAGTGCAGCTGCCTTGTTAGCTGAGGAGGGACTGTACACTGTGCTCAGAATGATGCCCTTAGGTAGAATGGCCTACACTTAACAGTTAGATATTCCACATTCTCAGAACAAGACTGAGAACTGATGTTGTTGTCAGAGCTCTGGGACTGTTTAGCAAGATCACGGACTCCCCGCCACTTGCAGTCAGTGGTGCCGCGGTCGGCTCTGTTAACACTGTATCCTGCCGGTGTTATGGCCTTGTTGGGTGTCCCTTGTCTGACCCACAGAGGTATGAAACTGAGCAATCCAGGATGTATCGATGTGTAGCCAGGCTGCTGATGAGGTCATCCATCGTGTTTGCCAAATCTTGTATGCTGGCAAGAAGAATGATTGGGACTGTCAGCCTCCCGCAGCTAGCTTGCCGGCGTAGTGTGCTATCCATCCCGGTCTTCCGCTCTTGTGTGGCGGCTTCTGGATTCTGGGAGATGAGCCAGCTGCGGCCTGTTGCTGTAAGACCCCAGTATGGGGTTGTAGCTCCGAGTGGGGGATCAGGATATTTGTGTCGAAATATCCTCTGTGACTTGTTCGTTTCAACCTCAAGAGAGCTTCCCGGTTGTACTTGATCTGAGCAAACACCGGTCGGACATTATGGAAAGACAAAACTAACAACAACAAAAGAAAACAAAACCTGACTCTGAGAGCAGTGCGATTTCATTCCACTCTAAACTCCAAACAACTCCAAACCCAAAACATTTGGTGAATTAAACTCCAAGTTGGACTCCTAAGACCGTATAAACACTGCTCCACCAATTTCCTTTCATTTTGCATCCTTATTTAAATATTTTTGAAAAACAAGGCACTTTGGAAGTGTCCTTTATTCGTGTTTGAGTGGATAGTTAACCTTTTGCAAGAATTCTTCCTCTTCCTAGTGTGGGTACCCCAATTTTTTTTTTCTATTGGATTTATCGGCACTTTGCCAGCCACTCAAAGCGCTTACAATGTGTCCATTATTCATTCATTTCTCATTCACACCTAGTGATGGTAAACTGCAAATGTAGCCACAGCTGACCTGGGGCAGGCTGAGAGAGGCATGGCTGCCAGTGTACGCCTCGTCACCGGGACATTCCTATGCATTCACACACCAGTGGAGCAAAACTGGAGGCAGGATGGGTAAGGTGTCTTGCCCAAGGACACAACAACAGCTGACTGGGGGGAATGGGGATCGAACCACCGACCTTTCGATCATTGGCCGACCTGTTCAACCCTGTGAGCCAATATGTATCTATCGAGGGAAGTCTGGGCATCTTTGCATAAACTGCTGCCCCCGCAACCCGGTCCCGGATAAGTGGAGGAAGATGAATGGATGGATGGATGCATGTTGTCTTGATTTGATTTTGATTTGAAATGGTTTATTTCAAGCAATCAAGTAGGAACAATACACAAAAGCAATACAATCTGCAGTTTTACATTCATACAATAACTAATCAAACTTAGGATAATTAGGCATATTAATAAATATTGCTTGAAAGGGAGTGGAAGGAAGCGAACTTATATAAATCCACCCCGTTATACTATAACCATTTTATTACATGAATTATCAATATCCGGTTCCCAGTTTTTATCAGACAGAATTAAGAATCATAAGGTATCGATAAGGCACATGACAAAGATGAATTACTTAATTATTATGTTAAAAATAACTATTTTAGAAGTCAACATGGCAAATGCAGATCAGTTATCTAAAATATATGTTACTCATAAAAGTCATTCATATGATTAGAACATAATACTATATCAGTAAAATAGACAACACTGTTTCAGAGATTTTCATAGTAAACTTTCATCAAGTATCAAAAGTTAAAAACATGTGCAAAATTATGTTACATTAGGAAAGATTTTTGAATCAATTTGTCAATTTTTGGAGCAAGTGAAGTAATATCATTAACTTATTATTATTATTATTAATCTTCATTTTTTTCTTTTTTTCTTTTTTTTTTTTTCTTTTATATTTAATAAGGTAATGCTGTAAGGGAGAGAAAAGAACAAACAAAAACAAAAAAAAACAAAAACAAAAATAAAAAGGGTCCATATTCTGTCAATTATCCAAGGTTGGCATATCTTCTGCTGAAAAAACAGCTGCTCTCCTGGGTTCAAAACAGTTTCTAGTCTCTTCCATGTTATGTCTGCAGACATTAGATTCAGGTCCATATCCTTCTTCAGCTGATATCAGCTCGGTGAAAGTTGAGGTCAAGTTGTCTGCAGGTCAGAACTCACTGCTGTTGATTCAGGTGACGTCAGACGTATGGAGAAAGTGATGAATACAGGTGTCATATTTCTTGAAATTATTTGACTCTTTGGTTTATTACTCCATGTTGTTTTAGACAATTCTAAACAAGCACTTCTCAAAGTCTTTCATGGTGTTCACAACCAGAACCTTGGACCGGTCCGGTGGACCGAGTGGTTTGACGTAAATCCTGCAGCCTTTAACCCAAGTGTTCTCAATCTTCTTCTGCTTCCTGAGAAGCCGTGCATGTTTGGAGATTTCAGCATTCCTCCTGGTCAGATGGTCGTTTAGATAAACATTGGATCCTTTGAGGTTTTTACGTTGATTCATCAGAGCTAGCTTGTGTTTGTGATTCACAAACCTGATGAGGATCGCTGGTTTATCCGTCTCCTTTCTCCTGGGAAGCAGGCGACAGGTCTCGATGGTATTGAGATCCAGGGAAATCCCTTTAGATGTGAGTAATGAATATATTTGCTGATCAAGAGACCCTGCGCCACGCTCCGTATTAGCACTGCTAGCTACGCTAGCGCTAGCATTAGCATTATCAGTGCTAGCTCCTGCGCTCAGCTTCGCTCCAGGCTTGATTGGTAATCCAGTGAGAATGACATTGTTCATCCTTACTTGCTGTTCCACCTCGTCCAATCTTTTCTCCAGAATGTCGACCCGGTTTTCTCGTTGCTCGTCTTGAGCCCGAAATCTTCGGAACTCTTCCAACATCTCCATTAGCGGCGTTAGCTTAGCCGACACCTGATCCATAAAAGATTTAAGCGTTTCTTGAATGCTGCTATCGATAGCTTTTTTGAGCTCTTCATATTCCTGGGATTTCTTGGGGGGCATGGTCAGCTCTCTTTTTGGGGAAAATCAACTTTTAAGTAATTTAAGATAGTTGTATCCGCAGAGAGCCACTCCACGCGCCCTGCCAGTAACCCGGTAACCCGGAAACCGTCTTTGCTACGCATACGTATGTAATGTCTTTTATGTACATTTAATACCCTATGTGAATCAACTTTGATAAAGTGAACTGATTAAACATGAAAAAAGGACTTTGTGCTGCCTCTTTAGAAAAACTGGCAGAGTAATTGCTGCGTAGCATTATTGTCCTTTACGGCTTGCCGTAGAATCCCGCAGCACCAACATCCCACCAGATCAGTATGTTGTTCGTCATGTATTACATAATCTCTCGTCATAACTCTGAAGTACATATGTCTGTAAGTCAAGTGATAAGTTATATTCATTTATATATACCACTGGAATCAGTCTCACTATCCAACACCATCCAGCCATGTCAACCAAGCTTCCCAGTCTTCTCCAGCCGCTGCTACCAAAGCCACAGAGTCCAGTCCAGCGGCTATGACAGATCTGGCCAGGTACTTGGTACGGCGTGAAATCGCAAGCTCAGGGCTATTAAACTACGATGACCAACCAGAGAATTACTGGGCCTGGAAAACATCCTTTTGTAGCTCTGTAGTATAAATTTAACACCCAGAGAAGAGCTGGATTTATTGTGTAAATGCCTTGGGCCGAAATCATCTGAACAGGCAAAGAGAATCAGAGCAGTTCATATTCACAATGCAGCAGCAGGTGTGAATATGGTGTGGCAAAGGTGGAGGACTGCTATGGATCACCTGAAGCTATAGAAAATGCCCTTCTCAGAAAAGTTGAGGATTTTCCAAAAATTACCAGCAGAGAAAATCAAAGATTGAGAGAACTGGGAGACATTCTCTGGAACTAGAAGCTGCCAGAACAGATGGATTTTTACCTGGGCTCAGCTATCTCGATACATCTCGTGGCATCACTCCTATCATCCAAAAGCTGCATGACAAGTGGGTTTCTCTAGCCTCTCGGTACAAAGAAACTCACAGAGCATCTTATCCACCGTTCTCTATATTTGCAAAATCTGTCTGCGACCAAGCCAAGATTTTGAACGATCCAAGTTTTGCTCCTCTCACTGGCAGTTCAAGCATTAACAAACCTGAAAAACAACAAGCAACACATGAAGACACCAGTTTCTGTCAGAAAGACTGAAGTCTTTGTCGACTCTGGCAACTGTAACGACAACACAGCTGAAAGAGGAACAATGGATCTAGACAAACAATGTCCCTTACATCTCAAGCCACATCCCCTCTGGAAGTGGGGGCTATGCACATCTTAAACATGTTGGAGAAAAGATCCCTCCTCTTGATACCACAGCAACCATCCTTATTCTGCTTGCCCGGGATGTACCAAGAGCACATAAAATTCGAGAGTTCTGCAATGGACGCCACAATGCACCTTATGCCCAACGCCTCGACCTAGGCTGGTTTATTGTAGGAGAAGTGTGTCTGGGGAAAACTCACAAAACTGACTCCATCAGTGTTTACAGGACGAATGTACTGAGGAACAGCCGTCCATCTCTTTCTGACCCATGTCCAAGAAGATTCTCCATCAAAGAGAAGATGGAAGTTCCAGTGCTACAGCATCCAGTTGTCTTTCAAGCAGATGAGGACGAACTGTTTGAAGAGAGGGACTGTCTTGGTCAAGGAGTCTTCAGCAAACAGCCGATGATGACAAGCCTGCTACGTCTGTTGAAGATAAAATCTTCTTGGAGATAATGGACCAGGAGTTCTTCATGGACAACTCAAACATTTGGGTGGCTCCATTGCCCTTCTAGGTGCCAAGGCGCAAACTCCCAAACAACAGAGTACAAGCGGAAAAACGTTTTCAGACATTATGTCGCATGCTGGAAAGAAGACAAGATATGAAAGAACACATTCTTGCATTCATGAAGAAAATTTTTGAATCTGGTTATGCAGAACCAACTCCTATGCTCGCCAAGGACCAAGAATGTTGGTCCCTACCAATTTTTGGAGTCTACCATCCACGCAAACTGGGACAGATACGAGCAGTATTTGACTCCAGCGCCAAGCATGATGGCATATCCCTTAACGATGTTCTTTTGACAGGACCTGATTTGAACAACTCCCTCCTAGGAGTTCTCATTCGTTTTAGGAAAGAACCTGTCGCTGTTGCAGCAGACATAGAACAAACGTTCTATTGTTTCAAGGTTTGTGAAGAGCACAGAGACTTCCTGCGGTTCCTATGGTTTGAAGACAATGACCCTACTAAGGAGGTTATGGAATACCGCATGACTGTCTATGTATTCGGCAATAGCCCCTCTCCAGCTGTTGTTATATATGGTTTGAGGAGAACAGCACTACAAGGACTGGGAGAATACAGTCTGGAAGCAAGGCAATTCGTCTTGAAGAACCTTTATGTTGATGATGGACTGACTTCATTTCCTACCACTGACAGCGCGATCCGTGTGCTGAAAGAGACCAAAGAAATGTTAGCCATCTCCAACATTCGATTGCACAAGATAGCCTCTAATCAGGAAGCAGTGATGGAAGCATTCACATCCAAAGATCGAGCTAAAGAGTTGAAAGATTTAGCACTTGGTGTTGATCCCCTACCTGCACAAAGAACCTTAGGACTCATCTGGAATCTCCAAAGTGACAGCTTTGCTTTCCTTGTCTCCAGAGAAGATAAACCATTATTCGCAGGGGTGTTCTCTTAGCCGTTAACAGCCTATTTGACCCATTGGGTTTTGTGATAACAGTACAAGGAAAAGCCCTAGTCAGAGAACTTTCCACAGAATCTTGTGACTGGGATGCTCCATTGCCTACTGAGAAAGAGACAAAGTGGACGTCGTGGAAAGATTCACTCATCGAACTCAAGCAGCTTCAGATTCCACGAACATATCTACCCATTTCTTTAGTCTCAACACAAAACAGAGAACTATGCGTCTTTTCAGATGCTTCTACAACAGCTATTTCTGCAGTAGCTTATCTCAGAGCAGTGGATGATCAGGGACACATTCACGTTGGATTCTGCATGGGAAAGTCCAAGTTATCTCAAAACTGTGCCACACGGTGCCACGTTTAGAGCTCTGTGCCGCTGTACTTGCGGTAGAGCTAGCCAACATGTTGTTGGATGAGTTGGACATAACAATACATGCGGTGAAGTTCTACATGGACAGTAGAGTTGTACTGGGTTACATTGACAACTCCAACCGAAGATTCTACTTGTATGTTGCCAACAGGGTGGCACTCATCCGAAAGTCAACACGTCCTGAGCAGTGGCACTTCATCAGTACTGGGCAAAATCCAGCGGATCATGGCACACGAGCTATACCAGCTACTGTCCTAAAGGAAAGTAATCGGTTTTCTGGATCACTCTTTCTGAAAAAGGAAAAGGAAAAGGAAGCCATTCCTCCACAGCAAGGAGCTTTTGAGCTTGTGGAGCCAGACTTGGATGCAGAAGTGTGCCCCCTGATTACAACCATGGCCACAACAGTTTCTGAAACTCAACTTGGTTCACACAGATTTAGTCACTTTTCCAGCTGGAAGCAACTGATTAGTGGAGTAGCCAAACTGATTGTGAAAGTCAGATCCTTTTCTAAGGCTTTAGAAGAACCAAAGACAGACAGTCTCTCAAAGGCTAGGACTGTAATCATCCGCAGCATACAGCAAGATTCAAGATTCAAGATTCTTTATTTGTCACATACAAAGTTATATTTAGCAATACAACCCGTAGTGAAATGTAAGCCAGGTCCGCTCCGTGGATAGTGCAATAATTAAGTAAAGCAGCACAGGAAATGTACAAAATATATTTCTGTAAAATATACATAATATACATAAATAGAGTAAAGCTATGTAAAGATGAAATAAGAAAAAATGTGTATTGTAGAATTAAATATAGAACGCAAAAATGATGTGCATGAATGTAAACATAGACTCAAATAATTAGGATACACGTTTGGAGTTTAAGAGCCTGATGGCCTGGGGGTAGAAACTCCTCCTGAGTCTCTCGGTCTTTGCCATCAGGCTACGGTAGCGCTTACCAGATGGCAGCAGAGTGAAAATATGATTACTGGGGTGGGTGGAGTCTTTGATGATCTTTGCAGCTCTACTTCTGCAGTGTTTGAGGTAGGTGTCCTGCAGGGAGGGGAGAGCAGACCCTGATATGTGCTCAGCTAAGCGCACAACTCTCTGCAGGGCTTTGCAGTCTTGACTTGAGCTGTTCCCATACCACACTGAGATACACTGAGTCAATACACTTTCTATAGCACCGGAATAGAAGGTTTTCAGTATTGAAAGCTGAGCTGTAGTCAATAAATAGCAGCCTTACATAGTTCCTGTTATTGCTGTCAATGTGAGTGAGAGAAGAGTGCAGGATGTGAGAAATGGCATCATCTGTTTGGGCGATAGGCGAACTGAAGAGGGTCCAGAGTATCCGGGATGGAGGAGCAGATGACGTTTTTAACCAGTCCTTCAAAGACCTTCATGACTGTTGATGTGAGGGCCACTGGGCGATAGTCATTCAGACAAGAGGGTTTATTGTTCTTAGGCACAGGGATGATGACCGATTTTTTTGAATGGGGTGGGAACCACTGATGCAGCAAGAGACTCATTAAAAATGGATGTAAACAAACCAGCAAGCTGATCAGCGCAGGACCGCAGAACACGGCCAGAAATCCCATCAGGTCCGGCTGCTTTCCTTACATTCACTTGCTTTGGTGCCCTCCGAACCTCGTCCTCTGTCACGGTGATCGCATGATGATCGCTGATCTGGCTGCTGTTTCCTGATGCGCTGATCGACTGACTCACACTGCTTAGATTGCTTTCAAAGCGGCCGTAGAAAGTGTTTAGCTCATCAGCCAGCGACGGATCTGCTCTCACCTCTGCAGAGGATTTATTTCCAAAGTCACAGATGGTCCTTAGTCCTTGCCACATGCGTCGGGAGTCATTTAGCTGGAAATGTGACTCTATGCGTTCCCTGTATCTGTGTTTGGCGGCTTTTACCACGCGCCGGAGAGCATAGCATGATGCTCTGTCGCTCATGTTTCCCGACAGAAGACTGGCGTTGTAAGCAGCAGTGCGTTTGTTTACTGCAGCACGGATTGATCTGTCCACCCACGGTTTCTGATTTGAGAATGTCCTTATAGTTATTGTATCCGTAGCTTGTTCGGCTAGCGTGTTTACAAAGCTTAGCGCTACATCCGTGAACTTGCTGACGTCAGATGAGCATGTGCGAAACATGACCCAGTCTACGTCATCAAGAGCCGCCTGTAACGTTTCTTCTGATTGGGCGGACCATCGCGTCACCACCCTCTGCGCCGGGGGATCTTGAACGAGCCTTTGTTTATATTCCGGTGTGAGGAAAATGGCGGCATGGTCCGATTTGCCGAAAGCCGGTAGTGAGCGAGCTTTGTAGGCATTCTTAAACTGAGTGTAGCAATGATCCAGTGTGTTCGGTCCTCTGGTTGGACAGGATACATGTTGATGGAAATTAGGCATAACTTGCCTGAGTTTGGCTTTGTTAAAGTCCCCAGCAAAGATAATAGCAGCGTCCGGATGTTTGTTGATGTTGCCACTGAGCGCGTTGTGAAGCTCCGACAAAGCCAAGCCAGAGTCTGCTTGTGGAGGGATGTAAACAGCAGTTATGATGATCGATGAAAACTCCCGGGGCAGATAGGATGGGCGACAAATAATGGATAAGTGTTCCAGATGAGGCGAGCAGGAGCGCGACAGAGTGGAGATATTCCTGGGGTCACACCATTTCTTGTTAATCATGAAACAAACTCCTCCGCCTTTGGATTTGCCGGGCTCGGCTGTCCTGTCCATCCGTAGAACGGAGAAGTTTTCAGATGGCGTTACAGCAGCGTCCAGGACAGAGGGCGTGAGCCACGTTTCAGACAAACAAAGGATGTTACAGTCCCTAATGTCCCGTTGGAAGTTTATCCTGGCTCGCCCATCTTATTCTCCAGAGACTGGACGTTGGCGAGCAAAATGCTCGGTAAAGGAGGGCTGTGTGCTCTTTTCCTTAGTCTGTTGCGAATCCCAGCACGTTTCCCGCGGTGTTTCTTCTTCCGTCGCCTCGTGTGGTTATTCAGGTGGCCATTGATCACCTCGGTGCTCCGGAGAATCTCAGATGGCCACGATGGGTTGGAGGATAAAGTGTCCTGAAACAGGTCAGTGAAGCAGTGTCCAATGTCCAAAAGTGTTTCCTTGTCGTATGTGGTCAGTGCATAGGTAATGTGTGTAAAAAGAGAAAGCAAAAGTAGGTAAAAAAGTAAATAAAAACATAGTCTAAGCGGAGCGACCTGGACGGCGACCGGACTCAGCGGCGCCATCTTGATAAAAGCATGAAATCTTCAGGGAGGAAATCAAAAACCTTTCCAAAGGAGAGATTGTTTCAAGACACAGCTGTCTCAGAAAACTTGACCAGATCATAGATACAGATGGTTTATTGAGAATAGGTGGTCGCTTGACCTCAGCAGCGATTCCTTGGGAAGAGAAACATCCAATAATCATCCCAAAAAACCATCCCATTGCAACATTGCTGGTCTGTTATTACCAAGAACGGGTCACACACCAGGGCAGACACATCACGGAAGGAGCCATTAGGTCCGCTGGTTTATGGATCCTTGGAGGAAAGAGACTTATATCAAGCATCCTACACAAGTGTGTCATCTGTTTTAAGTTAAGAGGAGACACAGGAACCCAAAAAATGTCAGGATTACCTGCTGATCGTGTTGCACAAGTTCCTCCATTCACACACGTTGGAGTGGACGTGTTCGGGCCATGGAATATTTGTGTTTGTAGGGCGAGAGGAGTTCTTTCAGAAGGAAAACGCTGGGCCGTCATGTTTTCTTGTCTGGTCACAAGAGCAGTTCACATAGAAGTAGTGGAGTCTCTATCAACAGCAAGCTTCATAAATGCTTTTCGGAGATTTACAGCTATCAGAGGACCAGCAAAACTCTTTCGTTCTGACAGTGGAACAAACTTTGTTGGTGCCTGCATTCGCCCAAACTTTTACATGAGGTTTTGGTCACACTCCTGGCAGAGGTCGTCGCTATTATGAATGCAAGACCCATCATCCCTGTGTCATCAGATCCCAGCAATGCTACAGTTCTTACCCCTGCCATGCTTTTGACTCAGAAAAATACCTCTGTGTCGGCTCCTCTGGGACAGCTGATCTTTACCGGGGTCAGTGGAAGCAAGTCCAGAGCCTTGCAGATTCATTCTGGAAACAATGGCGTCAACAGTATCTCGCAACATTGCAACCAAGGCGGAAATGGCATGCAAATCAACCTAACTTTGACATTGGAGACGTCATTCTCTTAAAAGACACTGAAGTCAAGCGGAATGAATGGCCTATGGGACTGATTGTCAACACATTTCCAGGCCAGGATGGAAGAGTCCGTAAAGTGGATATGCGTCACATCCGCCGCTGTGCAACATTCAATTTCTTGGCGTCCCTCTGGCAGCCGGCGTTTTTCCAGCACACTACCAGCGTGATTTTTTTTACCCCTGCCTGGAAGGTAAATAAATGATGGATAAATCCAAGAAAAGGAAAATCTCTGAAGATAACAGAACATTTAATGCTATGTGGGCAGATTCTTTTGCTTTCACTGCTGATGAAACTGGTTTACCAGTCTGCTTAATATGTGGTGAAAAATTGTCAAACAACAAAAAGTCAAATGTTGCGAGACACTTCGAGAGCCAACACTTTGCCTTTGCTAAAAAATATCCCAAGGGAGAGGAGCGAAAAAAGGCAGTTTCGGAGCTGATGCAGAAGGCTGATGTGAGCAGAAGTCACTTCAAGAAATGGATTAAGACTGGAAATTCAACTACATGTGCAAGTTTCGTGGCTGCTCAGGAAATAGTCAAGCATGGGAAGCCATTTACAGATGGAGAATACCTCAAAGAAACATTTATGAAGATTTCAGAACATCTGTTCTCGGACTTTCAAAAACAAATATGAAATTTTGCAGAAATTAAAAGACATGCCTCTCTCTGCAAAAATTGTCCAAGACCTGTCCAAGACAGAACTGTGAAGATGGCAGAAAACGTCACTAGACAGCAGATTGAAGATATCAATTCAGCTTTGGCGCATGCAATCGCCTGTGATTTGTCCAAAGACAAAAATGACATCGAACAAATAGCGCTGTTCTGCCAATACGTGAGCGCTGCTGGGCCACAGGAAGAAATGATTGAATTGATACCGTTAAAAGGCCAAACACGAGGGGAGGACATCTGCGAGGCTGTCTTGGATTGTTTAAGAACCAAAGAAATAAAGACCACCCACCTGGTGTCCGTGGCTTCTGATGGAGCACCATCTATGACGGGAGCTCAGAAGGGCTTTGTGGCTTTACTGCAGAAGTCAGTGGATAGAAAGTTGCTGACATTCCATTGCATCTTGCATCAAGAAGCATTGTGTGTGCAAACATTTCCTACAGAATGCACAGAAGTAATGGATGTTGTCATTCAGATTGTTAACAAAACAATGGCAAAAGGTTTATATCACCGTCAGTTCCGCTCATTACTGGATGAGTTGGACAGCATGTATTGTGATCTCTTGCTGCATAACAAAGTCCGGTGGCTGTCCAGAGGCGTAGTGCTGAAACGCTTTGCAGCGTGTCTGGAAGAGGTGAAAGTTTTTCTCAGCAACAAAGGGCTCACTTTTCCTGAGCTGAAACAGCCGGAGTGGCTAGAAAAACTCCACTTCATGGTTGGTATGACAGCGCACCTGAACAGGTTGAACACATCTCTTCAAGGGAAAGGAGGCACAGCTCTGCACATGCTGGAAGAGGTGTTGGGATTCGAGCTCAAATTGACAGTGTTCGCCACGGATTTACAGCGAGGTACACTGTATCACTTCCTCGCTTTGAGAGAGTTCCAACAAGCTGGCAATGCTATAAATTCACAGTATTTGCAATCTGTAATCAGTGCAAAGCAAACATCATTTGGAAAACGATTCTGAGTTCCGACAAGAAAAAAACACCTTATCCTTCCCTGTCACTCCCCTGACCATCGATCCATCCCTGTTGAACATGACTGCATTTGCAAGTTATTAGGCATTAGTAAGTCAACCTGATCTGGAGATGGAACTGGCCGACATCGCCGACAAGGACATCTGGGCTTTTAAGTTCAAAATTTTGACAGCTGATCTAGAAAATGTGTCCCGTCAGAAGGCCTTTCTCGCTCAGAATCACAAATGGAGCAACATGGCAAACCATCCCAAACAGGACAAACTTGTGTTTGAGACATGGAATGCCATCCCTGACAGCTACATAAACATGAAGAAGTATGCATTTGGGGTCCTGGCAATCTTCGGATCCACATACATCTGTGAGCAGGGGCCTCATTTATAAACGTTGCGTATGCACAAAAGAAGGCGTACGCCACTCTCTACACAATAGATTTAAAAAAAGCAAACTTGACGGGAAAATGTGCGGTCCGTCCTGCAAGCTCTGACCCAGGCGTACGCATAAAAACAGGTGAAATGAGAAACGGCGACACCGTCGGCAGATGGAAGAAACACGTGAAAGTGAAAATGACAATACTGCCTCTCATAAATAACATGAAGACTTCACAAAGCAAGTCTCACAATTAACAGCTACACGAACACCTGTTTGATCGATCAGCAGTGAAACAAACAAAAAAATCAAACCAAAATTACAACAGAAATTCAAATGAACACATATTTGCAAAAAGAAAAGTGAAATATGTTCTGCAATATTGGCATGTTGTGCAATTCATCCTCATAAATAATATAGTTAACAGAACGAAATAATGTACAAAACTGATATTCTCCTCAATGTGTCCGTCTGGCGGAGCAGATATAGATGCAGACAGACAGACAGACAGACGTATTAATTGTCCACTGGGGAAAGTTGTTTTCATAGTAAAACATTTCTTCATAAGCTACGGAATTATGGTATTCATGCCTTTAGTTTGTTTTCTTTTTGATAAAACAATGTATGGCGTATGTCTCAACCATTCAGAAAGCAACAAGAAATAGCATTTGCGCTGAACAATTTCCCATTTCCACGTGGATTATTACCGACATCTGTAGCTTGTCAGATGCAATTAAATGGATGGAAATAAAATGCCCCATCACAATGCGTAATGACGCACAATTATGAGGGGCCGTATAAGACATTATTTATTCTGAACCATTCACATTCATACATTCTTGCTCTCACGTTCATGTGCTCTCTTTCGCATACATATATTCTCTTACGCATACATATATTCTCACTTGCACATACATGTATTCTCACTTGCGCATCCATATATTCTCTCTCTCGAATGCATATATATCACCTTACACATACATACATTCTCACTCTCATAGTGAGACGCTAACATGAACTAGCAAGAAGGAGCCACAGGGGTCCTGCAGCAGGCCATCAGAACCTTAAGAAAAATTTAATCTTCACCTCAAGTGGTCACAAATCTGTCTGCATCTCTAGAGACACAAAGGAATGTCTCAAATACCAATAATGGTAATAGAAGCGCCACCGAAACAGAAATGAGGGAGCTTTTCAGACAAACTCCACCAACCTCCTGCGCTTTTACCTCCGTGTACAGCCACCGGAGGGTGATTGTACACGGAGGCTTTGCGTGAATTATGGGCGTGAATTATGAATTATTAATTATTGGCGTGAATCATGGACGAATTATTATTATTAATTATTATTATGAATTATTATGAATTATGAATTATTGTGAATTAATTACTATGAATTAATTATGAATGATTAATTACTTGAATTATTTATTATCTTTACAATAATGTATTAATTATTTGCGTGACTTATGGGCGACACTTCCTGTAGACGCCGGAACATGCATTTGCATTAAAACAAATTCCTCTTGTTTTCGATCCATAACTACATATAAATGTGGGAAAACCAGCTGTCATGTCTTAAAAAAGCCAACGGTGAGGTGAAGATAAAATATTTCTTAAGGTTCCGATGGCCTGCTGCAGGACCCCCGTGGCTCCTTCTTGCTAGTTCATGTTAGCGTCTGTTCAAAATGGGAGCTGGCGGCCTCTCGTCCAATCAGAGCATGAGAAATCATCTGCCTTCCTTTTCATGCATACTCCTCTCTCACACGCACATATATACTTTTCCTCACACGCACATATATACTCATCTTTCACATACATATATTCTTTTTTAAGAGTGACAATGAGAGTGAGAATGTATGTATGTGTAAGGTAATATATATGCATGCGAGAGTGAGAATATATGTATGCGAAAGAGAGTATATATGTATACGTAAGAGACTATATATGAATGTGAGAGCAAGAATGTATGAATGTGAATGGTTCAGAATAAATAATGTCTTATACGGCCCCTCATTTAAAATGGCTGATCTTGCGCTCTTAGGAGGTGTGGCAAATGGAAGAATTGGGAGTGAACGCATCTTTAGACAGCAAGAAGACTTGCTGGCAAACGAGGACGAGTGGCTTATGAGCCGGTTCCCACTTCCTCCAGCCGTCCTGTTGGAGCTTTTGGAGGGGTGTCACCCAGTGCATCAGGCGCGTCGTGTCCCCCTCCGCCTCAGTCACCACTCCACTTAAAAGGGATTCCCCAATAATTGCCGCCAGTTTCTTATCAAGAGGGGTCAGCTCCGGTGTCCCCCCCCCCCCCCCCCCCCGTGGCAGACACATTCTGGCGATGCAGCGCTAGACGTTTTTTTGCCTCGGCTTTAATGTCCGACCATTTCTTTTTTATTTCGGCCATCCAGACCCACGTCTGCCACCGTTTGCCACTCACGTTCCTTTTCGGCATTAGTAATGCCCACACTGTGCCCTCCAAACAACATTTTTCTCCTCTTTTCCACCTCGCCAACGATAACTTCTACTTCACATCGAGTGAAGTTCCGTTTTTTTAAATTTCCTCTCGGTGTTTGCCATGGTTTTGCAATCAATGAATATTCATTTGTGGGCGTTTCACTGACTATTTATGGGCAACTATGGGCGTGTCTTGAAGCCGCAAAAGCTGCGCAGCATTTAGAATTGATTGTGATTTATTAAGGGAAAGATGCGTAGGATGTGCGTGTGTAACTCTCTCTTTGCTCCTACTGCTCCACAGGAGGGGCTGTCACTGTGGTAGAGGGGAAATCTTTACTCAGGTTGGGTAAAGGCTTGGGTCAAATTTTACCTATCAAGGTTTATAGTATCCACCCCAAGAATTTCACACGACACGGACTGAAAATGATAACAAATGTATTAATAAGACAGAATTATACTCAACAGTTTCAAAAAAAATTGTTCAGACATAAACCGCATGGATTCTGAAATATACAGATATTTTTCCTTTTTTTCCCACTTCAGAAGCAAAAAAAATTAAATAAAATTAATTTTAAAAAAAACACTGAGATCTCAGGTAAAATTGTAATTTGGAGCTCCAAAAAAAAACCCAAAGAAAAATACCCTCAAATGAGTGCACTCAACAGTCCTACCGCCCTCTAATGTCCAGGAAAGTAGTTCACAGATTCGGTTGAGAGTAAGGGGATGATGGGATGGGACCAACTGTCTTTTCACTCGAGGAGGGAAACGATCCAAGATGGAGGCGTAGGACCGGGAACAGATGACGGCAGACGAACGAAAACTCCTCTGGAATGTCACATACAAAAAACCAGCCAGGATATCCGTTGTACAAAATATAAAAAATCTTCAGTGGAGTTCCAACAAGCACAGCTCCAGCATAAATCAAAATGCTTTCTAGGTTTGTTTGTTTTTTTCCAACTCCTATATCAATTTGGCTATTCGCTCCCACGTTCTGTTTGCGTCTCTGTGACTGCACATGGTGTTGCAAAAAACGCAATCCCACAAAGATCTCAGTAGGAGTAAGAAGATCACTCTGAGCTAAAAATCCGAACACAAAACAATGCACTTTCAACAAAGATGGTAGGCAGTTCAGATGACCACTTTTAGTTAACATTTGTTAACATTAATTTTGTTAAACAAAAGAACCAAAAACAGCAGGCTACCTCCAAGTGCTATATAAAGAGTGGGGTCACATCACCTGGGTTACACGTGCGCACGGTTTTATAAATCCGAATATTTCTGTGCGTACGCACGTCCTATGTTTCATCCGTACGCCACTTCTGACGCAAATCCTACGCAAAGTTTTATAAATGAGGCCCCTGGTCTTCTCCAACATGAACTTTATTAAAAACAAGCACCGCTCACGCCTCACAGACATCAGCTTACGTTCCTGTTTGAAGATGAAGGTGACGTCTTACAGCCCTGAAGTGAAGAACCTGTGCAGCGAGGTTCAGGAGCAAAAATCACATTAACCAGGTAAAATAAATATTTTAATTGATTATTTTTTTCCATGTGTGTGTGCGTGCATTCGTGTGGTGTGTATGTGAAATATAAAAGTGACATAAATACATAACTATATATTAAGTAAAGTAGTCCTTTTTTTTAATTCAGGAGGACAACTGGCTGTACACTCCAGTACACGCGATGGGACAGAAGCAGACTGCGCATTTTTTTGTTTTGCATTGTTCGTTCAGTGCTGGTGGATAATATTTGGATAAGTTTGGATTTTTATCTCATAAATAAGAGGACAGGTGACTGCAGGCTGTTTGCATTTTTTGTTCAGTGGGTTGGGTAAGTTTGGATTTTTATTTCTTAAATACGAGGACTCAAATAGACACCGGGTATTTGAAATTAAGCATCAACCAAGTGTAAAATGCTTTTTGTTACATGTAGAAATAAAATTCTGTGTTCTCTGCAGCAGTTCGTTGATTTCATTTTCATAAATGCAATAGTTTTTTGTACATAGCATTCAGGGGTGTTCACACTTTTTCGGCGTGTGAGCTACTTTTGAATCGACAATGTCTTGAAGATCTACCCATAAATGATTAAGAACTACACAGTAAGTTTACATAAAGATACTTTTGTATTAACATAATTAGGCGTTTTATTACAAAGAAAGCAGCAACTATCATTTGTCATGCTCTGCTGTAAACCATGCAATGCGGGGAGCATGGCATTTCAACGGCGCTGCTGGCTCCGTACGAAGCGAGTGCCACGGGAAAACAGCGCTTCTTAATGAGCTTGTATTTATCGGGCGAGAACTGCAGAGCTGGTAGCAGGAGGAGACACGCGGGGCGGCTTCAATAAACATTCCGGTTGTCCGCAGTGGTCTTCTGTCAGGGACTTGACGTGCTGCGGTACAGAGAGCAATTCTCTGATGACAGAGTTTGCGCTCAGGGTTTTTAAACACGCGTCTGCATATGAGGCTCATATCTGCAGTGATGTATGTATCAGAGGATGTCCGATTGGCCAATCTACATGTCAATCCAGTCCCGTACTTATCAGTGAGGATTTTGATTGTCTTGTGGATTTTTAAGAAGTACTTTTTTTTTTATCTTTTCTGGCCCGCGATCTACGCTCATGTGTTTGAAGACCGACCGGTCGATCTCGATCGACGTAATGAGCACCCTTGATAATTATAATATATACATGCATAATATATATAATGACGTCAAAACGGGTTGTGGCTCCGGATGCTTTTTTTTTTCATTAGGGGCGGTCCCAAATGGCTCTTTGAGTAAAAAAGGTTGCCGACCCCTGAGCTACACAAAGGAACATTGGATTCGAGCAGCTACAAATTATTCAAGATTAATGAATCTATGGTTTGCAAGAAGCGTCTCTACAGTCAATATTAGACTGAAGGCAGTAGCGCTTGAAAAGGAAATGAAAATTGAAAATTTTCAAGGAGCTCCATTTTGGTGCTTTCGTTTTATGAAACACCATCATCTTTCCATCCAGTCAACGACTACGGTGGTGCAGCAACTTCCAGCAGACTACAAAGAAAAGCTGTCCATCTTCCGCTCCTACTGCAGTGAAAAGATTGCTGACTAATATGTCTGCCAGGCGAGTTACGCCACAGTTTATGAATGGATTGTAGATGCTTGGGCTAACGTGTCTGCTTGCACTTTCGCAAAAGCCAGTATCATTCATAAGGAACACCGAGACAGACTCTGGCGATGACAAAAGGGAACCTAGCGTGTTTGATAGAAATTTAGCCCAGCTGTTCATTTCAGATACAGAAGATGAGGACTTTGATGGATTTTTGGATGCTGATTGATGACTGAAAAATAAATAGACCACAACCAACTCAATTTTGTCCCACTGATTATTGTAATGCTTTCCTCTCTAGTCTTCCCAGAAGAAGGATCAATAACAGGCATAAGATCATCAGAGAAGAGACAGGGTAGTCAGGATCTAGGCGAGAGTCGGGACAGGCGGCAGACAAACAGAGTCACGAAAAGGGTCAGAGACGTTCAGTAGAGCGCACTTTACAGAATGAGGGATTTGACTTGGTGTTGGCAGGTGGTGCATCTCAGATGAGAAAAAAGGGCAAACAGTATAACATACAGATAGTGCAATTAAGGATAAGTTAAAATTAAGTTAACAACAGACTATGTACAGGGGAGTGAAGTGGGTGCGCAGGTGGGCTGGGATAGTGGGGCCTGTAAGTGGCAGCGATAGTCCTTTGGGGGGCGGGGTCAGCTGGGAGGAGTTGGGGTACTGTTCAGCAGGCTGACTGCAGTTGGGAAGAAACTGTAATGAAGGCAGAGTGGCACAAAAATACTTCACACTGAGCTCCACTCAGTGCAGAGCTCAAGTATGGTGTGGTTGATGAATGAATGAGAGTCAAGTTTGTGGCATCCAGGAAGTCTGTGCGGGGGTTGCTGGGAGCTGTAGTGTGGCAAGATCTCTGGGGACGGTTCTGCCGGTGTCCAGAGGGGGAGACAGAGCTCTGACTTTTTGACAAAAAGGTAGGACCTAAAACATACAGCGAGGCCTCGTTCAGTTTTTATGGACCTCTGCTGTGGAGCAGCCTCCTAAAGAGCCTCAGAGACTGTTCATGGTTTTAAAGAAAGAATCAAGACCTACCTTTTTAATCTAGCTTTCAGTTAACATTTAGGAATTTTTTTGATATTTTAATTATTTTATGTTCTCTTTTTACTAATTTGATATATATGTACATGCATCTGCATATATTTAAAAAAAACCTTCAAAAAAACCTTCTCACTCTTTGCAGGTGGTTTTTCATCCAAGCTCGGGTCCTCTAACAGAGTCTTGGGAACTTGAGGGTCCTGTGCAGTATATTGGTTATGACGTATCTACCTCATAACCAATGAGAGACAAAGAATCATGTCATGCCGGCTCAGACATTGCCCGGCCAAACAAGGAGCATCAGGTGCTGGGGAACCAGAGCACCCTGATGGGAAGTAGGCTACTGGAACAAGATGGAAATGGACTAGATGTGAGAACAAGGTTCTAGTGGAATGCTACCACTCAAGCAATCCCACCCAGAGAGGTTACATGCAAAGAATTTGGTTGCTTCAAAACCCACAATTAAGGCTACTTGGCAAGCAACTTGTAGCTCATTGTTCTAACATACATTTTACCTGAGGAAGCACTGGACAGTTTTGACCTGGTTGAAGCTGCAACACTTTTTAAATCACTTTACGGGTCTTTTGAGAGTGAGATTTTAAATATCATGAACTCCTCTCTACAGACGGGTATTCTTCCTGCTGCCTTTAAAATGGCAGTGGTGAAACCGTTACTCAAGAAAACTAATTTAGACCCTTCAGTTTTTAATAACTACAGACCTGTGTCCAACTTGCCATTTTTAAGTAAGGTTTTAGAAAATCTTGTTTTTATTCAGCTGAATGAGTTTGTCTTACAAAACAACATTTTTGAGATAAACCAGTCTGGCTTTAGAATGAACCACACTACTGAGACAGCCTTGTTAAAAATTGTTAATGATCTCAGGTGTGCCTTGGATTCAGGTCAGATCTCAGTACTAGTTCTGCTAGATCTAAGTGCAGCTTTTGATACTGTTGATCACCTGATCTTTGTAAACAGACTTAAAAGTCTTGGCCTTTCAGGGACTGTTCTCAAGTGGTTCGATTCTTATCTCATGGAGAGAAACTTTATGGTAAGCATGGACACACACTTCTCTGGGGTCCATGAAATTATTGTGGTGTGCCTCAAGGTTCCATCCTTGGCCCCTTGCTTTTTAACATTTACATGCTTCCTCTGGGGAATGTCATCAGGAGCCACAACATCAGCTTTCATAGCTATGCTGATGATACCCAGCTGTACATATCTATGTCTCCTGATGACACACGACCATTAGAAGCACTTTTTAAATGTATTTTAGATGTGAAATTATGGATGGCAAATAATTTTCTGCAACTCAACCAGGAAAAAACTGATATTTTAGTTATCAGTCCCGAAGCCAAGAGAGAGAAACAGTTTCTGAAGCTACAGGAACTTTCAGTAGGTCATTCAGAAACAGTCAGAAACCTGGGTGTTATTTTCGACTCTAAGCTGACTTTTATCCCCCACATAAAACAAGTGGTTAAAACTGGTTTTTATCATCTCAGAAATCTGGCTAGAGTCCGCCCACTACTCTCTCTTGCTAATATAGAGATGCTAATGCATGCTTTTATCATGAGTAAAATTGATTATTGTAACACCCTGCTTGCTGGTCTTCCAAAAAAAACCATTAGGAACCTTCAGCTTCTCCAGAACTCCGCTGCACGAGTTCTTACAAAGATCAGGAGGCGGGCTCACATCACCCCAATTTTTAAAATCCTTGCATTGGCTCCCCATATGCTTCAGGGTTGATTTTAAGATACTTTTAACAGTTTTTAAATGTCTTAACGGTCTTGCGCCTTCTTATTTATCAGATCTTTTAGTAAAGTATGAACCCTTGCGGACCCTGAGATCCTCTGGCTCTGGTCTGTTAACCATTCCGTTTGTAAAAACTAAAACCTATGGAGAGGCTGCATTTCAGCACTATGGCCCCCGTTTATGGAATGGTCTGCCAGAGGACCTAAGAGCCGCAGAGAGCGTTAATGCTTTTAAGAAAAGGCTCAAGACCTATCTTTTTAACCTGGCTTTTAGCTAATTTTTTACTACTTTTATTTACTTATTTATTCAGTTATTTATTTATATGTTTACTTTTTGATTCTCATTTTTTATTCATTTTTTATTTCCGGTGCTTTCTCAGTTGGAACCTCTCCCTCTGGGTCGGCTGCTGTTCAGCCACTGTGGCTCTAGATGGGGACCTGCATCACCGCTTAGCTGTGGTGGAGTGGGCCCCACCTGTGATGCTTTATTTGGCTGTCTATGCGGCTGTTCACAGGGAGGGAACAGGCGCACAAGAGAACAATTGGTCTCTTGTTAAACTGGAGTCAGCACACACCAATTTAGGTGCCTTTAGGTGCCAAATACAGTTCAGCAGATCTAGTAAGCTTCTTCTAGTACGCATTCTTGTAGCCACATCTTCCAGCTAAAGCCATAGTCCGCAGACAGCTTTAAAAGCTACAGAGGGACCTCATCATTCAAAGATATTAGTCAAGTGAAGGCTACAAAAGGATTTCAATGGAATTAAATATACAATGTAACACAGTGAAGAAAATCATTATCAAGTGAAGAAAAAACGGCACAACAGTGACATCACCAAGAACAGGACGTCCATTCAAAATTGATGAAAAGATGAGAGGAAAATTAGTCAAGGAGGCTTCCAAGAGGCAACAGCAACACTGAAGGAGCTGCAGGAATTTCTGGCAAGTACTGATTGTAGTGCACATTACAACAATTTCCTGCCTTCTTCATCTATCTGGACTATGAGGTAGGGTGGCAAGATGGAAGCCTAATCTTACAAAGAGAAACATCCTTTGCGAAAAAGATATCTGAAATATCCCAAACAATAGGGAAATATGCTATGGTCTGATGAATCCAAGATTGAATTTTGTAGACATTTGATTTGAAATGGTTTTGATTTGAAATGGTTTATTTCAAGCAATCAAGTAGAAACAATACACAAAAGCAATATAATCATCAGTTATACATTCATACAGTAACTAATCAAACTTAGGATAATTAGACATATTAATAAATATTGCTTGAAAGGGAGTGGAAGGAAGCGAACTTATATAATCCCACCCAGTTATACTGTAACCATTTTATTACATGATTTATCAATATCCAGTTCCTAGCTTTTATCAGACAGAATTAAGTATCATAAAGTATCAATAAAGCACATGACAAAGATGAATTACTTAATTATTATGTAAAAATAACTATTTTAGAAATCAACATGGCAAATGCAGATCAGTCATCTAAAATATATGCAGATTATGTTATTTTAAGTCATTCATATGATTAAAATATAATACTATATTAGTAAAATAGACACAACACTGTTTCAGAGATTTTCATAGCAAAATTTTATCAAGTATCAAAAGTTAAAAACGTGCAAAATTATGCTACATTAGGAAAGATTTTTGAATCAATTTATCAATTTTTTGTAGCAAGTGAAGTAATATCATTAAACATCGATCAATTTAACCATTTTCAATAAGTGATTAATCATTTGTTTTACTTTTTTATATATATATTTTTGTATTTTTTTCTTTTTTTTTAATTAATTTTTTATATATAATAAAGTAATGCTGTAAGGGAAAATAAAAGGGTTCATAATCTGTCGATTGTCCAAGGTTGGTATTTTTTCTTCTGCTGAATAACAGATGTCTTTCTGGGTTCAAAACAGTTTCTAGTCTCTTCCATGTTATGTCTGCAGACATTAGATTCAGGTCCATATCCTTCTCCAGCTGATATCAGCTCGGTGAAAGTTGAGGTCAAGTTGTCTGCAGGTCAGAACTCTCTGCTGTTATTCAGGTGACCTCAGACGATGGAGAAAGTGATGAATCCAGGTGTCATATTTCTTGAAATTATTTGGCTCTTTGGTTTATTACTCCATGTTGTTTCAGACGACCGTGAAAAGACACTTCTCAAAATCCTTCATGGTGTTCACAACCAGAACCTTGGACCGGTCCGGTGGACCGAGTGGTTTGAAGTAAATCCTGCAGCCTTTAACCCAAGTGTTCTCAATCTGCTTCTGCTTCCTGAGAAGCCGTGCATGTTTGGAGATTTCAGCATTCCTTCTGGTCAGATGGTCGTTCAGATAAGCAGCAGAACCCTTCAGGTTCTTCCTTTGGTTCATCAGAGCTAGTTTGTGTTTGTGATTCACAAACCTGATGAGGATCGCTGGTTTATCCGTCTCCTTTCTCCTGGGGAGCAGGTGGCAGGTCTCCATGGTGTTGAGATCCAGGGAAATCCCTTTAGATGTGAGAAATGAATGTATTTGATGTTCCAGAGATTCTCCACCGCTCGCCGTATGACCAGCCCTGCTAGCTACGCTAGCGCTAGCATTAGCAGTGCTAGCTCCCGCTTCATTCAGCTTCGTTGGAGGTTTGATCAGTAATCCAGTGAGAATGACATTATTCATCCTTACTTGCTGTTCCACATCGTCCAGTCGTTTCTCCAGAATGTCGACCCGGTTTTCTCGTTGCTCGTTTTGAGCCTGAAATCTTCGGAACTCTTCCATCATTTCCCAAAGTGGCGTTAGCTTAGCCGACACCTGATCCATAAAAGATTTAAGCGTTTCTTGAATACTATCAAGTGTCTTTTTGAGGTCTTCATATTCCTGGGTTTTTTTAGGGGCCATGGTCAGCTCTCTTTTTGGAGAAAATCAACTTATTAAGTCATTTGAAGATAGTTGTATCCGCAGAGAGCCGCGACCACGCGTCTTGCCGTGACCCGGAACCGGAAACCCCAAATGATTCCAAAAGGTATATTTAGTGCAAAAAAAAAATAAAGGAAGAAAGAAAACCATTAATATCATACCTACAGTCAAGCATGGTGGAGGCAGCATCATGCTTTGAGGCTGTCAACTGGAACTGGGGCTTTAGTCAGGGTGAAAGGAATTATAAAAAGTTCCAAATACCCTTAGACATACAGAACCCTTGGTAGGGGAGGGTGCTTGGACATCACTACCAACAAGCAGGAAATGTCTTCTCAGTGCCCCACCCTGTTAGAGTTAATGAGGCCGGACCCAGAAGCAGGACAGAACAGAAAAATCTTTATTTTTGTCCCAGTAGTGGTAGAGAGTTCTGGTTTTGACGGCTCGTGGCTTGGACGTATGAAGGAATGAGGAACGGCTGATCTGGTGGGGGTTGCGACGACTGTGAAGTCTTGTGGAGCCTTGCTTTGTGTCCTGATCCTGGACGGCAGACGGGAACAATGGTGAGGATGATGCTGGAGGAAATTCCTGAAGGAGCAGGCAAACCGTGGATTAGGTCGCAAAAATGGTCTTAGCGTAGGCAAAGAGCTTGGCTTAGACATGGTCTAGAGCTTAGCACCGGTCAATACTCTACCGCTGAGAAAAAACAGACTGACGTCGGCTGGAGGGTGAGGAGTCCATAAATAGGCTGAAGACTGATGAGGAGAATGGTAACAGGTGAGGCGATGATTCCCCAGTAGGAGTGGGAGGAGACCATATTCCTAACACACCCGCCAATTTTTCATTTATTTTTATTTAAGTGAACCAAAAGAAAAATACACTGGACAGACAGATCTGAAACAAATGCAAGAAAAGAGAGAGAATTCCATCCTATTACATACACACAATCTTGAACGGACAATCATGCATTTTGATATGTATCTATGGTTACATTAATAGAGATTCATTTAGATGGATAGGAAAGGCTACATAAATTAAAAAAAAAACTATACATTCATTACATTATGGATAATAGAGAAGTCAGTAGCCGCGGTTACATGGGCAAAATATCTTGATGGGATCAATGGTTGGGTTAAAATTCACCCGTGCACATGGGATCAGAAAACTTTTTTCCGATTAGAACAAACGTTCACATGGGCCACACTCTCGGTCGGAATGAATCATTTGGGCATGCGCAGTAGTGTTAAAAAACCCAGAAGAGGACACGAGTCCCGTTGTAAACAAACCGCTGCCACAGACATTTATGCAGCAGCTCGGTAATATACGAGATGATCTTCCAAGCGTGCTTTTTACCAATGTAATGAATATTATGAAGCGCCTGTTTGCTCATCGTTTTATTTTAATTCCGCGTGGTAAGTGCTTTTTTTGTGGAAGAACGGAGCTGGAAGAAGCCAGTGTTAGGAGAGTTTAACAACACGGGCTAACATTAGCCTTGTTTGGTCATGGACACAAAATCCAGGACCGTGCGGGAAACGCCACAATCTGCTTCTTGGCTGCACGTAAATGTCTGGGAATAACATCAGCCTTTGTTTTGTCAGGACACAACTGGAAACACAAATCCACATGATTGTCTGAACGGTTTCTGAACGGACGCAGAACTCGGGTGCTGGGTCACGGGGCGCGAAGCGCTCTTCTTCCGCATCTCCCTCGTGAGGGGTGTAAGAGAGGGGAGATGCGAAGAGTTAGCGGGACAAGAGCGGCGCTTTGCACGGGGCGTCCGCAGAGCAGGTGGTCGGTCCTGTTTGAGCTCCAAACCTTTCTCTGGAGAGAAACACCATCTATGCGTGACGTAAACCAGAGCAGTAGTGACACACGATCGTAATGAACCGTTTACATGACCAACGATCGGATAAACGATCGGTATAACCCACCTATCTCGATTGGAAAGAAAGTTTGATCCAAACGAGTCTGATCGGGGCAAACTATTGCTAATGGCGCGTTTACATGAAGCATTTTCTTTCTGATCAGGCGTTCTTTCCGATTACTTTTCCCCATGTAAACGTGGCTGCTAGCAGTATCAAGCATAAAACCAACAACAGAATTAAAAATCATCTTGTCATCATTACAAAAAATATAGAATATAGAAAGGGGGGGGGGGGGGGGAACAAGGTCAACACATCTAAGACCAGAGAGGCAGAGACATCTAAATATTTGGAAGCAATTTTGACTCATGTGGTATTCAAGAATATTTAACATCTCCATGATTGACCATCATGGACAATCCCTCCCATCTAGTGTGGTGGACAAACTGAGAAGCAGCTTTAGCAGCAGACTAATTCACCCCCGCTGTGCAAAGGAACGGTACAGTAAGTAATTCCTGCCATTCGCCATCAGATGCTGAAATTTATCTGGCATCCATGGGTGTACATGTAAATAAGAGTTTTGAGAGTTTTGCCTGTATATTTTTCTTCCCTGTATATTTTGTATTTATTTTATTTTATTTTTTTGCTGCTGCTACTATAACTGAATTTCCCTATAGGGATTAATAAAGTTGATTGAAATCTTAATCTTAAGAATATTTAACATTGTCCCTTGAGTTAGAAGAGGGAATCTGATCGGTGGGTCCTACCTGCCAATTTTAACTGCACCCTTTATTACACACACCCTTTACGTCTCAATAATAGACACTCCAACACAAACAAACAACACATACCTTAGACGAGGAAGGTGGGACCTCTGATTATCTGTCCCCTACCCCATCCCTGGTGTGGGGGACCCGGGCCCTCAGCAATGGGGCCATGTCCCTTGAGTGCTGGCTTCTCAGGATGTGCAGACCCTTCTTCACGCAGGGAGAGGGATCTCAGAGTTCTCTGGTGGGACTATGAACCAGGGATCCTGTCTTGTTTCTTGTCCAGATGTGATAGGTTCATGGATATGGGTGTGTCTAAATAAATGTGACGATCACTCCCAGCTGGTGTGTGGCTAAGAGTGAAGTCAGAGAAAAAGGAATAGTTTCCGAGTGTGACTTTTTGATTCTGGAGAAATTTACCCAGGTGAAGTTTGACACAGTAGTCCAGATATCAGGCAGCACCGTAGTGAAATTAACAAACCTGCCAACACCCCCTTTCTCCAAAATCCATCCCTTCTTTCCCTCTTTCTTCTTTCTTTTCTATCCAGTCTAACAAAAAAAGGATACAATTGTAATCAATATAAATAAAGTTTAGCCTAAATTACAAAAGGGGTTTATACAAATACACACCTTGTGTGTTAGAAGATCCAGAACCCCCTGTTGTAACAGTAAAATATGTCCAGCACAAGAAGGCCTTCAGCTCCTATCTGTGTGCTCAGTTGTTGGACAGGACGAGTAGAAAAAAAAAGTCCAAATACCAGTCAGTGTTGGCACACACTGTAACGTTCTGCCCGACAATGACCCAAAGCACACATCTAAATCAATAAAAGAATAATTTCTACATAATAAGATAAAGGTTTTCTGAATAGCCCAGCCAGGCAATAGGTCATATTAAAAGGTGGAAAAAGTTCTGAAAATATTTGGCTTTTTGTCCTTTTTTAATGTAATGAAAACTTGGGATTTTAATAGTGTTGTGTATTCTTTTTATATGCAATATATACTATATGTTCTATAAATCATAACCCTGACTTTTACTATTATTGTGCGCTGGTGCTACTATTTTGTTAATTACACACACTTCTCTGTTAGTTTTTAAGAAATGCTTTTGTGCAAATTAGTCTTTCTAGTGTTTGTTCCTTGAGAAGCCAGCCAGAGGAATTTAAAACAAACTAGAAGGAGCTGCATTTCCAGAAGAAAGTGCAGGGTTGAATGCGATATTGCTGAATGAAAAGGAACTTAAAAGGTAATTTAATTGGCAAAAAAAAGGTAAAAAAAAAAATAAAGAAAGAAAAAAGAAATCATCAAAGTTGACCATAAATAAAGTGAAAACAGCAAAATAACAAAAAATATGTGTTTGTGAAAAATGCCAGAGCCGGGTATCGAACCAGCGAGCTTCTGCACCAAGGATTCCCCATGTGTTTCAATGGAGGCAAAAATCCTGGAATATTTTGAAAAGTTCAAGGATTTGAATGAGCAAAAGTCATAGCAGGAAAAAGCTGAAAAGGGCAAAAAATGGTGGAAGATACTATGATAAAGAAAGAGAAACAGGAAAACAATGGGTTGAATGCTTTATAGCATTCAACCCATATGATGAAGGATGCACCATTTTTGTCACTAGTTAGCATTATAAATGTTGTCATTAGTGTAATTTGTGCTGTCTGACTTACTGCTGACCTTTTAAGACATGTAATGTGACTGTTTTTTGTATTAATCCTTCATTTTCTCAAATTTATTGTCATAGGTTATAAAATACTTGTACTGTTCATCTTACAGACGTTATGTGTAAGATTTTAAGAAAATGTTGAACATCAGTTAATTTGACTTTTTTTGCAAGCTTTTACATTTTCAGATATTGTTACAAACAATCTTATTAGACTGGACAAAAAGTCAGTTTTTAAAATAAAAATTAAATATATTTATTAATATGTCTAATTATCCTAAGTTTGATTAGTTACTGTATGAATGTATAACTGATGATTATATTGCTTTTGTGTATTATTTCTACTTAATTGCTTGAAATAAACTATTTCAAATCAAATCAAATCAAAACTTGATAATAATTTCAAAGATAAATGTTGCTGTAATGTAGTTTTATGATTCTAATTATTTTAATGATTGAATGAGTTTAATTATTTTAACGCTTGTCTTTTATTGTCTTTATTTCATCCTGATCGTTTCTGTCTGTGTCTCCTGTAACTCCATTTAGTTCTCTTTCTCAAAAGTCTTGCTTTTTTTCAGGCCACAATTGGAAAAAATAAGAATTTTTTAAATCTGTCTTGCCAGGATAAAAACTGGTTTAAATAAATTAAATTAGGAAATTACTTATTTCTTGATCCTCCGTCTTAAAGACATGGTATATACAGGAGAAGAGATAAGTTAACACTTAAAACTTGCAAGAATTTAAAATATCTAAAAGCAAGAATTTAAGTACTCAAAGTAGTTTGCAGTGTGCACAACAGGATTCCCCACTGCAGCCGAGCAGTGGGGCCCAGGAGGAGGGGTTGAGGAAGGTGTTGGGTGAGGGGGGCTGTAGAGGGTAGTGTGTAGTATGTGGGGAGGTAGGGGTGGAGCTGTGGTTGTGTCGTGATCTTTGGGCTGCTTGGGTCGGGCGCCGGGGCTGGCCTGCAGTGACGAGGCTCCGGCTGGGTGGGGGGTTCCTAGGCCCTCTGGGTCCTGGGTCTGGTCTCCCCCTCTCTCCCGGTCTGCTGGTCGGGCTGGGGAGGATCTGGTTCCCCTTATGATCACATGGTTCACTTTGGCAGCGTGCATGTAGCTCCACCCCCACGTGCACACTGCTCCCTGTCTTCTTTATCCCTCCTCCTAACCCACAGTGATTGATGGACAGATATGATCCGCTTATCTTAGTGTCAGATTTCACTCTTGGATGTAATATTTGTCTTTCCAGCAGATCTAGCATAAATGTTACGAAGCTGAAGATCATAACATACTCAAATTAGCAACTCGGCACTTGTATCCCCTCACTTTCTCCCCCTTGCTCTTTTATTCATTTTCTTCTATCCACCCACTTTTCACATTTTTTCCCTCTCTCTTCCCTCTGTTAAAAAAGAAAAAAGAAAATATATATTTAAAACATAAAATGCAACAAATAAATAAATAAGAATAAAAAAACAAAAAGGGGTTTATACAAATATATACCCTGGTTATAGATACATAACCTCTTTTTGTGATAGTAAAACCTGGCCAACAGAAAAAGCCTTCAGCTCTCATCTGTTCGCTCAGTTATTGGACAGAACAAGTTAAAAAAAAGTAGAAAACACATGCTAATATTCAAATGTGTTCTGATTTTTTTCGTAAGTATTTTCTATTAATATTGTTTTGAATGATGGCGCCACCCAGGAGTTACTCCTGCAAGCCATAGCTACTATCTGAATATTTCTGTTACATGTCAAAATGCCAGAGTAGATCTATGAAAGCAAACAGAATATGGAAAATCCACATAGGAAGGCCTTGCCAAAGTAGTTCTTTCAGACCAAGTATCTTTGTGCCACATTTTGATTACCCAAATCAAGTCACAATAAAATGTCCTTGAAAGCAGGAGTGTGAAGATGTGGAGAGGCATGAAAAAGAAAACTGCTTAGTTGTGTGTAGCTACCTCTTGCTGCATTTTTTTGGTTTACTAGTTTAACTACGAAGCAAGAAAGTAAGAAAACAAGAAATAATAATAGCCTCTGAGTTGAAAGGAAAAAAAAACCTCAGACAACTCAGCCTGCGTTCCTTGACACATAAAAGACCCAGAATGTCCTTGAGCTTTTCAGCTTTTGTCTTCATTAAAATGGCGATTAGCAGCCGCCGCCTTCTAGCTGCAACATTTGTAAGATGATGTTTTGTTATTTTTTCTGCACCCTCACACCCTATCAGAAGAACTACTTTAAATTCGAGCTGTCCTAGATGACACTCCAAAACAAGAGCTACAAGATCTTTTGAAAAGCCTGATAGTAGGAAAAGCCACAGCTGCAGTCAAGGCTGGAGGTTGTCTCTAAGGCATCAGAATGAAAGACATTGATGAGGGAAATGACTAAACACCAAAGTATACACACCCTTCCTTTACGCAACATGATGCCTTCCTGAATGGTAATCCCTATGATTTTTCAAAATTACAATTTGAATTTTTAGACAAAAATGTTTATTTTTCAGTATTAATGCAGAATAACACACGTTATGTTAACCACAATTTTTAACAATCAAGTGTGATATGTGACAAATTAGTTTCAGAAATAATGAAATAAAATAGAGATAGCAAAGCTAAGATGGTTTGGCTCTCTTTGACAGTGTAAAGAAGAACATGCGAGCATTTTTTGATAGCAAAGAGATTGCAGAGGATGGGATAGATGGAAGTGGATGATACACTAGGGAACATATTAAGGGGAAGATTAAATAAAAATAATCTCATTTTCATCCCACACTGATAACATCTATTTGCGAAAGCTGCAAACAATTAACGAGGTGTACAGAATAAAAATGATAGCAAAATATCCAAACAACAAACCAGTGATCAGGTGCAAATAATAAAAAATGTATGTAAAAAAGATATCTATTATACAAATTTGCAGTTTAAAACAGTGTAAACAATTACTCACAAATGTCCCAAAAAATGTAATAGTTCTCTGGATGGGGCAGTTAGACTGACACAGTCTAAACGCCGTGGGAATAAAGGATCTGTGGTACAGTTCCCTCCTACACTGAGGGCGGATCACAGAGTCAACAGCCTTCCCAGACTAATGCAGTGGATGGGGAGGTAAGGACTTGACTGTAGACAGCTAGATGGTGCCTGAAATCACCAGCTGGAAGCAAAAATGACACAACTTTAGGGAGAATGTTGCAGTTCACCCTTCGTGGTCTTGCAATGCAATTTTGCATGTTTTTTTGTTTTTCAATGCACTGTTTTCAGCATCCTGATAGGCTATTGATCATGTCTGTCAAACGTTTCCATGTTGTGCCTCTTGCACAAAATGTGTGCAGCTTTCCTTTGGTTGTAAGCAGATTTTTGTTTTCATTCTATAAAACTGGACTGACACTCACTGGCTCCTTGATAAGGTACACCTTGCTAGTACCAGGTTGGACCCCCTTTGACCTTCAGAGTTGCCTTTATCCTTTGTGGCATTGATTCAACAAGGTACTGAATATTATATTTATATTCACACTGGCAACTCTGATATTTTATTACTTCCTTTTTTAAAATAATTATTTGGTGTTGTTATACTAACATTTTACATTTTTGCTTTTTTTCCGCCATCCTCACTCTCTTGACCAGTTTAAAATTAAATGTGTTTGTTACCTGGAAAGCCATGTCCACATCCCTTTAGGGTCCCTGAAGGTGTGAATAGGACCTCTAAAAAGTAGATGGCATTTCTGACTGACCACTTTCTTCTGTGGTACTGAAAGAACCATCTTCTCGTATGACAATGCACCATCTCATGCTGCAGGGAATACCTCTGCATCATTGGCTGCTATGGGCAGAAAAGGAGATGAACTTACCTCAACCCTATTGACAAACATTTGGAGCATCCTCAAGCAACATATCAATGAAGGTGGGAGGCAGTTCACATCCAAACAGGATGTGGGAGACTATTCTGACAAGTTCAACAGATGCAAGAATTGTGAAGCTGCTACAAAATAAGGGTTCCTATGTTCAAATGTAACGTGACCTACTAGGAGGTTTTTGATTGGAATAACTCTAGTAAGTAAGTAATTCTTATTTATATAGCACTTTTCACAGAGAATGACTCACAAAGTGCTTCACAATGTTAAAACATTATAAAATCAGAGAAAGAACACAGAATGGCATAGGGAGTTTAAAGAAGGTAAAACCCAAATGAAACACACTCAGACATAGGAGTAAACAAACAAATAAAAGTGAACAAAGTAAGTAAAAGTCACCTAAAAGCTCTCCTAAATAAAAACGTCTTAACTCGAGTTTGAAAACACTCGACTGAGTCAATCTTGTTAAAAAAAAAAAAGCTTAATCAATTATTGAAGATGGTTAAATTGATTTATATCTAATGAGATTACTTCATTTGCTCCAAAAATTGATACATGACTTTTCCTGATAAAACAAAATTTGCACATATAGTTAAATTTTGATACTTTTAATCCATTTATGCTATGAATATGCAGTTATGTGCTGGATTGTTTCAGGCGCCTCTTCGCACAGCCTACACCTTGGGTCTTTTTTGGTGTGGTAGATCTACACCTTGGGTCTTGTCTGGTGTATTAGATCTACACCTTGGGTCTTGTCTGGTGTGGTAGATCTACACCTTGGGTCTTGTCTGGTGTGGTAGATCTACACCTTGGGTCTTGTCTGGTGTGGTAGATCTGAGCCTCTATCACTCTGGTGCTCAGGGCTTGTTCCTGAGCTGCCAGGATGAGCGCTTCAGTGCTGTCCTGTAGGCCAGCCCTTTCTAGCCATTGGTAGGACTTCTTGATATGAGCCCCTTCAGTTATGGTCCGGTGGTACATCCCATGCAGGGGTTTGTCCTCCCATGAGGATCTGTCCTCCAGCACTGTATCCTCTGCTCTCCATTGCCTGAGACATTCACTGAGCACACTGTCAGTTGGGGCCTTGAGCTTGATGTACTCATGCATCTTGGATGGTTCATCCTGGATAGTGGCTTCTACGCTCACTAGTCCTCGGCCTCCTTCCTTGCGGCTAGCATACAGTCTCAGGGTGCTGGATTTGGGATGGAACCCTCCATGCATGGTGAGGAGCTTTCGTGTTTTAACATCCATGGTCTGTATCTCTTCCTTTGGCCATCTTATTATTTCTGCAGGGTTTCTGATAACTGGCAGTGCATAGCTGTTTATTTCTCGGGTCTTATTTTTGCCATGGAGCTGGCTATATATGGCTGGCTATATATATATGTGTATATATATATATATATATATATATATATATATATATATACATTTTAAAAAAAACTTTCCCCTCTCACCCTCCGCGGGTGGTTTCTCACTCAAGCTCGGGTCCTCTACCAGAGGCATGGGAGCTTGAGGGTCCTGCAGTATCTTAGCTGTTCCTAGCACTGCGCTTTTCTGGATTGAGATGTCTGAGGTCTTTCCAGGTGTCTGTTGTAGCCACTCCTCCAGCTTGGGGGTTACTGCCCCGAGTGCTCCAATTACCACAGGCACCACTGTCACCTTCACTTTCCAGGCTTTCTCCAGTTCTTCTCTGAGTCCCCGATATTTCTCCAGTTTCTCATGTTCCTTCTTCCTGATGTTTCCATCGCTTCAATCGCAATCAGGTTAATGCCAAACTAGAGCAAACAGTTAAACAATGATCAGGCACGGGCCCAATCGCGGCCCCAATCGTCCCCCATATTATCTGGATGAAGCTCATCTGCTGGACTATTCAATCATGTAGTTGTTGAGTTAGATAAGCTGTTTCTCTCTAAATGTTCTGGTACATTACCTGACCGTCCTGAGGGAGGATCCCTCCTTCATGTGGTAAATGGTAAATGGCGTATACTTATTTAGCGCTTTTCTACCTACAGGCCCAAAGCGCTTTACAGTCACACACACACATTCACACGCTGGTGGCGGCTCCGCTGCCAAACACAGGCGCCCGCCCACCACCAGAGGCAAGGTGGGGTTCAGTGTCTTGCCCAAGAATGCATCGAATCATGGACGTGCAAGGCGGGAATCGAACCTACAATCTTACGATTCAGAGATATATCACGATATTTCATTTGGCAAAACTTGTATTAATTTAAAATGCTGTCAAGACAAAGCTTGCGTCCCGCCCAAATTATTGGTGGAAAAGTCAAAGTCACCTGTGGCCACTACATGATTACATAAACTGGCTGCCTGCACTCCCCCACATGATGTAACATTAACAAAGAGTTTACTGTCTCATTCATTTAGCTCCATCTAGTGGTTAGCCGATAAGCTAGCATCAGCTTTCGTTCAGAATTTGCCAGTTTTTCCACCTTTAAGAGCAGGATGAAGTTGGTCATTGTTGAGTCTCTGACAATAATCCTTTAATCAGCATGATCGGAAAACTCCAAACCATTTTTTGTTGGTAACCTCATAACCTTTATGCCAGAACGTCATAACACATCATAACGTCGTAACACCGGCAAAAAGGAACTTGCTTCAATTGACGGATGTCTTTCTAATGTCTTTCTAACCTTGCTTATACATTGTTAAGGAAGCAGGCTTGAAGGCTCCTGTTTTGACATGTTTGATCTCTTCACCATGAATGCACAGGCCTGGATGCACGCCTGTTTCTCAACTATAGAAAATTCATATTACAGTTTTTCTGGATTGTCATTTTTCAGCACACCACCAGTGTCTGTACTTCCTCTGTATAGACCTCAATAGTTTTTGGAATGTGACAGTCATGTACTTTATGTGCAGAGTAAACAGATTAAAACACAATCAAGACCTGAGGAATTTTAGTGTTCAGGGTAATTTTGAAGAATGTGGAGTTTCCCACCCTTATGCTGGGGTCTCTTTGTAAAGAATCTCTTTATCTACAAGCAGCTATAGCCTCTGTATTTGGTTATCACTTGACTGGGATTAATAGGGTTAAATGCTAAACTGAAATCTACAAATGTATGTTTTGGAGTTCTCCTTGTGGGTTTTGTTATGAACTACAGAGATGGCATTGTTTGTGGATCAATTAGATTTGTATGCAAACTGCTGCTGGTCCAAGCCAGGTAGAATATGGGAAAATATCTCAGTCCATTTTGTGTGTCAGACCCAATGGTCATTAAGCATCCAGTCTTTTGAAAATGGGGGGTTTGGTTCCTGGTATTAAGCAATAAAACCTTAGATGACTAACTCTGTTTTGTGTTTGGGAGACAGTAATTGTCAAAATGCATAAAGAAAGCTAAAACAGAAAAAATATATCTATGTGATTTATGCTGAGCAATATCATATTTAATGCAGAAAAAAATTACAAGTTAGGACACTTAAATTATAGTTTGTTTGTTTTTTTTTTATAAATGGAGCCAAATGAAAGAACATAAAATATGTATTTCAATGTAATTCTTTTCCTTTTGTCTTTTCCCTTCATGTCTTTGACCACTGCATCCCTAATTCCATAAGTGAAATTTCCCTAATTCCCCCCAGAATTCATGTCCCTTACTCATTTATTTTTATTAGAAAGTGACCATTGGCACGTAATTGTCCTAAATGCACACCCTGGGAAGTGAACCCAGGTTTTCTGCACGTACATCTCAGCACGTCACTTATGTTAGTACATGATTTTGAAATTTAACAAGCTGACACCAACTGTCAGTTTTCTCTCAAACATTGTGATGTAAACAAAACAACAAAGTGCCAAAAAGCTTCAATAGTATGTTTAAATTTAAATGAAATTTGTTTAAGTGAATATTACTTTGATTTGGGCAAAAAATTATAGATGAGCTTACATCAAACACATTTTGATCATGGTGGGATGGAAAGTTCAATCATTCCTCATTCCTCATTTTTGAAGACTATATATATATATATATATATATATATATATATATATATATATATATATATATATATATATATATATATATATATACATACATAATCATTATTGTTGTATCTATTATTAAACCAAATGACACTTTGTCGGCTAACCTCTATCAATCTTTTTGTTCACATTCTCTGTGTGAAAACAACAACAATTTTGGTTGTTAGACAATGTGACTGCTTTAGACTTGTTAAAAATTGAAATATTTCATATAGTTAGTTTTGGTTTTCATTCCAGTTGCTATTCAAGCATAATCATAATCCTAGTAATAATGTAGTAATTTAATGTAGTTTTTGCCTTTGATCTCTGCGGTTTAATCCACCTATATCTGTTTCATGTCTAAACAGATATATCAAAGCAAGAGAGCCAGAGAATAATGAACATTTATTCAAATTATTAGTAACAGACATGACCTTCTAAAAGACCATCTTGAATGCTCTTTTAAATTGGTCACAGAAGTTGTGAATTGAAATTATTGTCCATACTTTTGTTATATGAGCAGATTTAACTAAAGAAACACCAGGTGACAGGGGCGTGTGTATTTTGGATATTTTTCTTTTTTAAATGTAGGTGTAATTTTCCTTAACCCTTAACAGAGATGAAAAAATGGTCTGTGAGCATAACTAGAGCATGTATGTGAAAGATTTTAAAGGAGTATTTTATCTTCCACTATGAGAGTAGAGCCAATTTGCATTATGTTGTTCAGTAGGTAATAAGTTAAATAAATTGAGCCAATGTTGCTGCATTTACACAAAAAGCAAGATTCTTTATTTATATTCACTTTAGTTCCACTTCTTAGACTATACCACCAAAAAGAAAAAAAAGGACTCACTTTGAATAAAACAAAATATGCCTGTTTGAATGAACCAGACAGCTTGGATCCGAGGAATGACGCATCAACACACACAGCAAATACATATTTGGTATAGCTTAAAAAAATGTTAGTGCCTGTAATTTTTACAGGCACTAACATTTACCTAATTTGGCTGCATACTGTGAAGCCATTTTTTAGTTACATTTAAATGTTTTCTGCCTTTTATTGACAGGATTTTACGAATTTGGTTTAGGCCTAACAGACACTTTTTTCATAAAAAAATAAGAAATTAATGTGTTAAACTCTGTAACAGCAATATAATAATAATAATAATAATAATAATAATAATAATAATAATAATAAAATCATGGTTTGATTACTTTTTTCCCTTTTAAATACTTTGAAGCGTTTGTACTTTTTGGTGCAAACTGTGTATGAAGTTTCAAAAAACAATAAAAAAATCATATTTAACAAACTATCCTTAAAAAACATCCGCTTTGATTAAAATTTGGCAGGACCACGTGATTAAATATTAGCCGAACAAAGCATTTTTTTTAAACAGCCTAAACTAATATATTATAATATTAGGCCTGTATTAGCTAAGCGTCTATATAAGGGTTTGTTTTTTTTAAAGAAATTTATAAATGTAAACTAAAATGGGTATTTTTTCGTTAGAAATGTTACACTTTGTGTTAACGGTGGTCTAAAAAAACAACAATGCTGCTTGGAAAAAGTCATTTCCTTTCTCGCCTTTTGAGTCTCCATGAAAATGTTGGACAGTTTAGCGAAACTGGATCCGTTATTCTGTTCATACAAAGACTTGTGTCGGTTTTCTCACAAAACATCTTATCCAAGAAATTGGCTTTTCAATTCACCCATAATCTTTTTTTTTAAATAAATCCATCCTAAAACGTTAGTCTAAATTATTCAAATGTAGGCATATTCTAATTTCAGAATTGTGTGATCATTTTATTTGTGTTTTCATCCCAGACTAAGCCGAAGGTTTGAAAGGACATCGGCGGAGCATTGTCGTTAATATGTATATATATATATATATATATATATATATATATATATATATATATTACACATTTAGAAGCCTTAGCCAAAAATATAAAAACGCATCTTAAAAGATGAAATCAATGTGTTGCATTGTCATATCAATAATTGTGTTGAACGTATGGAGAGCGCCCGGTTCTCTGCTCCCGTCATTAACGGAAAAGACATTGCGTGAATCTATGCGTAATCTGTGTGCGCTGCCGTGCGGGGGTGGGCTTTTGTTTCCCAGCAAAATGTGCTTGAACCTTGAATTTATTTAGTTGCTGTGAATGGAAATTTTTAAGTGTGCAATAACCGTGTACGCACATAATTTTATATTTCATAACATGAATTAGATACCATGTTAAATTAATAAATATGGGCAAATGTAAAGGCCCGTGAGCGAAGCTGGACTGAGCCCGGAGTGGATGTGTTCAGATCAAATGTTTTACTTAGATCTATTTGAACAACACGTCCACGCACAAGATGCTGATTTGAAATCATATTTTTGTTTGACAACATGAGCCATTTTTATGGTTTCAGTCCGTCGTCCTCTGATCCATTCGTTAAAGAGCGGGGTGTTTTTTTCTTTACTTTTATTGCAAACATGTTTAAGTCTGACCTCCGACTCTTGCCAGCTCCTGATGAGGCCGCTGTGCGTCGGAAGCAGCTGCTGGGATGAAACGTGATGTCATGCAAAGCCACAAAGGAACCTGGGATTTACCAACTTCTTCCCAGTTGAGCAGGAGTCTGACAAGTAAAGAACATCATCCCCTCCGTTCGTCATTCAAGCGTCGAGAATCAGCTGAGAAGAATTGAGCAAATTATTTACCTTCTAGCCTTCTTCCCGGACGGTAACGATCAGCAAGGTCTCGACTCTCCACACGCAATTATCGAACGAGTGAAGGCCACCCTGAGAGCCGTCAATAGGGAAAGGAACGGAGCAGAGATTTGGAGGAGGGTGGGGGTCTTCGCCACTCATGCCCTTTTTTGTGGACCTGTAAGGAACAGCACCGACCCCAGCCTCTGTAGGACTGTGCTGCTGCAGTTCTCTAAAAGCTGTTGATGCGGAGGTGATGGACGCTTCTTTCTGTCGCCCAGCGGGGGTCCTCGGTTCCCCCCTGGCTTCTGGGAGCCAGCCCGCGGGCTCAGACAGTCTCGCCTTTAGCGGGAGCAGCAAGCCTCTGTCTTTCTCCATCGACCGGATTATGGCCAGGACACCCGAACCCCGGTCGATTCCGCTTCCCACCTGGTACCAGCCCGCTCCCGCGGGAAAACCCGATGCGTGCCCGCCTTCGCTCCATTGTATGATTCCGCTGGTGCCGCTTGGATACGAAACGGGGCACCGGCTCAGCATCCCCGGTCTGGAAGGAAGTCACTTTGACGCCTGCTCTCTGCCGGCCTCAGCGGAGATTTTCGGGTTTGGACTGAACTGTACGAACCCGCAAGAAGACGCCTCTGTGAGCCAGACTATCGGCCAGTACAAACTCTTCAGACCCCGGGTCGTGAACCAGTCGTCCTTTTCCGCTATGGGGACCGTGTGCTACCTGAACTGCAGCGCAGACGGCGGCGCCTGCACCCAAACCACCGGGCTGGTCAACCTGCACCCGATGGCGTCGTATCTACTGAGCGCGCGCCACAAAGCTCTGATGGTGGAGAAGAGCAAAGCCAGCCTGCAGCCTCCGAGCGAGCGCTTCTCCGTGTCTCAGCAGAGCCACGTCCAGAACTACATGAAGGACCGGGATCAGATGCTGAAAGGCTCCGCGGCGGCCGTCCGGCTCGGCGCCTCCTGCCACAGCAGCAAGCCCAAAGTTTTCACCTGCGAGGTCTGCGGGAAGGTGAGCGTGTCTGCGTGCGGGGAGCTGCGGCGAAACATGCAATCACACTTCAGTTTGAACAACGTCAAATGATTATCAGACCTACTAAAATGATTTATGAGCATCAGCGTGATATAAACTAACACTGTAAAAAATAAAAAGGAAAAAAGAAACTCGGTGAGAAGCTGAACGAGCATCTTCTGACTGTTTCAAAATAGAATAAAATAGAAATGTAAAAATAGGTCAATTTCATTTTGCATTCGATTGTTATGTTTGAAAAAGATCCGAGTCGGTAGACTGTCTTTAACAATTCCAATTTTCGGTTGTATTTTCTTCTTTTATGTTGTAATTGATACTTGAGAAATTAATTTCGCCGTTTTCTTTTTTTAAACAGTCAATAATAATAATATGACTTTTCTGAAAAGGAGCAGTAGTGGTATTTATTCGATGGTTTCTTTTTGCAGGTGTTTAATGCGCATTACAATCTGACGCGCCACATGCCCGTGCACACGGGCGCGCGGCCTTTCGTGTGTAAGGTCTGCGGGAAAGGTTTCCGCCAGGCGAGCACGCTCTGCCGGCACAAGATCATCCACACTCAGGTGAGACAACCGAAACATTTCCACGCGTCTCTGTTCACGTGTAGGTTCATTGGTAGCCCGCTTGAAACTACATCACGCACGTCTGTTGAATCGTTTTATTGTGTTGGATGTTGCGCCTTTAGGTTTCAGTCAAAAATGTAATTTCCTTTTCTAAATATCCAATCATAATAGATTTTCTTCCGAAAACATATTACAGGAAAAGCCTCACAAATGTAACCAGTGTGGAAAAGCCTTCAACCGGAGTTCCACCTTAAACACGCACACGCGCATCCATGCAGGCTACAAACCTTTTGTGTGTGAGTTTTGCGGAAAAGGATTCCATCAAAAAGGTAAGGCCACATTGGAAGCAGTGTTAGAAAAATGATGTATTTCGATCTAAATGTTTGCTGTATTTATGGCCGCGTAGGTACAGTAATGTCTTCCAAGCTACTTGGATTGTTATTAATAGACTCAGCCTATTTGAGGTAACTTTAGTGAGATTTCTATTTCTCTGGTAAAAACAAAACAAAAAATTGAATTGGTAAAATATTATCTCAGTAACTAATTTAAAAACTCTGCAGATTATTGACAATCGGCATACAGTAATACAGCTTAACTGATAAAACACAGTTTAGCTGATAATGGCTGTTTAATATAAAAACATACTTGACTGATTACAATCTATCTTATCTTTTAGCTTTTTTTTATTGAAAAAAGCCATGTGCAGACAACATAGGATGAAAATATATAAAACTGTTATAAATCAAAGAGGGCTTTTAAACGAATGTGATAGCCTACGGAAATGTTTTTATTAAAAGTCCTTTTTTTATTTATTAATAATGTGCTAAAGCTATGCTGTTCTTTGACATGATTATAGGAAAATAAATGTATCTTACCAGAAAATTGTGATGTTAGAAATACATACTTGTAAAATCTTGTGAAATTTTCCGTTTGCCATTTTATGTCAAGTATTTCATTTGAAATCTAACTTGTTCTTTGCAGGGAACTACAAGAATCACAAGTTGACCCACAGTGGGGAAAAACAGTTTAAATGTTCCATCTGCAGCAAGGCATTTCATCAGGTCTACAACCTCACCTTCCACATGCACACGCACAATGACAAGAAGCCCTTTACCTGTCCCACTTGTGGTAAAGGTTTCTGCAGGAACTTTGATCTGAAGAAACATGTCAGGAAGCTGCATGACCCAGCTGGTGGACAGTCACCCCTGGAGTCTTAAGAGACCTGAACAATCACCCTGTCTCACTTATCCCCTGTTGCCTGGCAGAAATGTGTGTCCTCCAACGTGTGAACGTAAACCCTTCTACGTCTTCAGGTGTCAGAAAAGAGGGTTCATGAAAATCATATTTAATTTTGTGCATTTTTTAACACACAACTGATTAATGAAGATGGATGGATATTGTAAAGTATTCAAACCACAAATCTCCTTATGTTTGTTTTTCTAAAATACAGCAAACATATTAAACCAACCACTTCAGTCATTTTACAGAATTCATGAGTTTAACAATTTGACGTATTTTTTTATTATTGCTTTTCTTTTCTTTTTTCTTTTTGCTTGCTGGGCTGCATGGTGGCGCAGAGCTTAGTGCTTTTGCCTGGTTCAAATCCCAGCTGGGACCTGCTGTGTGGCGTTAGCATGCTCTCACCATACATGTGTGGGTTTTCTCCAGGTACTCTGGTTTCTTCCCACAGTCTAAATATATTCTTCATAAGTTAATTGGTAACTCTAAAGTGTCCCTTGGCGTGACAGACCGGCAATCTGTCCAGGGTGTACTTTGCCTTCACACAACAGCATAGCCAGGACAGGCTCTGGCACCCCCATGACCCCAAAAGAGATATAGGGGCTTAGGAACATGGATGCATTTTTTTCTTTGTTTTTTTGCTATTGTAGCATTTTTAGTTCAGTCATAAATGTTCTTTAACAAATATATTTCAGTGACTACGTTGACATGTATTCAGAATATTATGAATAAAAAATACAATATTCAGAATACTTAGTTTACATTCTTTCAAGAATATTAGCGCACTGATTTTTTTTGTTAACAAGTCTCTTGAGGCCAAGAAAATGATAACTGCAAAAAATTGTGTACACATTTATATTTTTACCAGTGACGTATAGTCCAGAGAGGCAGGTGAGGCTGTGCCTTACCTGCAAAATACAGCTTAATAATAAGTAAAATGAATATACTTTTTAAAATTACAAATAAAAATTTAAAATATCTTTTAGACATGTCTATTCTATGATTACTTTTTTCTGTGCGGGTTTTCAATGCTTCTTTGGTAAAAAATGAAAAATAAAATACATTTAAAAAGTAGGAAATTCACGGATTTCCTGTTGAAATACATAAGAATGCGGCAGGTGAGGCACCAGCCTCCCTGCCTACCCAGCATTGAGACTGACTGAGCTGCAGCTGACGCATGCGCTTTCTTGTTTTGGTCTTTCTATCATCATAAAAGACGCTTTATTTGTAACCACTACTTTTGCTTTATTTCTCGCCAACTATCTGGGTACATTGGTGCCAGTTTGTGACCCATGTAGTTTTTTGATCTGCTAAAAATGCGCATTAGAAATACACTATGATGCATGCAGTACTTGTACCTCAGGGCAGAGGGCGCTAGTGTGACACCGCAAGTAAAGAATGATAGGATTACTGGTAGCAAGTCAAGTGCAGAATACAGCTATTGTTTAGCATCGTTTTCTAAATGGAGGATTACGTGTCAAAACTCAGGAATTTGTGGAGAAACGTCTCTGGCAGTGATCCCCACTGAGACAAAGAGACTTTTAAAGCTGAAGAAAAGGACCACTTATAAAAACAGGTTATCCATGCGTTTCTTCTGAAGGAGTGGAATTATATGGACATCATTTATAAGTAAAAGTAAGTCAATGATAACAATTTTCGTGATTTTTTTCCATGCTACAGCTTGTAAAGGGAAGAAAAATGTTGAAACGAAATTTTAAACAACACACCAATCAAATGGTGAATAAGCTACTATGTGGGGTTATGTTTGTAAATCTGACTGATGACATTAGTGGCTCTCCAGCTGTGAACCTCACCGCACATCACTGTTTTTACAGATTTTAAACAAAGAAGAAAGAAAATAAGAAGAAAACATTTCGTTAGCATATCAGTGAAGGCTTATTCACACCCTGATCTACTCAGTTCTACTCTGTGACTTACACGTATTTTTAATTTTTCAAATATAATGTCTTTTATGTGGATACATTCTTGACAAAATTACCATATCCCATTTATTTCATTCTTAAAATGGTTTTGGATTATTGGGAACAAAAACAGTATGTTTACATGCTATATTTTATGCAGAATACAATTTTCTTCACATTAATATTGCCGTGTGTATACCTGGTCTAGTAATATGAAGCACAGAAACGCAAAATGCAGCAAGTTAGACCTCAATTTTGAGATTAATCCTGGCAAAGTATAATTAAAAAACAGTTTCTCGGATATTGTGATCTGCCGCTCTGTATTATGCTGAAGGAAAAAGAAAAATAAATTTCAGTCTTCAGAATGATGGAAACTGTAAATTTTCTTCTACAAGCCTCAGCATATATTACTAAATAGTATCCGCGTTACTGTTAATAGTCCCAAATTAAAGACAGATTTAATCAAGTTGTACTTTTACACTTTAAGAAAACCTTCTGCAGTGCTTCAGCCATCTGGAGACACAAATGCAAAACTTAAGGGGTCAATACCATGCTATTCTTAAGCCTTTTATAGTAAATAATGTCAATGTAAATGATCATATATTACCTTTGGCACACCTAAGAATGAATTTTAATGAAATAATAGTTATTTTCCTGAGCTCAGAAGTAAGAGTCGGCCTCAGCAGCATGTCTGTGTCTCCCACGAAAACAAACAACATCCAGACTTTTACTAAGATGGATGTGCATATTATGCATAAAAATGAAAGCATTTAGCTGATCACTGCTAGCTCCATGGAGAAAATGGGTGCGTGTGTTTGTCTGGGGGCGGGGCTAGCAGCAAAGACTCTTCCAGGAAGGGGCTGTTTCTCACTTATCTACGTCAGAGAAATGCGTGAACGGATCAAAACACCACTTTGGGTTTTCTTTTTCTGAGGAATGAGCATTATAATACACTGAAATGCTCAAAAAGTGGATTTTGCATTGTATAGGGCTTTAAGTTTTCACATTACCCCCCCCCCCCCCACACACACACACACACACAATTAAAGCATAGTTTTCAATGAAAAAGACATCAGAACATTTTTAATTAAATCTTTACCTCAGGGCTGCTCAGACATTTGAACTTAGTCTTGGCTCCTGACACAATAAAAATCAATTAAATAAAAATAAAAACAGCTTCAATAATTGCTTTGTATTAAAAATATTTGAAACCTGATTGTGGAATGTAAGACATATGAGATTGAAGCTCTGACTGGTATGAAACAATAAGTGAAGTTTTTTGTGTTATTGTGATCAATTAAAATAGTAACAAAATGTAAAAACTCAAGTTTTACTAAAACTTTTATATTTCCATAGAAAAAAACGTACAACATCAGCACCAAACATCTTTTAATTCAACATCAAAGTTTGTCCTAAAACCTTTACCCTGCCTGGGTCATACTTGCTGATAATATAATAACTACTTTTAAAAGTATGTCTGAGTTGTTTTTCTATTTTTTTCTAAATTAAAATGAGATGCTAAACAAAGTTGGGGAGTTTTTACTGACAGTAAAAACAACGTAGCAAAAATGGCAGCATAGACTGTTATTTGAACACTCAAAGAGAGACTACATATAGAGATAAAATAAACTTGATTTAAGAAAGTCCAAACTTGAACAAGTCTTCTGTTTTTAGAATGTGTTTGTTTGTTCTTTTCTTTTTAATTGTAAGCAGTTGTTGTTAGGGCCCAATCATTAAAACAAGCACAAAATCCACTGTGTTTTTCGATGTGTGGTTCTTCTTTTTTCCTATTGAGTAAATTTGTGTGACTGTAAATAAAGTAAATGCTCATTATGACTTAATCACTGTTGTGACAAAGGTTTCCTGGAACGTAAAGTGGTACTACACATGACAAGAGACTTGAATCTTAAACCTGTGACTTTAGACATGGATACGTCTTTTACACTGAATTAACAATAAATTCTTAATATTAGATTAAAAAAAATGAATAACTTCAGCATATCAATAATTAATTTTATTATTAGCATGTTTTTGTTATCCCAAGTAGCGTACATATAAGACACACACACAAACTTTACTGAATAAGTAGGCCAACGTGCAGACCTGAAGAAAAGAGTGCAACATGTCACCAATTATTCAAGTAAAATAAAAGTGCAAGAAGTAGTCCAACGAGAATCGACAAACATGCCATTAAGTGAGGTGGTGTTAAACTCTTGTGTTTACATGGATGTGCATAGCTCTGGTAAAGTTCTTTTCAACATAGCACTCATAAATGTGCAAAAGTCACTTGGAGACAAATTTCTGGAATGCAAAGCACCACTTGAAGTTTAAATCTGAAGTTTAAATCCAAAGGATTAAATTTAAAAAAACAAGAGGAAGAAGAAGAAGCTTTATTAATGAAATGAATAAGCTGCATGCATTCACCACACACAATAAAATAAACAATAAAAAGAATAAAGCCATAAAAACCATCAATATTAAATTCTATTACTTAAGAATAGTAAAATATTTATAATATATCATTAATCAATAAAATATTCAGATATGAAAATCTAATATAATAGAATATTCAGACATGAAAATCTAATACAATAGAACAATACAAATGTCAAAAATGAAAATTCAGTAAGGTTGTGACTTTTGATGCTCTGTCAGGGAGTTGTACTGTCGCATAGCACGAGGGACAAAAGACGTCCTCAGTCTGTCTGTGGAGCAGCGTTGGGACACTAGTCTGCTGCTGAACACGCTCCTCTTCCCGGTGAAGGCCTGGTGCAGCGGGTGTGAGGGATTGGTCACAATAGCCCTGAACTTGAACAAAGTCCTCTGCTCTCCTGCGTGCTGCACTGAGGTCCGGTTCAGTCCAACCAAGGAGCTGGACTTATGGATTCATTTGTTCAGCTGGGAGAGGGTCTTCCTACTGGTGCTATACCAGCCCACAGCGGCATAGAGGGGGGCACTCGCCACCACAGACTGAAGAAACATGTGCAGTAGTTTGGAGCACATGTTAAATGAGCACAGCCTATGAAGGAAGTACAGCCTGGACTGGCTCTTCTTGTAAAGGTGGTCTGTATTGGTGGTCCGGTCTCGCTTGTTATCCAACACCACCCCCAGGTACTTGTAGGACTGTCCCGTCTCCGTCAGTGTATATGGGTTAAGGTTATGGAGGGTTACTTCTGAACTCCAGGACCATTTCTTTGGTCTTCTGTACATTCAGCTGCAGCTGATTCTTCCTGCTCCAGTCCACAACGTCTTCCTTGAGCTGCCTGTACCCCCCCCCCCCCCCCTCTCGCCCTTTTATGCAGGCCACAATGGCTGTATCGTCTGAAAGCTGTATATGGCAAGTTGAGGTATTATGGCAGAAGTCAGATGCATTTAGCAAGACCAGAGCAAAAGACAAAACAGTTTCTTAAAGGTGCCCCGACACTGCAGCTGAGGGTATTGGATATGGCTCCCTCTATGTGAACATATTGCAGCCTGTTGGCTAAGAAGTCCATGATCAAGGACACCAAGAATGGCTCCACAGCCATCTTGATGAGTTTCTCCTTTAGCAGACGAGGTTGTCTAGTATTAAAGGTACAGGAGAAGTCAAAGAAATGCATCCCCACAGTACCTCCATCATCCAAGTGTGAGAGAGTGTGATTTAATAAAATAGAGGACAGCGTCCTCTCCCCCCACTCTCCCTGTTGGCAAACTGCAGTGGATCCTGGTCATCCTGCATTTGTGGCTTCAGTTGCTGCAACAAAAACCTCTTAAAGATCTTCATTACATGCAAGGTCAGTACTACAGGCCAGTAGTCTTTTTTTCCCTTGGGTTTCTTTACCTTAGGGAGAGGGATTATGCAGGCCGTCTTCCGTCATCTTTCGTCAATTTCAATGAGGGAACCTCCCAAAGGGATAAATAAAGTTATCTATCTATCTATCTATCTATCTATCTATCTATCTATCTATCTATCTATCTATCTATCTATCTATCTATCTATCTATCTATCTATCTATCTATCTATCTATCTATCTATCTATCTATCTATCTATCTATCTATCTATCTATCTATCTATCTATCTATCTTCCACATGTCCCAAGTGCAGGCTCACATTAAAGCTGCACATGTTTTAAGCAGTCTAGGTCACACCTGGTGCTTTCCTGAGGCAAAGTCTCTGCAGTTTGTTTTGATGGGTGATGGGTTGGGTGCAGATCGGGCTGATATTGGAAACACAATGACAGGTGTAACATTAAACCTGTTAAAATAGGTATTCAGGTCATTGGCTTTTCAGCGCTTCCCCTAACCACATCAGTCACCTTTTTGCACCCTGTGATTGTTTTCATCCCTGACCACACTTCCTTGATGTTTTCTTTCAATTTCCTCTCCTTTCCTAACAAGCTTTTCTCAAACAGTTCCTCATTTTTGTCTTCATTTTTTTCATCTTCTTTTGATCTTTTGTTTCTAATGCTCTTTTCTTTTTATCGAGAACCCTCTTTACCCCTCTGGTGATCCAGGGTTTATTATTAGCAAAACAGAGTTGTTTCTTTGTTGGCACAACCATGTCCATGCAGAAGTTCATGTAATGGGTCATGCACTGAGTTGCTCCCTCAATGTCCTCTCCATAATGGGTCAGCAGCACACTCCAATCAGTGCTTCCAGAACAATCCCTGAGCTCCTCCTCTGCCTCAGGTGTCCACCTCCTCACTGTTCCTGTTGTTGCAGGTTGCTTCTTCACAAGGGATGTGTAGGTAGGCTTTAAGGAAACCAGGACGTGGTCTGATTTGCAGTGAGGGGGAAGAGGCGTGGCTTGATATGAATCTTTGATGTTGACGTAAAACAAATCAATAGCACTATCACCTTCTGTTCATCACCTGGGAGAGTATAAAAATGGATGCACAGTTGATAACGTGGAATCCAGGGTGACATGATTAAAGTCCCCTGAGATGACCACGAGTGCTTCTGGGTGCCAGCTTTGGAGCTTTGCCACTGTGTTGACCATGACAGCTGTTTTCATGTGTACTCTGGAGGGATGTAAACACAGACAGCCAAGACATCCTGAGGTAGGAAATACGGACAGATGCTAACGGCGAAAAGCTCACAGTCTCTGCAGCATATAGTCTTTGTGTCCAGGGTTACATCACCTATTGTTGATGGAAAATATGAGGCCACCTCCTTTGCTTTTCCCGCCGTGGTCTTCATTTTCCCGCCGCGGTGTCTCTGTCAGCTTGTACCATCGAGAAGGTGGGTAGCAACATATTGATATCAGGTGTGTTAGCTGTTGACCAAGTCTCTGTCGGCATAAATAAGTAGCACTTTAGTCCCTTTGACTCCCAACAGATGCAAAAATTTAATCTGCCGTATTTGGTGAGGCGTTTACATTACCCATAGTCACTGAGGGAACTGGTGGCTTGTATCTCCGGCTGCGTTTCTTTTTGAAGAGGGAGTTTAATTTGAAATTTGCGTCAGCTCTGGTCCCTCTGTATCTCCTTCTCAACTCTTTGGGAATGTCATGCCTCATTCCAACCTTACTTTTCTTCAGAGCCAGTAGTTCAGTTCTCTCTAAATAATCTTGTGGGATTTAGAATCCCCCCCATTCATACAAAGCAGCAGACCGGCAGCACGCCTCTAGCAGCGATGCCGTTTTTCTTTCACTTCAGGTAAATACATTTTAAGTGTTCCTTCAGAATATCTTTCTGATATGTGGTACTGTTTGTAAAGCGACAATGTGAATTATTAATAGCAATATAGTTGATTATTTTTAGCCTGTTTTAAGAGAACAAAAATAGGTTTCATTTTTCAAATGCATAGTTTCACCTTTTAATTTATGTATTTATAAATGTTAAATTTACTAACTTACTATTTAGTTAGCAAGCTAAATATTTAATTTAAAAATAAACATTTTTATAATTATATATTTAGTTTACAAACTAAATGTTTGATTTTTAAACAAAATAATAATAATTTTTATACATTTTATTTAAAAGGACACTGTACAGATTCAAAAGTAAAACATAATAAAATCACAAAATGTTAATTCAAACAATAAGTTGAAATCATTAGTAAAATCAGATTGCAGAAGATGACACATTGTGATGAGGAAAAGCAAATTTAAACAGATTTAAAAATTGAAAATGAGTCAATGTCAGGAGGTCTGGGGGGGTCCAGAGTTGGGGAGCCGAGCGGCTGAAGGCACGGCTCCCCATGGTGACCATACGGGCCAGAGGGACGGAAAGCTGAAGGGAAGAAGAAGACCGGAGAGAGCGGAGAGGGAGAGGGGGTGTTAATGTGGGGGAGATCAGAAAGATGAGAGGGAGCAGAGTTATGGAGGGCTTTGAACGTGTCGAGAAGTTTGGATTGAATCCTGAAGCTACTGGAAGTCAGCGCAGCTGCTGGAGAACGGGAGTGATGTGTTGGAAGGAAGGAGTTCTGGTGATGATGCAGCTGCTGAATTCTGGACCAATTGATTCTGATTCAGAGTTTTACTGGGAAGACCAGAGAGAAGAGCTTTGCCACAGTCAAGGTGAGAAGTGACCAGACTATGAACTAAAAGGGAAGCGGAGTGGACGTGAGGGAGGGGCGGAGACGGAGACGATAATATTACATGAATGAAAGTAGGCAGACCGAGTAATGCTATTGATGTGAGACTAAAAGGATAATGTACTGTCAATGATGACACCCAGACTCTTTACCTGAGGGGAGGGAAAAACTGGAGACCAACCAATGGAAACTTTGGAAAAATATATCAATTTATACAATTAAACATTTAGTTGGCATCTTCAATTTTTAGATATGACCTTGATATTTTTTTCCAAACTAAACATTTAAGCTTCGTAAGTAAATATTTATTTGTTAAAGAAATATTGAAGTAAATTAAATATTTTGCTTTTTAACTAAATATTTAGTTTGGAGCTAAATGTTTAACTCCTAACTCAATGCAGCTGATGTTGTTCAATGTTTTTTGAGCCAAGGTGTACTGTTTCCTTGACAAAATCCTGCGGCACACTAGCATCCAAAAATGTACAAAAAAAAATTTAAAAAAAAAGGAGACTCCATAGTGCGCACAGTCCTGCCAAGATCTCACATGCATTTTATTTTGTAATAAAAAGCAGGAGAGATCCAGGTAGCTGTTTTTACCCTACAGTTTATTAACAAGCAATTTTATGTAACCTCATAAAAACCAAATGAGAAAAATAATATGTTCTTTCTAAATAGTGATTTATTTATTTTTTATTGTATGTGATTTTTATTTGATTTTTATGATGCATAATGAATTTTACACAAAAAGACCAACATTTTATGCTATGTTATGTTTATTTGTTTTTCTTTCTTTTTCTTTTTTCTTTCTTAATCACAAAGGTAACTTTACCAAAAACGTTTTATTTCTTTTTGGGTGAATAAATTGTTTCAATTTAGTTGAAATATGTCTGTTGGCCACTTAGCCTTGCAAAGTGGGTCTAAACAAAACCAAGAACACAAGCAGTTTGGCCTCAGGTGGAACTTTATCACCAATGACAGGAAAAGTAGAAGGCCTTGAGCCGTGTGTCAAGTGGGAGCCATCCACTGAAATTCTCAAAGCTTTAAAAAAGGCCACATCTCATTACTACTTAGGCTTGCATTTCTCTAAATGTCTTGTTTTAGTATGTAGTTTACTTAGTTTCTCATGTTATTAAGGTGAATAATTTGTGTTGCTCTTTAAAATTTCATTTTTTTAATTACTTTTCAGTTTATCTTTTTTTTATTACCTCATGGTGCTTTATTTACACTTTCACAAAACTACACATCTTCATCATCATCTTCATCATCTCAGCTTACATTTTGCCGGCGCACAGAGGGACTACTTTTTCTGAGTCTCACTCAACGCTTTTATAAAAAGTTGGCAGCCCTGCGATCATTGAACACAAATTAAAAAGTGCTCATTTTCCATATGATAGCAGGCGGCGCTCATCGAAAAATGTGAGACTATTATAACAGAACAGCCCCTTCTCTTTCTATGAACAGCCCCCATGCCCACTCCCCGTACCCTCCTTATCTACCTACCTTCAAAAGAAGTAGAGCTATTTTAATGCATGAGCTAGAAAGAACTGTCCGGGTCAGTAGACAGGAGGCTGTGGACCAAAATGGGAGGGGACGTGCCATTTTGTGAGAGCCTGCTCGATTTGGTGGGTTGGGAGGGGCTGGTGCTCAGAGTGCAGGTTTTTAGAGAAATACTTAGAATGGATCAAAATACCACTTTGGGTTTCTTTTCGTGAGCAATGAACATTATAATAAACTTAAAAGCTCAAAAAGTGGATTTTGCATGGTACGGGCCCTTTAAGGATAGAAAACCAGCCTTCAGTGGCAGCTGTTAGAAGAAAAGGGAAGGAAGAGGAAAAACGGGCTCAAAGCAGAGGTTTGTCTGTCTTATTTACATGATATTGCATGATAATTCTACACTTGTACAATTTTATATACGAGGTCTTCCCAAAACTGTTTATATATTTAATCAACTAAAATGTTTGATGTGTCAACAAATTCTATAATTCATTTATTTGTCCAGATGCATTTAGAACATTTTTGCAGCCACAAGAGGCACAAGCTTCTGCAGAGGAGTCGTAACAATAGATTTTTTTTAATCAAGGCATTACCAAGACCTTTTCTGATGTATTTTTTCTTACAGGAATTCTTACAGGAAACAATGCACATCATGTGAACAATATCCTGCTTTACACAATAGCTTTAATAAACCACACAAGAGGGAGAAACTATTCTGAATTTGATATGAGTCCTGAATATTTGAAACAAATATTCATTCATTCATCTTCTTCTGTTTATTCCCTCTCGGGGTCACGGGGCTGCTGGAGCCTATCTCGGCCACTTGTGGGTGAAGGCAGGGGGCACCCTGGACAGGTCGCCAGTCTGTCGCAGGGCCACAATCACACACCAATGCACACTCACATTCACACCTATGGACAATTTAGATTAACCTATGAAGCACATTTTTGGACGGGGGGGGGGCAAGCCGGAGTCCCTGGAGTCAACCCACGCATACATGGGGGGAACATGCAAACTCCACACAGAAAGATCCCCCATTGATGTTCTGGTTCAGGTCCCCCAACCGGGACTTGAACCAGGGGCCTTCTTTAGAACAAAAAAAAAGTACTTTTATTTTTTCGCAATTTATTTTGAAAAAAATGTCTCTATGATAATTGCTTGAAAATCTATATATTTATTTTATTTATTCGAAACAAATAAATAAAACAATAAAATTCCACTTCAAAAATAAAATATTACTGACTGTTTTGTGCAGTGATGCAGGAAAAATAGCACAACTGTAAATGAAATGCAAATTCAAAACGTAGATCCAGGTAAGTTAGCAGTAATGGGCAGCAGTGGCTACAGTACAGGTCAAAGGCCATTAACCCGCTTATACCATGGTCACTTACAAAAGAAATGAACATTCAATCAGTTTTTATTACTTTATTGTTTTTTTGGTTTAGATCGCTATTTGTTTTGTGGTGCAATAGTTTGTCTTAAAAAAGTCAGCGCAGTAATATAGAACATTTAGGCTATATGACTGGAACTTCTTTTTTAGGTGTGCATTATCACTGTGGATGATCACTTTTTAATCCAGCCAATCAGAATCGAGTATTCTCCCGGAAAAATGGCATAAATTCATGTCACGCCTGCTTGCCCTGTTTATTTCTCTTAGTATATTCAGGATTCAGGATTCTTTATTGTCAGTTCACCACAGGGATAACATGAAATTTGTATCTCTGGTCCCGGGCCAGCCGTTCACAGTGACAGATAGGAAGAGACAAATCAATGTGATATATTATGATTTCTATTGAATATGGCACTGAGGAGAATACATAACAGTATTGCACAAGTCCCATGATTATTGAGTTCAGCAGTCTGACTGCTTCTGGAAAGAAGCTGTTCTTCTGGTGGTCCTGCTCTTTATGCTTCTCAGCCTCCTGCCTGAGGGGCGTGGGGAGAACAGCGGCTGTGAGGGGTGAGTGGGGTCTTTCAGGATGTGGGAGGCTTGTTTCCTGCATCTGGTCTCGTAGATGTCAGTGGTCTGCAGGCTGCAGCCCACAGTCCTCTGTGCAGCTTTAGCCACTCGTTGCAGAGCTTTCCTCTCTGCCACAGAGCAGCTGCCGTGCCACACCGTGATGCAGGAGGTCAGGACGCCCCCCACCACTGAGATCCCCATCCCAGCGCCTGAGCCTCCTCAGGAAATAGAGGTGCTGATGTGCCTTTTTGACCAGGCAGGAAGTGTTGGTGCTCCAGGTGAGGTCGTTGGAGCACCAGTACGTCAAGTACCTGAAGCTGGAGACCATTTCCACCACGGCCCCTCCGATGTGAATGGGGGGAGTGGGGTGTCTGTCCTTCCTGAAGTCCACGATCATCTCCTTGGTCTTCTTCACGTTGATGCAGAGGTTCTTGTCTCTGCACCAGCCCTCCAGATGTTCCACCTCCTGCCTGTAGTCGGACTCATCGTTGTTGGTGATGCGTCCAGCCACAGCTGTGTCATCCGCAAACTTCATGATCAGACAGCTGGGGTGATCCACTGTGTAGTTATGCGTGAGCAGGCTAAACAGGAGGGGGCTTAGCACAGAGCCCTGGGGGGAGGCTGTGCTGAGGGTGATCAGGGAGGAGGACACGTCTCGGATCTTCACAGACTGGTCAATCCGTCAGGAAGTCCAAGACCCAGTAGCACAGAGTGGGGCTCAGTCCGAGTGTGTGCAGTTTTTGGATGAGGGTCTGTGGGATGATGGTGTTGAAGGTTGATGTGACGTCCACGAAGAGCAGGCGAACGTACAAGTTCTTGTTCTCTGGGTGGGTGAGGGTTGTGTGGACCACAGAGGAGATGTGTCCTCTGTGGATCGGTTTGACTTGTAAGCATATTGGTCCTGGTCCTTGATGACATCGATGGATTCTGTGATGCAGGTCATGACCAGTATATGTGATAACTGAAATTAAAATATTATAAGACAACATGTTGAGGCTTTAAGAATTGTCAAAAATGTTAAACTGTCATGATCATCTATTGATTGATCTCAGAATATTGTGTGTTTCTTCATAATAACTGTTTACTCTCCTTCAGAAGAAAGAGCAAGTTTAAGCAAACTCAATGTTACAGGTCACCAACCTAAACAATCATCAACCTCAGCTAATGTAAGTGGGTCATCACAGCCACTCCCATTGATCCTGCTGATTGGCTACCAAACCTTACAGATTTGGATAAGAGGGATTTCATTTTCCCCAAAAAACCAGGATGGAGTAAGTTGACATCAAATTACCTAAGGGGGAGATTATTGAAAGGTCATGGCTAATATAGTCCCCAAAAAAGACCATTTGCTAGCTCTTCTCCCAAAAAACATTTAGATTAGGACCCACTGAGGGTGTTAATGACTGGAAAACTGCACTGACATAGTTCAGATGCATCAGAATAGTCCCGTACATACAAGGAATAAATGGCAAAATCATTTTTTGCCTAGGGTGGCGTGCAGCTGATGGCCGGCCCCGCATCTTCCCAATTGTTAGTTTTACTCTGACTGTTTTCAATCATGGTAATGTAGCAGGATGAGTTAATTGGGCTCCCAGGTGTAGGCACTCCAGTCCTGGTGCTGCTAATTAGCACCAGGCCACCTATATAGCGGGACGGAGCTGGCTTCTGCTGATTCCTGCCTGAGACTGCCTCCCTGGGTTCCTGCACCTGGAGGTGCAGTGCTGTGGATGTCACCACTCCAGGTCGTACAGCCGGTGGGCTTGTGACTGGGGTGGAGGCGAAATGGGAACGGAGCGCATCGCTCCGGTTCCTTGCGATATCCCCCACTGACTGGGTGATTGGTGGAACCCGCTGCTGCTGCTGCTGCTTTGCTTTTATCGTTTGCTGTGATTTCTCTGTCCGGGTCCCACCCCCGCCACGACGGAACTGGTTGGAGCAAACGCCCAGCTCACAGAGACCTCGTTGCTGCGGCATCTCAATGGACTGTGGACGGCTTCCACCAGCTGATCGGCGGTGGTCGGGCGGCTTACCAGCGCCCCGGAACACTAATCATCTTTTTAAAATCTTTATTTTTAATGGTGTGTCTTTTATTGATATTGCCAATTTTATTCTTGTTTCAGGAGGTAGGAGGCCGAGGTGGTGGATTGCTGTGTCTGGTGGTGGGTCCCAGTGTGCTGTGTGGTTTCCATCACGTGTGCAGTGATTCACAAAGGGGTGTTTGCATTGTTTTTATGCTGTTTTTAGCCACCTCGGTAAGCTCCTCCTCCAGAACATTTTTTTTAACTGATTTTTATCAAGGATTGTTTTATTAAAAGGTTTCTTAACATTGTTTTTAACTGAATTCTAATAAATTATATTGTAAAACAAACCACAGCCTCTGCCTTGGTTTAGAGCAGGACCTGCACCTGCCTTACTTTAAAATCTTTTCCTGGGGCTCAGCAGCCCCAGGTGGCGTTGTCGACCCGTTTTTCTCGTGTTGCCACAGTAACAAACTTGTAGCATTGCCACATATGTAAATGCATGTATGGAGTTGTCTATTTACTGAAAAAAACGAGAAGATTCAGTATTGACTTTCCTTTGATAACCCCGTTAATATGGTCCTGGCTATATGTTTATTTCATTTGGAGTTTGTGTTAAATGGATAACAGGGGTATGAAACTACATGATCAGGAGACTCTGGACTACAAATATGGCTACCAGGGGACTTCCTGGGGCCAGGTGAAAAACTAATCAAGAGGAGGTGAAGGAGGGGACACGGGTGGTTGACAGCCGCAGGACACGTACATGCCGAGGATTACCGTGACGTCAGAGAGAAGTCCAACTGTGTCGGTGGACCTTTCGGGGATTTATTCCTGCAATCGGGTGAGACCTCCACATGCAAGGAATGACTGAAAACTCCATCAACGGTGGGCAGACCCGGTAAGCTGTGTGCGTTCATCCTACGGACGGAACTTCCACGTCCCGCGGGTCACTTGGATCTCTGATTTTATATGGAGGGCGGAGGACGCCAAGATAGGCGGTGACTTTGATGACTTGGTAGATAACGAACTAATATAAAATAAAATAAAAAACGTTGGTGTATTGGGTGAAAGACTGGGGAAGCTTGTGTGGGGTTGAATACCTGAGACTATTTAAAAAAACCCTGAGTCATATTGTTTGTTTGTCTTTGTTGTTTTTTGTTATTGTGTGTAATACTTTGAGAAATTGAAGAGTGTTACAAACTTATGAAGTTGATATTCTGTAGAGCAGTGTTTTTCAACCTTTTTTGAGCCACGGCACACTTGAACCTTGACAAAAATCCCGCGGCACACCAGCATCCCAAAAAATAGATAAATAAAAAAAAAGAACAAGCTCATAGTCTGTATTGATCTACAGCCCCTCTGTAATCTCACATGCATCTTTGTGATAATTGTTGCAGAAAAAGCTGGAAGCTGCAGCTGTTTTTTTCTAAAACATGTATTAAAAATTAAGTCAAAAGATTCAAAAACTGTTTGATGTGTGGTCGTTGTTTTAGGACGTTAAGAGGAGAGACTCATTGTCCGCTAAAACAGTCACTTTAATGCATCATGGGAGATGTAGTGCCGATAATCAGGTGACCGCGGAAAGACCCACGTCTCTGAGCTTCATTGTTTTGTTCACTTGTTCCACAGTCTGATAACAGATTCTGTGGAAAGCTACACCGCTAAAGACGAGCTTTAGCTGGTATTTTTCTTAGAACAGAGACTTTTTTGCGTTAAATCGAAACAAGGAAGTGAATACTTTAACCACTTCTGATTGGTCAGACTGATGACATGTGATTAAGCCTTCAAGAATGACTGGTGGAGACAGTTAAAGGTGCGGGACTTTTCCTTACACCGTTAAAGCTGCAGCTATAACTGTACCGCGGGGGACCGTCATTCTTATTAAAGTGTCTTTAATAGAATCATATTAACACAAAGAAAAAATATTTTTAGGATATTTCATATTCTTAACTTCTCAGTGTTTTATCAGGGCCTGTTTGGATGAACACAGAGCTGATTTCCTGGAGATGGTAAATATTTCTAGATGATCAGTTAATGAGGGCAATTTCTCACGGCACACTTGACCATCTCCCACGGCACACTAGTGTGCCGCGGCACACTGGTTGAAAAACACTGCTGTAGAGGGTAGCAATTCAATTTATTCTGAAGCCACAAGCACTGAAAGCAGGCATGTGGTCTGCTGCAGACTAAGAGTAGCTTTTGTCCATTTCACAAACATGCTTGGGCTCAGTGAGAGCCTAAAGGAAAGAATAGGGTCCTTAACTTGTATTACCTCAGATATATTCTCAAAGCCCTGCATATTGTTCTTAAAACCCACTCTAAGCTTGTGCACTTCATTCATTTTTTGTCATCACAGACAGCAGAATAACTGGCCACTCTCTGGAACATGATGTGTGATTGCCCTCTGGTGGTACTGGTTTGCTAAATATTGTTTTATTGACCATTTATGTGCAGGGATTTTAAGTGTCACTGACTAACTATAACAAAAATGGAAAACTTTATTTTGAAGTGTATATACTCCTAAGCAGAGACCAGTCTGAAAATTTGTATCTTTTTTTTAATGTTTACAACTGTGACCTCAGCATTTTTGCCTGCATGCGAAAGATGGCAACGCATGGCAGTGCAGCGGCTATTCATGCTGCCAGCTTCAAGCCTCTTTTTTAGTACTTTTTCAGTTGGTTTTGGGGTCAGCTTCAAACATTCAGCTTTTTTTAACAAGTGTATAAAGATGGGAAGAGTGATGCTGTAGTTTCGCAAGAATCGACGGAATTCCTACCACAACAATCACAGAAACCAATGAACTGGTTTACACCTCAGCAGCAATGATCCTTACACATTACACACATTACATAACATTACAATCATCAGTTATACATTCATACAAAGACGTATCAAACTTAGGATAATTAGACATATTAATAAATATTGCTTGAAAGAGAGTGGAAGGAAGTGAATTTATATAATTCCACCCCTGTTCTACCGTAACCATTTTATTACATCATTTATCATTATCCAGTTCATAACTTTTATCAGACAGAATTAAGAATCCTTAGGTATCAATAAAGCACATGACAGAGATGAAATACTTGAAATATTATGTAAAAAATAACTATTTTAGAAATCAACATGGCAAATGCAGATCAGTTATCTAAAATATATTAGCATTATGTTACTTATAAAAATCATGCATATGATTAAATAATAATATATCAGTAAAACCGACACAACACTGTTTCAAAAATCTTCATAGCAAAAATTGATCAAGTATCAAAAGTAAAAAATATGTGCAGATTATGTTTCATCAGGAAAAATCATGAATCCACTTTTGGAGCAAGATTCAAGGTTTTATTGCCGTTTGCACATGCGGTACATCGGAATTTTTCTTTGGCATCTCTCATGTCAGGGTAAATAAAGAAAGGAAGAAAAATTAAAATAAATAGAATAAAGTAAAATTAGACAACAAAAGTACAAAGTATAAACTATAAATATGAGTAAATATTAATAATGCAGCATCCCAATCTATTCAGAAGAATTATTGCACATGTGGAGTTAATTGTTTATTGTACTTAGTGTTCTAGCTGGATGGCATGTCTTATGATTCAGTCCAGTCTTCCCTCTCTAATGTCCTTTGCCAGCATTCTGATTGCTGTTGGGGAAAAGCTGTTGTGGAAGCGTGTGGTGTGTGCTAGGATGCTTTCAGGCCTGCGTCGTCTGAGGTTGTGGCCTGAGTCCACACACTGAATCAGTGCGTGAGCGGGGTGGTGTCTGTCTCTGATGATCTTAGACACTCTCCTCCTGCAGCGCTGTTTGTAGATGGTCTCCATGGATGGAAGGTTGCAACCTATCATTTTTCCAGCTGTGTTAATGACCCTCTGCAGCATCTTCCTTTCTTTTATGGTGGTGTTTCCAAACCAGGCTGTCAGTCAGCTGGTGAGGATGCTTTCCACGAGCCCCCTGTAGGCTTGGGTGAGGGTCCAGCGCTTAAGTCCAGCCTTCTTCAGCAGTCTGATGAAGTACAGCCTCTGCTGGGCTTTCTTCACTGTGGCTACAGTGTTTCTTTGCCAGCTGAGCCTGTTAGTGATCTGCAGACCCAGGAACCGGTGGCAGTCGGTCCGCTCCACCACAATCCCGTTGATGATGAGCGGCTGATGTGGCAGTGCTTTCCTTCTGTAGTCCATGATTATTTCTTTTGTTTTCTCTATGTTGAGAACAAGGTCGTTGTCCTCGCCGTAGATGGTGATCCTGTGCACGAGGTCTCTGTATGCAGACTCATCCCCTCCTCTGATGAGGCCGAGGACGGTTGGGTCGTCTGCATACTTGATGATAATGTTGTTGGAGTCGGGGGAGGTGCAGTCATAGGTGTAGAGTGAGAAGAGCTGTTTAGTAATATCATTAAAAATTAATCAATTTAATCATCATCAAATAATGATTAAACTTTTTTTATTGTATATTTTTATTTATTTTTATAATAAGGTAATGTTGAGAAATAAAATAAAAAAGGGTCCATATTCTGTTAAGTGACCAAGGTTGGTATTCCTTCTTCTGCCTTGTGCTATCCTAGGCACTTTGACCTTTGGAGTGGGGTCATCTGGACCCACAAGACAGTCCACTAAACCTTTTTTCTTCAATGATTTGTGATCTTCACTGGTGTCCACGGATTACAGGAAATCCTCTCCACCTTTATCCACCTTTGTCATGGTAGGGAGAAAACGTCAATGGTCATCTTGACCCCATAGGATAGCACAAGGGTTACCAGCCGTCCTTCTGGTTTAACAGAGTTTATAGTTCTCTTCCACGTTATGTCTGCAGACATTAGATTCAGGTCCATATCCTCCTTCGGCTGATATCAGCAGCCCTGAAAGTTGAGGTCAAGTTGTCTGCAGGTCAGAAATCTGCTGAAAATCAGGGTCACTTCAGAGAAAGCGATGAACCCAGGCTCCATATTTCTTGAAATTATATTTGATTCTTTGGTTTATTACTGCATGTTGTTTCAGACGTCCATGATCAGACATTTCTCAAAGTCCTTAATGGTATTCACAACCAGAACCTTGGACCGGTCCGGTGGACCGAGTGGTTTGACGTACATCCTGCAGCCTTTAACCCAAGTGTTCTCAATCTGCTTCTGCTTCCTGAGAAACCGTGCATGTTTGGAGATTTCAGCATTCCTTCTGGTCAGATGGTCGTTCAGATAAGCAGTAGATCCCTTCGGTTCATCAGAGCTAGCTTGTGTTTTTGATTCACAAACCTGATGAGGATCGCTGGTTTATCTGTCTCCTTTCTCCTGGGGAGCGGGTGGCAGGTCTCGATGGTATTGAGATCCAGGGAAATCCCTTTAGACGTGAGAAATGATTACACTTGGTGTTCCAGAGACTCTCCACCGCTCCCTGTTTCAGAAGAACTGCTAGCTATGCTAGTGCAATTAGCATTAGCAATGCTAACTCCAGCTGCGTTCAGCTTTGCCCGAGGTTTGATCGGTACTCCAGTGAGAATGACATATTCATCCCTACTTGTTGTTCCACATCGTCCGGTCTTTTCTCCATAGTGTCAACTCGGTTATCTCGTTGCTCGTTTTGGGCTTTGAGTCTTCGGAAGTCTTCCATTAGGCGCAGTGACATTTTTTTGTTTTGTTTGTGGGGGAGGTCATTTGGGGGTGTGGTTGGGAAGGTTGAGTGGTGGTCTGGCTTGGCTTGGGGGTGGTCATTTTGCCTGTGCTGGGGGGGGTCTCCACTGAGGCAATCTGTGGTCACCCCGGCTGGTTGGCTTTCTGTGTCAAGGCTTGACGAGAGCTCTCCCAGGGGCGGAGCCTGGACTTGCTCTGGGGGGGTGGCACTTTCTGGCTCCTCTCTCTCTGTGTGGGGTGGGTGGTGTGGGGCCTTGGGGGGGTCTGCGCTTCTGGGGATGGGACCCCTGGGCTGAGGGGACCTGGGCCCTGTGCTTGGGGGGCTGGGGGTTGGCTGTTCCCGACTTACCCTCTACCTCATATAATCTCTTATTAGGGTGTTGGGGGGGGGGGGGTTCAGCCTGCGATGCACCTTGGGGGGAGGAGCTACTTGGCAGTGGTCCCCCTCCAATGGTTGCCGTATGGAATAGGCCCCCCCTCTCTCGGTTTTCTTTGCACCTTAGACATGTAGGGCCCTTGGTAGGGGGGGTGTTTGGACATCACTGCCAGCAAGCAGCAGATGTCCTCTTAGCGCCATACCCACCAATTTTAACTGCACCCCCTTAGTACACACACACACTTTACCCCTCAAAATATACACTCCAACATAGACACACATACATGCACACACACACCCTCACAAACACACACACATGCATTTCGCAAGGAAGGTGGGACCTTGGACCATCTGTCCCCTACCCCATCCGTGGTAGGGGGTACTGGGCCCTTGGCAGCAGCGGCCGTGTTCCCTGGGTGCGGGTTTCTTGGGCCCGGCAGTCCTCTCTCCACGCAGGGAGGGGGATCCCTGAGCTTTCTGCCAAAGCCAGGAGCCGGGGATCACATCACACCTGAGCGGGGGTGTCCGTGTTCCTGTGGTGGGGGTTCTGGTCCTTGCCCCTGAGCGCTGGGCCTCGCCAAACTTTCAACTGTGGACGAGCCTGGTCGGGCCGTGTTTACAACACCTCTTGTGGACCCCCTCTTCCCCTGGGTGCCCTCCTCCTGGTCGGGGACGGCTGGCCCCTGCCTTGCTCCTTCCTGGACCAACCGTGGGGCGGGTGGGTGACTACCTGGGGCATGGGGCGGGTCTCCCTTGGGGGGTCCTGACTCGTACCTGGGGTTGCAGCGGGGGGATGCCCAGAACTCCTGGGTGGTGCGAGGTGCTCGTCTGGGGCTGTGGGCGCTTCTCTGGGGCGGGGCCCTGCGTTGGGCCCTCCTGGTGCAGTGGGGGGGCTGCTCTCCTGGTTGGGCTGGAGCTGCACTCTCTGTCCCCCCATGCCTACCTGCTCTCTGGCTCTGGGGGCCCCGTGGCAATCCTGCTGGCCCTGGCCTGGGTGGCGGTTGTTCTCTGCCTGCTGCCGTGTGGCGTTGGGGGGTTCTGGCTGCCGCTGCTGCTGTGGCGGGGGTCTCGGTGTGGGGATGGCTGGACACTCTCCCTCCTTCTTTTCACATTCCATCATCCATTTTAGAAGAACATAAACACTCACCTGAACACAGGTGTTAGCTCACCTTAGTTTGAGTGACTGAATTAAATATTTCACACTAGTTGGTTTGAAGGCATAAGTATGCATGTGTGAACACTATCTGTATTGTGTTCATGTTGACATTTTTGGAGCTAACGGGTGTGTTTATAACATTTGAGTGTGTGTGTGGACAGGCCGCGCCCTTATAGATTTGTATTACATCTGAACCTCACTGTAATGTTTATAACCATCCAGAACCTTTTTGCTTTATGCTGCTTCATGCCCCCCCCCCCATAATCACCCTCCTACCCCCCCCCCCCCCCCCTCTCTCTCTAACATCCCTCTCTCTTCTTCCCTCCTTCTGTCCGGTCCAACACAAAAGATTTTCAAATATGATTAAAATGAATAAAGTTTGTCCTGGATTCCAAAAGGGGTTTATTCAGACATTCCTCTGGTGTATCATAGCATTCATTTCCTAACCCCTGTTGTTAAAGTAAAATATGTCCAACACAAGAGGCCCTCAGCTCTCATCTGTCTGCCCAGCTGTTGGACAGGACAAGTTAAAAAAAAAATAAGAACGAAAGAAAGAAAGTCCACAATGCTCATTGAAATGACTTGAAACGTTCAAAAGTAAAAATTAAAGTTAAGTTATTATCTCTAGTTAAAAGTTATTAAAAGATAAATAATCAAAATCAGCCATTACTTTTGTACGGAAGAGGATTAGGGCCATGGAGAACGAAAAAAAAGAGGACATAGAAAATTCTGACTTTAAACTCAGAATTCTGACTTTTTAAACTCTTATGCGCTACTGGCGCATGTGACTGAGCCACATCCTTCAGCACTGCAGAGCCCGAGGAGCTGCAGGACTGAAACCAACAAAATTGACGTCTGTAAGTGTCTTTTTGCGTGCTCAAGACTTACTGGAAGATGTCATTTGGCTAATGGAAGGACAGAAGGTAAGTAAAAAAGCAATCGTTTTAAACTGGATCTTGTAAATGAACAGGCGCAGGCTAAGCGGCTATGCTAGCATTTTGTAACAGCCATGCAGGGCTTTGTTTGGATATGTTTAGCACCCCCATTGTCGTGCCAGTTTATATCAACAACTACCTTATAATCTCGTTTTTTTATTGCCTTCAGAAAATTCTCTTGACATATGTCTAACAGATTGTCATGTTTTGCTATGCATAATACCAACCGATCTTACTCTATACAATAACATTCAGTTTTCAGCCTTCTCTTCACGTGACACATTCTGTCTTTTTATTATCTCATTGCCAAACAAACACTCTGCATATGACGGTCCCCCGTTACTGAATCCTACCCTTTCATAACATGTAATACAACAAATTGTGTGTTATTCTGTATCTACGCAAGTTTAAATAAAGTTCAGGAGGTGGAAGTCACGTGACACCTCAGAGTAGCGTTGCGTATCCACGGCAACTGCTGTTTCTTCTTCGTGGAACAGAGAATCGCAGCTTTGTTTGTTTGTTATTTTCAAAGCACATTAGCACCCTCATTAGCGAAGCTATCGGCACCACTACAAACCTTACAGGGTACAATTCATTATTTTTTTACAGGGCGTGGTCTTTTTTTTTGGGCGGGGGTTTTTGAAGCACCGGGAAGCTTGACCATTACGTCATTATGTACGTAGTTCTGCAGAATCAGATGATTGACTCTTTTGTGGTCTGCTATTTTCTCTCAGCGGCATTTTCATAGTCCGTTTGGATTCACCTGATTCACCACAGATGTGCAGTTTTAGTGGGATTACAAATGGCCACCAAGTCCATTTATGTCAAAGGTTTGCACACAAAGAAAGAAAGAAAGAAAGAAAGAAAGAAAGAAAGAAAGAAAGAAAGATTTTTTTTTATTTTTACAAAAACTTTAATAATCACATTAAATTAAAGACACACTGTACAATAAAAGAAATATAATAAGACCTAAAAGGTATCCCATTGCGGAGCAAACAACAAAAAATCCGTATATAACCTGTAATCCATTAGAATTTGAACACTATGTTATTATCCTCCCCGATAGTACACAGAACCCCCTCCAGAGCCCACATACTTTTGAACTTCTGAAGGTCGTTGATCAACTTAAAGTAAGCATATTCAACATTCACACAACTTTTCAGAAGAGAAAAAAACATAAAGGGAACATCCACACAACCAACAGAGAGTAACCGATTTTTCCTTGTTAGCCATTTTGCGAGTTTAGCTGTTGCAAAAATAAAATTGAGTATGGTGTGTACATGTTTCCTTCGGGCTGTATATTTGGGGCCAAAAATGAGCAATGGGAAAGAGAACACCTCCCCTAACCTGAGACACCAGTCCTCCAAAACTGTGAACAAACCCCTTAGCCTGTTACACTCTATTGCCAAATGTGCCAGAGTTTCAGATGTCCCGCAAAAATCACATTTGTCTGATTGAGTTGGAACAAAGTGTGCTTTATATCTGTTCGTAGCTATGGCACCGTGTACAATTCTCCATTGGAGATCAGCTGCACGTTTTTCAACAGGCAACTTGTACAGGGACCACCAGCGTCCTTTTGGAGTGTGCCCTATTCCAAAAACCTTAGTCCACTTGGAGGAATCCATGTCTTTCAATGACTGCAGATGTCGTACTTTCACGCATGTGGTGTAGAGTGTCTTCTTTGCCATGATCTCAAACTCTCCGTCTCCTGCATTACCGAAGGCAAGCAGTTTATCCTCATCCTCTGTCCAATCCTCAATATTTGGGGAGACGGTCAAGGGCGGAAAATAATTTTGCGAAGTACCAGTCCAGCAGTCATTGGGTAGTTGAAGAAAATGTTTCCACTGGGCAGGAACAGATTTCATGACGTCATCCACCACTTTACCTAGGAGCCTGGGACGTAGACCAACCCGTTGTCTTATGGCTTCCAAGGGTAAGATCAAGTGACCCAGCTTCACACAACCAGCATTTCTCAATGCTGATCTAACTGAGAATGAAGTCAAGAGATGAGAGTCAATGAGGGTATTAAAGAACAAGGGTTCTTCGAGTATCCACAGTCCGGGAGTGGCATCCTGAGCACGAATAAACCTTAGAGCTCTCCAGGCTTCAAGAACTGAACTATAGAAAGGAGGGAGACCACTTAAATCTAGATGCCCTCTGGTCACAAGGAAGAGCTGCTTGTCATAGCCAAGGCCTCCTGCTCTTCTAAGGAGGATTCTGGGAGTGTCGAGCCATCGCATGCCGCTGTGATACAGCAGCCGCTGGGCAGTTCGCAGTCTGAAAGCCATCAGTCTGGATGTGACGTCAATTAACCCCTGCCCACCTTCCGATAGCGGCAGAAACAGGGAAGCTTCTCGTGTCCAATGTTTACCGTTCCAGAAAAAGTCGGTAAGCACACGCTGCACCTTGGTGAGTAGATCTTTAGAAGGGGAAAGAACAAGCATTTTGTGCCAAAGCATTGAGGCTACTAGGTTGTTTGCAATCAGGACACGTCCTCTGTAAGACAGCTGAGGTAGCAACCATTTCCATTTAGACAACCTAGCACAAACTTTGTCCAACATCCCATCCCAGTTTTTCATCTGAAACTCATTTGTACCCATATAAACCCCAAGAACTTTTAGACCCCTTCTGGTCCAAACTATGTCTGCAGGCAATGTAGGAGGTGTTTTTCCCCCCATTGCCCGGACATACAGGCCGTGCATTTCGACCAATTAACCATAGCAGAAGATGCCTCAGCTAGGGCTGTGACGATAACCGCATCACCGCATCACCGCGGTGATGAGGTCATCACCGCACTTTTTTTTTCGTTGTTTTTTTTTTTAGTTCAGCATATGGTCCGTGATTGGAACTATAATAAACACATTAAACACATTCATCTTTGCTAATAATTTACTTTTTCTGCTAGTCCTGTGTTCAGACTTTCCTTCTTTCTATCAGACTCTTTTCTCCTTTTCTCCCACGGCGCCTGTCACTACTGTCTCTCGCGCGCTCTCGCTGTCTCCTTTTGCGCTGCACGTGGCTCCCTCACACACAGGAGCGCGCTTTCAGAAGCGCACACACTCATTCTGCAATAGAGGTTTCCGTCTCATGAGGAAATACGACAAATTAACTGCATTCTAATTATTCATTTCCATTGCATTCTTTTCCATTACAAACTGCGTGCGTTCTTAAGTGCGCGACACGGCCGCCCGCCGGAGGATTTTGTGTTGGGGGGGGTTATTACTGTTCTCAGTCACTCTGTAACACCAAACATGAACACGCGCTGTTAAAGTGCGATGAAAATCACTAAATGTTGCCTCGCATGCAGCTAGAGAGCTGTCCGCTGCAGAAGGATCAACACCCACCCCCAACACACGCGTGTGCGCTCCTCCTCCTAGTTCTACACACGACGCAGCGCTCACACACAGTCATTCTACAACACCTACATAGTTAGTTCATTAGTTAGATAGTCGTTAGTAGCACTAGTATAGAGCAGTTTCACCCAAGAAAGAAATGTCCCACCAAACCCAAAGGCACTCAACGTGGAAAACAAGTAGGTGTGGTCTACTCTTTCAAAAGCTTTTTCTTGGTCTAGGGAAATTATTCCACAGTGAAAATTAGCTTCGGTGCACAAGTCAAAAACATCCCTCATAAGAAAGAGGTTGTCTATAATGTGTCTGTCAGGGACACAATAAGTCTGGTCTGCATGCACTAGTGTGTCCATGCAGCCTTTCAGTCTGTTGGCGAGAAGCTTGGAAACCAGTTTATAGTCTGTGCATAAAAGAGCCACAGGTCTCCAGTTCTTTAACTGAGCCAGATCTCCCTTCTTGGGGAGGAGGACAGGACAGCTCTCCGACAAGAAGTAGGCATAATGCCCACAGAGAAACACCTCAAGACCACTTTATGGAAATCATGTCCTAGTAAATCCCAAAAATGTTTATAGAATTCCACCGTTAGTCCATCCAACCCCGGGGCTCGTCCGAGGGCCATACCCTGTAAAGCATCTGAGAGCTCATCCAGTGTAACGGGCCTGTCAGCAGACTCTCTGTCTTCAGCACTGAGTTGAGGAAGGCCGCTCAGAAGGTCAGCAGTACTCTCAGGGCAGCAGTCCTCAGCTGAGAACAAGTTCCTGTAAAAATCCAAGGTACAGTTCCGCATTTCACGCTGTTCAGTTGTAAGTTCTCCATTCAGCAGCTTCAGACAGGACATTTGCTTGCTACAGCAAGCGGTTTGTTCCAAGCCAAAAAAATAAGAACTGGATGCATCCATATCCTTGAGGCTGAGGTATCGGCTCCTAATGAGGGCCCCCTTAGCCCTTTCCTCCATAAGATGAGAGAGCTCGCGCCATTTTGCTTGAAGATTCTTAGCTGCTGAGGCATCACGACCAACAAACAGAGTCCGTTCAATAATTTTAATTCCATCTTGAAGAGCTTTAACAGTAGATGTCAATCTTGCTGTAGAATGCGAGGTGTACTGCTGGCAAAAAACACGGATCTGGGTCTTCCCCATCTCCCACCATTTATCCAGTGAGGCAAACTCAGCCTTCTCCAAACACCACTGTTTCCAAAAGGTATTAAAACCCCTGCAAAAATAACTGTCTTGCAGGAGCTTGTTGTTAAAGTGCCAAAAGGACCCATTTTCCCACCCTGAAGCCAAGCGCAGGCTAATACAGACCAGGTGGTGATCGCTGAAGGTAGTAGGAACAATGAGACTCTCAACCAGGCTAGGTCTAAGGGAGTCAGTGATGTAAAAACGATCCAATCTCGCTGCATGGGGGACACCATCAGTAATCCTAAACCATGTGTGCTGCCTGTCATTTATGTATTTAACCCTCCATGCATCGAATGTATTTAGATGTTTAATAGTTTGTTTTAGGTAAGCTGAGGATTGTGGATGAGGTTTGGCCCCGGTTCTGTCTTTCGTGAAGTCAATCGTACAGTTCCAATCCCCACCCATAATAAGCTGGTCTTGTACATAATTGTCCATGTGGAACCTGAATGACTCAAAAAAAACTCTTCCTTTCACTCCCAACATTAGGAGCATAAACATTAACTAGGTGTTCCAGGTGTTGAAACCATTTCCCTCCTGCAGAGCAGCAGTCGCCAGGCTTTTAGTACAGAGCAGTAAAAAGATGAAAGTCCAGTCAGGTCCAAGGTATGAAGCTGGGGCAGAAACAAATGTTTGTCAAATCCATAACCCCCAGCTTTCCTCAGCAGCAGACATGCAGTATCCAACCACGGCAGTCCAAAACTGTAGAGCAGACGCTGCGCTGTCCGCAGTCTAAAGGCGGCTACACGGGCTGAAATATCAATCAGTCCCTGACCACCTTCCTCAACCGGCAGGTAGAGAACGGCAGCTCTTAGCCAATGATGACCAGACCAAAAGAAATCCACCACGGTCTTTTGAAGTGCAGTGATGAGGCTTGCAGGAGGAGGCAGCACCATCATACTATGCCAAAGTGCCGAGGCAACCAAGTTATTGACAACAAGAACTCTACCCCTGAAGGAAAGCTGAAGTAGCAGGTATTTCTCAAAGTCCTTAATGGTATTAACAACCAAAACCTTGGACCGGTCCGGTGGACCGAGTGGTTTGACGTACATCCTGCAGCCTTTAACCCAAGTGTTCTCAATCTGCTTCTGCTTCCTGAGAAACCGTGCATGTTTGGAGATTTCAGCATTCCTTCTGGTCAGATGGTCGTTCAGATAAGCAGTAGATCCCTTCGGTTCATCAGAGCTAGCTTGTGTTTTTGATTCACAAACCTGATGAGGATCGCTGGTTTATCTGTCTCCTTTCTCCTGGGGAGCGGGTGGCAGGTCTCGATGGTATTGAGATCCAGGGAAATCCCTTTAGACGTGAGAAATGATTACACTTGGTGTTCCAGAGACTCTCCACCGCTCCCTGTTTCAGAAGAACTGCTAGCTATGCTAGTGCAATTAGCATTAGCAATGCTAACTCCAGCTGCGTTCAGCTTTGCCCGAGGTTTGATCGGTACTCCAGTGAGAATGACATATTCATCCCTACTTGTTGTTCCACATCGTCCGGTCTTTTCTCCATAGTGTCAACTCGGTTATCTCGTTGCTCGTTTTGGGCTTTGAGTCTTCGGAAGTCTTCCATTAGGCGCAGTGACATTTTTTTGTTTTGTTTGTGGGGGAGGTCATTTGGGGGTGTGGTTGGGAAGGTTGAGTGGTGGTCTGGCTTGGCTTGGGGGTGGTCATTTTGCCTGTGCTGGGGGGGGTCTCCACTGAGGCAATCTGTGGTCACCCCGGCTGGTTGGCTTTCTGTGTCAAGGCTTGACGAGAGCTCTCCCAGGGGCGGAGCCTGGACTTGCTCTGGGGGGGTGGCACTTTCTGGCTCCTCTCTCTCTGTGTGGGGTGGGTGGTGTGGGGCCTTGGGGGGGTCTGCGCTTCTGGGGATGGGACCCCTGGGCTGAGGGGACCTGGGCCCTGTGCTTGGGGGGCTGGGGGTTGGCTGTTCCCGACTTACCCTCTACCTCATATAATCTCTTATTAGGGTGTTGGGGGGGGGGGGGGGGTTCAGCCTGCGATGCACCTTGGGGGGAGGAGCTACTTGGCAGTGGTCCCCCTCCAATGGTTGCCGTATGGAATAGGCCCCCCCTCTCTCGGTTTTCTTTGCACCTTAGACATGTAGGGCCCTTGGTAGGGGGGGTGTTTGGACATCACTGCCAGCAAGCAGCAGATGTCCTCTTAGCGCCATACCCACCAATTTTAACTGCACCCCCTTAGTACACACACACACTTTACCCCTCAAAATATACACTCCAACATAGACACACATACATGCACACACACACCCTCACAAACACACACACATGCATTTCGCAAGGAAGGTGGGACCTTGGACCATCTGTCCCCTACCCCATCCGTGGTAGGGGGTACTGGGCCCTTGGCAGCAGCGGCCGTGTTCCCTGGGTGCGGGTTTCTTGGGCCCGGCAGTCCTCTCTCCACGCAGGGAGGGGGATCCCTGAGCTTTCTGCCAAAGCCAGGAGCCGGGGATCACATCACACCTGAGCGGGGGTGTCCGTGTTCCTGTGGTGGGGGTTCTGGTCCTTGCCCCTGAGCGCTGGGCCTCGCCAAACTTTCAACTGTGGACGAGCCTGGTCGGGCCGTGTTTACAACACCTCTTGTGGACCCCCTCTTCCCCTGGGTGCCCTCCTCCTGGTCGGGGACGGCTGGCCCCTGCCTTGCTCCTTCCTGGACCAACCGTGGGGCGGGTGGGTGACTACCTGGGGCATGGGGCGGGTCTCCCTTGGGGGGTCCTGACTCGTACCTGGGGTTGCAGCGGGGGGATGCCCAGAACTCCTGGGTGGTGCGAGGTGCTCGTCTGGGGCTGTGGGCGCTTCTCTGGGGCGGGGCCCTGCGTTGGGCCCTCCTGGTGCAGTGGGGGGGCTGCTCTCCTGGTTGGGCTGGAGCTGCACTCTCTGTCCCCCCATGCCTACCTGCTCTCTGGCTCTGGGGGCCCCGTGGCAATCCTGCTGGCCCTGGCCTGGGTGGCGGTTGTTCTCTGCCTGCTGCCGTGTGGCGTTGGGGGGTTCTGGCTGCCGCTGCTGCTGTGGCGGGGGTCTCGGTGTGGGGATGGCTGGACACTCTCCCTCCTTCTTTTCACATTCCATCATCCATTTTAGAAGAACATAAACACTCACCTGAACACAGGTGTTAGCTCACCTTAGTTTGAGTGACTGAATTAAATATTTCACACTAGTTGGTTTGAAGGCATAAGTATGCATGTGTGAACACTATCTGTATTGTGTTCATGTTGACATTTTTGGAGCTAACGGGTGTGTTTATAACATTTGAGTGTGTGTGTGGACAGGCCGCGCCCTTATAGATTTGTATTACATCTGAACCTCACTGTAATGTTTATAACCATCCAGAACCTTTTTGCTTTATGCTGCTTCATGCCCCCCCCCCCCCATAATCACCCTCCTACCCCCCCCCCCCTCTCTCTCTAACATCCCTCTCTCTTCTTCCCTCCTTCTGTCCGGTCCAACACAAAAGATTTTCAAATATGATTAAAATGAATAAAGTTTGTCCTGGATTCCAAAAGGGGTTTATTCAGACATTCCTCTGGTGTATCATAGCATTCATTTCCTAACCCCTGTTGTTAAAGTAAAATATGTCCAACACAAGAGGCCCTCAGCTCTCATCTGTCTGCCCAGCTGTTGGACAGGACAAGTTAAAAAAAAATAAGAACGAAAGAAAGAAAGTCCACAATGCTCATTGAAATGACTTGAAACGTTCAAAAGTAAAAATTAAAGTTAAGTTATTATCTCTAGTTAAAAGTTATTAAAAGATAAATAATCAAAATCAGCCATTACTTTTGTACGGAAGAGGATTAGGGCCATGGAGAACGAAAAAAAAGAGGACATAGAAAATTCTGACTTTAAACTCAGAATTCTGACTTTTTAAACTCTTATGCGCTACTGGCGCATGTGACTGAGCCACATCCTTCAGCACTGCAGAGCCCGAGGAGCTGCAGGACTGAAACCAACAAAATTGACGTCTGTAAGTGTCTTTTTGCGTGCTCAAGACTTACTGGAAGATGTCATTTGGCTAATGGAAGGACAGAAGGTAAGTAAAAAAGCAATCGTTTTAAACTGGATCTTGTAAATGAACAGGCGCAGGCTAAGCGGCTATGCTAGCATTTTGTAACAGCCATGCAGGGCTTTGTTTGGATATGTTTAGCACCCCCATTGTCGTGCCAGTTTATATCAACAACTACCTTATAATCTCGTTTTTTTATTGCCTTCAGAAAATTCTCTTGACATATGTCTAACAGATTGTCATGTTTTGCTATGCATAATACCAACCGATCTTACTCTATACAATAACATTCAGTTTTCAGCCTTCTCTTCACGTGACACATTCTGTCTTTTTATTATCTCATTGCCAAACAAACACTCTGCATATGACGGTCCCCCGTTACTGAATCCTACCCTTTCATAACATGTAATACAACAAATTGTGTGTTATTCTGTATCTACGCAAGTTTAAATAAAGTTCAGGAGGTGGAAGTCACGTGACACCTCAGAGTAGCGTTGCGTATCCACGGCAACTGCTGTTTCTTCTTCGTGGAACAGAGAATCGCAGCTTTGTTTGTTTGTTATTTTCAAAGCACATTAGCACCCTCATTAGCGAAGCTATCGGCACCACTACAAACCTTACAGGGTACAATTCATTATTTTTTTACAGGGCGTGGTCTTTTTTTTTGGGCGGGGGTTTTTGAAGCACCGGGAAGCTTGACCATTACGTCATTATGTACGTAGTTCTGCAGAATCAGATGATTGACTCTTTTGTGGTCTGCTATTTTCTCTCAGCGGCATTTTCATAGTCCGTTTGGATTCACCTGATTCACCACAGATGTGCAGTTTTAGTGGGATTACAAATGGCCACCAAGTCCATTTATGTCAAAGGTTTGCACACAAAGAAAGAAAGAAAGAAAGAAAGAAAGATTTTTTTTTATTTTTACAAAAACTTTAATAATCACATTAAATTAAAGACACACTGTACAATAAAAGAAAGATAATAAGACCTAAAAGGTACCCCATTGCGGAGCAAACAACAAAAAATCAGTATATAGCCTGTAATCCATTAGAATTTGAACACTATGTTATTATCCTCCCCGATAGTACACAGAACCCCCTCCAGAGCCCACATACTTTTGAACTTCTGAAGGTCGTTGATCAACTTAAAGTAAGCATATTCAACATTCACACAACTTTTCAGAAGAGAAAAAAACATAAAGGGAACATCCACACAACCAACAGAGAGTAACCGATTTTTCCTTGTTAGCCATTTTGCGAGTTTAGCTGTTGCAAAAATAAAATTGAGTATGGTGTGTACATGTTTCCTTCGGGCTGTATATTTGGGGCCAAAAATGAGCAATGGGAAAGAGAACACCTCCCCTAACCTGAGACACCAGTCCTCCAAAACTGTGAACAAACCCCTTAGCCTGTTACACTCTATTGCCAAATGTGCCAGAGTTTCAGATGTCCCGCAAAAATCACATTTGTCTGATTGAGTTGGAACAAAGTGTGCTTTATATCTGTTCGTAGCTATGGCACCGTGTACAATTCTCCATTGGAGATCAGCTGCACGTTTTTCAACAGGCAACTTGTACAGGGACCACCAGCGTCCTTTTGGAGTGTGCCCTATTCCAAAAACCTTAGTCCACTTGGAGGAATCCATGTCTTTCAATGACTGCAGATGTCGTACTTTCACGCATGTGGTGTAGAGTGTCTTCTTTGCCATGATCTCAAACTCTCCGTCTCCTGCATTACCGAAGGCAAGCAGTTTATCCTCATCCTCTGTCCAATCCTCAATATTTGGGGAGACGGTCAAGGGCGGAAAATAATTTTGCGAAGTACCAGTCCAGCAGTCATTGGGTAGTTGAAGAAAATGTTTCCACTGGGCAGGAACAGATTTCATGACGTCATCCACCACTTTACCTAGGAGCCTGGGACGTAGACCAACCCGTTGTCTTATGGCTTCCAAGGGTAAGATCAAGTGACCCAGCTTCACACAACCAGCATTTCTCAATGCTGATCTAACTGAGAATGAAGTCAAGAGATGAGAGTCAATGAGGGTATTAAAGAACAAGGGTTCTTCGAGTATCCACAGTCCGGGAGTGGCATCCTGAGCACGAATAAACCTTAGAGCTCTCCAGGCTTCAAGAACTGAACTATAGAAAGGAGGGAGACCACTTAAATCTAGATGCCCTCTGGTCACAAGGAAGAGCTGCTTGTCATAGCCAAGGCCTCCTGCTCTTCTAAGGAGGATTCTGGGAGTGTCGAGCCATCGCATGCCGCTGTGATACAGCAGCCGCTGGGCAGTTCGCAGTCTGAAAGCCATCAGTCTGGATGTGACGTCAATTAACCCCTGCCCACCTTCCGATAGCGGCAGAAACAGGGAAGCTTCTCGTGTCCAATGTTTACCGTTCCAGAAAAAGTCGGTAAGCACACGCTGCACCTTGGTGAGTAGATCTTTAGAAGGGGAAAGAACAAGCATTTTGTGCCAAAGCATTGAGGCTACTAGGTTGTTTGCAATCAGGACACGTCCTCTGTAAGACAGCTGAGGTAGCAACCATTTCCATTTAGACAACCTAGCACAAACTTTGTCCAACATCCCATCCCAGTTTTTCATCTGAAACTCATTTGTACCCATATAAACCCCAAGAACTTTTAGACCCCTTCTGGTCCAAACTATGTCTGCAGGCAATGTAGGAGGTGTTTTTCCCCCCATTGCCCGGACATACAGGCCGTGCATTTCGACCAATTAACCATAGCAGAAGATGCCTCAGCTAGGGCTGTGACGATAACCGCATCACCGCATCACCGCGGTGATGAGGTCATCACCGCACTTTTTTTTTCGTTGTTTTTTTTTTTAGTTCAGCATATGGTCCGTGATTGGAACTATAATAAACACATTAAACACATTCATCTTTGCTAATAATTTACTTTTTCTGCTAGTCCTGTGTTCAGACTTTCCTTCTTTCTATCAGACTCTTTTCTCCTTTTCTCCCACGGCGCCTGTCACTACTGTCTCTCGCGCGCTCTCGCTGTCTCCTTTTGCGCTGCACGTGGCTCCCTCACACACAGGAGCGCGCTTTCAGAAGCGCACACACTCATTCTGCAATAGAGGTTTCCGTCTCATGAGGAAATACGACAAATTAACTGCATTCTAATTATTCATTTCCATTGCATTCTTTTCCATTACAAACTGCGTGCGTTCTTAAGTGCGCGACACGGCCGCCCGCCGGAGGATTTTGTGTTGGGGGGGGTTATTACTGTTCTCAGTCACTCTGTAACACCAAACATGAACGCGCGCTGTTAAAGTGCGATGAAAATCACTAAATGTTGCCTCGCATGCAGCTAGAGAGCTGTCCGCTGCAGAAGGATCAACACCCACCCCCAACACACGCGTGTGCGCTCCTCCTCCTAGTTCTACACACGACGCAGCGCTCACACACAGTCATTCTACAACACCTACATAGTTAGTTCATTAGTTAGATAGTCGTTAGTAGCACTAGTATAGAGCAGTTTCACCCAAGAAAGAAATGTCCCACCAAACCCAAAGGCACTCAACGTGGAAAACAAGTAGGTGTGGTCTACTCTTTCAAAAGCTTTTTCTTGGTCTAGGGAAATTATTCCACAGTGAAAATTAGCTTCGGTGCACAAGTCAAAAACATCCCTCATAAGAAAGAGGTTGTCTATAATGTGTCTGTCAGGGACACAATAAGTCTGGTCTGCATGCACTAGTGTGTCCATGCAGCCTTTCAGTCTGTTGGCGAGAAGCTTGGAAACCAGTTTATAGTCTGTGCATAAAAGAGCCACAGGTCTCCAGTTCTTTAACTGAGCCAGATCTCCCTTCTTGGGGAGGAGGACAGGACAGCTCTCCGACAAGAAGTAGGCATAATGCCCACAGAGAAACACCTCAAGACCACTTTATGGAAATCATGTCCTAGTAAATCCCAAAAATGTTTATAGAATTCCACCGTTAGTCCATCCAACCCCGGGGCTCGTCCGAGGGCCATACCCTGTAAAGCATCTGAGAGCTCATCCAGTGTAACGGGCCTGTCAGCAGACTCTCTGTCTTCAGCACTGAGTTGAGGAAGGCCGCTCAGAAGGTCAGCAGTACTCTCAGGGCAGCAGTCCTCAGCTGAGAACAAGTTCCTGTAAAAATCCAAGGTACAGTTCCGCATTTCACGCTGTTCAGTTGTAAGTTCTCCATTCAGCAGCTTCAGACAGGACATTTGCTTGCTACAGCAAGCGGTTTGTTCCAAGCCAAAAAAATAAGAACTGGATGCATCCATATCCTTGAGGCTGAGGTATCGGCTCCTAATGAGGGCCCCCTTAGCCCTTTCCTCCATAAGATGAGAGAGCTCGCGCCATTTTGCTTGAAGATTCTTAGCTGCTGAGGCATCACGACCAACAAACAGAGTCCGTTCAATAATTTTAATTCCATCTTGAAGAGCTTTAACAGTAGATGTCAATCTTGCTGTAGAATGCGAGGTGTACTGCTGGCAAAAAACACGGATCTGGGTCTTCCCCATCTCCCACCATTTATCCAGTGAGGCAAACTCAGCCTTCTCCAAACACCACTGTTTCCAAAAGGTATTAAAACCCCTGCAAAAATAACTGTCTTGCAGGAGCTTGTTGTTAAAGTGCCAAAAGGACCCATTTTCCCACCCTGAAGCCAAGCGCAGGCTAATACAGACCAGGTGGTGATCGCTGAAGGTAGTAGGAACAATGAGACTCTCAACCAGGCTAGGTCTAAGGGAGTCAGTGATGTAAAAACGATCCAATCTCGCTGCATGGGGGACACCATCAGTAATCCTAAACCATGTGTGCTGCCTGTCATTTATGTATTTAACCCTCCATGCATCGAATGTATTTAGATGTTTAATAGTTTGTTTTAGGTAAGCTGAGGATTGTGGATGAGGTTTGGCCCCGGTTCTGTCTTTCGTGAAGTCAATCGTACAGTTCCAATCCCCACCCATAATAAGCTGGTCTTGTACATAATTGTCCATGTGGAACCTGAATGACTCAAAAAAAACTCTTCCTTTCACTCCCAACATTAGGAGCATAAACATTAACTAGGTGTTCCAGGTGTTGAAACCATTTCCCTCCTGCAGAGCAGCAGTCGCCAGGCTTTTAGTACAGAGCAGTAAAAAGATGAAAGTCCAGTCAGGTCCAAGGTATGAAGCTGGGGCAGAAACAAATGTTTGTCAAATCCATAACCCCCAGCTTTCCTCAGCAGCAGACATGCAGTATCCAACCACGGCAGTCCAAAACTGTAGAGCAGACGCTGCGCTGTCCGCAGTCTAAAGGCGGCTACACGGGCTGAAATATCAATCAGTCCCTGACCACCTTCCTCAACCGGCAGGTAGAGAACGGCAGCTCTTAGCCAATGATGACCAGACCAAAAGAAATCCACCACGGTCTTTTGAAGTGCAGTGATGAGGCTTGCAGGAGGAGGCAGCACCATCATACTATGCCAAAGTGCCGAGGCAACCAAGTTATTGACAACAAGAACTCTACCCCTGAAGGAAAGCTGAAGTAGCAGGTATTTCCATTTAGACAGTCTGGCACACACTCTCTCCATGACACCCTCCCAATTCTTTTTCTGAAAAACATTACTACCAAAATAAACTCCCAAAAACTTCATCCCCTCCGTTCCCCAATTTAGATTCCCAGGCAAAAGAGGCAACGTGGAGCCCGACCAACGTCCCAACAAAAGAGCGGTGCTTCTACCCCAGTTCACCCTAGCCGAAGAAGCCCTTTGGAAAAGATCCAGCACATTACACAGAGAATCAATATCTGCCTGATGTCGAACAAAAACCGTTACATCATCTGCATATGCAGACACCACAAGAGATGGTTTGTGGGACATTTTTGGTAAAATTAACCCTGTAAGCCGAGAACATAACCTATGGAGAAAAGGTTCAATGGCGATAGCGTAAAGTTTTCCAGAAAGGGGACATCCCTGTCTAATCCCTCTCTGAACCATAACAGGTCTGCTAAGGCCGCCACCAACCTTTACTAAACAAAAAGCCTCCTTATACAGAAGAGCCAAAAAATAAGTAAAAAACTGTCCAAAACCAAAAGCTCTCAAAGCAGAAAATAAATAAGAATGATCAACCCTATCGAAAGCCTTCTCCTGATCTAAGGATAACAATCCAACTAAGGTGTCACAGTGTTTGCAAATATCAAATAAATCACGTACAAGAAAAAGATTGTCCATAATAGATTGGTCAAGCACACAATAAGACTGATCTCTGTGAATAATCACACCTAAAACATTCTGAAGTCTATAGGACAGGACCTTAGAAAGCAACTTATAGTCTGTACAGAGCAAAGCAAGCGGTCTCCAGTTTTCCAGGAGAGTTAAGTCCCCTTTTTTTGGAAAAAGAGAGAGAACATCATGACGGCAGGAGAAAGGTAACAATCCAGTCTTTGAGCAATCCTTGAACACCTCTAGTAGATCCGGGCCCAGGCACTTCCAGAAGTGTTTATAAAAATCTGCCGGCAGCCCATCCAAACCAGGAGACCTCCCGAGAGCCATCTGACCCACAGCAGCAGTCCGTTCCTCCATGGAGATTGTAGAATCCAAAAGATCCCTGTCCGCGTCACTCAGCCGTGGGAGTCCCTCCAGTAGTTGATCCACACAGTCGCCGTCGCAGTCCTCTTTTCTGAATAAGCTATAAAAATCCACCGCAATAGTTCTCATGGCAGCCGGACTCATAGTAAAGGTCCCATCATGAAGGCGCAGACAGACCATCTGTTTCTTCTTAGAAACAGATTTCTCCAGGTTGAAAAAAAACGACGTGGGAGCATCCATGTCTCTGATGGTGGTAAACCGAGCTCGAACTAAAGCTACCTTAGCCCTTTCACGAAGAAAAGAACTTAGTTCACCCCGTCTGCTCTTAAGCAACTGACCTTGTGAAGCACTATGAGTTGAACAAGTGTTTTCTAGCCTAGAGATTTCTTTTTCCAAAGCAGATATTGCTCTCTTAGTTGTAACTGTAGAATGACTTGTATACTGCTGACAGAAAACCCATATTTGTGCTTTACCCACCTCCCACCACTGGCTAACAGAAACAAAAGCAGATCTTCTACATCTCCAAAGCTCCCAAAAAACTCAAATTTCTCACAAAAAACTATCTAGTAGAAGCTTCACATTAAAACGCCAGTATGAACTTCCTTTAGTAGAAGATCCAAGGTGTAATTCTAGTGTTATCATATGATGATCACTAAATGCAACTGGATAAATGGAACATCCAGAAACCCTGTTTCTAAACCTGTCTGTGATATAAAATCTGTCCAGTCTAGCGAGGCTCATCAATTTCCCACCCACATTCCTGGCCCACGTATATTGTCTGGTGTGAAGATTATTAAGCCGCCACACATCAACCAAAGAAGAGTCAGAAACAATCTTTGATAAAACCGAGGACGACTGGAAATGAGGTTCTGCATCTGTCCTATCTAAAGTAAAATCCAACGTGCAATTCCAGTCACCGCCCATCACTATAACATCCCCTGGATCACAGTTTTTCAAAAAATCCTCTAAAGTGAGGAAAAAAGGGATTCTGTGGGCACCTTCTGCAGGTGCATAAAATTTAATCAAACAAAAGTTAAACCCGTTCAGTTCAACCCTCACAGCAAGGAACCTGCCTGCGGCCACCTCACTAACGGATAAGATATTAAAACTCAGCCTAGGCGAAAAAAGAATTGTCACCCCAGCAGAGAAAACTGTACCATGTGAAAAAAAAGACTGACCCCTCCACCACAAAGCCCATTCTGCCTCAGTTGTCACATCACTATGTGTCTCCTGTAAAAACAAAATATCCAAAGACTTATCTTCAAAAATATCTTTAAAATTCGCCCTCTTTTCCGGATCCCTCCCACCATTAATGTTTAAAGAGCCTGCCTTAACTGTAAACATAGGCCGCCTTTACACTGCACGGTTCAAGTGACCCAATTCCGATTTTTTCCTCTCATGTGGCTCAGATCGGATATGACCGTTGACCGTGTAAGCAGGACAAAAGCGCATGGCTTCCGATTTTCTCAGATCGGATACAGGCCTCTCTCATATGTGGAAATAAATCGGAAACGAATCGGATACGTGCATTTGCGTGTGCCATGTAAGCAGACAAATCGGATATTCCCCAGTAAATGTGAGTCGTTCGTCAGTGACATCAACTCAGGAGACCACCAACTGAGATCACATGACTTATTAAAGTGCTTTTGTGCTGATTTTGCTGTCAGCGTGTTACCTTTCAGCCTCAGGCTTTAGACCGTTGTCAGAAACCGCTGTTATGTCCGGTCCGGTCCCGGTCGGGACGCAAACGGTAACTAATCAAGCGGGACACCGTTGCTCTGGAACAGGCTAGAAGCTGTTTATTTCTTTGGGGGGCGTGTATGATGGGGACCGTGTGTGAGTGTGTGTGCGCGCGCGTGCGTGCGTGTGTGTAAGGAGAGCGGTTGTGAGCGCGGAGCGGGAGAGTGTCCGAGAACTGTAAATTACAAATAAGGTGTCTCCCCCAAAAGTTTTGGAGTCTTTCTTAACCCACTCTGGAGGCTGACGGTTCAGAACGGAAAAGTGAACCCCGAAGGAGAATCCGCCTTCGGCCCTGGAGAAAATCTCCCGTGTGTTTCTGGCTACGGTCAGAAAGAGAAGTCATCGCGCAGGAAAGGTTCAACACTTGGATCAAACTGTTCAGACAGCACATCTGCAAACACTTCCTCATTCAAAACTCAGAGAGAGCACATAAGGCGTCCGAGCAGCCCTCCTTTTTTTCCTCTCCCGTGCATCCCCTCAGGAGCGCCCAAGGCAACGCCTCCTTCCGTCGCTGCATTGCCTCCATGACAACCGCAGTCACAAAAGTCCAAAGGATGTCCGCGGAGGGCGGAAATACTGCTGCGTAGTCCTCAGAACATCTACGTTTGATAGTATTAGCATTGTATAGTGTAAATGCAAAAATCGGATACGGGTCACTTATAAAAGATGATGTAAGCGGGTCATCCAAAAAATCGGATATAGTCAGAAAATCGGATGTGGGAATCAAGACCTGCAGTGTAAATGCAGCCATAGAGTGAAGGAGGAAAAGTGAAGAAAATAACAGTAAAAGGATCATCCACACGCACACAGTCATACTACGCCAGGGTTTCAACCTTCTTCTTCATTTTCAACCTTCTGGAGCTTTTACCCTTCAAAGCCTTCAACTGTTTGCAAACGGTAGTCACATGTTTCTTTAATCGGAACCATTTCTTCTCATCAAGTGTATTAAAGTCAACCAATTTCTGCAAAGTTAGTGACGTAAGAATGAACTTCTCCAAATCTGGAAAATAATCAGCCACCTTGACTGGTCTACCCAACGAATCATCCGGGAAGTGATTAATTTCCTCAAGTGAATAATGGTCCTCTGACGATATCTGGGACTCGGCCAGAGATACACAGTCAGAGTTTGAATCCAGCTCCATGTCTGTGGTGACAGGAGGAGGAATCACAGCAGAACAATCACCAGTGACAGCAGACTGTCCATCTGTACACTCAACCCATTCCTCTGTCACCCCTGTGCCCATTTTATTCACAATTAGAGCGGTCAGAAACACCGCCAACATTCTCCATCCCAACACACTCACCACCTTCAGACTCCTCCTGAAACTGTGAGGCAGGAGCAACATTAATGTCTCTAACATTAACCTCACAAGTGCTGCTCTGAGCAGCTTCAGAGCTGCAACCTTCACCAGGATCTGTATCAGTTAGAAGGGCAGGGCCCCCCACACCCACCGAGTCCGCAGCGGCGAGCCCCTGCTCCACCTGAGCGGCCGGAGCGCCCTCATCAGGCTGCCCTTCAGCCGCCCTGTGAGGGCAGGCGGCGCGCATATGCCCAGCGTTTCCACACTCGAAGCACTTCAGATTCCCCGTGCTGGCGTAGACCAAATAACTGCCATCCCCGTGTTTCACGCGAAAGGACACGTCCAGAGTCTGAGCAGAAGAGCTTAGAAACATGAACTCCTGTCTGCGGAAGGACTGCGCATTAGGGTTGTGCCGATGGACGATACCATCATCCATCGTGATGGGTGACTGACATCACGATGGAGAGACACCATCGTGATGCCACGCCCCCACCACGCTGCAAGTCGACACCATAAGCCGCGGTTACATGAACAAAATATCTTGATCGGATCATTGGTCGGATTAGAATCCAACCGTGTACATGGGCCCAGAAAAACTTTTTCAGAATATAAAAAACGTTCCCATGGGTGACACTTAAGGTCGGAATAAATCATTCGCACATGCGCAGTAGTGTTTTCAAACCGGAAGAGAAGATTAGTTCCGCCGAGCGGCTACATAGATAGATATGGCAGCTCGGTAATATACTAGATGATCTTCTAAACGTGCTTTTATTAATGTTACGGTTATTATGAAGTGCCTGTTCGCTCATTTTAATTGTAATCCGTGTGGTCAGTGCTTTTTCTGTTGAACGGAGCCGGAAAGAAGCCCGTATTAGCAGCATGCTAACAACACGGGCTAACAACATTAGCATGAACATAAATTGTATCCATGCGGGAAACGCTGCAATCTGCATCTTAATATGTGGGAATAACATCAGCCTTTATTTTGTCGAGACATGACTGGACACAAATCCACGTGATTGTTTGAACGGTTTTTTAAGGACTGAGCGACATTTCTGCTTTGAAGCTAACAGCGCTCCTCAGCCGCTGTGTGTGTGCTGGCGCTCCGAGCCCCGACACACACTTTTACCGGGAGACCCAGTTCTCCTGAGATCGGTAGCTCGCTCACGTAGAGCGGCGGGACGGATCACAGTCCTAAGTCTCCCACACGTAACGAAGCACCCCCCCCCCTTCCCCTCACAGCTGTAAGTCCGTCTGCTCTGCTAGAGACGCGGTCATTGCTCCACTGCTCCACCTGACTAATGAAGGAATTTATATTTTTGTGGTTTTACTTCTTTTAGGTTTTCTGTCTTATCTTTTTATTTCAGCATCAGATTGTATTCAGATTAAGTGTGGAAGCTCCCGGACTTTGAATTTCAAAGGGACATCCTGTCTCTTTTCACTGTGAGCCCCAGAACTCACCCCCTACAGAGGCACCTGGATTTCCCTAAGGACAGTGGAACTGTGACTGCAGCCTGACAATGGATCATGAAATTACCATTGCATGGGAAAACTTCTGGATGCAGATTCACATGTGGAAGACCAAAAGGATGAGACTGACGCCTGTGGAGAAGGTTCCGGACGGGTGTTGAACTCCTATGGGGACACAGTTGGGGGCCGGACACGTCCATCTGCCATAGTAACCCCCACGGACTGTTTTGGCGCCAAAACGGATGCTGGGACCAAATATGGACTTAAGGGAGTGACCAGACCGGTCAGCCAGCCAATCTACACGTCCTGGAGGAGGAGTGTGGCGGCCATGCTCTTTCCTGGAGGAGGGACTGCAGGCACGGAACAAAACTGCGGATCAGGGGAGAGTTCCTAGTTCCCATTCTCTCTTCCCCTGGGAACCCGGATGTTCGTTATTAATTCGTTATTAATTCGTTATTAATTCGTTATAATTCCGGTTTTACTATGTTTTAGAAATATTGTTAGGGAATAAATCTTGTTTATCTTTATCTGAAAGAATCCGTGGCTTTTCTTGTTTTCTCACTTTTTGAACACGCAAAGAAAGTATCTACAAAGCGACTAGATATTTTCCTCCTTCATTTTTGGTGAGCCCGACGTGATCCAAGTGATTTTTATAGAGATTTTGAAAGTGATTATAGTGATTTTTAAGTGACGGCAAGGTAGCCGGTGGATTGTGACGAGATCTCGTGAGACTTTCGGCGAAAAGTCAGTGCCCTTCCTGCTCACGGACCAAACTCCTCAAGGCCTGATCATCAGAAAACCGGTAAGCAGACCTGTTTGAAATTCTGCGTATTGATTACGTTATTCAAATAGTGAATGACTCAAATTGTGGGGAGTGGAATGTGTGAGCGGCTAGCGCACCCATATCGGTTTGTGGTTTATCCGTGTCCCTGGAAAAACAACGGTCAAAATACGGAGAATTGATTATTTGCAAATTAAGCTACGGCATCTCGGTGCGCGTTAGCAGAAAACAGTTGACGATTTAAGCTAGCTCCGGCAGTGCGGTGCGCGTGAGCAGGGAAAATATTGAGGTGGGTTTTACCGTTCCCTGAACAAAAGGTGTTCGTAAATACAGTAGGTTTCCGTCTGTGTTGAGCCCTTACGGCTGGATCCGTATAAAAAACAGTGTTTGGTTAAATAACTTCGTAGGTGTGCGTCTGTCCCCTAGGTTTCCTCAAAGGTAAAAAACAGTGTTAGATTAGGAACGAATTTTGCGCATATAGGATTTTCGGAAGAACCACGAAAGGCGGCGACCTTTTACAAATTATTTTTTTACTGTGAAGAGAAACCACAGAAGGATTCATAATAAACATAATGGGTGATTTTGACAAAGAACATGCGGACACCGGTGTATTTTCTTTTAATGACGGACTTGACGCTGCAGACCGACGACTTGACTGTGACGACAGAGGTGAAAGAGACGTGAATGATGCAGAATGGGAGAGAATGTATGAGATTGTGGAAAGCCAAGTGTTGGGTGGAATAGAGAAGAGAAAGAGAGAGAAGGAGAGAGTGAAATTGTGTAAAGTATGGGTTCAGATGGATTTGAAACGGACTACAAGTTGGCTAACATTTAGCCAACAGTTAAGAAAGAATGAGGATTGTGTGATGAAACAGATTCAGGAGTTGGATGAGAAGGTGAAAGAAGGATCATGGATGGAAAAGAGAGAAACTAAACGGAAACAAAAGGAAACTGATGAAATTAGACGTGCTGTTCATCAGTTGACTTTGGCTGCTACAGCTTTAGCTGCGGTTAAGGCAGAACAGCAAAGTTCTAAATGTACTGTGACACCATCCTCCCCCAAAGCCCCCCTTCCTGCGCTTTACCCTCCCCTTTCAGCAGGGACAGAACCCCCACCTGTAACTTTCCCCCCTCCCTATGCTCCTCAAAAAATGTATCCAATGTTGAAAATTTGTGGTGAAGTGGCTTGTGACATGGATGAAGATTTAACCCCTGAAGAGAAACAGCATATTGCCCTCATGCTGCGGGAGAGGCGGTCCAAAAGGGGTGACAAAAGAGCAGACCGCCCCCGAGACCTCCTGAATCCTCATTCAGACCCCCTCTCTGGGCCATGGGTAAGTTATGCAGGAGCATTTGCATACCCCTCACCTGAAAGTTCTATAGCTTCACAGGAGGAGGCCTTGGGAGCTGCAGCCATGGGAGCTGCAGCAGACCTGATTGACCCACAGGTTAAGCAGATCCTGGATTCCTATGAGACCCGCACTGCGCATCTTGAGAATGCATTGGAGCGTCTGGCAGGTCAGTATAAATCACCAGCTGAAGTCAAAAAATCTAAAAGACTATTATATCCAGAACAGGAAGGTGGCGATGAGGAGGAGGAGGAGGAAGACAAGGAAGAAGACCCTCCACGTCGACCACATGTCCTGTCCACCAACCAGGATTTGACGCAGGTAAGTAGACTGCAATATAATTTAAGACCCCGAAAAGGTAAGAAAGGAGGAGACACAACTCACATGTTGCCTATGATAGCGACGGGAGCTGGTTTGCCCATTTACCAGCCCCTCCCACTTAAGGATGTGTCTACGCTGGCTGAACGTTTACCACGTGTGTCGAATGGTGGACGTAACTTTCTTCAGCAATTATGTACAGTTATGCAAGGTCATGTTCCATGTCTGGGAGATTTAAGACAAATTTTAGGAATAACAGCCACAGTCACTGAGCTCCAGTCTATTGAACAGCGTGCAGATGTGCAGGACCTCGCGGACTCCACTCTTTTAGTGGACGTTCGGGCTCCGGTTTTCAATGCAATCAGAGAACTTTTTCCAGATCCACAGACTGCAGCTCCATCCAGTTTCCCCTTCACAGGTAAGGACCCCAACTCACATTACTCAGAGTGTGTCCAGAAATGGACAGACAGCACGGATAGAGATCCAAGCCTGTCACCTCCTGAGACAGTCATGTTCAGGACTGCAATCCTGGCAGGATTGCCTCAGGATGTGCAGGATGTTTTAAAAGCAGACCCGGACTTGATGGCAAGTGATGAGTCTCGATTTAAAAGGCATTTGGTTTATCATTGCAGAGTGCATTTGGAGAAAAAGGAAAAGGCAGAGGGAGAGATTGAGCAGTTAAAAGAGCAGTTACTGAAGCTACAGCTCGCACAAGCTCGTAAAGAAGCCACTCAGGACAAACAGGATAAAAAAGATGTTAAAAAACAAAATAATATGATGAGTCTAACATCCCCAGAACCAGCAGCAATGATGTGGCAGACGCAGGTTTTCAGTGGCCAAGGAAGGATGAGAGGCAGATATCCTGGGAGGCGTGGCTCATCCAGAAGACCTCCTCCAGCTGCAGCTGGAGATGAATGCTTCATCTGTGGTGCTCCGGATCACTGGGCACGGAACTGCCCACACCAAGGGACCACAGGAGTGGCAAAATGGACAATACCACTAGGGGTGCCCAGGAGCTTTGGGACCACTTGGTGATGCAGGAGCCATGGTCCTTTTCAAACTCAGAGCCCCTACTGCTGAGACCTGCCTTCAGGCCCACCCTCAAACCGTTGCCAGGGACTTTTGATCCTGCCCCCTGGCCAGGAGCTGAGATTGTGATGGATTTCACAGACATGATCAACCCAGTGCAAGGTAAGCGGTATTTGCTGGTTATTGTTGACTCCTTTTCAGGATGGCCGGAAGCCTATCCTTGCAAGAAAGAGGACTCCATCTCTGTCATCAAAGCACTGGTAAATCACTACATACCCACACATGGTTTCCTTGCAAAAATTAGATCGGATAATGGGACTCATTTTAATGGTAAGCATCTACAGCAAGTTGAAGCATCTTTTGGATTACAACATAAATTTGGCTGTGTTTATCATCCTTCTTCACAGGGCTCTGTGGAACGCATGAATCGCACACTGAAAGAAAAGTTGGCAAAAATATGCACATCGACTAACATGGACTGGGTTACTGCTCTTCCTATAGCTTTGTTGGCTGTTAGACAATCAGTTAATCGCAGAACCAGTTTCTCTCCGTTCGAACTTTTGACTGGTAGACTGATGCCTGGTCTCTCGTCGACTATTAGACCGTTAGATGACACCCACTCCCCCAATAGGTCATTAGTCACATATTGGAAAATGTTGCATGCTTTTACATCTGCTTTTTCTGCGAAGATTCAAGACAAGGACGTGCCCTCAGCTGACCCACCGAGCGCAGATCTAGCTGACTGGACGCATGTTTACTTGAAAGCATTCAAACGGAAGTGGTCACAGCCTAGGTGGACAGGCCCTTATCGTGTCACGGCTCGAACAACATCTGCTGTGCAGCTGCAAGGCAGAAGTAATAGGTGGTATCATTACTCCATGTTGAGACCTTGCACTTCACAGGAACGTGGATAGGACGCCTGTTAATCTGAGCGGTGCACTGGACTGTTTGTTGTTTTCACTTCACATTTCTGTTTTTCCATTTATATATATATATATATATTTTTTTATATTTATTTTCTATTTTTTCCATTTATATTTTTAATTCAATTTCTATTCTTATTTTCTATTTTTTCATTTTAATATTTTTCTAGATGTTTGCTATGTTTTCTTCCATTAGTGGACTGGAGTTGTTCCAGTCCAAGAGAGGGAAATGGACAGTAAGGGGTATTGGTTTTGTTTTATTTTTACTATTTCTCGTATGGTTCATCTCTTTTGATTTACTAGGACTTCAAGCAAATCGTGCCAAATCTAACCTGACTCAAACCAACAGGCAGACGGCTGCAGGACATAACCGAATAAAGCGTGATGCACTTTATGATGTTTGGACTTACACCAAGGAAGCTGAGCAATTGATGTGTGGCCCTCTGGCGCCCCCTTTAGGAATTCCTTATTTTTGCTACAATCCCAATCAGACAATGGATGTGTTGATTATAGCACCAAGAGGGAATTTTAAGCATAATCACTGGGGAACAGCAAGTGAGTGGAAGGGTTATCACTGGTACATCCGAGGGTGGTTAGGAGATGGAGGATGGGGATCTATATTTAGATCCACGGCGGAATCATCTTGGAAGAAAGGTACCTTTGGTTGGACATCCCAGGCTCAACAGTGGTCCAAAATAATTTCTAATTTTACAGTTTCAGATTCATTTTTCACTTTCCGTGTTAACACTACTGGTCAACTTTTTCCTACACCTACAAAGGGCTACATCAATTTATGTTCACGTTTACTTATTTGTGCATGGGCGAATGGAAAAGATCCATGTTGGCAGGTTATGTTCTGTCCAGATTTTAACGCTACCACCACCACCCACATACGAACAGTGGTAGGTTCCGGTCCGGCCAGACAGGTAAAAATCATTGAAGGTACTCCTTCCCCAGATAATTGGTTTCAGGCTACAACGGGTATTAGTGGAGACGCTAATAACTGGTTGCTGATGGTGGAACAGGCGGCTAACACGACCAAAGCTGACTGTCTGGTTCCATGGAAAACTTTAATCTCCTCTATTCTTGTTGCAGTAGCAGTTTTTTCAGCCATTCTAACTCTATGTGGTTGTTGTTGTATTCCCTGCCTTAGGACTCTTATGACACGCCTCATAGAGCAGGCTCTGGGAGAGAAGGTTCAGGCGCATGGACAATATGTGCTGTTACCCGTGTAGCCCTTCCGTACTCGTTTGTTAAATGAGTGGGCTCTGGGTTCTCATTCTCTGATCAATTTTACTGAAAGTAATAATATTTTGGATCAACAGCACTATTTAAATTAAGTGTGAACTTTACGGTGAATATGAAATCAAATAATCAATCAAGTCCCAACACAAGTTATAATGTGAATATTAACCCCTTTTTTAATGAAAGTTGAAGAAATATAAAATAAAGCAATAATGTATTGATTTTTACAAAATAAAGCCAAATATGGACTCCTGCTGCAGAAATAAAAATCACACACTCACAGTGTAGGCAAAACTCTCAATCACAGTTCAGTAAATAAGTTGTAAACCTATGCTAAAGCCGGCAAACCCCTTTTTAAATCCTACGTTGCAGGCCTGAATCGCTGCTTGGGTTCGTAGGGACCAAAAACTCCACAGTCGCTTCGCTGAACCAGCAAAATAAAATAAAAAAAAGGTACCTTGTGCACTTGAGTTATAGTTCCAACCAACTTCTATGCTCCTCGCGATGCTCCTGTCCAGAAATGGCACACTCCGTCTCACAGCTCTGACTCCATTTTGACAGATGTTTTGCCGTTAGCAATCACCAACTCCTCGTCCTCGTCTCGTCTCTCACGTCGCCAGAGGTCCTCTGAGCTTCCTGGGTGGCTCAGAGTGCTATCTGGATCTGATCGCTCGTTCTCCAGTCCGGGAACAGTCCTCTGAGTTTTTATATTCAGCCGATCTTGTGGACGGCAACCCAGTCCTTGGCTAAACCTGTTAGCGTCGGCTAATTTTTTCGAGGCTAACGTCACGGTAAACAACAGTCACAAGTCCTGAGCGAAGACTTTCTATAATCTACCACGTTTTCAGCACTCGATCATTAAATGGATCATCTGATGGATGAACCACAGCACAAACTTATATTATGTAGACACGGACGCATTCATTAGCTGCTCACTCCTTCTCTGCCAAAACCGGAACTCTCCCCCGCTCTTTCCTTCTTTTCGCTCCCCTCTCCCACTCCTCATGCACGTAACATAACGTCAATCAAATGTAACTACATACAAACACTGTTAAAGCACTGAAGGAAACATTTCAATCGTAATCCTTCCCAAAGCACAACAAATGAGCTTCCACATTAAATAAATTAATTGTAACAAAATAAAAACATTTGAATTCACAGTTTTTAACCTATTTATTTATTTATTGAATTATTTATTTATTCATGAACTTTTTGGTCTATTTGTCCCATTTTTACCCTGGCTACACCCTCCCCCTTCTAAATGTCTGGTGTCCCCAACAGACTACCACAGAACTTTGAACCAGTGGAGTAGTCTAAACATTTAGATGTGTGGGAAATTAATCCTGTCCAATAGTAATCACAACCCCTCTATGAATGATCGTGATTGGCTGATCGCTAGCTTTTCCAGGTTCATCATAAGTTAGGCGTACTACTGGCTTAATAGTTCTCTTGGACTTATGGTCTGGAGTATTTGCTAATCGGTCATGTGATGTATTTATTTTTGGGACTCTGGCAGATCGTGCCTTTCCATCATCCACCTTTGGCTCTGGAATGGGGCCTTGCGCTTCCTCGCCATCTGGGTCTGACTCTTCTTGATTTGAATCTCCTGAAGATATCTCAGAGTCACTTTCTACCTCAGGCTGTCTCACACTCACATTCTGTGGTTCTTCACCAGTACTTTCCTCATCAGACTGTTTTCCCTCCTCTCCATTGTCTTGATCATAGATGAGATTATCTCGTCTTCTTTCCTGAGACTTAAGAGCATGCCGTATGCCCTCTTGAATCCTCTCTCGTGAGCAGTAGTATGGTCTTGGAGATTGGTAGTACTCATCCTCTGAGAGCGATTCTGTATCTTGAGACCCTGGAGGCTCAAATACAGCTGCTGACGCCTTTGAAGACTTTGGCTTTGTCTTTGCACAGTTTTTGTCTTCGCTGGTGACTGGGAGCCTCACATTTTGTCCAATATGTAGAATGTGGTCTCTGTGAACCGTTTTAACTTTTCCACTTCCACTCTCTTTTTTCAGCTGGTAGACTGGAAGATTGGGCAGTTTGTCAGTGACTTTGTATGGTATCGGACTCCATCTGGTTTCCAATTTATGTTTTCCCTTCAAGCCCCAACTTTTCAACAGGACCCTGTCACCTATCTCCAAAGACTGGAAACCTACTCTTTTGTCATAACTGGTCTTGTTCTTTTGGTGAACTTTATCTGCAGTCTCTGATGCCAATTTGTAAGCCTGATGTAGATCTTCCTTTAGTCTTGACACATAGCGAGAATGACTTTCCGCCATTTTGTCGAGAGATGTCCCAAAACACAAATCAACTGGTAGTCTCGCCTCTCTGCCAAACATGAGATAATACGGCGAGAACCCAGTAGCGTCACATTTGGTACTGTTGTAAGCATGTACCAAATATGGGACGTGTTGACTCCACTGCCTTTTCTTTTCTGCCCGCAGAGTCCCCAACATAGAGAGTAAAGTGCGGTTAAACCTCTCTGGCTGTGGGTCACCTTGGGGGTGATATGGAGTAGTCCGTGACTTTCTTATCCCCATAATGTTTAACAGGTCTTTGATCAGCCGACTTTCAAAGTCACGACCCTGATCTGAATGGATGCGGGCTGGTAGACCATAGTGGACAAAATATTTATCTACCAGGATCTTGGCCACCGTTCGAGCAGTTTGATTCTTGGTCGGGAAAGCCTGTGCATAGCGTGTAAAATGGTCAGTGACCACTAATACATTCCCCATGCCTTTTGAATCTGTCTCCATTGACAAGAAGTCTATGCACACTAAATCCATAGGACCACTGCTGGAAATCTGGTGAAGCGGGGCAGCTCTCTGGTTAGGAGACTTACGTGTGACACATTCCCCACAGTTTTTTATGTATTGCTCAATATCTTGTGACATTTTTGGCCAAAAGAATCTCTTTCGAAGTAGGTCAACGGTTCTTTCAATGCCAAGATGACCGGACTCATTGTGAACAGAGTTAAATACAATGTGGTGGTATTGTTTGGGCAGAACCAATTGGACAACCTCTTCATCACTAGGTCTCTTAATGATGCGATAGAGCAGGTTGTCTCGTATAGTCAACTTATCCTTCTCACGCTTCATGGATGCAATCTCAGGACTTAAGCCTGTCCACTGATTCTGTTGAAGTGCTTGAATGACAGGTCCAATAACTGAATCCTCATTTTGAGCCTTGATCAGATCAGCTTTTGGGACATGTTCCAATGACTGACGCTCCATTTGCAATGGGAAGGCGTAGATGTCTGGAACACACTCTAGGGAAGCTCCAATCTGGTCAACACAGTGGATAGGACTGTCTGGGGTTCCAGACACTGACTTTTTGACAGATTGACTTAACCACTGACTCAGATATGGTTTCCCATTCGGTGTCTGGGTCTAAATCAGGAAAGCGTCTGGAGAGAATGTCTGCATCAATATTATGCTTGCCTGGTCTATATTGGACATCAAAGTCATAGGTTGATAAAGCTGCGAGCCATCTGTGCCCTACTGCATTGAGCTTGGCCGTTGAGAGCACGTACGTCAAAGGGTTATTGTCCGTGCGTACTGTGAAGCGAGCTCCGTACAGATAGTCATGGAAACGGTCCACCACCGCCCATTTGAGTGACAAAAACTCTAATTGGTGTATTGGATAACGCTTTTCGGACTGGCTCAGCTTCCTACTAGCAAACGCAACCGGCTTCAAACTGTCCTCTTGTTGTTGATAGAGTACTGCTCCAAGGCCTTTGAAGCTAGCGTCAACATGTAGTTCATAGGGCTTTGTAGGGTCTGCGAAGGCTAGTACTGGTGCATGGGTCAAGCAGTGAATGATCTGGCTGAAGGCTTGAGAACAGGCATCATCCCACCTCTCACCAAAGGGTTCAGACTCCTTCAGATAAGTCTTAGAGGGATCGGGGCATTTTTTTCTGCTCTTTTGAGTTGGGGCATAGCCTTTGGTCAGCTCTGTAAGTGGTCTCACAATAGCGGCATAATTGGCTATGAACCTCCGGTAGTACCCACAGAAACCCAAGAAAGATCTCAGAGTCTTTAAATCTTTGGGCTGAGGCCATGTGGTAACTGCCTCGATCTTCTGAGGATCAGGAGAGACACCTTGAGCAGACACAATATGTCCAAGGTATTTCACCTGTGGCTGACAAACTGGCATTTGTCCAGGGAAATCTTTAGGCCAGCCTCTTCAAGTCGATCTAAGACTTTGAGGAGTCTTTCCTCGTGTTCCTCTAGTGACTTTCCAAAAACAATCAAGTCATCAAGGTAAACCAGGACCTGAAGAAGGTTCATGTCTCCGACGGTCTTTTCCATTAGCCTTTGAAAAGTCGCTGGAGCTCCTGTTATCCCTTGAGGCATTCTCTCAAATTGGAAGAAACCAAGTGGGCAAATGAATGCCGTTTTCTCTTTGTCCTCCTCTGCCATGGCTATCTGATAGTAGCCACTATGTAAGTCCAGTACAGAGAACCACTTGCTTCCAGACAAAGAGTCGAGAGCTTCTTCTATGCAGGGGGTTGTGTATTGGTCTGGCACTGTCCGACTGTTTAGCAACCTGTAGTCTATGCACATCCGGATTGTTCCATTCTTCTTGCGAACTATGACGATCGGAGATGCATAGGGGCTACGGGACTCTTTGATGATGCCAGCACCCAGCAGTTCCTGCAGATGTTTTCTCACATCCTCTATGTCTGCCGGAGCCAGTCGTCGTGATCTTTGGCGTAAAGGACTTGGATCCGAGAGACGGATGGTGTGCTCGACATCCTTGGCCAGGCCCACGTCCCACTCTTGGACTGAGAAGACTTGGGAACGGCTAGCCAGTTTTCGTCTAAGCCGATCTTTCCATTGCTTTGGAATGGGGGATTCACCAAAGTTGATCTGACTGCTATCAAACTTTGGGGATTCTAGATTTTGGATGGGCATGGAGATTACACTTTCAGTGCGATACACATGAGCCATGACTGCTCCCACTGGAACAATGGTCTCTTTGATAGACTGGTTTTGCACTAAGATTCTGAAATTGTTGACCTGTACGGCATTGGCAGGCACCACCATGGGTTGTAAAAGTACATCTCCTGGCAGAGGAGCCAATGGAGAAGTGTCCACCATCAGTATCTCTTTGTCAACTGCTTGTTTGAAGTCAACTTTACAGGAAACTTGCAGGTCTTTTCCAGGAGGCAGAATCAAAGGGCTCGGACCCGTCCATATCACACTGCCCACCTCATCACTTGGGTCTAAGGACACAGAGCCCGCCAGAGTCTGATTACAATGGGCTTGGATACCCAGGGTCTTAGTAATATCCAACCCTTGCTCTTTACATTGCTTTACCAGGTCACGTACATGCCTGGTATTTGTGCCCACAATGACTGGGATCTGATCTTCTTTTGGACTGGGACAGATTAAAGCAAGAACTGTTGCAGTATGGCTGGTGCCCATTACTGCAGCTGAATACTCAATATCAACCACCACATAGCCATGATAGGGGTAGCTAACACTGGACTCACTTAAACCCCAGAGACCAAGGCCAGTCACAGGGTGCACCGGGACTGTTGAAAGGTGCTTCTTGTACCATGGTTCAAAGATAATGGTGACTTGAGAGCCGCTGTCAAATAAGGCATCACAGGATTGTCCATTAATTTTTAAAGGCACAACACTTGGTGGTCCAATCAAACCTTCAGGGATTCCAGCTGGAGTTGGGGAAGTCAGTAGACCTTGCTTGACCTGACAGTTGGTGTCTGCCGTAGAATTGGTGTCGGTACTTTGACTCCCTTTCATCATCTTTACTGATTGTATGAGTTTTCTGATCACTTTGGTTTGGTTCTCACTATTGCGACACTTTGCCATGAAATGACCTTTCTCGCCGCATCGATAGCAAAACTGCTCATCTGGTTGTTGTCGATTTCGGCTAGGAGGGTTCGTTTTTGGTTTAGCCTCCACGGCCGTGACAAAAGTTGGTTTGTCTGAGGTTTCTGGAACCCTATCTCTCTGGGCCACCTTCTGTTGTAGTCTTTTAACTTGTTTTTTCAAAGCAGCGAGCTCAGTGTCACCACTGTGTTCATTTGACACTATTGTTGACGTAGGAGTAGCACTATAACTCTTCTCTTTCACATCTTGAGAACTTGTCATGCAGGATGCTAACTTGGTCTTGAGTTCTTTAACTTCAGCTTTAAGACTTTGTATTTCTGTTGGGCTGACATCTATTGATTGCTTTGGTTGTATGGAGTGGACAGAAGTGTTTAGTCTTCTCCTTGAAGCCTCATACTCTTCTTCTGTACGGATTTCTCTTAGGAGCTGCAGGAAAGTAGGGGGTGCATTCTTTCTTTCTCGCAGGCGTAGCTGGATTAGCATGAGATCCGAAGCAACCGCCCCTCTCAGAAGCTGTTCTAAGCGAGCTTTGTCTTTGTAGTCAGCTGAGAACCCTCCCCTCTGTACAACTTTAGAGAGGGCTCGTTCCAGCCGTCTTAGAAAATCAGACAGTTTTTCTGTTGGCTGCTGTTGCATTAGCCGAAATGCAAAGTAGAGATCATCCCCTGATTCAGCTGTGCCAAATGAGCTCTCTAGCGCCTCCAGGTATACAGTGGGGTTTGCTTCAGGGTCTGCCTCTCTAATTGACTTTGCAATTTCCAGTGCGGGCCCCTTTAAGCTTTCCATCAACCTGCGTCTTTTTTCCTTCTCCGTACCTTCACTTTCTTCTACCATGAGCCATGCCTGTTCAAGCCACTGGTCAAACGGTTCCTCATTAGGTGGGACCGGCAGGTTCCCAGAGAACAAACGTAAACGTCGGTATCCACCTTCAGACTGCGGCTTGTGAGCCTTTTGCAGGAAATCACCAACTGCTTGCAAAATAGACTCTGTGGGACTGACTTGTGGAACTGATTCTGGTAATAACCCTTTAATGTCATTCATAGTCTTGCCCTCAGCATCCATCAAAGCTTTCAACTTGATACTGAAATCACTTGGGGCTGGAGCTTCACTTAGGGTTATTATTGGCCAACTGGTCTCACTTCCGGCATGAAAAACTTCAGGTGGTACATTTTCATTGCAATCCTCTTTGCATTCACACAGAGCCATCACACAGTTCTGGGTAGGATGGAACATTCGCCCTCGGACACGGACTCGGCCCAAGCATTTAACAGTCTGTATGGTTTCCTCTATCGCAGCTATTTCTACTTCTTCAGGAACCATAATCATGAGGGCTTTAACTTCTTCCAAACCTTCTCCCCTACACCACCTCTTCAGTTCTTCAGCCAGTTGGGAACGATCTGCCATTGTCTTACTGTCTTGCAATATTGGAAAATGTCAAAATCAGTCACTTTATGAAAACTTTAAAACTAAGCTATTTTCCCTTTAAATTTATTTATGACGACCCAAAATATCCCAGCGGTGCCTCCATTTTATGTAGCCCTTCCGTACTCGTTTGTTAAATGAGTGGGCTCTGGGTTCTCATTCTCTGATCAATTTTACTGAAAGTAATAATATTTTGGATCAACAGCACTATTTAAATTAAGTGTGAACTTTACGGTGAATATGAAATCAAATAATCAATCAAGTCCCAACACAAGTTATAATGTGAATATTAACCCCTTTTTTAATGAAAGTTGAAGAAATATAAAATAAAGCAATAATGTATTGATTTTTACAAAATAAAGCCAAATATGGACTCCTGCTGCAGAAATAAAAATCACACACTCACAGTGTAGGCAAAACTCTCAATCACAGTTCAGTAAATAAGTTGTAAACCTATGCTAAAGCCGGCAAACCCCTTTTTAAATCCTACGTTGCAGGCCTGAATCGCTGCTTGGGTTCGTAGGGACCAAAAACTCCACAGTCGCTTCGCTGAACCAGCAAAATAAAATAAAAAAAAGGTACCTTGTGCACTTGAGTTATAGTTCCAACCAACTTCTATGCTCCTCGCGATGCTCCTGTCCAGAAATGGCACACTCCGTCTCACAGCTCTGACTCCATTTTGACAGATGTTTTGCCGTTAGCAATCACCAACTCCTCGTCCTCGTCTCGTCTCCCACGTCGCCAGAGGTCCTCTGAGCTTCCTGGGTGGCTCAGAGTGCTATCTGGATCTGATCGCTCGTTCTCCAGTCCGGGAACAGTCCTCTGAGTTTTTATATTCAGCCGATCTTGTGGACGGCAACCCAGTCCTTGGCTAAACCTGTTAGCGTCGGCTAATTTTTTCGAGGCTAACGTCACGGTAAACAACAGTCACAAGTCCTGAGCGAAGACTTTCTATAATCTACCACGTTTTCAGCACTCGATCATTAAATGGATCATCTGATGGATGAACCACAGCACAAACTTATATTATGTAGACACGGACGCATTCATTAGCTGCTCACTCCTTCTCTGCCAAAACCGGAACTCTCCCCCGCTCTTTCCTTCTTTTCGCTCCCCTCTCCCACTCCTCATGCACGTAACATAACGTCAATCAAATGTAACTACATACAAACACTGTTAAAGCACTGAAGGAAACATTTCAATCGTAATCCTTCCCAAAGCACAACAAATGAGCTTCCACATTAAATAAATTAATTGTAACAAAATAAAAACATTTGAATTCACAGTTTTTAACCTATTTATTTATTTATTGAATTATTTATTTATTCATGAACTTTTTGGTCTATTTGTCCCATTTTTACCCTGGCTACACCCGTCAGTGATCCCTTTTCACCACCGTGGCTGAGAAATCAGTCTGTGTGATTTTGTTTTGTCATAACATCTCTCCATTTCTCCCTGAATTCTAGGTGTTCTTTTTCTTGCAGGAAGTGTTATTTTTATTGTCTTTATGTTTTATACTTTTACTTTTTAGATAATTGGAATTTGCATTTTTAGTTTTTATTCGAATTAGCAATTTTGTGTTTTTGTATTTTCTTAATTTGCTCTATGTAATCTGTATTGTCAAAAAGTGATCTGAGATTTGGTGGGCATTGAGTATCCTTAGGGATGACCGCCAAAGGGGCGTGGGGTCGTAGAGAGAATTTTACCTGTCTGAATACTAAATGAATCTTACACAAAGATGGTTAAAGTTTAGCTCCGACAGTTTTCGCTCCTACACTCTTTGCATTAATCAACCACCCAGTTTAAAAATCTCATTTATTGACATTGATTTTGTGTTGTAGAATGTGAGGGCTTACGACCACAGTTGCACCTGCTGAAATGTTTAGTTGTTGTGTGATGTAGTATGTGTTTTTGTGTGACCTCACTTCATGAGGTCAAGAGAGGGAACTGAAGGAATTTATATTTTTGTGGTTTTACTTCTTTTAGGTTTTCTGTCTTATCTTTTTATTTCAGCATCAGATTGTATTCAGATTAAGTGTGGAAGCTCCCAGACTTTGAATTTCAAAGGGACATCCTGTCTCTTTTCACTGTGAGCCCCAGAACTCACCCCCTACAGAGGCACCTGGATTTCCCTAAGGACAGTGGAACTGTGACTGCAGCCTGACAATGGATCATGAAATTACCATTGCATGGGAAAACTTCTGGATGCAGATTCACATGTGGAAGACCAAAAGGATGAGACTGACGCCTGTGGAGAAGGTTCCGGACGGGTGTTGAACTCCTATGGGGACACAGTTGGGGGCCGGACACGTCCATCTGCCATAGTAACCCCCACGGACTGTTTTGGCGCCAAAACGGATGCTGGGACCAAATATGGACTTAAGGGAGTGACCAGACCGGTCAGCCAGCCAATCTACGCGTCCTGGAGGAGGAGTGTGGCGGCCATGCTCTTTCCTGGAGGAGGGACTGCAGGCACGGAACAAAACTGCGGATCAGGGGAGAGTTCCTAGTTCCCATTCTCTCTTCCCCTGGGAACCCGGATGTTCGTTATTAATTCGTTATTAATTCGTTATTAATTCGTTATAATTCCGGTTTTACTATGTTTTAGAAATATTGTTAGGGAATAAATCTTGTTTATCTTTATCTGAAAGAATCCGTGGCTTTTCTTGTTTTCTCACTTTTTGAACACGCAAAGAAAGTATCTACAAAGCGACTAGATATTTTTCCCCTTCACTAATCAAGTGCAGGAGGAGCGGACCACTTCTGTTCTATTTTGTTTGTTTTACTTTTTTTAAAGTCACTTCCCTCAGTTTATACTGGATCATCGCGGATGAGTCATTATTTGGGAGATTAAATAAATAAAGTAATAAAGTAAAATAACGAATACTAATTATATAATAACGAAAAATTACCCCCCCCCCCCCGGACGATATCATCGTCCATCCCGATGGTTGACTGCAAACATCGTCAACTGCCAATTTAAGGGACATCGCCCAACCCTACTGCGCATGCGTCAGCTTCTCACTCCTGCATCCTAAACCCACAGTTCGGAAACCGCTGGCAAACCTTCCATAACGCTGCAGCTCTTTCTCCAGAGCCTCGTTGGGAATGAACGGGGGAACACCTGAAACAATGACCCGCGTCGACGGCACCACAAGCGGGGACACCTGAACTCCCCCCCCCACAGTGACGCCACACGCGATCAAATCAGACACTAAACGCTCCTCCGTCAGAAAAACAATCACTCCTTTGTTCATTCGGGAAGCATAAGTGATGTTAGTGTGACCAACTATGTCCCCCACAGCAAGGAGAATTGTTTCCACAGACACCTGCGGGTCAGGCTGGACGCGGACCCCATGCCTCAGGGACAAGGACGGCGTCTGAGAAGCCATCCCGGCGAGGCGGGTGACCCGCTGATCGCCCAAACTCACCAGTGAAAGTCACTGAAATTCAGTAAATAACTCCAAATGGAAACCGAAAAAAAGAGCACTGAACCACACAAACTTTCTGTCAAACTCTCAAACTCACTCACCCACACCGTCCATGCTGCCGCCACTACCAATCTCCCAGCATGCAGTGCAAGAAAGAAAGAAAGAAAGAAGCTCCATTTATCACTTTTTTATTTACGCTTCTGAAAATACTACTGGACTTGGTTTTTTTTCCTCTATGTTTATCAGAGGGGTGGGGGTGAAGCTGGGGAGTTTGCCAGTTGCTCCAGAGACAGCCAAAACCTTGGTAGTTAAAAGGTTTTAATAAAATAGTTAAAACCAGGAATGATAAAAACTGAAAAAAACAAGAATGACATAAAACACAGCCGTCGCATCAGGAGTCTTCAGGGGAACAGTGGTGGTAGTTGTCCATATGACGCTATTGTCCAAGTGTCCACCTTGACGTTCGTCCCACACCCAAGTCCTTCACACGAGCAGGCCTGCACTCCAAGCCACCAGTACACATGCAATAAAAACAAGGCAAACCCACAAATAGTTTTTAAAAGCACAAAAACATTCATGCAAAAGAGTTAAAAGTCAATCCATATAAAACCCAATAAAGATCCACTGGTGACTGAACAGGCTGTTCATAGAATCCCGGGGTGTAACTGGCACACTTAACTTTAGGAGGGGTGAAACTGCGGTCAAGCCAGCCGTCATTTGGATCTGCAGTGTCAAATCAGCCGCTCCTACATTTTTTGTGCTCACGTATTCCCAGGCTTACGGGAATTGAGCGAACACAGCTGAAATCCATTTCCGGTTTTCAAGATTTCAAAACTATCCCGTTAAAACACCAAAACTCATATGAATGATTGAAAGAAAAAAATATGATATTCCTATGTTAACAAAATAAAATATATTTTTAATAAAAAAGGCTAAGTGTGATTAGGTGGGTAAAACAAACTTTCATTGGCAGTTTTTTTGTTCATTTTATAACGAAGGCATATTATATATTTCTGACAGAGGTACTATTTTTGATAGACTGCAGCTAAATATTTTTGCTATAATCCATGACAATAACTCTACTTTAATTCCCTTCAGGACCATGTTGACTACACAGATGAACATTTCACAGCCTCTTTTACTGTTGAAAATTATAGTTACTCATTTTTTAAAAACCCTAATATTTTATGATTTCACACAATCATATTTTTCTGACAGAGATGCCATGTTTGACACACTATGGTTAAAGATCTACCCATAATCCATGACAACAACTACTTTAGTTCCCTTTAGGAACATGTCTACTACCTAATCTGTCATTTTCAGACACTTTTACTGTAGAAAATTCGAATCATTCATGTTTGAAATCACTAATATTTTATGTTATCAAAAGTATAAATCGTCTTTTTTTGAGAGATGCCATGTTTGACACACTGTTGTTCAGAATTTACCCATAATCCATGACAACTACTTTAGCTCCCTTTAGGAACATGTCTACTACCTAATCTGTCATTTTCAGACACTTTTACTGTAGAAAATTGGAATCATTCATGTTTGAAAACACAAATATTTTATGTTATCAAAAGTATAAATCGTCTTTTATAGAGAGATGCCATGTTTGAGACACTATAGTTAAAGATCTACCCATAATCCATGACAGTTACTACTTTAGTTCCCTTTAGGAACATGTCTACTACCTAATCTGTCATTTTCAGACACTTTTACTATAGAAAAATGGCATCTCTGTCAGAAAAAAACGATTTACACTTTTGATAACATAAAATATTAGTGTTTTCAAACATGAATAATTCCAATTTTCTACAGTAAAAGTGTTTGAAAATGACAGATTAGGTAGTAGACATGTTCCTAAAGGGAACTAAAGTAGTTGTTGTCATGGATTATGGGTAGATCTTTAACTATAGTGTGTCAAACATGGCATCTCTGTCAGAAAAATATGATTGTGTGAAATCATAAAATATTAGGGTTTTTAAAAAATGAGTAACTAATTTTCAACAGTAAGAGATGCTGTGAAATGTTCATCTGTGTAGTCAACATGGTCCTGAAGGGAATTAAAGTAGAGTTATTGTCATGGATTATGGCAAAAATATTTAGCTGCAGTCTATCAAAAATAGTACCTCTGTCAGAAATATATAATATGCCTTTGTTATAAAATAAACAAAAAAAACTGCCTATGAAAGTTTGTTTTACCCACCAAATCACACTTAGCCTTTTTCATAAAAAATATATTTTATTAACATAGGAATATAATGTCTTCTTTTTTGTGTTTTAACCGGATATCTTGAAAACCGGAAATGGATTTCTGCAGTGTTCACTCAATTCCCGTAAATCTGAGAACACGTGAGCACAAAAAAATGTAGGAGCGGCTGATTTGACACCGCAGATCCGAATGACGGCTGGCTTGACCGCGGTAGGGGAGAAGCCCGTTCACCCCTCTGCGTCTCCAAATGGCAGTGTGCGATCTTCACGAGGGTGTACTGCCTCCCTCCTCCTCCACGTGAGCGAATTTGCTGGTCCACGCCCCGATGAAGACCTGTGTTCTGCCGCCTCTGCGTCGTGAATTGCGCACCTCCGGCTCCAAGCCTTCCTCCTGCCTGCACCTTGCAGGTTGCGTCCAAGTGTCGTGGACCTCGCGTCTCTGGCTCCGACAGCAGGCCAAACTCAAATGGCACAGGCTCCACGCGCTGGCTCCACCAGTTCTCCTGCTGCAGGCTGTGTCCAAGCGTCGGGAACCCCACACGCACTCTCCAACAGTCCTCCTCCTGCCTCTCTCCGGCCGCGCACTGGTGCTCTATAAGAGAATAGCAGCCTCCCTGCTCTGTGTGTGACCACGCCCTCCCACACAGGTGTCCTTCATTCACCATCAGCAATTTGTGCAAGCAGTCACAAACTACCTGCTGACATGTTCCCTGTGACATCAAATAAAACTCATTTATTATTTTCTAAAACTATTGTATTTTTCTTTTGTGCAGATTGACAGTGATGTCATCGCTTTGGAGGATCCAGAACTGGCCCTTCACATCCCTGACTGTGGAGTCAGCCACACGTCATGCAGAAAAGAAGTCCTGTTGCTGAGATTTCCTCCATCAGATGCTAGACTTTTTTATTTATCTGTTGTGTTTATTGGAGCTATGGAAACAAAATAATTTCACTATTATGGAATTAATCCAGTTTTATCTCATTCTGTTCTATTGTATCCACTTTATCTAACTTTTGTTTTTTTGTTTGTTGGGGCGACAGTGGCTTAGGTGGTTGAGCGGGTCGTCCAATGATCGAAGGGTCGACTGTTCGATTCCCGCTCCCACCAGCCAAATGTTGTTGTGTCCTTGGGCAAGACACTTCACCCTCCCTGCCTCCAGTGTGGCTCCACTGGTGTGTGAATGCGCATGGATGATCCAGGTGATGGTCAGAGGGGCCGTAGGCGCAAAATGGCAGCCACGCCTCTGTCAGTCTGCCCCAGGGCAGCTGTGGCTACAACAGTAGTTACCATCACCAAGTATGAATGAGGAGTGAATGAATAATGGACACAATGTAAGCGCTTTGAGTGTCAGGAAAAGCGCAGAAAAAATCCAATCCATTATTATTATTATTTGTTGCCATCACTGCTGTCAAGTGATCTTCATTTTTTTTATTTTGTCATTTTTTTTTCTTATTTATATGTTCAATAGTACAATCTGAGAATACCTGCAGATAACTGACATACCTTTTCCTTCTAATTTGACTTTATTTCTTATTTTGTATTCATCTTCTGAACCCGTTTTGGGGTCACAGGGCTGCTGCAGCCTATCCCGGCCTCTTATTTCTTCTGTGAAATTTAAAGAAATATGTATAATGAAACACATTTTTTCTCATTATGTTGTTACTTACTTTTAATTTTTAGTATTTCCATAACAGATGCATCAAATGATAGTAATGTAAGATCAAAAGTATGAAATCAAGTAAATTTTCGTGATATGATTTATTTGTATCCTTTTGAAATATTCAATCTCTTGCATTACATGTTAGTGGGTTAGGAGGGGGGATGAAGCAGACAGGGAGCAGTGTGGCAGTGTGCACGTGCATGTGGGAGTGGAGATACATGCACGCTGCCGAAGTGAACCTTGTGTTCATAAGGGGAACCAGATCCTCTCCAGCCAGACCAGGAGAGGGAGGGAGAGACCCCCAGGCCAGGAGCCCCCCAGGCATCCGGACCCAGGCAGCCCATTGGGGGGGGGGGGGGGGGGTGGATCGCCCACCCCCCCAGCCAGGTGCAGAGAAGGCCCCCCAACAGGGGTCCCCCCGACGCCCATAAGGCATAAGCGAACCTGGCGTCCAGCCCCCAGGCCACAGGACAGGAGCGCTTAGCCGTACCAGGTGGCAGCCATGGGGGCCGCCGGACGCCGAGACACAAGGACGAGGCCAGGGCCCCCAGAACCCATGAGCCGCCCACCACCCGACCGGCGCCCCGTCTCCGCAAGCCAGCCCCGGCACCCAACCTGAACAACCCAGAGATCACCACGCACCCCCGACGCGACCCCAGAGAGTTACCCCCCCAGTGAGCCCCACCAGCATAACCCCCCATCCACTTCCCGGAGCCCTATGTGCCTGTTTGTTTGTTGGGTGGGAGCGGGGAGGAGCAGGCGGATGGGCACAACCGGGGGAAGAAGGCTCCCCTGAGCGACCAGCCCCCCAGCCGGCCGCAGTAGGCGCCCCCCCTCCCCAGCCAGGAGGTGGCAAGCCTGCCGCAGATAGAGGCGAGAGCCCCGCAGCGCCGAGAGACAGCCAGCAAGGAAGGGTCCCGGTGCCAGAACGGAAGGGCAGGGGGTCCAGCCCCACCATCCATGCCCTGACCTCCCTAAAGACTAGCACACCGCCCCCCCCCAGGGGCCCCCCCAAAAAATAAAATAATAATAATAAAAATAAAAAATAAATAAATACATGAATTTAATCATATAAATAAAGAAGAAAGAAAAAAATATAAAAATAACGTAATAATAATGATAATAAAATAAACCCACCCAAGTGAACCCCTTAACCCCTGCTGTGAATGCAACGTCGACCCCCGAGAGGCCAGGCCACGGGCGAAACACCGGCTGCGGGCAGACAACCCCAGGCCCCAGAACACCAAGCCTCCCCCCAGCCCCCGCCACGGCGACCAGCCACCCAGCACGGTACCCGGCCGCCGTTCCCGGTCAGCCGCACTGCCTACCCTGCGCCCAGAAGGCACCCGCCCAGGAATCCCCGCCAAGTTGCCGGCAGGGTGCGCGCCCCCACTACCCCCCCACCCGAGCAACCAGAGCCCCGAGCCAAGAGGACGGCAAGCCCGGCAGAGCCCACCCCCCCAAACCCACCCCGGTCCACCCAACCAGCCAGGCTCAACCCATCACCATCCCACCCCTACTAGGTGATGTGACTAACCAGCTGGAGCCAGGGAGAGTCTGAAGCCGACAGGTTTTTTTGTGGAGGACATTAACTCTAAGCTAATATGCTCTGACATGAGGTTTCTGTAGTGATTGATGCTGAGATTATTTTTAGATTTCCAGTTTAGGAGGATAGTTTTCTTTGCGATACATACAGCGGTGAGAACCATATAAGCCTTTTTAGATTCTATGTTGATGTTATTCAGGTCACCTAATAAGCAGAGTTTGGGGCATGCAGGAATCTTATGATTAAACCAGATTGATAAATCCTCACAGACCTTACGCCAGAATGATTGGACAGATGTTGGTAGATGAATGTCTGCCCTTTATAAAACCTGTTTGGTCAGGATGTATTAGAGAAGGAACTACCTTCTTCAGCCTTCCTGCCAAAGCTTTGCAGATTATTTTAAGATCTGCATTAATCAGTGATATGGATTGGATGGTGATGTGGGATCTTTTTCAGAAGTAAGATAATATTAGCAGAGTTCATATTTTAAGGTAGATAATTGTTATCCTCAATTTCTATTGTCATTCTGAGAAAAATGGGAGGTAAAATTTGCCAAAACTCTTTATAAAGTTCTGCTGGGAAGCCGTCTGGTCCTGGGGCTTTTTTACTAGGCATGTTGGTTAATGCTTTATGTAGCTCTTCTTCAGTAAGAGGGGACTCCAGGGCTGTGATTTGTTCCTCTGTTGGTCTAGGCAAATCTATGCTGTTGAGAAAACTATTGATGTCATTGTCAGAAGGATCAATTTGGGATGAGTAGAGGGATTGGTAAACGTTTTTAAAAACAGAATTTATGGATCATGTGTTGCGTTCCCTGTTAGGTCTATGACTGATGAAATAGTTGTCTTTTCTTTGTTTATTTTGAGTTGATTTGCCAAAAATTTCTCAGATTTATTACTGTGATCAAACCTCTCCAAGCGTAGTCTCTGTAATAAAAACTGTGTTCTTTGATCAGTTATGTCATTTAATTTAATTCTTACTTTCCTTATTTACTGTAGAGTTTGTTTATCTGGAGAGTTGCAGTATGTTTCCTCTAATAGTCTGATTTTTTGCTCTAAATCCACTAGTTTAGAGTTTTCTTTTCTTTTTTTGTGGGATGAGAAGGCGATAATTTTGCCTCTCAAGACTGATTTCCCGGCTTCCCATAAAAGGCATGAGGAAATACCTGGGTGGTCATTATTTTGTAAATATGATGACCATTCTTTAGCAAAGAAGTCAATCAAGTTAGGGTCTCTGAGCAACGATGTATTGAACCTCCAGCTCCTTAATGAAGGTGGTGATGTTTTGTTTTTAAGAGTCAGGGAAACCGGTGCGTGATCACTGATAGTAATGAGGTGGATCTGTGCTTCTGTAGCTATGCTCAATAGGGAGCTGTTAACCAAGAAATAATCTAGCCTGGAGTATGATTGATGAACTGTGGAAAAAAAGGTATAATCTCTTTTCGTGGGGTGGAATAAACGCCAAATATCACAAAGACCAAAATCCTCCATGTACTGTTTAACAGTGTTTGTAGATTGCCATGTTCTAAGAGTTCCTGTGTTATTTAGCCTATCCATTTCTGGATCTAAACACATGTTGAGGTCACCCGCAATAATTAGCGATTTGTCTGTATGCTCAGATAGCACAGAGAAGAAGGAGTGAAAGAATTTAGGGTCATCTACGTTGGGGGCGTACACATTAGCTAAACATAGCTGCATATTTTGAGTGGAAAGAGTGACTATTAGAAATCTTCCTTCTGGATCTATGACTTTGTTGGCTTCGGTGAATTTAACTTCTTTATTTATCAGAATTGCTACTCCTCTCTGTCTAGAATTATAACAAGCTGAATATACATTCGGAAAATCTGCTGTGGTGAGAATATTCACTGAGGAACTAGACATATGAGTTTCTTGAAGAAACCCAAAATCAGTTTGGAGACCTTTAATTTGGTCAATATTTTCAGTCTCTTCTCTCTGGTTCCAGCTCCGTGCGCATTCCAAGTAACTAACCTTAGGGTGGACATGCAGCTGTTGAGGTGAATGCTAGAAACTGTATGTTGTTGATTGAGGCAAAAATGAGTATATATGTACACATAATGGTGTGCTTGCTGTTGCTATGAGGCTTTATGTGTAATGTACAGTGCATGGGATGTAATGCTGGAGATGTTGAGCGTCTAAGTGTGTTGTGCAGATCAGTACTATTGTAGAGTGGCTAAGTTATGTGGCAGCTTAGGTGAGAGGAAGGGAATAGTGTGTGAAAAGAAAAAAGGAAAAGGAGTGCAGAGGGGGAGGTCATTAAGAAAACATGGAGGGTAAAAACAGAACAAACCTATTAGAAACAGGTTTGCAACTGCTGAAGAGACTGGTGGTGAAATTACCTAAAGTGGAAAACCTTTATGCCCCGTGAGTTATGCCCAGTGTGTCACATATAAGCATAAGCTAACACCTGTGCAGAGAGTGTAAAGAGTGTGGATACATATCTGATTCAGTAGAGCCAGGGAGTGACGTTTGGGTCGCGGTGGAGCTGTCCGTTCACGTAGAGTCGGTCCACAGAGATGACAGCGCGGGCCCCTTCACTCAGAAACTTCCTTCTGATGGGGAACAGGATCCTTCGACGCTCCGAGATTTCATTGGGGAACTGATCATCCATCCTGAAGTTGGTCCCCCGGAGCTCCCTGCCACGGCGCCTCACCTCTTCCTTCTCTTTGTGGAGCACGAACTTGGCCACGATGGGTCTGGGCCTGCGATTCCCAGGTCTCGCTGCTCCCATGCGATGCACACGGTGAAAGTTTATGGATTTAACTTTTTCCTCTGGGAGCTTTAGCTGGGTTTGAATAAAGTTTTTTTATTTTTCTTCTGCGTTTTCTTCTGGCGTTTCTGGTATTCCCATGACCACCAGGTTATCTCTCATAGATCTTGACTGAAGATCCAGAATGGACTCTTTGATCTTCTTATTTTCTTCAGAGAGTCGGCTCATTCCATCAGAGAGAGAACTTACCGACTCTCTCAGCCCTGAGTTCTCCACGGTAAGGCTTTTCACTTGCTTTTGGGAAAATTCTAGAGCGTCCTTGATCTCTTGAAAGTCCCGGTGAAGAACCCCCAGGAGGGAGAGATGGCTGTCGAAGCTGGATAGCTTAGCATCGATGCTAAGAAGCAAATCCCACGCGTTGGTTTCAAACTCCGTCTTCGGTGGAGAAGCTCCCGGTGATTCTTCAGGACGGCTCCGCTTGGAGGGGGCGGCTGGCTTGGCTGACTGAGGGGTTTTTCCCATGACGAAGCGCTCGTATTGCTCGTTGATGTGGCGCGTCAGGCTGTCCAGGTCCTCCTGGCTGCTGCAGCTCTCCAGGACGGAGTAAATCTGGAAAAAAAATGACACTTTATCCCAAAAAAAAAAAAAAAAGAAGGGGGGAGAAAAAGATATGCCGCTTGTTTGTTTTAGTTTCCCAGGATGACATCATCTTATTTCCACCAGGTCTTGAACAGATCCGCGTCACAGCTTCATGCGATCCCGGAAGTTCTCCTACATTACATGTTAGCTCTGCACTTGTAAATAATGTTGGCAACTTCTGTTTAACTCACCAATATGGTAACGAAGGTGTTATGGTTCCAATAAATTCATACAAAAAACCTTTCAGAAGAAAAACCTTTATTCATACATTTTTTATAGAAACATTACAGTTTATAATTGATAACATAGCAACCATTTATCATTGTCAAGTTATTCATATTCATATTCATTGCTCCCATTTTTTATGGTATGAACTCAAAGATATGAAACATTTTCTGTTATGGTGTTATGGTTCCAATAAATTCATACAAAAAACCTTTCAGAAGAAAAACCTTTATTCATACATTTTTTATAGAAACATTACAGTTTATAATTGATAACATAGCAACCATTTATCATTGTCAAGTTATTCATATTCATATTCATTGCTCCCATTTTTTATGGTATGAACTCAAAGATATGAAACATTTTCTGAATACACAAAATAATGCAAGAATGCAGTTTCACAGTCTATTTGGATGCACCTGATTTCTCCCAGAACGCCTTTGGAGACGGCTTATGGTGGGAAATGGACATTCAATTCCCTAGCAACAGCTCTGGTGGACATTCCTGCTGTCAGCATGCCAATTGCACGCTCCCTCAAAACTTGCGACATCTGTGGCATTGTGCTGTGTGATACAACTGAAGATTTCAGGGTGGCCTTTTCTTGTGGCCAGTCTAAGGCACACCTGTGCAATAATCATGCTATTTAATCAGCATCTGCAGCGTCGATCTGAAGCTAATGTGAAAGCTGTAACAACATATTCAGCATGCTATATAAGTATATTGTTTGTTAATGAGGAACTAATAAGCACATGTACAGATGGATGTTGCAGCATGCGTCACTCGCAAATTGTAAGTTCGTCATTTTTATTGTAACAATGCTCTAATAAAGGAGTTAGTGAGGTGTATTATGAGGAATGATGGGGTGTCATCATCCTCTCCCCTTCCCACACTCACGGTGCAAAAAAAGTAAACATAACAGGAAGAAATAACTAAAGGTGAAACAACAAAACTGCCAGATGAAAGGACACGTGGGCAAAAAGAAACACCCGTGATCAACCCTATTTTGACTAGAGCAGGCAGAGAGGATTGTATCCCACAATTCCCTGTGCCGCCAGCTCCTAGCAGCAGACCCAACATGGAAATGAACCTCACTACAATATTATTCACAAAGTTACATTCAGAGATCATACAAATGAACTTTTCATTAAGTCAGATCTACTAAAACGTAAATATGTAATTGAATTGCAGGCCTCATTAGTTATGTTTAAAGCAAGAAACAGAGTTTTACCCGAAGACTTACAAAAGCTTTTCATCTTGACTACAGGAGATGAAAATCACAGGTGAAGATTTAATTTCAAACAACAGTTTGCTTGAACAACACTAAAGCAAAAGTGTGTCTAGGGGTAAAAATGAGTGAATGAGTTAAAAGGTTGTCAAAATATTATTTGATTTAAGCAGATTTATAAAACAAAACTTAGAAAATTAGATTGTACAAACTTGACTGTTGAATGGAATGTTTGGACTGCTACCGGGAAGGTACAAGGATTGCGCAGACAAACATCGATACAGCAACAGAGACGGGCAGGATTATACATGGTATTACATTTAGGTAACAGTGGGGGACAAATGTGATTTCAGTGAGCGATATGTTCAAATTGTGATCAGTTTGTGTTGAGTGAATTCAAGGCACTTTTGGTCCTGGGACAAATAGTCCTACTGTGTATTTATTTCTTCAAAGGAAAACATGCAGAAAATAAGAGGATGGTGTCTTCTTCTGATAAGCTACTTTCCAATGTCTTCTTTATATGATCACTGTCATGGCACCTCCGGGAGTCCTCTCCTTCCCCCTCCCCTCTCTGCTTCCTTCACAGATTGAACCCAGCTGTTGGCCCTTACCTCATCTCCTGTCCTGTATCTATGAGGGCCTCATTCCAGTATTCGTCACCAGTTCGTTGCCCTCTATGGTGCAGTAACTGGTCACGTTATCTCGTTTCCTAAAGCTTACCTTGTCTCGCAATTACTCTCATCCAAGTTTTCGATCTGCCTACAGGACATCTATTCCTCAAGTGCCAACCTGGGTTCAATCACAAGCTCCACATCTTCAAGTCCACCTTGCCTGTCTGAACCTCCAACCAAGCCACCACTCCAACCATCTCTCTTCCACTATCAAGCCACGACCACGTTCTACGCCAAGCCACGTTGCTCCCAGCCCCAAACTCCATTACTTCTCAAAAATCCCAGCTCAATCTCATCACAGAAGAAAGACTCACCTTCATATCCACGCCTCGCAGTCCTCCTCTCTGGTGACGACTCCACAGACTCATTGCTACCTCCACAGACTTTAATAAATCCTTTATCACCAAGCTCTGTGCGTGTCTTCTGGGGTTCCAGCATTTGGGTCTGTTCACGCTTCAGCCAAACATGACAATCACACTTTTAAAATACTTGTTTTTACTACAGGCTTTACTGAAACCCCTATGGATTGACTTTTATTAACATTTTAATAGAGAACATTCATTGTCATTGATTCACCAAGGTCTAAAGAGGAAAGAATGCAGGCCAGAAAAAGGCGGCGGGAGGTGAGAGGAGGTCATTTAATTAATTTTGGACATATTTAAGCACTTCTTTGAAGGCTATTGTTAATCCCTCTGCCAATTTCAGGATGAAGAAGATGCTTCACTGAAAAAGATGCATTCTTTAGCGATTTCATCAGGTACCATTGAAGGTAGAGCTGTTGTACACACAAACATAGTTTTTCCAGGCATGCTTGCATCCTCTGTTAAATTACTTTGGGTGTCCTGAGATGCCCCTTCAAATATAATATAATATTGTAGTTATTATATGTCCCTAGGTGTGATTGTGGACACCCAGTGACAGACTGGCGACCTGTCCAAGGTGTCCCCTGCCTTCGCCCTCAAGTTGCCGGGATAGGCTTTAGCAGCCATGTGACCCCGAAAGGGAATAAACGGAAGATGAATGAATGTATTTATTGTAAAGGTTTAAGAGGTGGGATGTCCATGATCTTTTTTTTTTTGGTGTAATTTCTGTATTTTCATTTTCCTTCTATTCCCTTTGTAGTGGAAGGTGACATGAAGACCAAGCAGTGGGACAGGGAGGAATGTTTGTAGCCTTCTTAACTTACTATTTTGTGCCATCTCCAGTATTTATTTATTTATCTACCTTTTTGCAGGAAGAAGATGCTGTACTGCATGACACCATTCAGGCAGCCAAATGGTGTAGAACTCAGTCCTTTCAAGAAAGATATTCCCTGCCTGATGTTGTAAAGATGGACGAAAGAGAACAAAAGGGCATACTCAACGAACTCCAAAACTGGAACTTCATGAGAGAAGATGAAGAGAGTCATGGGACAGAGGAAGCCTTTCATTTTCTCCTTGCAGTTAAGAAGTGACTGTGAAGCATTTTTTGCAGAAATGATGGATGTTCAGAAATTAAAGTTGTATGAGTGTTTTGAGGAGCAATAAATCCGACTGTTTGCCGTTTTTCTTGAAATGTTTTTTATCTATATTTGTGATGCTATATGACTGTAGCATCACAATGCCTTTAAATTGTGCCTGTGGGACCATGTTTAGATGTCTAGCATGGGGTCAGGGGTTTTACTTTCCACGTTTAACCGACCTGAGACTATGCACTCCTTAAGTTATGTGTGAACCGAGCTAAAACAGTTATTACATACAGAATATCTGGGTGTAATATATTATATATTTTATCTAGTGATATAATTTTACATTTAACAGTAAACCATTGAACAATAAATGACAGGTACATTTCACAAGTTAAATTTTATTTCCAAGAGACAACTAACGTTACAGTCAGCAGCTTTGTTCAGGCTGCCTTTTTTTCTCCTGTGGCCATACATAAAAGGGAGCATTTAAAATAAAAAAATTTTAAAGCACGATTGTACATATCTTAAAGGCGGTTAATTGCATTTACACTGACCAAAAATATAAATACAACACTTTTGTTATTGCTCCCATTTTTTATGGTATGAACTCAAAGATGTGAAACATTTTCCACATACACTAAATAACCAGTTCTCTGAAATATTGTTCTCAAATCTGTCTTTATCTGTGATAGTGAGCACTTCTCCTTTGCCAAGACAATCCATTCCACCTCACAGGTGTGCCATATCAAGATGCTGATTAGACAGCATGATTATTGCACAGGTGTGCCTTAGACTGGCCACAAGAAAAGGTCACTCTGAAATCTTCAGTTGTATCACACAACACAATGCCACAGATGTCGCAAGTTTTGAGAGGGCGTGCAATTGGCATGCTGGTAGCAGGAATATCCACCAGAGCTGTTGCTAGGGAATTGAATGTTCATTTCTCCACCATAAGCCGTCTCCAAAGGCGTTTCCGAGAATTTGGCAGCACATCCAACCGGCCTCACAACCACAGACCACGTGTAACCACACCAGCCCAAGACCTCCACATCCAGCATGTCCACCTCCAAGATCGTCTGAGACCAGCCACTCGGACAGCTGCTGAAACAATCGGTTTGCATAACCACAGAATTTCTGCACAAACTGTCAGAAACCGTCTCAGGGAAGCTCATCTGCATGCTTGTCGTCCTCATCGAGGTCTCGACCTCACTCCAGTTCGTCGTCGTAACCGACTTGAGTGAGCAAATGCTCACATGCGATGGCGTCTGGCACGTTGGAGAGGTGTTCTCTTCACGGATGAATCCCGGTTTAAACTGTTCAGGGCAGATGGCAGACAGCGTGTGTGGCGTCGTGTGGGTGAGCGGTTTTCTGATGTCAATGTTGTGGATCGAGTAGCCCATGGTGGTGGTGGTGGGGTTATGGTATGGGCAGGCATCTGTTATGGGCGAAGAACACAGGTGCATTTCATTGATGGCATTTTGAATGCTTAGAGATAGCGTGACGAGATCCTGGGGCCCATTGTTGTGCCGTACATCCAACAACATCGCCTCATGTTGCAGCATGATAATGCACGGCCCCATGTTGCAAGGATCTGTACACAATTCTTGGAAGCTGAAAACATCCCAGTTCTTGCATGGCCAGCATACTCACCGGACATGTCACCCATTGAGCATGTTTGGGATGCTCTGGATCGGCGTATACCACAGCGTGTTCCAGTTCCTGCCAATATCCAGCAACTTCGCACAACCATTGAAGAAGAGTGGACCAACATTCCACAGGCCACAATAGACAACCTGATCAACTCTATGTGAAGGAGATGTGTCGCACGTCATGAGGCAAATGGTGGTCACACCAGATACTGACTGGTTGTCTGAGTCCCCTGATCCCCTCAATAAAACAAAACGGAAGATTTCAGAGTGGCCTTTTCTCGTGGCCAGTCTGAGGCACACCTGTGCAATAATCATGCTGTCTAATCAGCATCTTGATATGGCACACCTGTGAGGTGGGATGGATTGTCTTGGCAAAGGAGAAGTGCCCACTATCACAGATTTAGACAGATTTGAGAAACAATATTTCAGAGAACTGGTTATTTAGTGTGTGTGGAAAATGTTTCACATCTTTGAGTTCATACCATAAAAAAATGGGAGCAATAACAAAAGTGTTGCATTTATATTTTTAGTCATTGTATATATGTGCAATCAAGCACAAAAACCGATGGAAATTCACGTTGGCCGCATGTAATACGTGCAGCAGAGATGCACATTACTCCGTTGCCTGCACGTATTTTAAGTGTTTGCAAGGCTAGACCCTTAACGCTACTGCCTCCCGGGCACGGCTCGTCTGCAGCTCACCGCTCCCCCCAGGGGATGGGTCAAATGTGGAGAACAAATTTCGCACACCTAGGGGTGTGACAGAAAGTAGCACTTTCTTTCTTTCTAAAACATGTTTTAGAAGGCTTGGTTGGGATTTAGGAAGGGCATTGATTTGGATCTACTTTTTCAGTCATCAGCATCCAAAAATCCATCAAAGTCCTCATCTTTTGCATCTGAAATGAACAGCTGGGCTACGTTTCTATCAAACACACCAGCTTCACTTTCCTCATCGTCAGAGTCCGTCTCGTTTCTGTGCGGCTCCAAAGAACAAGCAGACCCATCAGCCCCAGCTTAAGTCCTACAGTCCAAAAGTGTGGCGTAACTCGGCCCGTCCCAGTAGGATGGACGACTGTTCACGGTCATCTGCTGGAAGCTGCTGCGCTCAGCCTCGAGTTGATCTTCCAGCAGGCATCGCCTCGTTTCTGCAGAAACTCAGCTGCGTCTTCTTGTCTTGTCGGAGTTGGTTTGCCAGAACCATGGATTTGTGGCAACACGAGCGGTTCGGGCACACTAAAAAAAAAAAAGAATTAAGGATTCAACCAGGTGAAGACGTGGTTCCAACTTAAAAAATATTTTTAATATAAATAATTAAAAACAGTAAAACCAGATTAAAACAAACAAAAACATTAAGGGCCTCAAGGCCACCTGTAAATAGAACTGGGACACATAAACAAAACTGAAAACAGAACAAAATACCCAGTTAACATGCAGGAGTATATGGTGCAAGCAAGCAAACACAACAAACAAGTGAATTCCCACAGTTTGTGTACCAGAGTCCAGGAAGCGGTAGGTGTGCACAAGTCACTACGGGCCTCCAACTCCCAGGAGCACCTGCACAGTCACGTGGTCAGCCGCAGGAGAGGTGGGGGGAGCAGACGCCGCTGTCAGCGACTCACTCGCCTGACCACTAGAGTGGATGGGGGGGGACCCGTGAAGAACACCTACGGAAACACTCCCACAAAAGGACCAAAAATCTGTCCCAGCAGCAGCAGCGGGTTCCACCAAACAACCCTGTGGAGCCAAACCAGAAGACGTTACCTCCGCAACCAGAGGACATGCAGGGCGAAGAAGCACACACACACACCAGGCAGTGGGGGATATCACAAGGAGGAACAGGAGTGATGCGCTCCAATCCCATTTCACCTCCACTCCAGTCACAAGCCAACCCGCTGTATGACACGGAGTGGTGACATCCACTGCACTAAAACAAAACAAAGGACACCACAAATGCAGCAAAACTGAGGGGGGGAGATTGCACAGGCAGAAAGACCAGCTACTATACCTGCACTGACAGATGCAGGAACCCAGGAAGGCAGTCTCAGGCAGGAATGAGCAGAAGCCAGCTCAGTCCCGCTACAAAGGGGGCCTGGGGCTCATTAGCAGCACCAGGATGGAAGTGCCTACACCCAATTAACTCATCCTGCTACAGATTCATTATTTTAAATTCTCTGGCAGCTGAGGTTCGATAAAGTTAGAAAGATCTTCACAGATTCAGACTTCCAGTCTCAAGAACTCTTCTTTGGCATTGCTTGGCAGCCGGCTCGCTGCATGTCTGCATTCACAGCTTGAAGGGAACAATTTTGATTAAAAGGCAAAGAAAACGATCTTTTTTCTTTTAAAATGCATTAGCAGTTCACTCTCTGTGTAAATAGAAAAGGATTGAGATACTTGCTGACACATTTGAACGTTTAGCAGAAGAGTTAATCCCAATTTGTGAAGATCTTTCTAACTCAGGGGTCGGCAACCTTTTTTACTCAAAGAGCCATTTGGGACCGCCCCTAATGAAAAAAAAAGCACTCGGAGCCACAACCCGTTTTGACATCATTATATATATTATGCATGTATATATTATATCAAGGGTGCTCATTAAGTCGATCGCGATCGATTTTCAAGGACATGAGTGTAGATCACGGTCCAGAAAAGATAAAAAAAAAGTACTTCTTTCTTTCCATCGTCATGTTTATTAGTTACAGGTTTATTTCAACATTATTGTTTATGTACTGATGATTAAAAACTACACAGTGAGTTTACATAAAGATACTTTTGTATTAACAGATGAAGCGTTTTATTACAAAGACAGAAAGCAGCGACCATCGTATTCATGCTCTGCTGTAAACTGTCCAATGTGGGGAGCATCATGGCATATTATGAGGCTTTTGGCGCTGCTCGCTCCGTATTGTTGAACCTTTCGTTGCGCGATGACTTCTCTTTTTCTCTCGTCTTTCCGATCGTGGTCAGAAGCGCAGGGGAGATTTCCTCCAGAGCTGAAGGCAATTCTCCTTCGGGGTTCACTCCCCTGTTCGAACCCTCAACCTTCAGAGCGGATTAAAAATGACTCCAGAAAAGTTATTCTGGGAACGACAACTACTCTTTATTTAGTGCTCCGTCCTCCGAACACACAATGTATTTCACGCACACAGCTCCGCTCCGTGCTCACACCGCCATCTCCACCTGCACGCCCCCCCCCCCTTCTTTCTCGTGGCACGTGCGCCGCTCAGCACACACCCGCAACAGTATAAAGCGTGTGTGCCTCGCAGCTTCCTTGATGAGCTCGTATTTATCGGACTGCAGAGCTGATAGCAGGAGGAGACACGCGGGGCGGCTTTAATAAACTCCGGTTGCTGGACTTCTACCGGGGACGTGATGTGCTGCGGGGAGAAAAAGCCGCTCTGATGACAGAGTTTGAGTGAATTTAAACTCGCGTCTGCAGTGACGTATGTGTCAGAGGATGTCCGATTGGCCATTCTGCATGTCAATCAAGTCCCGTACTTCTCGGTGAGGATTTTGATTGGCTGATGGATTTTCAAGAAGCACTCTCTTCCCCTTCAATCACCCCCACGTGCCCGAAGATGACAGGTCGATCGCGAGCGACGCAACGAGCTCCCCTGCTCTGAAACACACATCACCGCACACGCGAGTCCAAAACACCGGCGCAAACTCTCCGTCACCAGAAAGCCGCTCCCCGCTCTGCGCCACGCCAAGCCCCCGGCAGAAAACCACTCCAGACCCGGAGTGTTTATTGAAGCCGCCCCGCGTGTCCTCCTGCTATTAGCTCCGCAGCCCTCGCCTGACAAGCACAAGCCACCAAGGAAGCTGTTTTTTACATGGCACGAGGCACGGAGCCAGCAGCGCCTTTGAAATGCCATGAAAAATGAACAAACTAAAATAAATTTGAATTTTTATAAAATACTCATTATTTTCCAAAGTCACAGGGAGCCACAACAGAAGGATGAAAGAGCCACATGTGGCTCCGGAGCCATGGGTTGCCGACCCCTGTTCTAACTTAACCGAACTGCAGCTGCTGGATTCCCGTGTTCCTCCGCGTAGCTGATGGCTGCAGTTTAAACTATGCTTCAAAATCGTGTCTCTTTGCATTTCCAGGGTTTCCAAAGTTGTTCTGTTGTACTATGGGGGGGTTTTCTTTCACGTCCTCACTTCCCTCCTTCTCATGCTGTTCTCTTCTAGGTCCTCTTTACCGAAGTCACACAGCAACACATTCAGTACATTTTGGAGAAAATGTAGGACTTTCACCTTATGGTTGTGAAAGTAGGGAATGTAGAAAATATATAAAACACAGAGAGCCGCATGCAGCTCAAGAACCGCCTGTTCACCCCCCCTGCTCTGAAAAATGAAAGTCTCGCCTTTTTCCTAGATGGTATGAAAATGATATTGTTTTAATTAGATAACTTTTCAATTCTCATGGACATCTTCTGACGTATGAAGAATTTTTCTGGTCCACCCAGAGAATATGCAATAGTGTTAGATGCCGTTCCAACCAGTCTACTTCAACTGTTTGAAGGGACTTGGAACACAAGTCAGTTAAGAACCCAGAATATTTTTTGGACAGTGTGGAAATTTGTGTTAATCTAGTTTCCAATAAGCAAATAAGAAATCTTTTCCATACCTCAACCTTACCTGCTGATTTTATTGGGAATCAAAATTTGTGGACATAAACTGGACTAATGCTTGGACTATTAGTAATAAATACTGTTTAAATAACAAAATAAAAGAGGTGTCCTTCAAAATATTACATTGTATATATCCTGCCAAAAACATTTTTTTTGAAAAACTAGATTTGTTGCTGACATGGACCTGTGTTGCTCATTCTGTGGGACACAAGAGGAAACCATTAATCACCTGTTTGTGGACTGCAGGTGTGTTCTGGATTGAAGTGGGAAACTATATTGGAAATATAACTAAACAAACTGTTAAATTTTTGGATAAAGAAATTATTCGGTTACCTTAATGACAAAGTAGACAAAGATTGTATCTTTATTACACAATTGTTTTTATTATTAGCAAAATTCCATATTTATGAAGCCAAATGGTCGAACTCCAAACATACATTCCAGCATTTTTTGAGTGAAATCAATCAGTACGGAAATATTATCAGACATCTGCAAGTGTTTGACATCTTTAAACGTCTTTATACCACGGTCTGGGTGAATACTCGATGCTGATTGGCTGCTGGGTATGCATTAAAACCTGATAACTGCACGGTGAAAAAAGAAGTTCTGGTCAGCTAGCTTAAATGTTTAGTATCACTGCGCTGGCTTCTTTAAAATAACCTTTAGCTTCATCATCTGGACAAAAACAAGCAGTTAGAGGTGAACTTTCTCTCTGAACTGATGCTTTATTCAACCCATCAGAAAGATCAGCATATATATATATCGCCAAATCCTGACTGCAGCGTTGATGCGGCGCTGCATCACGTGACAAATAGTCCGCTTTTCTTACAAAAAGCGATCCAAATCAGAAAAAAAACAGAATTAAGGACTAAAAACTGGTTAATATGTATTGCTTTTGTAAGTGACCATGGTATAAGCGGGTTAATGGCCTTCGAAGTGTGCATTATTACTGTTTAACCCACGCCGTGGAACCCTGGGAACCGTTTGACGTGAAGCAGAGGACGGTTGCTTCCGCTAAGTGCGTTAAAAAGTAATGATGCACACTTCGACAGCCATTAACCCTTACTTAAGCGTCGAGCTTACAGAACACGTTTGGACAGGTGAGGCAGCAAAGCCCCGACGATAAGTTAAATGACAGAACCCAGGGCCCTTAAACGTCCCTGCCTGGTGCGTTCACGGACACCCAGAACATAATAATGTAGCGGACTAAGTTGGACTGGGTGGCTGTTGGGTCACGTTCCAAGTTCCGGAGTTCATTGAACGCATCAGGCAGATACACTGGTTGGCCCCTCAGTTCTGTCGCTGAGCCTGTAGTTGGGGGGTTTAGACTAATGGGGTTCAGCTATGGGCCGAATAAGGAAACAGGAGGGCTGGGGCGGGAGCGAGGGAATAAAAAGTTAGGGGGGGCGCTCTCCTGGGGGAGAGATATAAGACTTTGTGGGCAAGTTTTACGGCGTTCGTTGTTTACGGCCTGCAGTAACCTGAATAAAGAACCTTAAAGTGATTACATCTCAGTGTGGGAAAAGGGTCCTACAAGATCAGCAGAACTTTAACAGCCACTCAGTGCACTACTATATTTAAATAAGAAAATAAGATTCACCCAAATTATGCGTACCCACCCAAAGCCATTTTTGTCTGCAAATTTAGAACCAAAACAGCCCTATGTGTGCTGACTGGAATATACCATTGCTGTAGAAGGACGGGGGAGGACCAAACACTTTTACATGGTTAAGCTTATGCCAGTCCAGTGATTTGGGCTGTTTTTTTCATGACAGAGTAATGAAGGACGTAAATTTTATTTTAGATATTTTTATTAAGTGATCAGCTTGGGGCCCTAGAGTGTTGGGGGCCCCAGGCGAACGCCTACCTTTGCCAAATGCTAAGTCCACCCCCGCATGTAAGACGGTGGCGGTACATGTCCCTGTTGAGTTCTACATTATTAATTAAGTTGTTTTTCTTCTTTTTCTTTTCAATCGTTTTTTTTTTTTTTTTGGTACATCACTTTGATTTCATACACAAGGGGCTGGAAAAAGGAAGTGGAGGACCCCCCCCCCCATACGTGCCCTCCCCCTTGCATCATCATCAACGTCGTCGTTGTCTTCATCATAACACGGAAGCGGTGAACACAACAGGCAGCTGCAGGCAGACAGGAGCCGAAGTGCAGGTGGACGCAGGTGTGCTTGTGAAGAAAGGCCACGCGGACAGACGGACAGACAGACAGACAGACAGACAGACAGACAGGGAGCACGCACCGACCGACCGACATGGCGCTGATCCCCTCGCAGGTCCTCCGAGCCGCCATCCTCTTGTCTTACTTCTCCATCCTCTGCCACTACAAGGCTCTGGACATGCCGGCGCACCAGACCTACGGAGGCAGCTGGAAGTTCCTGACCTTCATCGATCTGGTGAGAGACCGCTTTTGTTCTGTTTCGCCATCCACCCCCTCCAGAAATTCAGCATCGCGCGATCTGCAGGCTTTGTTAATCAAAGTTCAGGTACGGAAAGCTATAAGGGCCCTAAAGAAGCACGTGTGTGCCTGTCTGCAGCGTTAACGTCCAAATGAAAAGTCGTGCGATATGCATGTCCTCATACTTTAGAGACTCAATCATTGACTGTAGTTTCTGAATGTGTGTAAACGTAGATATCTTTTCTTGTCACAGTGAGTCAGTGAATGTCTGCCCATCATTTATGAGAGAGAAAATAGAAGTCCTGACCTCAAAAGCAGCGTATCTGAGGGAAACTGCGGGCAGCAATGTTGTTGTTGGGTTTATACAGATCGCCACAGTGAACCAGCTTTACAGAGATTTAACCCCAATGCCCTTCCTAAACAACTATGTGTTTTCAAGGAACAGGAGACCCGGATGGGCGCTAGAGCATATATGTAAAGGGTCCAACTGTTGTCTAATCTGCTGCCTTCAAAGCTCCTGCCATTATTTTTTATGCCTGACCATCAGAGCTTTACACGGCCCCCTCCAGCCCCTGGTTGGGCCTAGAAATTCTGTCCAAAAACCCATGAACAGAGCCGGTGATGAAGGGCAGCCCTGCCGGTGTCCACATGCACCGGGAACAGCTCTGACTGCGAACCAAGCTCCTTCCCCGCTCATACAGAGACCGGACAGCCCTCCTTAAGGCCCCCGGACCCCATACTCTCAGAGCACCCTCCACAGGAACCACGGGGGACGCGGTCCAACACCTCCTCTGAACACCTCCCAACAGCAGCAGAGACCATGGAGGTGGAAAACATGGTGTCGCTCCAGCTCTCAAACTCTTCCAACACGTTAAGGTGGCTGTTTATGGAGAAGCAGACAAAGACGACTGAATATATCTTTTTCTATTGTGAAATTGTTCCAAGTGGTCTATGAATTATGATTATGCAGTTTTTAGCAAAAGTCTAGAGGCCTGTTTTGTTTTTTAAGTCTTATTTTCTGCAGAGCTGCAGGATCTCATTAGAAATTTGCCTCTGAGTTGTCGGCAGGACTGTTGGCGTGGAAGTAACCCTATGTAATCAGTAATAAGTAATCCCAGCGTGTCTTTGTTTATACTCTCTCCTTCGAGCTACCTAATAGTAGCATAGAAAAAAAAACTGTGAGCAATATCGGAGCTCTCCAGCTGTACAGTTTGGAGCAAGAAGACAGCTCAGACGAGAAGAATGAAGAAGTTAATGAATCTGTTTTTCTGCAAGACAATGCATCAGAAATGGAGCAGAGCAGGCAGACTTTGGCCCCCCCACAACCTTTGCTGTGTCACAACCTCAGCTTTTGAAACAGCGGGGTTTAGTTTGCTCATGATCCTTCACAATTTGAATACAGGAATACTCAGAAATGCCGTTTAATCTTAAAGTCTTTCACACATGTCCTTCACGAAAAATGTTACAAGAACATATTAAAAACATGATTCTTGTATGAGTGGGTCTCTAAAGGCTGGTTTAGGCAGGCTGGATGGGGGGCAGTGAAACAATGCCTTTTTGATCCTTTTTTTTTCACTCAAACATTTTGTTGGTCAAGTTAGCAAATCTAAATGGTTCTTAGTGTGAGCCCCCTTTCATCCATTAACCCGTGAGTTCTGAAAACACCCCGTTTTTTAGGGGTTAGGGGGGCGCTCTGTGTGCAGCCTGCGCCGTCATTGTAAAGGAAACATGCAAAATACAGCAGTTTTGAGGATAAAAATGATTCAAAGTCATTTCTCAGGGTCTGCAGCACGAGTGCCCTGTCGCTGTTGTTTTAACCGTTCAGCACATACCTTCAGGGATCGCCCCAGTGTTTTTAGGCCGGATGCCCTGCATTTGTATCTGTATTTGCCCTGCATTTTCACGGCACGGAGATCCCCGATGGGCAGCAGTGCAAAGGACCTACAATGGTTGTATTTTAGCAGCAGTGGTGCCATTTCCTGACAAATCTATGCATGACATTTTACCATCTAACCTGAGCATTAACAGAGAAATGCATATTAAATTAACAACAAATACAGTACATGGTGGAAATGCATTCATTCTGGCTTGTTCCATCCCCCCCGTCACCATGTGTCCATCCTGTAACTGTAACGGGGGTTAGGTTTTATGATAAAGCAAGTAATTGCTACTGATTTGTATTTTTTTTCCTCTTTGATGAGCAGCTAGTAAAAGGTGACCACCAAATAAGATTGTTTGCATGTCTTCCTTTTTAAATTTTCAAAAGAATTTGCAGTGAAGACTTAGTGGCATTTTTATAACTCACATACTCTGCTGGGGGTCATGTCAATACTAATGAGGCTCCTTCAAAACTGAACTGTACAGGTTTTCCAACAGTAAAAATGCATGTTTTCCTTATTAAAGTGTGGCTAACAGCGTTGTAAACACTGAGAAGCAGCATATTTTCATCTACATAAACATGATAGATTCTCTTCTGAAATTCAATTAAACACTAAACTGTGAACCAACTCTGTAAAAACTAGAGACACAAACACACATACACAAACAATACAAGCATTCAGCGTTTCACAAAGACACCATTCTACTGCAGGCAGACATACATGCAGTTTTGTGACTTTTAAAGTTGCTGTCTAGGCCTGGGTTTCATTCATCCAAGACTCTCCCACCCATCTAGCCTTCAGTTGCCTAAAGTTTGCTGTGTTTCACTTTTTTGTGTTTTTTCCTTTTCTTTCTATTTGTATCCATCTCATCCATTTCATAATGCTTTCCAAACTTTTCCATAACAACAAAACAGAAGAAGAACATGAGCAGAAAGCAAGCAAGCAAATGCAGAGTGATTTTCAACCTTTTTTGAGCCAAGGCACACTTTCTCCTTAACCAAAATCCTGCAGCTCACCAACATCCAAAACAATTAGAAAAGGAGAAACTCATAGTGTGTACTGATCTACAGTCCCTCCATGATCTCACGTGCATTTTTGTGGTAACTGTGGCAGAAAAAGCTGGAAGCTGCTGCTGTTTTTCTAAAAGATGGAATAAAAGTTAAGTTAGTTTTCTGCAATAATTTTCAACTAAATTATTTGAAATGTTACCCTGGTAGTTGTTCTTCCCTTCAGTTTATTAATATGCAATTTTATGTAACCTCACAAAAAAACAAATATATTTTTTCTAAATTGTGATTTATTTATTTTATATTTATTTCAATGTTAGTGGAAAGACAGCTGTAATTTTTGAACAATATGATCAAAATATGTTTGATAAAATTTACACAAAAAACTTACATTATATTAATGTTTTCTGTAGCTACACAAAAAGTGAACATGTTGAAGTTTTATTAGTTTTTCTCTTGTTTTAATCAAAGATAAAGTCTTTAAAAAGTCTTTGTTTTATTTCCTTTTAGATGATTACATTGTTTCTATGTAGTTTAATTGTGTCTGTTGGCCACTTCACCTTCATCCTGTTTCTTAAATGTTGTCATTACTTCTTCTTAAGTTTATCATCTAAAATAATCCAGACGTCATTAGAAAAGTGTTTCAGTCAGAAAGATGACTTGGACCAAACTCTGGGATGTTTGGCTGTGAAGAAACACAAACCTGGAAGGAGAACTAAACTGTTGACCTCTGACTTCATCCAGAAGATTGAAAAACTGTTCAACAGGGAAGACTCGTTGCAGCACTGATACACTGTCACTTTAACACAATGCATCATGGGAGATGTAGTGTGAAAACTGCCACAAAAGCGCAGATAGACTAGCGTCTCAGAGCTTCATTGTTTTGTTCACTTGTTCCACGGTCTGACACCAGATCCTGTGGAAAGCTACACCGCTAAAGACGAGCTTTAGCTGGTATTTTTGTTAAAACTGAGCAACTTTTTGAGTGTTTATGAATATGTTATATTGCTTATATTTATTTTATCACAAGGAACACACCAATGGACTCAAAAACAGAGCGGTTGACCTCCTAAACAAAATATGAACCTTCAAAAAAAAAAAAATCTGTAACAATTGTTTACCAATCTTGTGCAATAGTTGGTGTGCAATAACGGTTATGTGCAATACATGTATGTAGGTATGTATATACTGTAAATATGATTGTTATAAATAAAGCTTAGCCTCAAGTACAAAAGGGCTTTATACAGATATATACTCTGTTTGTCTGAAGATCCATAAACTCTGTAGTTACAGTCAAATCTGTCCAACACAAGAGGGCTTTAGCTCTGATCTGCTTGCTCAGCTGTTGGACAGGATATGTTTAAAAAATAAGTAATTGTAGGCGTTTATGGGGTGAGGGGTGTTTTTCACAGCTTTATCCCCCTGGCTGTTTGCACTCTTCTCCACCCCATGAGGGGCAGTAAATCATTGCTGCTTCGAACGTTTCTTTGATGCAAAGCTGCTGGACAACGACGTGATCCCACCACTCCATCCAGATCTGAAATTCAGCAGCTTTTTGTGAAACAAATGTGTTAAGACGAGTGAAAAAAAATCCTCTGCCTTGATGAGAAAGTTCATTTGATGAAGTCATTCACTCCATTTGGGTTACTGTGCCGTTTCCTTCTGTCAACAGGTGATCCAGGCCACGTTTTTCGGGTTGTGTGTCTTGATTGATGTGTCTAGTCTGCTCACCAATGGGGGGGACAGCAGGGAGCAGGAGCGGCAGCACAGGAAGCTGATTGGCCTAAGGGACTGGATCATGGCTGTCCTGGCCTTTCCTGTTGGAGCAGTGAGAAGATGAACACACACTCACACACACACACACACACACACACACACACACAGACTGTCTACTATGGGCTTTGTTCAGGGAGGTCCAGAGTTCACACCTTCCACTCTACATTCAGTAATATCTTGGTTCTGTGGCAGGATGGCGCTCTGACTCTTGCTTTGTTCTACCTTTCAGTTTGTGGTGTTCACCTTCTGGACTTTGTACCTGTACGACAGGGAGCTGGTTTACCCCAAACTGCTTGATAATTTCATTCCTCAGTGGCTCAACCACGGCATGGTGAGTGATGGATGGATGGTGACGTCTGTCTGCTTTTTGGATTAATGGATTCTCAAAAGCCTTTGATCCCGTCATCATGTAGACGTTCAGAATTCATTGTTTAAAGGGATTCAATAATGTGACAACAATAGCATTGGGTCGGAATCCAGCAAACAAAATGTGCCTGGTCAGTAAATAAATCAGGAAATGGCTGGAGGAGCAGCTCTCTTCAGATCCGTTGAAGTTTCGGCAGCAGGAACTGGATGAACTGAAGACGGATTAACGGTCCTTTTGTAAAAAATTTTAAAAAGTCGGCCATACTCCTTTTCTTAACAGCTGCTTGAATGAGTGCCACGGACGTCAGGTTGATCATCCAAATCATGCTAGACATCCCTTCTTGTTGGAAATGGAAGAGTGTTTTGTTTATTCCAGGTTTTCTGCTCTGGTGACTTGACTTTTGACTTTGATGAAAGCTTTCGAGTTCATTGTCAAAAACAGTTAGAATCCTGTAAAAATTCAAACAGACAGTGTGAAGAGTTTTCTTTAACAAGGGTCTGCGATTTCAAGGCCTCTGTGATTGAGGGATTTAACCGGAGCTTTAAAACTAAAGTGTGGAGATTCTTTCCCGTCAATAACAGGAAGTAACTTTCCATCATTTTGACAGGTGACCTGACCTTTGAAGTAATTAAACTGAATTTGACAGGTTTCACATCCCCGTCCTTGCCCCCCCAATACATTTGATTTTAATTAAATATCAAATTAATGTCTTATTTGAGCTAATCAATTAATATATATTTTACTTTAAATTGAAATCAATTTGATATTTGCACATTTGAAATAATTAAAGGCTGACATCCTGTTTTTTCCGTAGACACACATTAAAGCTACACAGCACAGGAAACTCAGGGCAATCTGGACCTCTCAGGCTCATCATTTACCTTTTTCACCTAAAGCCAGAGGTGTGGCTATAGTTTTTCCTAAGTTGGTTCCATTTCGTTTTCAGTCTTGCATAACAGATCCTAATCCCCGGATCCACCATCCTTTGAGGTGGTCTCGGTTTGTTTCCAGTTGGACTAGGCTTCGGTTGATGATGATGTCAACAGATTAGGAAAGTAACAACCAAGCCACGGACAAATGTAAAGCAACAGTTGTCATATTATTGAAGAGGAAAAAAGAGTCCAACTGTTTATTTGTTAGAATGTTTAATTCAACACGGCTGAAAACGCTTGTTTGATGCTTTTTTGTGTCTCGTTGTTATGTGGCATGCGCCCTGTGCTGCTGGGACATCACAGCTACCTCGTAGGTCCTTAACAGGACAATGCCATAAAACCACAACTGATTTACAGGAGACAGATCCATGGTTTGTCTCTTTTTTATTTTATTTTTCAGCTTTCTGCAAGGAAAACTAGAAGCTCTTCAGTGTGAGTTTTGCCGCGCCGTGGGTGGGAGTAGTGGTGGCGTGTTGGCCAGATGTCTGGTGGGGCGATGGGGGGGTAGAGGTGGAGCACCAGGAGGGAGGGGTGTGGCACCTGTCAAATTCAATTTGATGAAAAGGGTCTCCAGTTTGGGGGGAAGGGGGGGGCACACCTGTGACCAGTCAAAGTTTGACCAAAAGCGTCTCCAGGTACTTTCTTTTCTCTCTGATGTCCTTGAGTCACTGGCCTTCCTCACCGGACTGCTTCCTGTTGGTTCTGTCTTCCTCGGCTGATGCTCACCTTTTGGATCTGCTTTGCTGACAGTTGGTCTTTGGGTGTGTGGAAGTTTGCCCACAGAAACCACTTCTACTGTGTTTTCTCAAAAATCCTCCTGCATTTCCTCTTCTCCTCCCAGCATACCACCGTTCTTCCTTTTGTCATCATCGAGATGAGGACCACTCACCACAAGTATCCCAGAAGGCTGTGGGGTCTGGTGGCTGTGTGTGTCTTCAGCATGGTGTACATCAGCTGGTAAGGAGTTTCTCCCACATTCCCTCCCCTTTGCAGGCCCAGAAGTCAGGACAGCATGACCACATGTACTGAAGTGAAGTCTGACGCACTTTACTCTTTTGTTGTTCCTCACACTGTTGTGAAAACTGCTGAAATTTAGTTCCCATGTAAAGTGGTTTCTGTTCTGGTCTTAAGGCCACTCACTGTCCATGCTTCCTTCTCAAACACACTTTATGGAGCCTATCATCCACCAATGCAGAGACCTGAAAGCAGCCATTGTGAGGATTGTGAATGTTGGTTTGGTTTTCTTCATGATCTATTTTGAATTCTCCCTCAGTCACGCCAGTTTTAGCTCTGTCACGATTCACAGCGGCCTTCATTTCAGTTAACTGCCCTCAGTCTATTTAAGTGGTTTTCAGTTCTTACTTCTCAGGTCATCTGTTCTGTTCTAGTCTGCTTTATCCCCCTTTTTGTTGCCCCCATGGTTTTGTCATGTTTTAGTTTATGTATAAATGTTTTAGTTTCTGGTCTCCTGCATTTTTGGTGTTTCTGCACCATCAGTTCCTGACAGCCGATGTGTTTGGGCTGCATAACAAGGAGAACCTGAGAACCAGGGTTCACAAACACTGAGCTGTGTTTGTGATTTGATCCAGACTCAATTCATAATTTTAGTTTAACATACAACCCCCCCCCCTCCCCACCACCACCAACAAGTCTGTATGAAACACTGATACAGAGCTGTGTCTGCCTGCAGGACCTGCTGGGTGCACCATGTGACTGGTGTGTGGGTGTACCCGGTTCTGGAGCGCGTCTCCTCCATTGCTCGAGCTGCTTTCTTCGGGACCATGACACTATTGATCTTCATTCTCTACGTCCTGGGGGAGATCCTCAACAGCTACATTTGGGAACAGCCGCAAAAAGGCATGCAGCCCCCACTGCATATGGCAACAGCAGCAGAGACTGGCTGAGCTTTGAATTCAAAGTTTGCTTCATGCACAAAGACATACACGTGCATAAACACACACTTGCATTCAGACACACACAGGTCTGCAAGTACCCTAAAATCTTTGTGTTGTTATATTTTATGGACAATGTAAAACAATAACATATCAATCACACTTTGCTCTTTGTGCAGTGTCTTATTTTTCACTTTTGTGTCTTTTACAGAAAGGGTTAAAGATGAGTGAAGCCTCCCGGACTGGTAAAGCAACAAAGGAAGACAAGTTTTGCCCATTCGGGACTGCAAGAACAAAGCCAAATGTGCAAGATGTTTTTAATCCAAAAAACTAAAACAAAAAAAGAACAATTTTTTTCTCCAGGAGCCTCTGCATCAACATAAATACATGCTGTAAGCACATAAATACAATGGGGAAAAAGTATTTGATTCTCTATTGAGATTTTCTTATTGATTCTGCATGCTGTCTAAAGATTAGAGAAGTTTCCAATGTTCATCGTAGATACACTGTTAAAAGAAACCAGGAAATCACATTCTTTGATTTTTAAAGAATTTATTCTTATAATAGTGCAGAAAATAGGGATTTATCTCAGAACTGTTTCTCACAGACCTATTGCTTATTCTTGAAAGTCCCACGTCAATCTTCTTTTGATCTATTTAAATTTGTTCCTAGAGGGCATTTAATTATGATTGTGACGTTTTTAGCCTAAATTTGAAAAAAACGTGTTTTTAGTAGTTTCTGCGTAGTGGTAGTAGTTCATTAGAAATCCGAGTTGTAGGCAGGGCTGTTGGCACAAAGTAAGCCTGCCCCTACTTCCTGTTATCCACTCTCTCCCTCTAATTTACAGCCCCTCACACCCTCACACTCCTTAGGCTAAAATTTGTGGTACAACAAAGACGGCAAGCAATATTGGAACTACCCAGCCAGTTCTGAGCTAGATGCAGCTGAGACAACAAAAATAAAGACGTACATGGATCAATGGTCTGACAGTGGATGCATCTGAATGGAGCAGAGCAGAGATTGTGACTCGTGGTCGTAGCTACTATGTCACAGCTACAAGCTTTTCCAAATGGCATTTTTTTATCTGCTCCTGATTCTCAATCTCAATCCTGAAATAGGATTTCAAGCTCAAAATTTTCTTTATGATAAAAAACTGTTAAAATGATCAGAAACACAATTTTCATTTGCATTTCATCTGTCCCATGTTATCTGTATAAATGACCCCTGTCCGCACTTAAACCATGCAAAATCATTTTTTGAGCTTTTAAGTGTAATGTTAATTCCTCACAAAAAACAACCCCAAAGTGGTATTTTGATCCATTCCAGCATTTCTGAGTATTCTTTAAAAAGCTGCTCTCTGACCACCAGGCCCCCCAGTCCATGAAAATGAGTGGGTTGTCACGAGCTGACATAGACCAGTCAGAAAACAGCCCCTTCCAGAAAGAGTTTGCACTGCTCGCCCCGCCCCCAGCTAACAGACACACCCACTTTCTCAATGGAGCTAGCGATGATCAGCTAAACACTTTCCTTCTATACGCACAATGTGCACATTCATCTTTGCAAAAGTTCAGATGTAGTTCGTTTTCATGGACAAAATGCAGACATGCTGCCAAGGCCGACTCGCTCCAGGCAGCACCCACAAGGAGAGAAAGGCAGAGCCTTAGTGATCGAGTCGTCTTTCTTCAGGATTGGAAATCTATATATTTATATATGGAGAGAGTTTATTATGAAAGGCTTAAGAAAAGCATCATATAGGCCCTTTAAAGAGTCAGACTGCAACCTCTCCTGCCATGACCAAGACCAAAGAGCTGTCGAAGGACACCAGGGACAAAAGCGTATACCTGAACAAGACTGGCACGGACTACCGTAATATACAAGAAGCAACAACTTGGTGAGCAGAGATCAGGTGTTGGAGGAATTATGAGAAACGGAAAAAAACACAAAACAATCTCCCTCCACCTGAAGCTCCATGCAAGATCTCATCTGGTGGGGTACAAATTATCTAGAGAACAACATGGAAATCGCCTGTAACTAACCCGAGGAACTGGCCAATTACTTGAAGGGAGCTGCAAACACTAATAAAGGTTAGGAACACCATTGACTGTATATATAGAGAACTGAGCTGAACGATCCCTACCTCATCACATTCCAAGCAGGAAGGACCCACTGGCTTCAAGAGGGCTGCCGAAGCCTATACCAGCCATCCCAGGATGTCCCCTGCCAGAGCCTCCATCCAGTCTGTTGCAGGGCCACAACTTACACACCTAAAAGACCAGGAGCCGGGGATCACATCACATGTGAGCCTGGGGGTGTCCGTGTCCCTGTGGTGTGGGTTCTGGTCCTTGCCCTCGAGCACCAACCTTGTCCAAAGTTTCAACAGTGGGTTTGCCTGGTTGGGCCATGTTTACAACACTCCTTGTGGACCCCCACTTGTCTTGGTCATGCTCCTCTTGGGCAGGGGTGGCTGGCCCCTGCCTTGCTCTCTCCTGGACCAACCGTGGACTGGGTGGGCTGCTACCTGAAGCGTAGGGCAGGTTTCCCTTGGGGGGCCTGGCTTGTGCCTGGGGTGGGGGATGCTTGTGTGTGGCTGGGGGTGCCCTCATGCGTGGGGCCCCCACGTTGGGCCCTCCTGGCACAGCGGGGGGGCTGCTCTCCTGGTTTGGTTGGAGTTTGCACTCTCTGTCCCCCCATGCCTTCCTGCTCTCTGGCATTGGGGGCCCTGTGGCGTTCCTGCTGGCCCTGGCCTGGGTGGCTGATGTGATTGCCCAGGGTGCGGTTGTTCTCTATGTGCTACCGTGTGGGTGTTTGGGGGGGTGCCACTGCCACTGCCACTGTTGCGGGGCCTTCTTTTTACAATCCATCATCCACCTTAGAAGAACATAAACACTCACTTGAGCACAGGGCCCCGTTCCAGAAAGCAGGTTCTGCTAGCTCCCACAGTAAATTTGAGGCTAAGGAAGTGGATAACCTCAGCTTTGGGTTCCAGAAATGGAGGTATGTTTCAGGGTATGTCAAGTTGCCATAGCAACTCATGCTCTGAACATAACCTGGTCTGGAGCAGGTTCAGTTGAAGGTTAGTTTGTTTTCAGAGAGGTGCAGCAGCATGGCGTGTCCATTTGAAGATGATTTAGTGGATGAAGAAGCTCAGATAATACTTTTTCCACAGTGAGAGGGTGATAGGACCACATATGGATGTTGGAAAAATAAACTTTTTTACTTTGATCTAACTTCATTATTTGCTTCAGTTAAAATAAATTATTTTTTTGAGTTCAGTCAACTTAAAAATAACACGTAGTTATCAAACAGTTATTTTACTTTCATTCAAATTAATCCAATTAAGTGTAACTTTGGTGCTGCTGTTAGATCGGCACCGCAAGGGATTGTGGGATATCATTCCCTTTGACTGTCTGGACGGATTTGGGTTCAAGTGTGGGTTTTTGATCAAATGTGTTTAGTTGTTGAGCAGTTTTACTGTATCTTAGAGTTATTTTGTCCTACTCTGTTCAATTCTTTCTGCACCCCTTGTGCTGAATGACGCCGCAAGAGCAGAAGTTAAAGTCAGAGTCATAAAAACTGAACGCAAGCTTCATAGTGCAAATCCACATTGTATCATTTATTTTAATGTTATAAAAATTTGAAAATCTGCGGGCTTAAATTTAGAAATATGAGAGTTCAAGAAATTTAATAAAATAAAATAGATAAACATTTAATTGAATTGGAGTAATATGACATTTAGTTAGAGAAATATGTAAACGTGAGTTGTTCAAACAATTGAGTTAGTTATAAGAAACCAGGTTGAATAAACGTAACAATTACTTGTTACCTATTGAAGTAATTCATTTAAGTTGGAGATATATATATTATATATATATATATATTTACACTGACCAAAAATATAAACACAACCCTTTTGTTATTGCTCCCATTTTTTATGGTATGAACTCAAAGATGTGAAACATTTTCCAAAGACACAAAATAACCAGTTCTCTGAAATATTGTTCACAAATCTGTCTAAATCTGTGACAGTGAGCTCTTCTCCTTTGCCAAGACAATCCATCCCACCTCACAGGTGTGCCATATCAAGATGCTGATTAGATATATTTCCTTGTCCCGTTGTCATCAAGCTCCACCTTTCAACTCTGTTACATGCAGAAATTGTATTTACTGTTTAACCCTTGTTCTAGGCACTTTTAACATTGGGAGTGGGGTCATCTAGACCCACTAGACAGAGCTCTGAACCTTTGTTCTTCAATGATTTGTGATCTTCACTGGTGTCCAAGGATTACATGAAATCCTCTCCACCTTTATCCACCTTTGTCATGGTAGGGAGAACACGTCAATGGAAGGGGGGGGGGGTCATCTAAGATAGCACAACTGTTAAGAAAAATAACAATTGTCTTGGAAAAATATAAGCTATTAATTTCTTGTTTTCCTCATGTCTTATGATGCTCCATATTCTAGGTCTGCATCTACTTCTAGCTCAAATTTTCAACTCCATAACAAAGTACTGTGACTTGGTTGGATCATTGTTGCAAGGCCGAAGGTTAGACAAAGAATCTAAATAATTTAGAATCAAAGAAAATATACTTATAATTGTATTACACAGGGACATGCGATAATCAAAGCAATGGAAGGATCTGTTTTATATGCGTTTTAAAATTATACTCATTAACAAGTCAGATTAGCCTGTGTCCTGTGAGTAAGATTGTCCCAGGTATTTAAAACAAAGTTACAAATGAATTTCTAGAATTTTGGTGGGAAAGCCGATTTTCTGATTGGTTCAGACAGTCAATCACGTAGAATTCAGAGGATCCGTGTGAAGAAAAGAATGAATGGAGTGAGAATTTGGGCAAGAATCTTCCATCAGAGCATTAAGGAGGAAATTACCTTAATCTAGTAGAGGGTGTTGAAAGTCTGTATTTCCCAGCAACAGCCCCAAAACATCACAATTCTTGAGAAGATGTGGATAGAGGAATGGACTCAATAGTCCAGTACAGTGTGTGGACACCCGTTGAAGACTTACAGGAAACCTCCGTCGTATTTAGGTGAACTTTTGTTGTTCACCTTAGTTGGTGCAGAGGTAGAGCGATCAACTTCTGATCGAAGAATCGCAGGCTCAATTTCCAGCTTTCCTGCCTGTGTCAAAGTGTCCTTGGGCAAGACACTGAACCCCCCCATTACTTCTGATGGTTGCGGTTCGCTGCATCAGTGTTTGAATGAGTGTGCATGGGTAACTAGGGCTGTGACTGTGAAGTGCTTTGGGCTTTATTTAAGGTAAGATAGATAAGAATGTAACCCTTTAATATTATGCTTTATTAAACAAATAAATACTTTCAAAGGGATTGTTATACAATTGTTATACATTCTCTGTTGAAGTGTATCTATGATGAACATTTTCCTCTTTTAAATTGGACAACCTGCAGAATTGGTCGCTGTCAAATGCTTTTTTGGTCCACTGTATGCTGCAAAAACGGAAAAATGCAGTAAACATGCAGTCATGCAACAAATACAAAAGTGAATTATACAGACAAACATGAAGCAGATGTACAGCAAACTTGAAAAAGTCATGTGACATGTTTTTCCAGACTAATCCATCAGTGTAGGTTCTGCAGGGCTGCTGAAGGTCCTCTCTCTCTCTCTCTCTCTCTCTCTCTCTCTCTCTCTCTCTCTCTCTCTCTCTCTCTCTCTCTCTCTCTCTCTCTCTCTCTCTCTCTCTCTCTGTCTCTCATCCCATGTTCCCAAGTTTGGAAATATGGAGCTCAAACTTTGAAAGTCAAGCAGCTGTCTCCTTCAATCCTTATGAGTAGTTCTCAGTGATTTACAGGAGCGAATCCCTTCAGATGACCCCCCTCCCTCATGACCACAACACTGAGCAGACAGACCACAGAGAATATACATGTATTTGAAACGAATGTCTTTTAAACAGATTCAAAATACCCAAATGTAGTATAAACACATTTAGTTTATAATAGTATCAGTCAATAATGAGTTGAAAGCTGTGCCTCGAGCCTGTTTTTAAACTCTGCAGCATCAGGCTCTCCCTCTCTCGCACGCTCACTCACTAACCCAAGGCATTACAGTGGAGGGAGATGCTTCATTATGGCTTTTGGATGACTCTGGTAGCAGCTAGAAGGCTGGAGATCCTGTGGGTCGATATGGTATAGCTCTTCAATGAATGGACTTCTGGCAAATTCAGTTCAGCAAAGTCCATTGGTCCCCTTCATTGAGGGACAGGCTTCTTCATTGGCTGCCCATCACACATCGGATTACGTACAAAATACTTCCCCTGAAGTTGAAATCTATCCACAACCTTGACCCTCCATACCTGTCAAACCTTCATGTGACCCCCACCCCCAAACCACACAACACTCTTCCTTTTTCAACTTCCACCACTTGGTCCTCTTCATCTTCCTCACCACAGTCATCCTCACACCATCTGCTGTCTGGCTATACTCTCCCAAGACATCACTTTGCAATCCCTGATCTGTTTTCAAATATGTCTGCTCAAGATGTCATCAAGTTGTAGACTGAGGAAAAACTTTAGAACAGTCAAAAATAATTTCCAGGTTTTTGAACACATTTAAAGATTAAAGACTCCAAAAAACTGTGTTTTTGTTGTTTTTAACATGTTTTTGTAGCATTTTCCTGTGATAGAGGACATATTTAAGATTAAAACTGCGTTTGAGTATTTCTTTATTCAAACTGTGAAGGATCAGTAGGAGATAAACGACCCGTGGTTTGAAAAAGCTCAGGTTTGTGATGCAGCAACTGCCATGGGTTAGGGTTAGGGTTAGTCTCCCTGCTCCGCTCCAATTCTAAATCCTCCACTAAAAAACAATCACAGTAGATCCAGTAAAGTCTTTCTATTTGTCTTCTGAACTGCCATCTGGCTCAAAACTCCAGTTTTTATTTTTGCTACATTAATATTAGCTTGGGGTTGTGAGAGGCTGTAAGCTAGCAGGAGAGATCGTAAACAAAGGAATGCTGGGATATCAATGTAGTGTCACCTACAAACCAACAGTCCCGCCCACAACCCAGAGGCAAATTTCTACTGAGCTCCTGCTGCACTTCAGAATATAAAACAAAGTAGGTTTTTTGATTATTGCTAAAAACTGCATAATCATAATTAAGACCAATGGGAACACTTTTACAACAGACACAAATAGGGAGAGAACCGTATCATCTGCAAAAAGAGGAGCACTCCTGTTGTGAGATGTCTACTTACAAAATGCACTCAAAGTTTAAGTCAAAATGCTCCACTGATAGACTTGAACTATTGCAATTGAACAGGAGCTTCTGTCATTTTTGAAATTGGTTTAAAAATTAACTGCAGCCAGATAAGTTTAACAGGTAACCTCTGGAGGCTGAGAGTAAGTCTTCATTTCCCCTCAGTGGAAATCTAACCCTGGAACAGGATAACATCCAGTACAAGTCAGTCTTTCTGATTAATCTTTTACTCTGTCTAGACATGTAGAAATGTTTTGTTTACTGTTGTAAACTGTTTTTTAATTAAACCATTTCAACAAAAAATGACCTCAAATGTGCCAATTGAGGTCAGCTGACATTGGAGGAATCATCACCAGACCAGAGGTACCGCTCCTGCTGGCAGCATGACATAAAAGAAACATCACAAATATATTTTTATTATACAAAACATTTTTTTATTTATGTATTTTTAATATGAACAACTAATCCAGCTGCATCAATGCTGTAGAGCTGCATCTGTCCTTGGTTTGGGTTTGGGAGCTGAAAGACAGAAAGAAGATGAGTAATATACTGTCCATTCCTGTGCAGCATCAGAACAATCACCTGTACACTACATTACCAAAGGTATTCTCTCACCCATCCAAATGACCAGAATCAGGTGTCCTGATCACCTGGCCACAGGTGTATAAAGTCAGCACTCAGTCATGCAGACATTAGTGAAAGAATGAGCCGCTCTCAGCAGCTCAGTGAATTCCAGCGTGGAATAGGGCTGGGCGATAAAACGATAAATAAATGTATCGCAATAGAAGATTTTCTTGATAGAAGAATAGATCTATTACACTACACTTATTTTGAAAGGACAGAAATTAACACTCGTCAGTTTTCTCCTCTTTGGGCTCTAAAAGTTGTATTATGCCTCATGTCCTATGACACCCCCCCCCCCCCCCCTTCCATTGACGTGTTCTCCCTACCATGACAAAGGTGGATAAAGGTGGAGAGGATTTCATGTAATCCATGGACACCAGTGCAGATCACAAATCATTGAAGAATAAAGGTTCAGAGCTCTGTTTAGTGGGTCTAGATGACCCCACTCCCAATGTTAAAGTGCCTAGGATAGCACAAAGGTTAGTTGCCACAAGGCGAGGGAACATTTGTGTAAACGTGGTCATATTCATTTGCTCTCCTTTTGGTGAATTTCTTTTGTCATCTCCTCCTCCATGTCTGCATGCAAAATAAACAAATGCATGCGAAACGCTCCACCCCTGCAGTCACTTCACCTGTGTAGCGTCTGATCATAGGTGACCTGTCCCGAGACTGCACTAGGCAAAGCTTGTTATGCCACAAATAAATCTGAGCAAAGGCCAATAAAGGTCATCTGTGATGCTCCCTACTGACCAGAGCACAGCCTGGTCACATCCTAACTCATGCGTCTGACTCCAGACCTGCTGGTTTATCAAAAACGTGTTTCACCGGCTGCTGATAACCTGGATCAGCTGTTCTTGCCAGTTGGAGGATGGATTGTTGGAAAAGATGTAGAAGGCATGGAGGTTGACCGGAATAGAACTCCTCTAACTGCTCAGTACTTGGAAAAGCATCATACAGGCTTGAAGAACGGACTGAACAATTTTGGATCATATCACACCGTTTGGGTTCTGCTGTTTGTAGAAAGTTTTCAGAATCTCCACAGCTTCATCTGCTCTGTGGCCTGAAATACACTAAACACAAAAAACAGAAGCTGTCACAAAAGCGTCTCCACATTAGGGCTGAACGACATGAGGAAAACTCAAGATATGCCATATTAGTGATCAATATGTGAACAAATAGCAAAACAACCAAAAACATCATTTCCATTTCACTGCAACAGTTTAATTTAAATAAGAGTTTAGTCTACATAGGAGGCCAAAATCTAACATAAAAGAGCTCCATCCCATTGGTCTATAATATGAAGGCCTGCATCTGATTGGTCAAATGCATAAATGGATTTATTTGATTTGTTAAATACTTCAAGCTACCACCATGGCAGCTTATGGCAGGTAACAATTTATTGCAATTTTCTGGGTCTTTTGCGATATGCGTATTTCACAGCTTGATATTGTAATGACGATAAATTTGCGAATGATTGTGCAGGCCTACTCCACATAAACACATTCATCATCAGGAGTGAATGCTGACCTTAAATGTGGTCCCAGTCTGCAGCAGGTCGGCAGAGGAAATGTCTAGAACTGAGCCGCAGCCTCCAAAGCGCTCATTCCAGCAGCCATACACGACCACAGCGATGTCTGACAGTCGGCTCAGAAATCACGCTTCAAACTGAGGTTACATCCACGTCAGACAAGAGTGCTCCTTAGGAGAAATGCATGTCCCCCAAGGACCACAAGGGAGAGAGGAGAACCACACAGGGAGAAGGCAGGATACTGAGCAGGCGCAGGGCTGCAGCACACATGATACATGGTTCCACCGTGACGTACAGGACTGTGTGCTCACACACGCTTCTCAAATCCAGGTTGCTATTGCGACACCAGTCCAGAACCTCATCCAGAGCCACCAACTCAGCATGACGAGTGGCCTGAAAAACCAGAGAACGGTGAGAAGCTGCTCATACTAAAGCTGCATTGGAACAAAAGCTCAAATTAAAGAATGCTTTGAGTTTAGAATTATTCCTACATTCTTAGTCTTGTTAACTTCATTCCTTCCTTTTCCAATTGCTTGATCTTTGTAGACCATCAGACATCCCACAGCCACTTCTCCGTTCTGCAGAGCTTCTCTGGCCTGCAGAAACCTGTGAGTTACTCCTCGGGTGTGTGAGCTACTCCTCGGGTGTGTGAGCTACTCCTCGGGTGTGTGAGCTACTCCTCGGGTGTGTGAGTTACTCCTCGGGTGTGTGAGCTACTCCTCGGGTGTGTGAGCTACTCCTCGGGTGTGTGAGCTACTCCTCGGGTGTGTGAGCTACTCCTCGGGTGTGTGAGCTACTCCTCGGGTGTGTGAGCTACTCCTCGGGTGTGTGAGCTACTCCTCGGGTGTGTGAGTTACTCCTCGGGTGTGTGAGCTACTCCTCGGGTGTGTGAGCTACTCCTCAGGTATGTGAGCAGATCTGGGGAGAAGGACTGACATTTTCAGGGGGAGGGGGTGCACATTGTCCTCAAATAAATACATCTACTTTCATATAACTTGACTCAAGAAAAAAAGGGTTTCATTAAAAAATACACCAATGAGAGTTGAAAGTTACGTCTTTAAATGTCAATTTCTTGCATGTGTTTTTTTTTATTCATACATTTTTTCAACATTTAAAATTATTTTATTTATTGAGACACATTTTTTGAAACTTCGTGGCATCCCAATTATTATATGACATTTTCAAAAAACCAATCTTTACTTAAAACAACAGCGCAATAATGGTAAAGCCCTGGTTGGTCTTTCGGCTGCAAAAAGCTCGAGATGACGCTCTAAAGAATGAAATCCGTTTCACTGTGATGGAGTTCTGAGTGGACCACTCACCATTTCAAACGCACGACGCATCCATCTCTCGATCTCCTGATCGTTCGGACCGAACTTTTCCATCGAGCCTTGCTGTTTCGGTTTGTTTTCCACTTTTTGTCACACCATGGCCACCGTCACACCGGAAACGAACAGGGGAAGAAAATATTGAACGGACCGACCGTCCGCGTTTCCGCTTACGTAACTCGTGTTGTCAGTGTGTGTGGTTTTTTTAATGAAATATAATCATTAAAAATATAATCATTACAAACTCTCGCAGACAAAACCACACAATGATGCAAGGCACAGCTCTCAAATGACAAAGAAACCAACAAACAAACACATGTGTACTGTAGGTAATTAAATCCTCCTATGCCTACAATACGTGTTCAAAGATCGGAGAGATAAGAATAAACGGATTTCAATACCAAAGTTAACTCCGAGTTGTTATTTATTACAGCCAAGCAATAATTCCATTCACCAAATCAATCAGAGTAATACAGAATTCTGGGTCCCGCTGACACCTCACAGCTGCATGTCAATACACATGCCTAACGCTGAGCAGTCCAAGAGCGAAGACAAAGGACTTCCCGTTTATCCAGTTCTTATAGTATGGTCCGTTGTTGTTTGTTCCTCTGCAGGGATGGTGGACGCATCTTCAGAGATGTGTACGTGTCTTTTGGGCAGGTAGTCAACCGAAACTCAACAGCTGCTTTACCAAAAAAGGAGTTGTTTTTCTTCTGCTCGTCTTCAGCTGGTTGTATGGATCAGTCTATTTTCACCCCATGGTTTCCTGTCATGGGGCAGATGAGCAGGTGCACCCAATCCTACAGAACATTCGGTTATACTAAATTAAACTCAGTAGCACACACCAATCTTTCAAAATGAATCTGTGATGAGCTTAAGCATTTAAGTAAAATCCACATCTAAGTTTAAGATAATGTAAAGGTAATATAAAAGCTTCAGCAGTTTTAATAGACGTGCTCAACATAAACACAAAGCAAGATTACACGATAAATGTGAATAAAATGACTATTATTCTTCAATCCCTCTTTTGACCTCCAAAAAGGAGGTCACAAACAAAAAGCCTTTATGGCTGAACAAGCAAAATACAATTCAGTTCACACCGTAGGTCCACATGACCTGAATCCTGTGGTCGCAAGCCCTCACAATCTGTTTCCCGAAACACAGTGACTGTGGACGCTCCCTCACAATCTGTAACACAATAGCAATGTGAGTAAACAAAGTCAAATTAGAAAAAGAAGTCCAAGAAAAATAACACTTTAAAAAACCTGTTTCAACCCCGAGCGGATGTGAACAAGGTAAAGTGAAGGCACAATGCTAAAAATAAACATAAAAAACAGAATTAGTAAACATAACAGCAAGCTTAATTCAGGAAATTACTTCCATCTCCTCCATGGGGGTCCCATTCGAGGGGCTGCGAATCATGCGTTCTACCTAAATACCATTGACAGGATGTTATTACAAAATCAGCAACAAAATCTAACATGTCACATCTACTTTCGAAAATATAAGGTCTCCGTCTGTAACTCCCATTAGCAAAATATTCGTCCATGAAAATGTGTCCTGGCGCAGAGGGATCAACTGTAAGGATATAACGTTCAGTGCCGAAAGGGCCATCATCGGTCGTCAGGGTGATCTGCATGGCGCCACACTCTCCAAGGTTTGGTTTCCTGGGTCTGGATCATGAACTGAAACCATCACATACTGATGGGCCTGGGCCTGGCCACCTACTGCGTTCTCTATCAACCTGGTGAGGAGAGATCTGATACATGGAATACAACAACATCCACACAGTGTCAGGACGGCTGCAAAAATAGCAATAGACATCAGGGCAGATGAGACCAGATTTTTCCAGGGGCCAAATGCTTTCAACCAATTATCCCACAAGGTAGTGTCCACACCTGAATGTTCTTTCATCTTTTTGTTGAGAACCCTAAGACCATTTACCACTTTTTCCAGCTTACCTCCGGACTGGGTGTTGTTAACACGGAAGGTGAAAAACGAACCTGAAACAGTAAAGTTAGAGATTATTCTGGACCAATTTCGAGCTTGGGGTGTCCACCCATAAGTACCTTTTCCCCAAGATGATTCCACTGTGGATCTAAATACTGGTCCCCATCCCCCATCTCCAAGTAACCCCTTCATGTACCAGTGATAACCTCGCCACTCACTCGTAGTTCCCCATTTATTATGTTTTAAAGATCCCCTCGGTACTATTATTAACACATCCATTGTCTGATTGGGATTGTAGCAAAAATATAGTATTCCTAACGGGGGCGCAGAGGAGCCACACATTCGTTGTTCAGCTTCCGTGGTATAAGTCCATGCTTCATACAACACATTTCTCTTTGTTCTTCCATTACCTGATGTTGGGTTTCCTGTTGTCAGAGTAGCCATAGTGGAACCACTGGGGTCAACACTCTGGACCCTTGTTTTCTCTGAATATAACACCCAAAGCGCAAAAAACAATAACAAAAAACCAATGAGACCCCCTATTGTCCATCTCCCTCTCTTGGTCTGGGTGAGTCCCAGACCACCAAGATAGGGAAACATGTCACTGCGTCTCTGGAGGTGTAGGACGAACTGTGGAAAGGTGATACCACCTGTTGCCTTTGCCGTCCAATTGGACAGCCGTGGTGGTCCGGGCAGTGATTTTATGAGGGCCTGACCACCTTGGTTCGGACCACTTCCGCCTCCACTGTCGGAGATACACCTGAGTCCACTCTGGGTTCAGCTCGGTTGGAGCGTCTTGACTAGGATTGGCACCTGCAGAAACCTGTTTGGAATAAGCAGACACAAAGGCATGCACCGACCTCCAATGTTTTTGGAGGTTTGGACGGTTGGGAAGAGAACACTCCCCTAATGGTACCATGGTAGAACCTGGACCGGGCATCAAACGACCTGTTTGTAACTCGTAGGGGGTAAACCCTGTCCTTCGGTTAACGGACTGACGCACTGAGAGCAACGCTAGGGGTAAGGCAGAAACCCAGTCAAGTGACGTATTCGAACAGATTTTGGCCAGTTTCTCTTTCAGGGTGCGATTCATGCGCTCAACCAGTCCCTGTGAGGAAGGATGGTATACACACCCGAATCTGTGCGTCAGGCCCAATGCGGCTTCCACCTGTTGAAGATGTTTGTTAGAAAAATGTGTTCCGTTGTCTGACCGAACCTTACCTGGAAAACCATGGGTCGGGATGTAGTGGTTAATCAGAGCTTTAACCACCGTGAAGGCGTCTTCATTTCTGGCGGGATATGCTTCAGGCCAGCCGGAAAAAGAGTCAACGATTACCAAAAGGTATCGCTTACCTTGGGCTGGAGTGATCATATCGGTGTAGTCTATGACTATTTCCGCTCCTGGCCACAGGGGTTCCTCAAAGGTGCCAGGCGGGGGCTTCAGAGTGGGCTTACAGTTGTATAACTGACAGACTGCACAATGTATGACATAGTCTCGACATACCTCTTTCAGCTGAGGGTGCCACCACATGGAAAGCTGTTTGACCATAATGTGTGCACCAGAGTGGGCCTTACCATGTGCTTGTTGTAAAATCTGGTCTGTCAGGGGTCCATCAGGTAGGACTGGACAGTGATTTGGGCCAAGCCACAATTTATCACCATCACGTCGGGGTCACCAAAACTGTAGGTAATTAAATCCTCCTATGCCTACAATACGTGTTCAAAGATCGGAGAGATAAGAATAAACGGATTTCAATACCAAAGTTAACTCCGAGTTGTTATTTATTACAGCCAAGCAATAATTCCATTCACCAAATCAATCAGAGTAATACAGAATTCTGGGTCCCGCTGACACCTCACAGCTGCATGTCAATACACATGCCTAACGCTGAGCAGTCCAAGAGCGAAGACAAAGGACTTCCCGTTTATCCAGTTCTTATAGTATGGTCCGTTGTTGTTTGTTCCTCTGCAGGGATGGTGGACGCATCTTCAGAGATGTGTACGTGTCTTTTGGGCAGGTAGTCAACCGAAACTCAACAGCTGCTTTACCAAAAAAGGAGTTGTTTTTCTTCTGCTCGTCTTCAGCTGGTTGTATGGATCAGTCTATTTTCACCCCATGGTTTCCTGTCATGGGGCAGATGAGCAGGTGCACCCAATCCTACAGAACATTCGGTTATACTAAATTAAACTCAGTAGCACACACCAATCTTTCAAAATGAATCTGTGATGAGCTTAAGCATTTAAGTAAAATCCACATCTAAGTTTAAGATAACGTAAAGGTTATATAAAAGCTTCAGCAGTTTTAATAGACGTGCTCAACATAAACACAAAGCAAGATTACACGATAAATGTGAATAAAATGACTATTATTCTTCAGTACATAAAATATATGAATCTTTCAGCATAAATTAAATTTCAAGGCAATTACCAATCTGCACCCTAGACCAGTAGCCATTCTGTAGAAGCTTCACAAATGTCATCAATAAACGAATTTAAGCTCTGAATACATTTCATTGAGGTTAAATGCAGTCTGATTTCATTTTTAAAAAGAACATTTGGCTGATCTTTTTACCATTTTTTAATGAATATTATATTTTCCCAAAATCAGGAGGATGTTCACTAATATTGTTGTTTCTTTTAATAACCTACTATTATAAAACAAAATATCTTCTTCAGTGAATTGTATGAGATTAATTTTCTGACAAAGCCAGTTATGAAAATCTTGCCAGAAGCTTCAGATCACTGGACATGAAAAGACGAGCTGTTGTTTCTGAGGCTGTATGACAGAAATCACACGGATCAACCTCAAAGCAAATCTACTCCTTAGCGTCTCTGCCACTGGGTAATAATTGTTTATAATTTTGAATTGCATTTCTTTAATCTTGGGGACTACAGGCTATTTCATTAATTTCCATTGTTGGGCACCAGATGTGACAGGCTCCTCACTTATTTTATATTTTATATTTAACGTTTCTATCAAAGTCATGGTACAATTGACCTTTACAGGATTTGTTTAGATATTTATTTTCACTTTTTTTTCGGTAAGCTTTATTTGACCTATTACTAAATTTAGTAGTTTAACTTGAACATTGGAAGACAATATTGTATTTTTTATTAAATGTTTTTAAGCAACTGGAATTTCTCTGCAGGTTTTCTGAAATTCCTTGGTTGAACAATAAATATCAAATTTGATTTTAAAGTCTCTGAATTGAAGAATTTCACAGTTCGAATCAAGAATATTGCGTACAAAAATAATCTTGTGGTCAAACCAATTTTGATAAAACAGTCTTCCTGTTTGTGAAAATTACTCTGTTGTTCCACAGGGGGGGCGCAGTGAGGGATAAAATTATAAGTAAATATCATTTTCCAAAGGAAAAGTACTTGTTTGTGAAATTCTGAAATCTTTATAGGAAATCTGGAAGTTTCAAAGTCAAATCTTAGCCCTCCCCTGGATGTCGAATGGGGCCAGCAAGCAGCAGATTTCCTCTTAGTGTCCTACCCGCCAATTTTAACTGCACCCCCTTAGTACACACACTTTACCACTCAAAAATATACTCTCCAACACACGCACACATGCTTACAAACACACACACATACATTATACAAGGAAGGAAGAGATCTCTCTCCACGCAGGGAGAGGGATCCCTGAGTTCTCTGGATGACGTCACACCTGAGTCTGGGGTTGTCCGTGTCCCTGTGGTGTGGGTTCTCGAGCGCTGGCCATCTATGGTTCAGCCTGGTCAGGCCATGGTAACAACACTCTTTGTGGACCCCCACTGCTCTGGGGCGTCTTTCGTCAGCCACCCCTGCCTTGCTCTGGACCAACCGTGGACTGGGTGGGCGGTTGTCTGGAGTGTTGGGCGGGTCTCTCTTGGGGGGCCCTGGCCCATGCGGGGTCGGGGTGGGGGGATGCCCAGAACTCCTGGGTTGCTTGTCTGGGGCTGAGGATGCTCTCCTGGGGCCCCACCGGCGCTGCAGGGGGCTGTTCTCCTGGTTGCACTCCCTGTCCCCCCATGCCTCCCTGCTCTCTGGTTCTGGGGGCCCCCATGGCGGTCCTGCTGGCCCTGGCCTTGGTGGCGGATGTGATTGCCCAGCAGGCGGTTGTTCTCTATGTGCTGCCGCGCAGGTGTTGGGGGGTGGGGTGCTATCTCACCTTTGCAAAAATAGTTTGAAATATTTCACGTGTTGAACCGAATGCATAAACATGTGTGTGTGAACATCAGTTATATCGTTACATGGTGACATGTTTTGTATGAGGGCATTTTTAAGAGCCCACAGGTATGTTTGAGGCATTTGGGTGTGTGTGTGTGGTCAGGCTCCGCCCCCTTTTGGATTTATGTTACTTATAAACCTGACTGATGATTTTAAACATCCAGCAGCTTGTTGACCTATGCTGCTTCGTGGTTCGACCCCCCCCCCCCTCCTCTTTAATCACCCTCGTATGTTTCTTCCTTTTATAAAGGCAGATTGAAAACTATCCTCTACTTTGTCTAGAACCAGTTTAATCCTGTTCACATAAACCAGTGCCAATAGTTTATAATCATTACACAGCAGTGGGATGGGCCTCCAATTATCTCATTTTGTCAAGTTCTTATGTGTCCTTATGTACCAAAACAATCAGTCATTTCTAGTGAACACAGCAGAGCCCTGTTCCAGAAAGCCGGATATGTGACATACCATAGGTTTAAGGGTAAGTATGTTGATATCCACCACTTTTTTTATCTTCGGTGTATGGAATTTACCACATCAACTTACTCTGTGGGGGAGTTTGGTTCAGGAAGATTACTGAGCAGCACGGGGTGCACTTTTAACTACGATCCTGTGGACGTAGAAGCGCAAGTTATACAAGGCTTTTTTCTGCCTAGACACGATGATGAGTCCACATATCCATACGCTGTCTGATTCTGAAGAATAGTTATAAAAAAGTGATTCCCTTTTACAAAACTTCTTTATTTGGCAACATTTTTGAAACTTCACTTCCTCCTGCTCTTTTTCAAGCAATCAGTTGTAATCTTTATGACAAACTGATTATAAAATTATGGCGATAGTATTTGCTAATAGTATCAAACAGGTTATGGATATAATCATTGAGACACAGTCAGGCTTCATGAAAAACAGGCATATCTCGAATATCAGACTATTAGATCTTCTCGATTACTCTGATTTGGTATCTGATGATGGTGTAATTCTTTTATAAGGTGTTTGATACAATTGAACAACGATTTATTTTCAACTCTTTAAAATCATTTGGCTTTGGAGAATTTGTCTGTAATACCTTATACTCAAATGGTATCAACTGTATTAAAAAGAGACATGACTCCACTCCTAGATTTGACCCAAAAAGAGGCATTCGCCAAGGAAGCCCCATCACACCATGTCTGTTTCTGCTCTGCACTCAAACCCTCAACCCATATCTTACATAGCAATGTGCAGGGCATCCCCATAGCTGTTAAACTGTCATGGTGTGGGGGTGGGGGTGGGGGGTTAAAGAAGGACCCAAAATGCAGAGGCGAGGAGGCAGGTGGTCCTAAGTCAAAGTGGCTTTACTTCTCAAAAAAGAAAAAGGGTAACAAACAAAACCAACTCTCATAACCATGAACCAGGTAACCATGGGAGAAGACAACCAGGGGGTATTCCAGGAAGCATGTTTAAACTAGCCTGACTTTAAGCCTGAACTCTGGCTAAAATCCGCCAGAACTTGCTTACTCTGGGTATGTCGGTTCCAGAAGACCGGATATGAGTTGGTAACCCTGGGTTAATGCACGTGCACGGCGAGTACATAAAGACATTCTCAATGGATCGCCGATTTCTGGAGTCACCATGGAAACGCGTGGAGAAAAAAAGAGACGCTATACTTCAGTGAGACGGAGTTGGAGATTTTAATTACGGCATATGAAGATTATACGTCCATCAAAAAAGTAACATGGCTGCATCATAAAAAAAAAAAAAGAGTTTCTGCTTGGAGAAAAATGACAAAGTAAATGCACGAGTTTCTGATCTCATTTCCATTTTCATTGTGACGTGTGTATGCATGTATGTATGTATATAACTTTTGCCAACTTAAATGAATTACTTCTATTGGTAACAAGTGATTAAGTTAAATTTATTCAACCTAATTTCCTATGTCTATAAAACTTAGTGTTTATACAACTCAAATTTACATATTTATCTAACTAAATGTCATATTACTCCAATTCAATTAATATTTTTTCCATCTTAATTAATTATAATTCTTGAACTCTTATATGTCTAAGTTTGAGCCGGCAGATATACTCATTTGTATAACAATAAATAGTATAAATCAAACATACTTACAGTACATATTTCCATTTAAGAATGTTCTAACAATGTCATCACAGTACAAGTTGGTAGGGGTGCTATATAAATTCATCCTCCTCTTCCTCCCTTTCACTCATGGTGCAGAGACGTAAGCATAGTAGGACAAAATAACTCGGCGAAACACAGTAAAACAGCTAAACAACTAAACACATTTGGTCAAAAACCAACACTTGAACCCAAATCCGTCCAGACAGGCAAAGGGAATGGTATCCCACAATCCCTTGCGGTGCCGATCTAACAGCAGCACCAAAGTTACACCTACTTAATTGGATTCATTTGAATGAAAGTAAAATAACTGCCTGAAAACTATGTGTTATTTTTAAACTGACTTAACAAAAAAAATGATTTCTCTTAACTGAAGCAAATAATTAAGTTAGATCAAAGTAAACAAGTTTAATTTTCAAACATCCATACGTGGTCCTATCAGCCTCTCACGGTGGAAAAAGTATTATCTGAGCTTCTTCATCCACTAAATCATCTTCAAATGGACACGCCATGCTGCTGCACCTCTCTGAAAACAAACTAAGCTTCAACTAAAACTGCTCCAGACCAGGTTATGTTCAGAGCATGAGTTGCTATGGCAACTTGACAGACCCTGCAACATACCTCCATTTCTGGAACCCAAAGCTGAGGTTATCAACTTCCTTAAGGCCTGTAAACACCGGGACGAAAATCTATCTTCTTTGCTGGTATGTGTGCTCGGAAAGACAGTTTTGTGTTTGAGCGCCCCCAAGTTGTGTTTTACTGTAACTTCAGAAGCTCCAGACACGTGTGCAAAAGCGCCATTCTCCTTGGTTATATAGTTTTTGACGCGGCCCGTCAAACCAAAAAAACAAACCTGAGGCATTTTTTAAAAAGTGATGCATTGACGCCCAGCGTTTTTACACGTTGGTGTGCACACTCACATTGGTGCCCTTTGTTTAGTTACGAGACGTTAAACGTCGACGAATATCGCGCGTGAAATTCGTCCCGGTGTGTACGGGCCTTTAGCCTCAAACTTACCGTGGGAGCTAGCATAACCTGCTTTCTGGAAAACCCCCCTGGGACATGACAGTGTGGACCAACACAAGAGGAAGGCACAGACAAGACTTAAAAACACACAGAACAGACAAGACACAGGTGACAACGATCAGGAGAGATTGGGACCAGGAAGTAAAACTTGGAACTAACACATACAGGGAACCTTCAAAATAAAACAGGAAACAGAACCCAAACCATGGCATAAACAGCTCATCATTAGCCAACTGGCTGATGATACTACACTTTCTTTTAAATGTTAGCCTTATATATAATGAAAGTACTTTTCGAGCTTCTGGTTCCACTTTAGATTTAAATTAGTGTGAATTATTAGCTATTAAGGACTTCTTAGTGGATGTTATCTGCAGTATACCTGCTGAACAAGAAATTAATTACTCAGGTATTTCAATTAATAAAAATACAAAATTAAGATGTTTGTCTAACTTTACTCCAATCAAACAGAAAATAATAACAAAAAAACGTAATCAATGACTACACAGGGACTTATTTTTAAGGTAGCGTTCTGATAGCTGAGATAGAAGGAATCTCCTATCTAACTTATGCTGCTATCAGTTTACATCCTTAGAATAACATTTGTGAGGAAATTGACTGTACGTTTCTTAATTTTATTTGGAAAAATTAAACGCATTAAATAAGAAAATCCGTTATTATAGATGACTACAAATGAGGTGGACTCAATTTTCTAGACTTCAACACTCTCAATAATACCTTTCAAATGAATTGGGCCAAACATTTTCCTACGAGCCCCACTTCTATCTGGAATATTACACCATTTCAGGTCTTCTTCCATTTTGGAGGCTTTTATTTTATTTTGAATTGTAACTATAATGTTGAGAAACTCCCCATAAAACTCTCATCCTTCTATAAGCAGGTCCTCTAGCGTGGAACTTCATTTCCAAACATCATTTTTCACCACACAAGTACGTCATCTGGAACAACAGAGACCTTTTATTTAAAAATAGACCACTCTACCTAGAGACTTGGACACAGAATGGGATCCTACTGGTGGCTCAGCTATTCGATAAGGAGGGGCAGCTGCTAAACTATAACAAGTTCTTATTGCAATATCATTTTCACGTCAGTCTACAGGAGTTTGCAATGGTGCAAAATGCTCTACCCTCAGGAACATATGCTGTTTAAAAACACTGAGAATCTGATGCCTAATCAAACTACAATATCTACCTGTGGGAAGAAGTTGCTTCTCTTGCTTCTCTTGTGGACGTGGTACTAACATAAAGATACGCAGATTGTTCCAAAAGGCCAACATCTCTCCCCCATTTAATTTATTGGAATCAATTTCCAAATCCACATATCAACTAGAAAGTAGTGTGGACAATAGTACATGTGCTAATCACTCAGAAACTGTGACCCGTCTTTTTCGGTACTGATTGTCCTCACAGAAATGTCTGTAGGAGTTCAGTAGATTTATACGGCGGAGTTTTAGGGCCAGTTTACAAACAATTTTTTTTTTTTTAAATAAGAACTTTTGAGTCGTACATTTATGAGAAAAAAATCATAACTGTTAATCTACAAAATCTGAAATCGTAACTTTACAAGAAAAAAAGTCTTAGATTAAGGAGGAGAAAACACCAAAGTTTTCCGTTCATCGGATCCTAGCTTGAAGATGAAATACGTGGAGCCGTTGGTGAAGATTTGTTTCCGGATAGGTTTAAAAAAACAAAGAGATTCTGAACCTTTTGGCGACTCAAAATCAGATTATTATCAGTGTAGCCGTCTTCCCAGGGTTCTGTCACTAAAGTGGAGTTTCATATGTAAAATAAGGAGCTCAGAGACACGTTTGGATGTAGAGGACCAATATTTATTCTCCTTTTCATTCACACACCCTGAAGTTCATTTGTCTCCTTACGTCATGAACCTGTCAGCCAAACACCAATGTGGAAGTAAACAGTGTTCCCATACGCCCCCTCCTCCAGATGAAACGTCCCGTTTCAGCATAAACAATAAAGATGAATGAAAATAGTCTGTTATATTAGCATTAGAACGTTGACAATGCCAAAAGGTGCTCTTCTTCAGACAGAAGCGTCACACAAATGTAGAGAGCTGGGGCCTCATTTCTAAAACTTTGCGTAGGATTTGTGTCAGAAGTGGCGTATGGATGAAACATAGGACGTGCGTACGCACAGAAATATTCGGATTTATAAAACCGTGCGCACGCACATCCTACGCATCTTTCCCTTAATAAATCACAATCAATCCTAAATGCTGCGCAGCTTTTGCGGCTTCATGACACGCCCATAGTTGCCCATAAATAGTCAGTGAAACGCCCACGAATGAATATTCATTGATAGCGAAACCATGGCAAACACAGAGAGAAAATAAAAAAAACGTAACTTCACTCGATGTGAAGTAAAAGTTATTGTTGGCGAGGTGGAAAAGAGGAGAAAAATGTTGTTTGGAGGGCACAGTGTGGGCATTACTAATGCCAAAAAGGCACTTGAGTGGCAAACGGTGGCAGACTGCCACGGGTGGGGGGTGGGGGACAGGGGACACCGGAGCTGACCCCTCTTGATGAGAGAGTGGCGGCAATTATTGGGGAATCCCTTTTAAGTGGAGTGGTGACTGAGGGGGGAGGGGGGGGGACACCGACGCGCCAGATGCACCGGGTGACACCCCCCCAAAAGCTCCAACAGGACGGCTGGAGGAAGTGGGAACCGGCTCATAAGCCACTGGTCCTCGTTTGCCAGCAAGTCTTCTTGCTGTCTAAAGATGCGTTCACTCCCAATTCTTCCATTTGCCACATCTTCTAAGATCCAAGATCAGCCATTGTGCGTCATTACGCATTGTGATGGGGCATTTTATTTCCATCCATTTAATTGCATCTGACAAGCTACAGATGTCGGTAATAATCCACATGGAAATGGGAAATTGTTCAGCGCAAATGTAATTTTTTGTTACTTTCTGAATGGTTGAGACATACGCCATACATTGTTTTATCAAAAAGAAAACAAACTAAAGGCATATGCATGAATATCATAATTCTGTAGCTTATGAAGAAATGTTTTACTATAAAAAACAACTTTCCCCAATGGACAATTAAAATGTCTGTCTGTGTGATTCGCACGCATCTGGCGGCGCGTGCACACGCAGCGGCTCCTCTCTCCCCTATCTTCAGTGTTTTTTGGCTTTTCTTTTGGCTTTATCTTTTTGGGTTTCAAGGATTTATTGTTTTTAAAAGAATGTATTTTTAAGTCGTTTATTTATTATTTTATATGCTGCTTGCACTGTGGGGTGAGAGGAAAGCAATTTCATCTGTGCTGTATGTCTTACGGATGCAGCATATTTGACAATAAAGCTGACTTTGACTTTGACTTTGACTATATCTGCTCCTCCAGACGGACACATTGAGGAGAATATCAGTTTTGTACATTATTTCGTTCTGTTAACTATATTATTTATGAGGATGAACTGCATAACATGCCAATATTGCAGAACATCTTTCACTTTTCTTTTTGAAAATAAGTGTTCATTTGAATTTCTGTTGTAATTTTCGTTTGATTTTTTTTGTTTGTTTCACTGCTGATCGATCAAACGGGTGTTCGTGTAGCTGTTCATTGTGAGACTTGCTTTGTGAAGTCTTCGTTTTATTTATGAGAGGCAGTATTGTCATTTTCACTTTCACGTGTTTCTTCCATCTGCAGACGGTGTCGCCGTTTCTCATTTCACCCGTTTTTGTGCGTACGCCTGGGTCAGAGCTTGCGTGAAGGACCGCACATTTTCCCGTCAAGTTTGCTTTTTATAAATCTCAACTATTGCGTAGAGAGTGGCGTACGCCTTCTTTTGTGCGTACGCAACGTTTATAATGAGGCCCCTGGTCTTTAATGGAGGAAGAAAGGATTCAGGTGGACATCTGCAGGGACACCAACGTCTTCATCAACGGCTGCAGAGATCCTGCTAACCACCCATCAATAAATAAAACATTAATAAATTATAAATCAAACAAATGAGCTTCCAAACATTTGGAATGTTATCAATAAACATTCAGCTCACCTGTTCCAAGTTTAGTCGATCCTCTCTGCTGCTGCGCGCCGTTCACCTGCTGTACTGTAGGCACACTTTCACTTTTAATCTGGTAAATTTACAGCTTTAAATTTTGTAATTTACTTTTTTTTTTTTGGGTAGCTCTAAAACTCCGTCGTACAAATAATTAATTAATATAATTAATTAAATAATAATAATAATTAAATAATTAAATAATTAATGTATTAATTCTTCTGGCGAAATTCTACATACATAAATGTTAATTTGATAAGAAAACACTATACTTCTCCCATTTCATTAAAGATTTATACATAAAATCAGTATCATACTCCACCAGCAAAAAGGCCCTGAAAACGATTGAAATCTGCAAATCTTTGCAGATATGTATGTAATCACCCCCTATTGCTTTTTAATATAGTCCATGCCGTGTGCACTCCTTGTACATTGTTTATTGAATTGTTTCTTTCTCGTGTTGTGTACTTATACTTATTTCAATAGAGTTTTGATTTAAAAAACAAATTATGCAGCTTTCCGGAAGAGGGCCCGGGTGGTGGCGGTAATGCTTCATTCTGTTGTTTGCCAACCTCCATAAAACTACACAAGAAGAAGAAGAAGAATGACGTCATTTCCGAGGCCTTTTTTTTCTCTTCCATTAGCGTGTGTGCAGCTCGTGTGAGCGGCTGAAATGTAAATAAACTCCACGTCGGATGTTTTTATTTCATTTTTTATTTTTATTTTGAACTTCTTCGACTTCGCAAAGATGTTCTCGTCTGTGGGGAGGTTTATCAAACGCCATAGAAGGAAGTTTCTGCTGACGGGGGCTGTGGTTGCAGGTACATTATTCTGTTAGCCTGTTAGCTAACAGCAGAAGTCTGTGCTGTTTTTACGTTAAACCGATACATTCATATTTAAAATACGTAGACGAACTAAGGAGGTCGGTCTGCCTGTACCTCTTTACGTTTCTGATGCAAAAAAATCCGTTTTCTTGAAGTTACTTTCCAACTAATTTCGTAACGTTCATCACGGCGACGCGACTGTAAATTGTCATGAGGGTTTTTGTGATATTATGGGAACGCTGGCTGCAGATCTGAAGTGACAGACTTTGTGGTTTCAGCTTGTTTGCTTGATCGGGGGGAGGGGGGGGGGGGTTCTGTGTTATTAATCCTAATGAAAGCCTCAATAGAACAGGATTTGCTCAGACCACCCCCCCTATTCCTTTTAGGAGTTTACCTGCTCGGGAAATATGCCCAAAAGAAGCTGAAGGAGGTCCAGGAGAAGGAGGCTGCAGAGTACATCGCTCAGGCCAGGAGGCAGTTCCACTTTGAGAGCAACCAGAGAACCTGCAACATGACGGGTGAGGCGGCCGCCCCCCCCCTGATGTCAGATGGGGACAGTGCTTCGTGGGTCTCACACAGGTTTTTGTGTTGCAGTGCTGTCCATGCTCCCCCCACTCAGAGAGGCCATTATGACCCATCTGAACTCGGAGAGCCTGACCACACTGCTGAAAACCAAGTGAGCAGAAGCTTGAATGAAGGCTGGAGATGAGTGACGTGTGTAGGTTCACCCTCTGTGTTTGTCTCACAGACCAGCCAACAAACTGGAGATCTGGGAGGATCTGAAGATCATTAGTGAGTGTTTGAAGGTTCCAGAGGGTTAACACATTTGTCCAAGTTCATCTGTCTAATTTCTAATGAACAATCCGGTTATGGATCTCATTATTGTCTATTAAAAGTAAATAACACTCTGAATCTTTCAGATCTACTTGGTAAAAGCATTTCTTCAGTCTCAAATGTCACTGGTTTAGTTAAAGAAGAAGCCTTTTTGTTAATGCTGCTGGCCTTCTCTTACAAACTGCGTCATCCAGGTTTTACGCGGACCATAGTGGCTGTGTACAGCACCTGCATGCTGGTGGTTCTGCTCAGGGTCCAGCTCAACATCATTGGGGGGTACCTGTACCTGGATAACTCTGCAGGGAGGAGCCCAACGGTAAGGAGCGCACATAACTGATGTGACTTCAGCCCTTCAGGCTATTTGCACATACTCACATTTTGAGACACTCTGAACCAGGGGTGTCCAAAGTTTTTTTTGGTGAGGGCCAAATACAGAAAAATGAGCGAAGGTCACAAGAGGTGACATATCGACACATGATTACTGTGTATTTCTAACTCACCTATAATGTGAAGAACATTGCTCTCAGTGGAGCAGTGATGCTGATCTGTGCCACATTAAACAAGCGCACGTGAAAATGAAACATTCACTCAGTGAAACCTCATTCCAACCAGGCAGTTCAGAACGGGTTTATTGAGCAGCTGAAGCCAGCAGATCTTTACATACGTAGCCGTTAGTGTGGTTGACTGGCAGAGTGCACGATTTTGTAGATTATAAAGAGTTGACTGTTTTCTCAGAAAAGTAGACCAAATAAAAATGGCTTATGGGTGACCAACCAGGACAATTTTAGCATTAAATGCACACAATTTAAAAAGCTTCATTCTACAATTACACTCTGTGACAAAATATGCAGCCATGAACAAAATAAAATCCAAAAACAAAACAACAAGTTCTTTTTTGCATAAAGGGAATACTTTTTCACAGTTCAGAATGCATTTTCTTCACCTATTAGGTTCACTCTATCTCTGTCTATCTCTAGATGGAAAATAAAGACATGTCATTAAAATGTCTACAATAGTTCATAAAGAATGACATTATTAACATGAGCTGAGGAATCTAAAGGCAGCGATGATCCTGGTGTTGGCCGTTCCCTGATTCACCTGGCAGACAGAGCCCACACCACCCCTCCCCTTTCAGTCTCAGTCACGAAAGGGGAGGGGTGACGCAGACGGGAGCAGCTGTAGGGACGATGATTCTAAGGTTTCAGCTGTCTGTCCCCCACGTTACATTTGGGACCAGACAATTGCCCGTGTTACCTGTACCCCCCCCCCCCCCCGGCATCGCTTCGCGCCCCCCACTATTTGAGAAGCACTGCCTTAAAGAAATATTAATTTTCCCACCGTGTTTGAAATCTTCTACATTCACTTGCTATCTTGCGTTTCTTCGGTGCTGCCATTTCTGGTGACCCGTTGTGGGTACCACATGTTCTCGGGTTGCCGTATGTTCTCGGGGTCCTTCGGGGTCCTTCGACCAATGATGACGTCACACGATTTGATTGGCTGTAAGTTGCCACGACCAATGAGTTAACGTCGCTAAGTTTTTTTTAAAACTTTATTGACAATTGCGGTATCATACATTAACAATGACATTAACGTTAACAACAAACAATAACAATGTAATCAATATTGCCTCGAAGATCCGTCACCATTGCCAAACATAACATATTAAGATAGAAAATAAAGAATAGAGGGGAAAAGAGAAACAATGAACATAACACACAAATAAATAAAAACATAAGTAAAATAAAATAAAGGAACATAGAAAAAATCTAAATAGTCTAATACTAGTTAAATTACGGGTACTCGTGAAGTTTGTATTTCTGAACAAAACTAAGCAATTTCAAGCCATTCTTCTTTTTCATATAGTGAAGTGATTGAAAGTAAAAACAGAGCTCTTTATTAAATGTTATAAAAAGTGGTTTGGTCTTCAAAACTTGACCTCACCAAGATGGCGGTGCTCTCCTCCAATGGGGAACCACGTGATGTCTCCTCTAGTGATATAACTCATTGGAAGGACCCCGAGAACATCCGGTACCCACACCGTAATTATATTTTCAAAATTTGCTGCGGGCCAATAAAAACAGACCCGCGGGCCGTAGTTTGGACACCCCTGCACTGAACCCTAATTCAAGGGCCTGGAGGGCCAGTGTCTGACATGTTTTCCAGCCAGCCTGCTTAGTGAAGCGACTTATTGGCTAAACAGACCTCATCTAGGTAATCGACAGCAGATAAGGCAGGGTTTCTGAAAAACCCGGGTGTGGACACCCCCACTGACTGCAGGCTCCTTAAGCAGAGGTTGCTGAATCCCTTCTACTCTTTTAGGCCTCTGACGTCACAGCAAAGATGTATTTTAGTTACTCAAAGGTTAACTTTAGCTCAGATGTTTCTCTTCCATAACCAGCCTGCTTTACATGACTACCCCACCCCCAGCTTTCCCAAAGGACTGCTCTTTAGTAGACTGTGAACAGTGTTACCTTGAGGAGCACTGAAACATGCACACGCATGAGGATGCGGTCTCATGCGAGGATGTGGAGGCTCCGTAAAAACATTGTTCCCAACGAGCAGGAGGTTCAGGAATGACTGAGCTCCACAGCCTGAGGGGTCACTCGTGACCCGCTGGACAGCGTTAACCTGAAGCTTTATGGACCCTGGACACATAGAGGCAGACAACAGGATGTGGAAGAACCTCCCAAGCCTGGAAAAAGCTCCGCTCAGGTAGAGCTTCTGATGAAGCAGCAGGAGTTGTGGTTACCCCCACCCCGCCAAACACAAAATCCCACCCCCAGCGGCCGCGTTGCAAATGAATACAAGTATTAATTACAACGCAGTATTCTTTAGATTAGATTAGAAGACTTTATTTATCCCACGATGGGGAAATTCATGTATCTGTGGCAGCAGCAATGACATTCATATTAAATAAATTCAGCTGCGAAAACAAGTCATCAACTGTAAAAACATGTAAAAGCTTTTTTTTTTACAAATATAAGTAAGTAATAAAGTACACACCAAACAAACAACTGTTTAGGAACAAAAACAACTGAAAACAGCAACAAAAGTAAATGAATAAATGAGTGAGTGAAAAACAACGTCAGACCGTAGTGAGTCACTGTAACATGGTGTTGTAGTCTGATGGTTGTGTGTGTGTGTGTGTGGGGGGGGGGGTGACCTGCAGTAGCCCCTTCTTGCACTGTGGGGGTAACAGTCTGGTGCTGAAGGAGCTGGTCAGCGCCTCTACAGTTTGGTGCAGGGGGGGGGTGGTATCCATGATGGATGTTAGCTTAGCTAACATCCTCCTGTCCGCCCCCTCCTCCATGGACTCCAGTGTGCAGCCCAGGACAGAGCCGGCCCTCCTAGCCAGTTTGTTAAGCCTCTTCATGTCTCTGCCTGCACTGCCCCCCGCCCAGCACACAACTCCATAGAGGATCATAAAAGGTCCTCAGCAGCTGTTTGCACACACCAAAAGACCTCAGTGTCCTCAGCAGGTGCAGGCGACTCTGGCCCCTCCTGTACAGAGCATCCATGTTGTTGGACCAGTCCAGTCTGCTGTTCAGGTGAACACCCAGATATTTAAAAGTGTCCACGACCTCAATGTCTGAACCCTGGATGTTCACCGGTCAGTGTGGTGGTGAGGACCTCCTGAAGTCCAGGACCAGCTCCTTCGTCTTGCTGGTGTTACGCTGCAGGTGGTTAACTTCACACCAGCCAACAAAGTCAGAGATGACCCCCCCTGTACTCCTGCTCACCCCCCCCGATACGCAGCCATGGCACTGTCATCTGAGAACTTCTGCAGGTGACAGTGGTGGGAGTCGTAGATGAAGTCTGATGTGTACAGGGTGAACAGGAATGGGGGGAGCACAGACCCCCCACATCAGACACACAGTCACGCAGCCTCACAGACAGGCCACAGTCTGTGGTTGATGTTGGTCCACACCTGCAACCTCCAGCTTCCTCCTCAGCAGTGAAGCTGGATGGTGTTGAAAGCACTGGAGAAATCAAAAAACATGACTCTCACAGGGCTCCCAGGGGACTCCAGGTGAGACAGGTAGATGATGGCGTCATCCACCCCGATGCCTGGTTGACATGCAAACTGCAGCAGGTCCAGAGCTGAGCTCACCTGGGTGTGGAGGGGATGAGGATGATCCTCTCCATAGTCTTCATCAGGTGGGAGGTTAAGGTGACAGGTCTGAAGTAGTTCTGTTCTGTAGGACGAGGTACCTTTGGAACCAGAACCAGGCACAAGTCCAGAGGACTGGTACCTTCTCCAGTCTCAGGCTCACATTAAATATGAACAGCCCCCCCTCACAGAGCTGGTCTGCACACTCCCTGAGGAGCCTGGAGGTGTTTTCAGGGGCAGTAACATTATTTCCACGAGTTAAAAATGGGAATAAAAGTCAACCACGTGGAAAGTTTGGAAACGTTTCTTTTGTTCATTGAGCTACTGATTAAATGAGTACTTTTTAAAGGGGGGTGTACTCATTTTTGCTGAGCACTGCAAACCCCTGACTCCCTGAGCTGTGGCTCTGCAGACACCGGGGGTTCTTGGCTGGGCGGGGGGAGGGCATTTGTATGACCTCCACACGGTAGGAGCGGCTGAAGGTGAACGTGGCGACCTTTGAGCCGGAGACGCCCCCTCCCTGTTGTCCGTCATAGCAGTATCATTACAGAAAAGGCTCACACCTGTAGTGGGGGGGTGAGTTAGAGTTGGACTGACCATCATCACCTGTTTCCCCAGACGCCCCTGGCCCCCCCAGACGTCCAGCAGCAGTACCTGTCCAGCATCCAACACCTGCTGGGAGATGGTGAGGGGCTCTGTCAGCCACACATGCAGGAGGGCCGCGGCCCCCCAATGTCTGACGGCCTCTGTTTCTGCAGGTCTGATGGAACTGATCAGTGTGGTGAAGAGGGCCGTGCACAGCTCCTTGGGGGGGTGAGCATGCCAGCTGAGAGGTTTCCGTGTGGTGAGGGGGGGCTCTGACGCAGCTGCTGCTGTTTCAGCGTGTCCCTGAAGCAGACGCTGTCTCTGCTGGACGTGGAGCAGCAGCTCAGCTGGGTCCGAGCTGAGGTGGAGGGGGCGTCCAGACACCCGCTGTCCTGGTACCTGCTGTCTGATGATGAGAGTGCACTCGCTGATCAGGTGTGTGACACGCCCGCCCCCTTCAGCGGTGAACGTTTTCTCAGTCTCCTCTCCGCCCCGCAGGCATGCGGACTCACGGAGAACGACGTCACGACCATCAGACTGTTAAACGAGACACGGGACATGCTGGACAGGTGAGCTTCACCTGCGCAGCAGTGTCAGTGCAGCTGTCATCCAATCCATGTGTGTGTGTGTGTGTGTGTGTGTGTGTGTGTGTGCAGTCCAGACTTTTCGGCTGTCCTTGCCGCCTGCCTGAACCGGGCTTTCTCCCGTCTTCTTGACAACCTGGCAGAGTTTTTTCGCCCACCTCTGGGTGGCTCCGCCCCCTCTTCTGCACCTGACAGGTAATCTTTAAACTTTGCCTAATTTTGCTCCCAACAACTTAGAACACTTGTTGAAATTCTGGACGGTGAGCACCTTTATGCGTGGAGGCAGGAGAGTAGGAATCCTCCAAACAGCCGGTCTGTCTGTGAAGCACCAGGTTGAGATTGATCAGAAATAATCAATCAATTAGAATATTTCTATAGCACTTTTCATCAACATGCTATCAAACACAATGTGCTTAACAAAAGAATTAGTTCAAAACAAAGTCTATAGAGACATTAGATTTAAAGCAACATTAAAGAAACACTGGCTAAAACTTGAGGAGGCACTGCATTGATTAAAGAGGCGGGGTCAAATGTACAAATGATAAACCATAAAAGGCAGGAACTACTTGGAAATGAGTAAATGTAACTGTGAGGATACCTGCAGAGCCATTCTGACCTGTGTCTCTGCTCAGCCTGTCTGTGGTCAGTCTACCTCTGGCGAAGATCATCCCCATTGTCAACGGTCAGATCAACAGCATCTGCAGCGACGCCCCCAGCCCCTTTGTGCAGGTACGCCTCTGCTGCGCTCTCTTTTTCTGCAGCAGAGATCTGAACTCAGGATCTCCTCTGCCTTATTCCCTCCCCGGATCCTCAGGAGCTGTTGATGAGCGACCACATGAAGAAGTTTGCAGCCAATGTTTATGAGACCTTCAGCACACCGCAGGAGCTGCAGAAATGACCTGGAGGGGGAGGCAGGAGTCCCGCGGTACACGCCCCCCCTCCTTCTTTGACGATCGCCCTGAACGGGAGACGGTCTGCGTTTGAAGCAGAGCCTGCAGTCGTCCCCCTCTGCTTCAGAAACGGTGTGTGGGGACGCGCAGCAGTCACACCCCCACCCTGAGCAGGGGCGGGGGTGGTCGTCTGTCCTGCGGCACATCTGACCTGCACCCCTGCAGACTGTGGTTTGCAGTGCGCTCTGACTGCTTTAAGCTGTGGAGCCGACCTCTGATGAAAAAGGTTGAAAGAAACATTCAATTCCCAGCTGCAGAGCGGTGTGGAGCTGTGCTGCAGCGGCCTGTTGGAGTCTGAGCAGTCGGCCCCCACTGTAGACTGCGCCGTGATGAGGTGGTGACGGTTATCTGTCACATCTGTTCAGAAACAAAAGCAGATTTGTATCTTTTAATAAAGTTTCGACTGCATGGGTTTTTACTGTCAGTGGTTCTCCAGAAGAGATTTCAGGTCCTGATTCAGATCCGCCCCATCTTCTGGTTCAAGTCCTGCTAAGCAGGTGAGTCTTTTCTCAGGTTTAGGGAGTTGCTTTAGGTACTAGTTCAGCTCTTTTCTCATTGGGTCTTTTTGGTTGGGTTGGGTCTTGGTTCTTCTTTCCCTCCTGTCCACTTTACTCCAGCATTTGAAGGTTCCTGAGGCTCCCTCTGCCCATCTTTTTCTGATTCCTTAAGAAATCAGAACTGGAAGAAGACGAACACATTTGTGTAAGACAACACTGACAGAAGCAAATGTGTAAAACTGAATCCTCTTCCTGTTCCCCAACAAACTGAGTGGAGCTCTGAAGAGCAGTTTAGAGCAGCAGCAGCCCAGAGTCCTGAGGAGTCTGGATAGATCTGAGTCCCCTGCAGACTTGTGGTTCGGACCTGCCACAGAGATGAGCTGTTAACCGTGAGCTCATTTCATCATCCAGTTCAGATCTCAGCTGCTCGCCTCAGAGACCAGAAGGAAAAACGTGCACACTCCACTTTAGGGTCTTTGCTGGAAGGACTCTGGAACTGCTTTTTGGATTTGTTCTTTGTTTTTAAAGTTCCACTCCAATCATATTTTGATCTATTGTAAAAGTTGAATAGTTTCTGCAAAGCGGAGGGAATTCATCAGAAACTCACCCCTGAGTTTCTGTTGGTGCAGAAGGAAGCCTCCACTGATTTCCCATCAATCCTTGGTGTTTTACACTCTCAGCTTACAGCCCCCCACACTAACTCTCGTGGTGCAATGAAAATGGCAAGCGAGTTTTTTTTTGTGCTTCAGCACCAATCAGGTATTGTGAGGAGTTGGCTGATGTCCAAGGCTGTCTTTGGACCAGGCATCATAATGTGTGGTTAAACATAGTCTAACATCATGCTTGTCTCTGTGGGAATAGACCTGCTGACAAAGCACCACATCCTCCAAAGCGTTACTCCAGTGGTGACTAACAACTGACTCATTCTGACACTGAGATCATCGCTTCTCACTTTTCATCCTTTCCTCTCGTTCTGTCCTCTCTCTCTCTCTTTGCCCTTTTCCTTAACCCCCGCCCCGCTCCTACACCCACTGCCTGGTTGCTAGAAGAGAGAGATGAAACTTCTGATGAGGCGACAGATGAGCAGATTATGTCATCTCACATGACCAGTCCAAATGATGGATGGATGAATAGATTGAAGGATGGAGACACAGAAATGGAAGGAAGGATGGATGAATGCATATATAAAATGGATGAGTAGAAGGATGGATGGACAGAAAAAACCTGTAGGTTTCTTTCTGTTTGTTTTATTCCAAAAGGCTGCTGGCAAAATGACCTGATGACTTGGGCTGCAATAATTAATTTTAACAGCGATTGGATTCCTACATAATTTGTAGTGGCTGATACGATTCTATACTGGTTCATTTTGAACAATCCAATTGAATCTGATTCACTGACCAAAATTGATCTAGGACATTTCTAGTCAAAAATTCAACCCATCTGACTCAAAAGTAAATGTGGTACATTACTAAAAGTGTTGGCTCTTGCAGCTTTTACAGCTTCAACTCTTCTGGGAAGGCTGTCCACAAGGTTGAGGAGTGTTTCTAGGAATTTTGGACCAAAAGGTCATTGGTGAGGTCACACACTGATGTTGGTGGAGAAGTCCTGGCTCTCAGTCTCCATTCTAATTCATCCCAAAGGTGTTCTATGGGGTTCACTTCAGGACTCTGTGGAGGCCAGTCCAGTTCATCCACACCATACTCGGTCCTCCATGTCTTTATGGACCTTGCTTTGGTCACTGGTGCACAGTCATGCTGGAAGAGGAAGGGGCCGCTCCAAACTCTTCCCACAAGGTTGGGAGCATGGAATTGTCCAGTGGCGGCGTGTTTTCCACCACTGCATCAGATGCTTTGCATTCACTTGGTGATGTGTGTTTGGATGCAGCTGCTCAGCCATGAAACCCGTTCCATGAATCTCTCTGCGTGCTGGACCTGGACTAATCTGAAGGTTTGTTGGAGCTCTGTGGCGATTGACTGCAGAAAGTCGGCGACCTCTTTATGCTTCAGCATCCTCTGACCCTCTCCATCAGTTTAGTGGTCGACCACTTGGTGGCTGAGTTGCTGTTGTTCCCAAACTCTTCCATGTTGTTCTGATAGAGCTGACAGCTGACTGTGGAATATTTAGGAGAGAGGACATTTCACCACTGGATCTGTTGAACAGGTGGCGTCCTAGGACGGTTCCACGCTGGAATTCACTGAGCTCCTGAGAGCGGAACATTCTCTCACAAACGATTGTAAAAACAGTCTGTATGACTGAGTGATGATTGGATACAACTGTGGCCAGAACAAGTGATTAGGACGTCTGATTCTGATCATCTGGATGGGTGAACCAATACTTTTGGTAATATAGTGTAGATGGGTACTGAACAGTGCAGGTGAAGTTTTCCAGATTCTTTGTATTTCTTTCAAGATAATCAAGTATAAATTAAATATGAGTAAAAAACAAAAAAGAAAAGATAATTCATGACAAATCCATTCACATTTTACTTTCTTGAAGTTCAGCCCACTGTTTTATTTTCCAAATCAAAATAATACAAACAGAGCATTACTAGAACAGAAACTAAGACGGGGTGGAAAGGCAGCCCTGATGCTGCTGCAGGATTGACATTTCTTTAAAAACAAACACCACATTTGAACCAGCAACAGTCAGAACTCTTATCTTAAAGCCTTACTTTAGTTGATGTACATTCATCATTGTCAACATTCTACTGGGGATGGAATGAAGAAAAATCAAAGATGCTCATTGTTTCCCCTGAACCTCCACAACAGAAGACCTATTCACTGCCACAGTTATGGCAGGGACAGCCGTCTCATTTCTTCATTGAATTCAGGGAAATGGCTCTGGGTTATTCTATCAGTGCAGGACATTCATCTCAATATAAGTTATCAAATGTTCTTGATAAACTTCACACAATGATAATCAGCTATAATAATACATTTTATTTTACAGCCAAGGACAAAGAAGTGCAAACAACATTAATGAGCAGAAAGAGTTTCAGTTGGTCTAACTGGAAGCCAGAAAGTGAGTCAGTTTCTCAGATGACACCGTTCATGAAGGGAGGGGGTGAGTTTCAGGCAAGATCAAAGTCTCTCTGACTGTCCCAACTACCCCCTGCACTAAAGTGGTTATCACTTGATAAGGTGCCCCCCCCAGCACTGCTCAGACATTTCTCTGGTTTGTGACAACATTCCTGCTTGTGTTTCTGATCTGGCCTCAAACTCTGGTTTTGAATCATAACTTTGTACAGAAGTGAGTCAAGTTTCTCCATAATTTCTGTCAAACGTATTAATGTTGAATGTGAAAATGAAATGTGATCCATACATGTTGGAGGAACAACAATGAGTGAAAGCTGCGATTTCATCAGAGAGCAGCAACATGAGACGCTGGAACAGCGCTGACTCATAGTTACCCGATCACAGGTTGTGTGATGAAAAATGATCTGAGAATGTGTAACAGGGTCACATGTTCCTGTGCTGTGTCATGCAGTGAGAGAAGGAAGGAAAGTGAGACAAAAGCAAGCTGCTGGGAAAGAGTTCAGGCAGAGAGCAGACAACACCGAGGCAGGAACCGACCGCAGTAAAGACGGACATCTGACCTCTAGTTACACTTCAAAACACACTTTTTATCCAGTTTATGCAATCATGAACCAGTTTTCTTCAGAAAAAACATTAATTTGTAACTAAAAAAAAACATCAAACCTTTGAAAATTATTTTTATATTATTGAAATTCACTCATTGGATCATTATAATGATTAAAATTGTATTTAGTAATGGTTAGAAACTGCAGAGATCTGAAGAGAGCCATGTTAACCAAAACCCAGATGAAGGATCATCTCAGTACCAACAGCTCCATGTGGTTGATGCTGCTTTCATGTCAAAATGAATTAAATCTCAACATCTTCATTCAGAGTCTTCATCAGGGTTTGAGTGTAACACATTCAAACCCTGATGATTAACCTGCATGTGCCTGCAGGTTAATCAGAAGCTGGTAAAATGCTGCTTCTTGTTTCTTTCAATCATAACATCTTCATCTAACTCTTCAGAAAATCCTTATTAGGAATTGATACAACATCAGTGAGAAGAAAAAGCTGTCCTGACTAAAAAAACTCAAATACTTTATTGACTTCACAAGGAAACTCCAGAGTTAAGAACACTGGAAGTTACTGCAACAATAATATAGCAGTCTTTTTTGTTCAGCTTTTCCATTGACATAATACTGGACAAATGCGTGTCCATGTTTACGACCTCATGTATTTAAGCTCAGAAACAAATGTATACCTCGCCTCTTCCTCATAATGATTTCTCATTCATGTGATGTATTTATGCATCACTTCTGTGATCAGACAAATTAAAGGGTTTCTATCACTGTTTCCAAAGCTGCTAGGGCCATAGCACCTCAATCATGTATAATATATGATTTATACCATGTGAATACTCTATTCTGATTGGCTGGCGGGTGAGTGTTTAAAAGTGATATTCCACAGGAAAACCACACGGTGAAAAAAGAAGTTCCGGTCACCTAAATGTTTTGTATCACTGCGCCGGCTTCTTTAAAACAACCTTTTGCTTCATCATCTGGACAAAAACAAGCGGTAAGAGGTGAACTTTCTCTCTGAACTGATGCTTTATTCAACCCATCGGAAAGATCAGCATATATATATCGTCGAATCTTGACTGCAGCAGTGGTACGGAGCTACGTGGACCCCGAACAAATCATTCACTTTTTGTGAGAAAAGCGATCCAAATTGGAAAGAAACAAGAATTTAGGGCTAAAAACTGGTTACAATTCATTTCTTTTGCAAGTGACCATGGTATAAGCGGGTTAATGACCTTCGAAGAATGCATTATCACTTTTTAATGCACGCCGTGAGCAAAGTGTTCTGATTGGATGGTAAGGGACTATGAGGTCATTAATATAGGACGGGGCCATTCCATGTAAGGCCTCTTAGGTTAAACGGAGGATCTTGAACTGGATTCTGGAATCAACTGGGAGCCAATGGAGTGAAACTAACACAGGAGTGATGTGATCTCTGCTGATAGTTCCTGCTAACAATCTAGCTGCTGCGTTCTGAACAAGCTGGAGACTTCTTAAGGAACTCTTAGGACACGCTGCTAACAAGGAGTTACAGTAATCCAGCCTCGACGTAACAAATGCATGGATGAGTTTTTCAGCATCACTCTTAGAAAGTCAACATTCAACATGAATATTAAAATCCACTATTTTTATAGTTTGATCAGAATCTAAAACAATATTGACAGACTGTCAGAAAAATCTCCGTTAAAAATTCTGAATATGAGCCGGGAGGGCGATAAATAATTATAAATAAAACAGGTTTTTGAGTCTTCCTGTTTAGGTGATTTATAGAATATGATGCTTTCAAAGGAGTTATAAACATGTTTAACTTTAGGACTGAAGTAAGCTAGCTAGACTGTGATATTACTGCCAAACACCTCCTTTCCCTGAAATCCTGGATTTCTGATAGTTAGCATAAGTGTGTGTGTGTGGGGGGGGGGGGGGGGGGGGGGTTGCTTCATTCAGTCTAACATAGCCATCCTGTTGGAGCCAAGTTTCTGTTAAGGCTAGAAGACTAAGGTTGTTATCATTGATTAACTCATTGACTAAGAGGGACTTAGAGGAAATGGATCGAATGTTCAATAAAACCACTTTTTTTTTTTTTTTTTTTTTTAAACTTGTTACAGTTACTTGTCCAAGTTACAACCTGGCTAGCCGGCTTAGCTTCCACTGTGCGGAGCCGTGCTTCTAACTGCTCTAGCCTGGCCTCCAAGTCTAACACAAGACTACACTTAACACACCTACCACAGTAGTCTATTCACTTGTATGCTAAAGATGCTTCTTAAAGGTTGTGAATGTAAATATTAACCAGAAGAAACTTAAGTCAGGAAATAGCAAGCAAGCTAACGCCAAAGAGGAGCAAACCATCAAACAACAATCAGGCACTGGATTACACTCATCCGGAACGGACGTCGCATCAATGAGTGACGTCAATGAGCCCTTCCCTGATTCCAGGACCTACGTACGTACGTTATGAACCTACGTAAACATTTATTTGTTAACAGGTAAACACAGAACAGTACTGTGTGCTAATGATCACGACTGGCATAGAAGAGGTCACTTCCTGTCTGATAGTTTGATCCTGGTGTTGTGCTTTTGTTTTCTAAACTAAACATTCAAAAATGTCCCTCCCTGAAGTGGGAGGGACATTTTTGGATTATGGGTAGTGGTCATGTCCTGAAGGTTTGGTCCAGTGACCTAGGCTGCTCACTTTAGAATGGTGTCAGGGTTTTATTGTGGGGGGGTGCCTGGTGGAACGTGTCATCTAAACCCACTGTCCCTCCCTTGCTGGGGGCCGTCCACTCTTCAAGCTGCTTCAGTCACCTCATCTGTGCTCTCGAGCTGTGGCTGTTGTGGCACGCTATGCTAAGGGTGGCTCAGAGGGATGGGGGAGTCATGAGTGTAATCCAGGAATGGTGTCCCCATCCTCATATCATATTCCTCTCTTTGCCCCCTCCTCCCACGCTTACTTCACCCCCACAATCTCACCCTTGTTGCTTCAGTACTCAGACAGGCTCCATGGCAGCAGGCAAACATAAACAGAAGTGTTTTAAAGTCCAAGTGAGGTCAGAGAGGATTCACTCAGAGTTAATAATGGACGAGCGCCTCAGCTGGAAAGGAGATCCCCCCCGACACTCCCCCATAAACACATAACTGCAGTGATGCTGTAATCATATGTGAACTATTTGGAGTATTTACAGAAACAGGACATCTGCCAACTTCCATATGAAACACTGTTTACTGTTATTCCTGTTAAGGTCCTGTCCCTTTCTTCTCGTTTCAGCATTTTTCTCCTCACTTCTGTCTATTGGCCCTCAAATAAAAGAAATTCTATTTTGGAAGATTGAAGTCAGTAAAAAATGCAAAATTGACATTAATGGTTGACATTAAATTGACATTAATGGAATACTTTAAGGGAATACCTTCCGAAGGCAGAAGGTATTAAGGTACTAGGTGCTAAAGCATTAAAAAACATATTTAAAAACTGTACATTTGATAGTGATAAATATGGCTATTTTGATTTTATCAATCTTTTTTATCATTAAGTACTTACACAGAGCTTGAACAATCAAGTAAAATAGTGCAACAATCAACAAGAAAAAAAATTGTTAACAATAATCTAGTAAAAATAGGTGGTAATTAGTCATGTGAGAAAGTTTGGAAACAGTAGTGTCAGGTTTTTTTTACTTGTCCTGTCCAACAGCTGAGCAAACAGAGGAGAGCTGCCTCATATTTTACTGTTACACTAAGGGGTTATGAATATTCTAACACACAATATGTATATTTTTATAAGCCCCTTTTGTAAATTTGGCTAAACTTTATTTATATTATTATATTTGTAATCATTTTTGTTGGACCGGAGAGAAAAGAAGAAGAAGGAAGAAGAGAGAAGTATGTTAGTGAGGGGGAGGGGGGTACATACAAACATGTCAACAGGTACCCAATACAACTACAGTTCACACACGCATACGTATGCATACAAACCATCACATGTAAAGCATTTCATTCAGTCACAAAGGTGAGCTGACACCTTTGTGACTGAATGAGGGTTTCTGCTGAGGTCCATGATGGAACGTAAAAAAATAGAGGGGGAATGCCCAATCATCCCCACAACAAGACCCCCACCGAAGCAGCAGTGGCACCCAGGAAGCCCCCCGACACCCTGCCACCTAGACCGGGCCAGAAGGACCACCACAGGGGCCCCCAACGCCAGAGAGCAGGACGGTTCAGAAGCACAGACAGTGAAACTCCAGCCCAACCAGAAGAATACCCCCCTTGCCACACTCGGGGGCCCAGCGCAGAGAGTACCCCAAGCCACAGATGAGCCCACCACCATCCAGGAGTTCTAAACACCCCCCTGAAAATGAGGAGCAATTTGCACATAAATGGCTATAATTTCTATCAAATCAAATCAAACTTTATGTATAAAATAGCGCTTCTCATGCATTTTGTGCAGCTCGAAGCGCTTTAACATTAAAAACAAAAAACACACAACATTACAGTAAAAACCCAACCCACCCTTCACCCTTCCCACTCCCCTCCATTACAACACATGACCCACGACAATGAATATTGACTATGCAAGTTTGAATAAATAAATAAATAAATAAGCAAGCAAACAAACAAGTAAGGCTTGGCTCTGCTGTGAGGAAACAGTATTTGGGAATCTCCTCATACCAGGAGCCAGCCCGGCCACGGGAACATCCCCACAGCGCCCACCCAGACTGGGACAGCAACGGGGTCCACTTCACAGTCGTGAAGCTGCAAAATTAAACCCCAGCTGCCCCAGCAAGGGCAACAATTGCAGCAACAACCACTGACCAAGCCGGCAAGCCCTGAAGAAAAGATCCCCACAAGAAACACTGGAGCTAAAATCATGATAAGATACTAAAATTAAAGACATAAGATTTATTTAAAAGAAAACATAAAACTGAGAAGAAGATGCATAAAATGAAAATAAATACCTGAAACAGCCTATACTCAAACTAATAGAATAAATTAGCAGTTAAAATCAGCTAAAAGCTAAATTATAAAGGTGGGTCTTGAGCCTCTTCTTAAAAACCTCTACAGTATCTGCAGTTCTCCGGGAGGCTGTTCCACAGGCGAGGACCGTGATGGTGGAACGAAGCCTCACCATAAGTTTTAGTCCTCACTTTAGGAACAACTAAGAGGCCAACACCTTAGGACCTCAGGGTCCGCGAGGGCTCATATTTTAAAAGAATATCATTTAAATAAGAAGGCCCAGGACCATAAAAACATTTAGAAACCATTAAAAGAATTTTAAAATCAATCCTGAAATGCACAGGGAGCCAATGCAGCGACTTTAAAACCGGTGTAATGTGTTCCCGCCCCCTTGTCCTCGTCAGAACTCGTGCCGCTGAGTTCTGCAATAGTTGTAGATTTGAAAGAGACTTTTTGGGTAAACCAGAGAGCAGGGCATTACAATAATCTAAACAACATCAGCAGCATCAGCACCTCTGTGCTGGCAAGAGAGAGGCACTCTGGCAATGTTTTTAAGATGATAAAATCCTGTCTTAACGACATTTTTAATGTGTGGGATAAAATCTAGCTCAGAGTCAAAAAGTACGCCCAGGTTTCTCACACATGGAGAAGGTTTAAAATTATGAAGATGTGGTAAAATCATCTCTCTCTTGTCTTCAGAACCGATGACTAAAACTTCAGTTTTGTCCTGGTTGAGCTGTAACAAGTTTTCTGCCATCCATGACTTTATATCTAAAATACAGTTTAAAAGAGTGTTAACAGGTTCAAGGTCATCAGGAGACACGGCGATGTAAAGCTGTGTATCATCAGCATAGCTGTGAAAGTCAACGCCATGTCTCCTGATGACCTCCCCAACAGGCAACATATATAAATTAAAAAGTATTGTCCCTAAAATCAATCCTTGGGGAACCCCACAACTTATTTCATGGATTCTTGAAGAGCACGTATCCATACTTACATAAAAGTGTCGATCTGTAAGGTAAGAGTAAAACCACTTAAGAACATTTCCAGAGAGGCCCACTTCTATGATTTTCATCATATATTTGTGTTCCACCCCTTGAATTAACCCTTAAAGTCTGCACTGCACTTCCATGTGGTGACCTTCAGAGGCAAAATCATTAAGGTTGTGTCTCGGTCCAAATATTTCTGGGCCTGACTGTATGTGGCTGAATAATGCTGTATAGCTGCAACAATCTCCTGATTAAATCCTGATTGAACTGCTTTCTGTTATTTCTCATACTTTCTAATTAGGATTCTGTTACTTGAATCTAGATTTAAATTGAGCTCATAAGACGATTTGATTTAGGCTGTGATATTTTTATTTATTTATTTATCTTTGTTTTTTTATTGCACTATAATTGTATGTTTATTACTATACTGCGTTTATAAGTGATCTGATTAGCAGCTGTCTGTTTTTGTTTTCTCTTAAAACTTCTACCTATATGAGTCATGCTGTATGCTAGATTGGCCAAATTTAATACGGAAATAATTTTTGTTATGGTCTAAGTTCACAACTTTTTTTTTTATCAAGGTTTGCAGGTTCTTGTCCTGTTCAGTTCCATCCATCCATCCATCTTCCTCCGGGACCGGGTCGTGGGGGCAGACTTCCCTCGCCCGGGCCACTTCCTCCAGCTTCTCTAGGGGGACCCCAAGCATGGTTAGCGCTATTGGGGCAGTTTTCTGGACCTAAAGAAGGCTTTTAACACTGTTGACCATGAAATATTATTGACCAAATGACCTCATTTTATTTTACTCTTGCAGAAGTTATGTCAAACAACTGCATGAATCTGCAAATGTAAATACTGCAAGTCAGTGTTTAATGCATATCACATTTTGACTGTTTAAATGGTTTCATTATGATAATTGATCAATTGACACGTCTTTTTTTGATGAACTGTGTGGAGACTACGCTATTTTAACCTTAACACTCTCAGTGAATTTTGTATTGTTGACATTCTTATTGTAGTTTTTATGTGTTTTTTAATGTTTGTTGGCAAATCTACAACCTGCACATTTACAGAAAGGTTCGTGAATGTGTACTGTCCCTGTTCAAATAAATGTATATTCTTAAAAAGATATAATACTAAAACAAAAAAATTTTTCAGATTTTTATAGTAAACTTTTTTCTTCCAACTATTGCTCTACAACTGCTTTGACCTTATTTGATTCTGTCAGTAACATTATTCAAGTGAGTCAACCAGACAGAGTATGTTGTGATAAGGTCATTTCTTTGAATGAGGTGACAGATGTGGTAAAATATCTAGAAATAATTCTCCAGGAACAGACAGCTTTACTGCTGAGTTTTAGAAACAGTTCTCTGACACCTCAGCCACATTTTTACAGTGAGGCAAAAAACTATTTAGTCAATCATCAATTGTGCCACCAACAAAACAATTCTTAAAAAATCAAACAATGGGATTTTCTGGATTGTTTTTTCTCATTTTGTCTCTGATAGTTGGTGTTTACCTGTGCTGAAAATCACAGGCCTCTCTCATCTTTTTAGTGGGAGAACTTGCACAACTGGTGGCTGACTGAATACCTTTTTGCACTACTGCATTAGAAGTCTTTAAAGAGAGAATCGACAGGGGTGCACTTCATCCCACTTTATCTCAGGACTGATTACCAACAGGGAGCCGCGCTGCCTGGGGAACCACCTGATTCGGCTTCCCCACTATCTGGCAGGAGAGGCAAGCTTTAAAGAAGTGTGCGATGTCGGTTTTCATACCTGGCCAGAAAAAATGCCTTAAAATGCTGTTATAGGTTTTAGTTATTCCTAGGTGGCCAGACCAAAGGGTGTCATGAGCTCATGGCAGCACATACTGTAGAGCGCCATGAGCCGCAACAAGGTAACCAACACAGGGATACTGAGGATGCCACATAAGTGAACGGGACGCAACATAGCCAGACAACAGCCGCCTTCACTCACAGCATCACTTCGTCGTCTTTAAACTATGTCCAGGTGAGAGTCCTTCAGTCAGCTGATCCGCTCCAGCTGTCCCACCTCTCAGCTGATCGAGTCGCTGAAAGAGAGAACAGAGAAACAAACCGGAAGTAAGGGAAACCTTAACATGAACCCTCTGGTAAATATCATAGACATTATATACGTAGACCCCTCTTGGACTGTCGCTGCCTTTTGGAGGTGGCGTCTCGGCGTGCCACCATCTTGGAAAGATAAGTGCCCCCACTGTCCCATTGTTTCTACGAGGAAGTTGTATTTATCTAGAAAAAAAGTTTTATTATGCTTTCTAACATAATCTGACATAAGATACAGCTTGTTATTAATAGAAGAAAAATGTTTAAGAAGTAAAATAAGTTTGACGATTATTTTTAAATGGTTTTGTTTTTTTATTTCTCTCTTTGTCTGTAGTGCTGGGGAGCCAAAAACCATTGGGGGAAAAAACTTCCAACAAAATCAGACACGTATTATGCTATAATAATAAAAAGAATGAATAAACTTTCAATTTTAATACAAATAGAAATGATCTTTTAAGTTTTCAAAACATGACTAAACATGTTGATAACAGTAACAGATCTAACTATAGGCGAACATAGTTGTAAGAAAACATATTTTTCAAAGATCTTGTCACAAAAATCTGATATTTGGTAAGCAATCTAATAAAATAAACAAAACAAATATTTTCTCTCATAATTTTTCATAACACGGCCTAATTATAATTAAAAAATAGATAAATAGAATAACTTTGGAAGTCCTCCAAGTGACTATGTGGAAATGTGTTCCCAGTGGTATTTTAATTATGATTATGCTGTTTTTAAATGAAATTTTAAAAACTGGTCATCTTCTAATTATTTATATCCCAACCATCCAACCAAATCAATCTGTCTGAGAAAAGTTGCTAATCGAATGGATTCCATTTATTTCATTATAAAATCTTTTCAAAATGAAGAAATTGTTTATAATCAATATCAGAAAATACCATTTGGATTGACGGACGGTAGGTTTATTTTACGACAAAGTACCACCACAGTGGACAACATACATGAGACGTCAGCCAAAAAGCTGGCATCAAGCTAGCGTTGCGGCAGGCGACAGTAGCTGCAGTTGGATTAGAATTGGACTTTGTACATGGGCCCAGGAAAACTTTATCCGATTATAACAAACGTTTACATACGCCACACTTTCGATCGGAAAAAATCATTTTGACATGTACAGAACTTTCTAAAATACCGGAAACAGCAGCAGAAGAAGAAATAGCGAGTTCCGCAAATAATGCTGCAGCATGGAACAAGACGATCCTCTAAAGGTGATTTTATTATTGTTATGACTAAGTGCCTGTTTACCCATCATTATTTTTTATCTGTCTGGTCAGTTCTTTGTTATTGGTGGCACAGAGCTGGAAGAAGGGTTAGGGTTAGGCTAATACTACGTGCTAACTACATTTAGCCGTGGAGGCAGTTCAAATCCATGCGGTCAATGTTCACCTTGGCTGAACGTACGCATGTTGCAATAATGTCAGCCTTGATTCAGTCTGGACACAATTGGAAACACAAGTTCACATGTTTACAAGGTATTTCTGCGTCCCAAAGCCGGTCCTCTGCTCAGAGACACAGTCCTCCTGAGTTCAGCAGCTCACTCACGCAGAGCAGCCGGACAGACTGCAGTCCGAAGCCTCCTCTGGAGCGAACGCCGTAACAAAGCTACTACAACGAATACTACCCAAATGAAACACAAAGCTACTAGTCCAGCTGCTCTGCTCGGAGACATGGTTTGCAGCCGGCCGCTGTTGGCGCTCCAAAGACTCCTCCGGAGCACCACTCCGCCTACGCAAGACCTACAGCAGTAGTGACCCACGATCGGATCAACAATCGCTGTAACCCACCTATCTTGATCAGAAAGAAGTTTTAATCTGAGTGTTTACATGACGCATTTTTATCCCAATCAGGCGTTCATTCCGATTACTTTTGTCCATGTAAACAGAGCTACGAATTGGTCCAGGTTGGCCTAAATCAATGTTTCTGTGGAAACTACTGTTTCTAGTCCGGAGTAAACTCCTTCGAAATCGACACCCTTTCAACTGAAAGTGGGCTGGGAAAGTCTGGCAATCCAACGTGGTGTGGGCCAGTGGGCACAACATGGTATTACTGAGGCATCTGATTGGTCAGTTTAGAACTTAAAAAAAAAGAACAAATATCATTAAAAAATGGATTGGCAAGAAAATAATAAAACAAAAGTATTAGACCAAGAATAGCCATTCCGACAAATAGAATGACTGAGTAACAGCTCTTTATTTCTCAATAGAAGTCGAAGAGATTTTAGCTTCTTGCAGACAGTGGCTACTTCCTGTTTGGAATGCTAGGGAGAGGGATCAATTAAAGTTGTTCACTGTGAGCTCCAGAACCACTGGTCATTTGAGGTACTGCAACGTTTTGCCACGTCCTGGTTCGCTTCACCCACCCACCCCGTCTGGTAAATTTACTGCTGGGTCAGAATCCGCTTAAATCCCAGAGGTTCCCGTGCAGCCTTCCTCAGAGGGCTGGCATCATCATCAGCTCAGACAATTACCGGAAAGCTCCAAACACTCACATCAACGTGCAAGGACCCCACTGGGCTGCCGTGAGACTTAAAGCTATAAAGCCCCATTAACGTGTCCGTAATCATGCTGTGCAGCAGCGGGTGCACGAGAAGAAACAGAAGGACGGGGGGCGGGGTAGTTACTGAAAACGTAGTGACTGAGATGGAGGAGGAAGAGCTGCAGCTTCCCGGAAAGGATGACGCAACACGGGAAATAAACACTATGCATGCTAAATCTGAAGACTCTCCAGTTTTTCCTGACCCAACAAAGCCTCACAGCAGGTATATGATGACGTTCTCCTCTTTGTAATTCTGCTTTATTAGGAATACATTCTAATTTGTTACACGAGTGTAAAGTATGCTTTGTGTTTCTTTTGTTTTGTCTGTGCAGAGTTTGAATAGAAGAGCCCAGTCCCCCTCCTCCTCTTCTGCCCATCTCTGCTTCCCTGCAGAAGCAGATTACGTCACCCCCATGGTTCCGGGAAATGAAACCCCTGATGCTCCTGCTGGCTTTATTGGGAAGCAGGCATGGACCCAGGAATTATCAGCAGAAATGCTGCGAACTTCTTCTAGAAGTCTGGATGGAAATTTGAAAAGAATTTTTTCTCACTAAAGCAGTGAGCAAACATGCAATGGCGCTCTCCCACCCCCACTGAAGATTTGCTGTGGCTTCAAAAGACTTTAAGAAAGTTAAACAAAAACAACTACATAACCTGACCACATGGGAAATTCTAGCAGAAGGTGTTTCACTTTCGCTTTTCTGACTGTCAGAATGAGACTCCTGCAGTTGTGTCACAGTGAAACCAGAAGGGAGCAGCCGGCCCGCCGTGAACTCCTGCACACTCATCACTCTTTCACGGCTGCTTCTCTTTAAGAACAGCAATTGTTCTGAAATCAAGTCAAACTTCTGTGTTCTGCCGTTTTGAGCTTCCCTCACAAACAACTCTGACACCAGACCCTGCAAAAGTTCTCAGTGCGGGGGGGGGGGGGGGGGCGCTGTTGACTTCAACTGGTGATGTTGTCGAGCTGCAGAAGGAATACTTCCAAGATCTCCTCAATCCTGCTGAAACACCTCCTCTTGAGGCAGCAGGGGCTGAGGACTGGGGTGGGGCTGTCCATCACCCGGCCTGAAGTCACTCAGGAGGTCAATGAGCTCCTCGGTGGCAAGGCCCCGGGAGTGGATGAAGTCCGCCCAAGTACCTTAAGTCCCTGGATGCTGTGGGAGGGTTTTGGCTGACACGTCTCTGCAGCATCGCGTGGCAGTCGGGAACTGTGACACTGGACTGGCAGACAGGGGTGGTGGTTCCCCATATCAAGATGGGGGACTGGAGGGTGTGCTCTAACTACCGGGGAATCCCACTCCTCAGCCTCCCTGAAAGTCTATGCCAGGGTTCTGGAGAGGAGAGTTTGTCTGATAGTCGAACCTCAGATCCAGGAATGGCCCAGCGATATGTGGCACTGGTAACACATTCATTACTGATCCCATAATGCAGCATTACAGCTGGCTTGCAAATTAGAATGTAAGTGTGAGATCTGAGAAAAACCAGACATCTGTACACATCCTGAAAGACACAAAAAGACAGGCTGTTTAAATCAAATGTATTTTCTAATGTTCACTGCCCGTGTCAATCAAGTCTAGATTACGGTGCTGAGGAAAAATGTGGATTCTGAACACAGAGCCTTTAAATATTAACGGGAGGCAGAATTTATTTTTTACTGGCATTGGCAGTAAACTCGTGTGTCTCATTTGTGAAGCGAATATGACTGTAATTGAAAAAAATGTAATCTAAGACGCCGCTATGAGACAAACCACAAAGACACACTTTGGTGATTAACAAAGCGCCCTGCACACCAAGTTCACACAGGGCTATCGTGAGTTTGTAGAACAAAAACTAAAATTTAATTGCTTCACAACCCATGTGCTGTTGATGTGGAAACTGCAACTGTGCAGATTCAGATAAAACTGATGGAGCTGCAGAGTTTTGACATGCTTGAGGTAAAGAAGGACACTGCAGGACAGTTTCTTCTCTCCATTCCTGCAGTAATGCCCCAGCTCCGTCTACATGCGGCTCCAACTTTGTGCATGTTTGGATGCACGTTTCTGTGTGAGAAGCTCTTCTCAGTGATGAAGACTAGCAGACAGGTGTCGTCTCACTGATGATCACCTGCAGTCCATCCTGAGAAGTTCTACAACACAGAACCTCACACCAAACGCAGACCAACTTTGTGACAAAAAGTGATGCCAGACCTTCATGTCTGATCAAATGACACAAGAGAAAGGAAACAGAATGACATGAAAAGCACACATTGTTTTTATATTTCCAGGTTTGTTATGTGATGCAGCATGTTCATATTTTGCATTTGTATAATTTTGACAGGATATATTTTTATGGAGGATAAAATCTTTTGGGATATTTAAATTATTTACTTTATGTCTAACTTGTATAATGTTGACAGGATATATTTTATGGAGATCAAAAAGAGGTTATTTAGAGTTTACGTTGATTTATTCTGGAATAATTTATTATATTTATGCTTTAAAAAGTCAAGTTGTAAAAGTTTACAATTTTAAAGTTTAGTTTACAACAGTAGTGGCCCATTTACAAATGTGTGTGTGGGGGGGGCAGATCTCTAAAGAGAAAAAAATCTATCTATCTATCTATCTATCTATCTATCTATCTATCTATCTATCTATCTATCTATCTATCTATCTATCTCGGGGGGTCGGGGGGAGAAGGGGACCCCCGTTTTGGTCCTTGGGTTGCATCATCACTGGATCAGAGTCTATAAATAAGATGATGTCATCCCCCTCCCCGCCCCCACCCCTCCTACCATCGCAGTCTAGTAGGATTCCTCGGTACTGCGTCACTAGGCCCCGCCCCTGGAGTTCCTATAAGTGGGTGATGCAACGGGAGAGACGAGACGCGCAACTCAGTGCGGCGGAACTGAACGGACCGGTCCACGTCGGAACCAGAGTCGGAACCAGAGCCGGAACCAGAGCCGGAACCAGGGCGGGACCCAGAACTTTTGAAGGTGCGTTCATGTCCTGTGGGGAAAGGGGGGCTTTCCGCCGCGCGCCGGTCCGGCCGCGGCTCCAAACAGAAACCAAAGTGTTTGTTGGTGGTTCTCGTTAGGACTTTCTGTTCATGTAAGTGTTTGTATGTTCTGCTCACCAGTTTAGCTTCGGACAGGTAAACAACAGCCGAACACGCCTTAGGGAGGGAATTGAACCGATGATGATCAGAAGTCCTCCAGCAGCTCAGCTGTGGATGTTGATCATGTTCCTCTGGAAGGAGCGGAACCTGCTTCACCTGCTGTTACACAACGAATGTGTTGACTGTTATCTTCATGATGTCATTATTACTCAGCTAAATCTGTGGTGGAAGTGTGTTGGTTCCCGGTCAGAGACCTTTGGCTTCATCATGTGGCGTTTCTGCCTAAATGACCAACAGTTAGTTTGTTTATCCAACTCCTCCTGAGGAGGAGACCTGTGGGGAAAAACATGAATACTACCCAAATGAAACACAAATACTAGAGAAAAAAACACATCAAGCCACATTTAAGTGCAGCATTAGCTACAGACAAAACAAAAAGTTCCAGAGAAGGTATGTATTGTAAGAAGCAGAGGCCGTGTTCAGGAAGGGGCTGACAGAAAAACGCTCAGCCTGACCGTCTGCCGTCTCTGCAGGATGATGCTGCAGCACCTGGGACCGTCACTGGCTGACATCAGCTGCTCAGCCCTGGTGCCCTGCCTCTCCCCCCCGGGAGAACTCACTCTGGAAGACTTCACCAACTTCACCCCCGTGGTGAAGGAGGAGCTCCGTCAGGTCATCCAGAACAAGCGACTGTCCAGCGGGCTCAGTGCAGACGCCAGCTCCGACAGCACCAGCTCTGCCTCGGACCGGGCCCCGCCTACCCACGAGTCAGGGGTCAAGAGAGAGGTGAGGCAGGCACCCCCCCCACGCCAGCCTGTTGCTGAGTGGGTTTTTTATTCCGAACTCTGTGTGGGTTTCAGCTGACGCTAGAGGAGCACGACAGGAAGAAGAGGAGGCGAGAGAGGAACAAGATAGCTGCTGCAAAATGCCGCAGCAAGAAGAAGGAGAAGACTGAAGGTCTGCAGAAGGTAAAGGCTGTAACCAGGAGCTCTGTGTAGGGCTGTCTTACTACCATCACAGTTTACTCAGTGCACTGATGTCAGACATGCAGGAATCCGTGTGCTTGAAACGGGAGCCTGAAGGTTGCATCGGTGAACTCCCATCATTTCTCTGAGGGATTATCCTGCTTATACCATGGTCACAAAAGAAGAAAGAAAGACATTTTTAGTACTTTATTCCTGTTATTCTTTAGGTTTTCACAAAAGGCGGACTAAGTTATATGCAGTGCGTTGTCATGGTAACGGCCATAGAGACCACATCGACCTGGACTGCAGCGGCTAAAGAAAGCGATTTTTTTTCGCTGATGAACCCATCAAATAAAGCATCAGTTCAGTGAGAAAGTTCACGTCTTACTGCTTGCTTTTCCAGATGAGGAAGCTAAAGTCGGTTTCAAAGAAACCAACTGTAAAGTCTAAATAGTTCAGTTCCTCCTCTGGTCTTATTTCCTCCTTCTTAGATCCTCTTCTCTCGTTCTCTTAAATAAGATCAAATGAACCAAACGGGTGAAAGGAAACTATAAAATCACTCATGTGTTCTACTGTCTTGCTGTTGTGATAAATTGTGGAAGAAGGTTTGTTTGTTTTTTTATGTTAATGATGGGATACCGACCGCTGCAGGGATATAGAACATTTGGGGTTTGTGACTGGAACTCTGATTTTAGGTGTGGGATATCACATAAACACACTGCAACCAATCAGAACTGAGTATTCACCTGGACAATGGTATAGAGAGACTTTGATTTGGTTTGAAATGGTTTATTTCAAGCAAACAAATAAGAATAATACAAAAAAACATCATAATCATCGGTTATACCTTCATAAAATGATGTATCAAACTTTGGATAATAGACATAAAATTAAATATTGATTGAAAGGGAGTGGAAGGAAGTGAACTTATATAATCCCACCCTGTTCTACGGTAACCATTTTATTACATGATTTATTATTATCCAGTTCATCACTTTTATCAGACACAATGAAGAATCCTGAAATATCAATAAAGCACATGACAAAGATGAATTACTAAATTATTATGTAAAAAATAACTTTTAGAAATCAACATGGCAAATGCAGATCAGTCATCTGAAATAAATGCAATTATGTTCATTATACAAATCATGAATATGATCAAAAAATACTACTATATCAGTAAGATAGACAACACTGTTTCAAAAATCTTCATACTTCAGACTTAACAGGTTCTCTGAGGTGGAATTAGTCTTCCTAGAAAAAAATTTAAGGTATTTTACAAGTGGAAGTAATTTCATAAAGAAAAGAAGATAAAAGTTTGGTAAGAATTAACCCTTGTGCTATCTTGGATGACTCCACCCTTACTTTGACATGTTCTCCCTACCATGACAAATGTGGATAAAGGTGGAACATTTTCATGTAATCCATTGAACCAGTGAAGATCACAGAAAATAGAAAAAAAAAAAGGTTCAGAGCTCTGTCTAGTGAATCTAGATGACCCAACTCCCAACGGTAAAGTGCCTAGGATAGAACAAGGGTTACAGTTGTCAAAAAACAATTATCCTTAAATGAAAAGAGTGTCCATCATCTTGGTTTCTCTTCAGCAGCTTCTTTTGGCTTCAGGCCTGGAACTTTTTAAACCAATGCAGCTTTCTGATCAAAAGACTGTAGCTGAGCCCACTTTGTTCTGCTCTTGTCAGGAGTCAGAGAAGCTGGAAAGCATCAACGCTGACCTGAAGGCTCAGATCGAGGAGCTCAAGCAGCAGAAGCAGCAGCTGGTCTACATGCTGAACCTGCACCGACCCACCTGCATCGTCCGGGCCCAGGACGGACAAACCCCAGAGGACGAGAGGAACTTCTTCCTCCAGCACATCAAGGAGAGCAACTTCCAGCTCCACAGCCTCACCTCCACCGCAGAGGCCTTGCTGGAGGGGGGCCCGCTAAGCCTCGACCACATTTGCTGTCCCGCTGATCTATGACTGAGCAGAGGCTGCCCCCCACCAACATCAGAGACTAGCTGAGTGTTAGCCTGACCTGAACAGGCCTGACCCAGAAAAGACTGCGGGCCACACTTGGCTCACACAAAGCTGCAAAAACCTGACTATGCACTGAGGGCTGTGAGGGAGGGGGACATCTGTCGTGCTTTTTTTTACATTGCACATATCAAAGCTTCTCCATGGTTATGTTAGTGTGTGTTGCACTGAAGTCCGATTTCAACAAAGCACTTTTTCTGTTGGCTCAGCTCGGCCTGCACAGCAGCAGCACTAACTTCCTCTGTGCACCAAAGTCAGAACAATTATTGAATGGCTGCTGTATGATCCGATTCTCCCAAACCACCTGGCTCTGTCCAATGTCAGGACAAACATCCAACTTGCTGCTAACGTCACTTATTATTTCAAGTTTCTTTGTTGTTTCACTTGATTTCGTTACCCTCCACAGACCAAGTCCTGGTTGTCGGCCCCCAACCAGCTGGGAGCTGTGAATCTGAACAGCATCCGCCATGTTTAGATTGCTTTTGACAGTCATTTTGGTGAAAATATTCCCTTTTTTTTCTCATTCTCTCTCTAAATCCTGAGCCACTGGGGGGCAGTGTTTTCAGAGTAGCCTCTTTTGTGTTTCACCGCTGGATACCTCCTGATTTATTTATCTGCCTCAAACCTTTCACTGGTTGGTGGAAGTGCTCAGTTACCATCAAATTCACCATTCAAACCATTTATTTGTCACTTTACCAAAATGTCTTTCTTCTTATAGCCAGTGCTTCAAATGAACTAAGGTAGAACAGGTCTTTCTGAAAAGTATGAATATGTACATTCAATCAAACTGAAGAGCATTGTTTGCTTGCTTTGTGGAAAAAAATCACTGGCTTTCAGTTATATTATTATACATAATTGTTTTTGTTTTCAAGCTCAGCTTTGCTCTGAGCTCAATGCTGTTTCTCTAAGTCAGTGGTTTCATTTTGAGTTGCAGTCTTTGTTTGTTTCTTTCTTTCTTTCTTTTTCTTGACATAAAGGAAATATTCCAATGATTGCAGAAAAATTACTTTTGAAATATTTTGATAAAATAAAGTTTCCCCCCTACCGGCACTTCCACTTTTCAGTGCTACTGTCTCCCCCAGGTTGCAGAATATCAAGGGTTTGATGGTAATGAGAGCTAAACTTTCTTTTTTTTTTGAGATGATTGTGTTGTTGGTTTCTGAGCTACAGTTGTCAACTATCCAAAGATGCAGGCGTCTGTGTGTGTGTGTTGTTGTGTGTCACTGCTCTGCTGTGTTCTTCCTTTATTGCTGTCTGTCAAGCTTTGTTTTTGATACTTTCATTAAAAACAGCTCTAGCAAATGAAACCTGCTGTCCTTCATTACTTCTCACCTCACTTTCATTCAGCCACTGAAACCAGAAAATAGTCACTGTGAATCATGACTGCGGCTGTTTATGGTTATGCCTTGTGCTATCCTATGACCCCCCCCCCCCCCATTCCATTGACGTGTTCTCCCTACCATGACAAAGGTGGATAAAGGTGGAGAGGATTTCATGTAATCCATGGACACCAGTGAAGATCAACCTGGACCTGGACAAGAGTATGTCAGAGTCAGAGTACCACTGTGATCTAGCACATCAGTTTGGGTGGATAGGTCTGAACAGGCAATATTGGCAGAGACTCTGGTTGTTCAGGAGTTCTCTGTTATGGCCCTGAGCAGCAGCTAGTGCTCTAAGGCCTATGACAAGCCGTCACATCTCTAGCTGTTGTTTCCAGGTGTCTGCAGCTCTCTGCTATTAGTTTTTCATGAGAACCTATTAGTAAACTGAGAAAAAGCAGGCTAAGAGGCAGAAACACTGATAGCAAAGCACAGCAAACATTTTCCAGATGGGGAATTTACTGCAGACTGAGTGAATACAAGGACAAGGACTAAGGGACTGTCACTCACATGACACCTTGGGCATCAAAACTTCTGTGGTAAATCAATTCTAAAATCACAGTATTTTTTTCGTTTGTGATTAAACTATAGTGATTTGCACTGAAAAAGAGAACTGTTTGTGTCAAGTTTTCCTGTTCAGTTTACATTTAGAAGTTCACAGTGAGCATTTAAAAGTGAATACAATTTTATATTTCATATCAACTCAGATTTCATATTAATTATTTTTTATTTTCCAGACAGACTTTTTCTTTATTTTATTCTAGTCTTCAAATGTGGACGTCACAGTCATTTTGGTTCAAATGTATTTACCATAGATGTGCGTCTTCTGTGTAAAGAAATGTAAATACCACACAGGTTCACCTCACCAAATCTGTACAAAGTTTGGACACGCCTGTTCTGAATGTAATTGGCTCAATAAATATTTCAAAAACTAAGGATTGGCACAATAAGAAAACTATGACGGGCTACAGCAGAAAATGTGGCAGTGTGGTGGACAGGGGCCTAGAGAAAGCTGAGGAGCTGAACACCCCCAATCTGCAGCCTTCCTGATCACCTTTCAACCTCTCCTGAATCATGGACCCCTCCACCCCTTTCATTAGGCCCCAACCATCATCCTATTTCCATCACTGAAATGGGTGAGCAGGGAGCTGAGATGACACCCCCCAGGAAGGCAGCTGGTCCAGACCCGGTGTGCCCACAGCTCCTAAAGGCCTGCCTGGATGAACTGGACCACCCTCTTCTGCAGATTCTCAGTCTGAGCCCTGCAGCCGGGGAAGGTGGAAAACATCCTGCATCGTTCCTGAACGACTACAGGCCAGTCGCCCTCATATCACACGCCATGAAAATGCTGGAGCAACCGGGACCTCAGGTGCAGCGTAGAGAGGAGCCTCTCCAGTTCACCTACCAGGCCAAGGTGGGCGTGGAGGACAGCATTCCCTACCTACTCCACTGGAGCCTCTCTGGCCAGCAGCACAGTTTTCAAGAGGCAGCTCTTTGCCTCGATTTCAATATAAATATGTGAGGCCTTGACCTCAGTGGTGACTCTGGGTTTGTTCAGAATCAGAACCAGAATCATTATGCAGTGCACAACGAAATCATTTTGCAGCAGCTCTTTCCCATACATACTTCTACAAAAAATAACTGCACAGTAAAATATAATTGGTTTATTGGTTATTGCACAAAAGTTTTAAAGTGCAGCAAGAGCATGTCACAGTGTATTGGCAGGGGTTAGTGCAGGGGTGGCGAACACGCGGCTCTCGAGCTGCATGCGGCTCTTGGCCAATGAGCGTGCAGCTCTTTGCGTCTCTGGGTTACGCCCAATCAATGCCGGAAAACATCAGATTTGATGTGCGTGCAGACTGTTACCCTCATGTTCAAAATGGTGAAATTCAGAGTATAAGATAAACACAGGACGTTTCTGGAAGAACGGGAAGATTCTTACTTTTTTACTGAACAGAATGGAAAGTCACGATGTTTATCATTATGAGCTTCTGGAAGCAGTAAAATTGTTCATGGCAGAAACAAAACGTATCCCGGAGAAAATGAAAAACTCTTCCTGATTGTCTCCAAATGGTCTCTTTTATGAACAAGTTGAAGCTTTTCAAAGTGCACATTCAAAACGACAATCTGTCCCACGTTCCTTCTTTGTGCAGCTCACAGCAGAAGCTGCAATCCAAGTGAATAAAGCAGAACGTGACGCTGTTTACGCAACTGGACGGAAACGACCGCAGATCACTTTTCTCATGGATCCTTTAATGCAGAGACTGACTGATGAGATCCCCGCTGGTCACTGATGAGGCAGTGAGAGAACCGGAGATAAATGGGCAGAAATCTCTCGGAAAGACGGCCCTCTTTATATCCTTGAAACTTGAAATCAAAGCATCGGTCCGTTCTGACCAACACTCACGTAAAGGAGCTGATCAGAGAGGCTACAACTGGCCTGGGGGTTAGCCCCGCCTTCAGCCCCTAAGACTCATGGGAAGTGGGGAATCTTAAGTGTAAAACCATGAGCCAGGTAGCTGTGAGCAGAAGAGACCTGCATGCTGTTTGGTGTAAATGTGTATGATCATGGTAACGGGCTCTTAATACTATGGAAGCATTTGTGGAGCATAATTAAAAAGCAAAGTCAAAACCAGAAATGCTTTTTCATTTTCAAAATGAAGCTGCATTTTTGACTCAAAATTAAAATGAAAAAGCAATATTTCAGAATGCTTTTTCATTTCCTTCCTCAACACAGCTTATTCTGTCACTTAATTAAAATTAAAATGGAAATGGTATTTGACATTTCATTTTCAAGACGTTCCATGGTAAATGTGTAGCATAATTCATTTAGAAATGTCTAATTTGACATTTAAAATGGATTCACAGAAATGCTTTTTCATTTTCAAAATGAAGCTGCATTTTTTGACTCAAAATTAAAAAGAAAAAGCAATATTTCAGAATGCTTTTTCATTTCCTTTCTCAATACAGCTTATTCTGTCACTTAATTAAAATGATAAATAAAATGGTATTTGACATTTCATTTTCAAAAAGGTCCCTGGTAAATGTGTACCAAAATTCATTTAGAAATGTCTTATTTGACAATTAAAATGGATTCACAGAAATGCTTTTTAATTTTCAAAATGTAGCTGCACCAAATGACTCAAAATTAAAATGAAATAGCAATATTTCAAAATGCTTTTTCATTTTATACTTAAAACCGCTTATTCTGTGTCATAATTAAAACGATAATGCAAAGAGGGGATTGCATTTGCATTTTAACATCCACCCCGGGCACGTTGTCACAATATTCAATTCGAAAAAGCATTAGCAGAGGGGAGGCGGGGCGATGACGTCACTGCTTTCGTCGTGTGTGTCCAGCTGCTGACTGACGCACACACACGCACCAGGAGCAGACTGTGTTAGCGGCAGAGACGAGGGTTTTGTGATGGTTGTGAACTTCTGATGAGTTTCCACAGCTTCTCAGGACTACATAGCTGCATGTCCGCCTTCTGCGGTCCTCCTCCTGACGCACCGCGGACAAGCTTTGTTCTTCGGACCGCCAGCTGCCTTCACATAGCGGAGCGCGAAGCTCTGATGATCGCTGAAGGCGGAAATGCTGCTGCGATCTGAGAAACCATCATATGAATTTGTGTTTAAAAGTGGTGTCCAGAACAAAATAAAGACTGATGTAATTCACAGATATTTACACCTTGATCTGCAGCTTATCTGCAGAATTTGCTGTTTGATGACAGCTGGAGCTCCATCAACAGACAGCAGATTTCTCCATGCTAAACGTTTGCTGGTGGACCAAAAACACTCACTCAGCGCGAAGCTGCAGGAGACTGTCTTCATAATGTGCTTTTATTACAGTTATGATAATATTTAAGGGCCTACTCTGCTCGATAATATGTTTTTAAATCGGTGCGGTCAGACGACGCTGAAGTTGGTTTGCGATTCACAGCTTCTGATTCGTGAGGGCTGGACCTGGACTGGACCAGGTCCAACGGTTTGTGAACAGGACCCGGTTTTAGGTGACCTTAATGAGAAAAATGCAGCAGAATGTTCCTTTACAGCAGTGGTCCCCAACCTTTTTTATCACCGTGGACCGGTACAACGCAAGACACATTTACCGCGGACCGGTCGGGGGGGGGGGGGGGTTGAGGTGCAGCGCCGCAGCGCAAGGCACATTTACCGTGGGCTGGCGGTGGTATTTTCTCTTTAGTAATAATTTTACCCTTGTCACAGCAACTTTCTAAAGAAGTTTGTTTTTTTGCTCATTTTGGTTGTTTGGGTTTAATTTTAGTGGGGTGTATCACCTGATGTTTGGTGTCGCGACTTTGATGTGCCTTAAGTGTGACACATGTAACAGAGAGAATCCGGTCACTTTTCAAAATAAAACGTTTTTGTCGGAAAAAAAACAATAAAATGGAAATAATTTTTTCTTTCTTTGCGTCCCGGTGCCAAAATTTCCCGCGGCCCGGTACCGCTCCGCGGCCCGGTGCCAAGTGTCCCGCGGCCCGGTGGTTGGGGACCACTGCTTTACAGCCCTCACGAATCAGAAGCTGTGAATCGCAAACCAACTTCAGCGTCGTCTGACCGCACCGATTTAAAAACATATGATCGAGCAGAGTAGGCCCTTAAATATAATCATAACTGTAATAAAAGCACATTATGAAGACAGTCTCCTGCAGCTCCACGCTGACTGAGTGTTTTTGGTCCAAGCAGCAAACGTTTAGCATGGTGAAATCTGCTATCTGTGATGGGGCTCCAGCTGTCATCAAACAGCAAATTCAGCGCGAAACTGCAAATAAATGTGTAAATATGTGGGAATGACATCTGTCTTTATTTTTGTTCTGGACACCACTTTTAAACACAAATTCATATGATGGTTTCTCAGATCGCAGCAGCATTTCCGCCTTCAGCGATCATCAGAGCTTCGCGCTCCGCTATGCGGAGGCAGCTGGCGGTCCGCAGAACAAAAGTTTGTCCACGGTGCGTCAGGAGGCGCAAAATGCTTCTATGTAGTCCTGAGAAGCTGTGGAAACTCATCAGAAGTTCACAACCATCACAAAACCCTCGTCTCTGCCGCTAACACAGTCTGCTCCTGGTGCGTGTGTGTGCGTCAGTCAGCAGCTGGACACACACGACGAAAGCAGTGACGTCATCGCCCCGCCTCCCCTCTGCTAATGCTTTTTCGAATTGAATATTGTGACAACGTGCCCGGGGTGGATGTTAAAATGCAAATGCAATCCCCTCTTTGCATTATCGTTTTAATTATGACACAGAATAAGCGGTTTTAAGTATAAAATGAAAAAGCATTTTGAAATATTGCTATTTCATTTTAATTTTGAGTCATTTGGTGCAGCTACATTTTGAAAATTAAAAAGCATTTCTGTGAATCCATTTTAATTGTCAAATAAGACATTTCTAAATGAATTTTGGTACACATTTACCAGGGACCTTTTTGAAAATGAAATGTCAAATACCATTTTATTTATCATTTTAATTAAGTGACAGAATAAGCTGTATTGAGAAAGGAAATGAAAAAGCATTCTGAAATATTGCTTTTTCTTTTTAATTTTGAGTCAAAAAATGCAGCTTCATTTTGAAAATGAAAAAGCATTTCTGTGAATCCATTTTAAATGTCAAATTAGACATTTCTAAATGAATTATGCTACACATTTACCATGGAACGTCTTGAAAATGAAATGTCAAATACCATTTCCATTTTAATTTTAATTAAGTGACAGAATAAGCTGTGTTGAGGAAGGAAATGAAAAAGCATTTTGGTGGATTGCTTTTTCATTTTAATTTTGAGTCAAAAAATGCAGCTTCATTTTGAAAATGAAAAAGCATTTCTGGTTTTGACTTTGCTTTTTAATTATGCTCCACAAATGCTTCCATACTTAATGTGGACAGGAGTGGTGTGAAGAACGCAGCCAGTTAATTGGCAACATAGCGCTAGTGTGTTTGCCACGTTGAAGAATGAACAGAGTCATTGCAACGTGTTAATATTTCATAAATTACCTGCTTGTCATACAATAAGTCAGTCATTAAAATGTAAATAAAAACATATAAAAGCAAGATATTCTAATGAACGTTAAAATGTATTTTAGTTGCACAAGACTGAAATGTAATGTATTTAATGTGTTTATTGTGAATATGAATCACTCAGACACCAGAAGGATGCTCTGTCCAGATGTTTGTTGTAAGGGTCATTGAAGAGGAATGTTGAGTTACAAAGAATTACCAGTTAAATACTGTTGGATGAAGAGTGAAATATTCAGTTTTTATCATCATAAATCTGACTTGAGAAGAGTCAGTTTCTCACCAGCATCAACCTCACCGCACGTCACTGAGTGGTTGTGTGTGTCAGAGACAGGCAGACAAAAGAGTGAGAAAAGTGTGTGTGTGAGAGATGAGAGAGAGGTGCCTGTGTGTGTGGAGGGGGTATCTGACCTCCAGGGTTAACTCTGTAAACTCTGGCTAAGCTGCATTGATGTGTGTATTGGACACTTTCCTTGAAATAAACACAAGTACAATACTTGCTGTTGTGTTGTTTGTAGAGGAGTGTGTTGTGGAAAATAATACAGCTTTAATTGTGTGTTTGTGTGTATGTCTTGGCAGGTCAGTGTGTGGTGTGGCTCTTTGACTCTCACAGATAAAAAATTCGTCTCTTGGTGTCAAACCTGTTTGCCACCCCTGTTTTAGTGGGTTATCTTAAGTCGGGGGGGGGGGGGGGGGGGGGGGGCACAAGTGTATGATTGGGTAGAAACTGTATCTCAGTCTAATGGTGTGAGTTTTGATGAGGGAAGTGAGTCTACAACCAACAACCTAATGTAGGTGTTGGTATGCTCCTGGTGGGACAGGGCCATGACTAGGGCCAATCAGACGGCATCTTCTGTTAATCGGTTCTCCCTGTAGGCATACTGATGTCTGTCCAGAGTAGCAGTGCTAAAGTCTTTGATGTGGCTCAGGACAATGCTGTAAATGCAGCGAGACAGTTGCCAAGGGACCGTCAACAAAGTGCAGACTCAGAGAAAAAAACCGTTCTGTAAAAATCAATAATCTCTCAAAAATGAAAAAAAAGGCCAACATTTACATGAGCTGGTAATGAAAACTAATTCATGCTACAATAAATATTTTGTAAGAAAGTCCATCTTTATATTATTTTGTTGTATTCATTTTTTCAAATTTTGATAGAGATATGAATCATAATAAAGGTGCTCAGTAGCTCTGGAGATTCTTTTTAGAGCTGTTGAGCATTTTTGACCAAGTATGATCCCTATTTAATAAAAGAAAATCTTAAAAAATAAACAAAGTGAAAAAAGGCAAAAAATGATTTTTTTTTAATGCATCTGTAATTTCGTCTCTGTGTTAATACAAAATGATTGAGATACTTGCTGTCACATTTGAACATTTATAAGAATAGTTATTGAAACCAGAAGTTTGAATCTTACTAACTTTACCAAATCTTCTGAGTCCTGCACTCTGATTGGTTGACCCCTGCTCCCTACTTGTTCCATTATCAGACACAGATCAGTTTTGTTTTTGGTTTTTTACTAATCAACTACAGACCAAACCTTGCTGCTGTTGATGGGGACCCTTCACTGGCAGAGGAGCTTAACCTCTTCTTTGCTCGTTTTGAGGTGGAGCCACCAGAGACAGCTGCATTACAGGAATCAGCAAACAACAGCCCCTCCCTCAGGGTAGAGGAACATGAGGTGAGGCGCACGCTGAGGTCTGTGAACCCGAGGAAGGCTGTCGGACCTGATGGCATCACTGGATAGGTGCTGAAGGACTGCGCGGACCAGCTGGCGGGGGGCATTACTAAGATCTTCAATCGGCCCCTACATCAGTCTATTGTCCCACCCTGCCTCAAATCCTCAACTATTGTCCCTCTGCCCAAAACAACCGCAATCACAGGCCTTAAGGACTATAGACCCGTAGCCCTGACCCCGATCATCACAAAATGCTTTGAGAAACTGGTACGTAACCACATTACCTCATGCCTTCCATCAACACTTGACAGCTACCAGTTTGCTTACAGGGCAGACAGGTCCACAGAAGATGCCATCACCACCACTCTCCACACTGCTTTGTCCCATCTGGAACAACCGGGGAGCTACGTGAGGCTGCTGTTTGTGGATTTCAGTTCCGCCTTTAACACCATCCTTCCTCATAGACTTGTTTCCAAACTGGAGGCCCTCGCACTCCCCGCCTCCACATGCCTCTGGATTCTAGACTTCCTGACAGCCCGCCCCCAGAGGGTTAGAGTAGGGTCCCACACGTCGACAGCTAACTCGCAAGGAATGTGTCAAAAGTCCAAGTGCAGTTGTAGAGCGCCGTGAATCGTGCCAGCAGATTCAAGCAGTTGTAATCACAGATTTGAGGTTTGTAACTCTACGTGAACACATGCAAATGGGAATTTGTCAATTGTGATTTTATTTGTCAAACTTTACAGCAGAAGACCTTTATACAGGTCGACCACACAGACAAGACCTGAGATGTAAGCTGTGCAACGAGGCGTCTGAAACAACCCAGCACATAACTGCAGGGTGAAAGATGCTGGCAGGTAAAGCATACATGAATTCTTTGAGACCAGCGTATGCAATTGGCAGGGGTGCCCAATGAAGCAGGTATCCCCAGGAGCTAGAGCGCGCGTGAACTGCTCAACCTTTCAAAGACAAAGGAGATGATCAATAAAGTATCTATCTATCTATCTATCTATCTATCTATCTATCTATCTATCTATCTATCTATCTATCTATCTATCTATCTATCTATCTATCTATCTATCTATTCATCTATCCATCCATCCATCCATCTATCCGTGCCTCCGTCCATATAAAACAACACACAAAATAAATAAATTCAAATAGGTAAGTTAAATTCTGTCAGTTACAAAACTTCTACGTCAGACGAACTAGAAGAGAGGCCGGTCAAGGCTCTTGCTGGATAAGACCGTCTAGGTGCCAATTACATCTAATAATTACAACTGTAAGAATTTAGAATTCTAGTTTTATCGTAAGACAACGAAACAACAATCTCAGTTTCAGAAGACACTCCTCACATAGAAAAATAGTGACTATTTTAGAACTTGGGCCAACTGAACAGCTTGCTCTTTTACAGTGTACGCAAATCTACCTGGTGGTTTATCACTACCCGATCTTGTGCAAATGTGCGGTGGCTGTGTGCAAACAACATTGGATTGCTCAACCGGAGGAATAAAAGGAAAATCACCAACTGGAGTTCCAGGAGAAAAAGGCTTTGCTGTATTCTTTCAAAGCAGTAATGGCATTCAATTCCTTGAGAGGTCATCAGGTACATCCATTGCCAGTAGCTCCAACCCCTTATGGTAAATGGCGTATACTTATATAGCACTTTCTACCCTCTTTCGAAGGCCCAAAGCGCTTTACAGTCACAGTCCCATTCACCCATGCACACACACATTCACACACACATTCACACACTGATGGTGGCTCCGCTGCCGAACACTGGCACCAACCTCCCACCAGGGGCAAGGTGGGGTTCAGTGTCTTGCCCAAGGACACTTCGACACATGGGCATGCAAGGCGGGAATCGAACCTGCAATATTACGATCGTGGATCGACCGCCCTACCGCTGCACCACGGCCGCCCCTGATGTGAACACTAATGAAGACACACAGCCATGGAAACTCCCTCATCCTTCTCCTGCATTTCAGGGTCACGGCTGCTGGATTCTATCCTGGCCACTTGCGGGCAAAGGCAGGGGGCACGGACAGGTGGCCAGTCTGTCGCAGGGCCACAATCACACACCCAACAATAGTCGTCTCAATGAGCTTCATACCGGTAACTGTATAATAAACAGGAAACCATACAGAACATAAAGTCATAGAATTCAATAGGTAACAGCTAAACTAAACAGACTAAACTAAACTAAACAGACTAAACTAAACGAAACTGGCCATCCTGCCCTCAGACCCTCCTTTGTGGTAAGGAAAAATGACAAAAAATGGATTCTGGGAAAAAAAAGAAGAGACCTCAGGGGTGCCCACATAAAGGAGGGATCCTTCAGAAAACTGATCAAAAACTCTGAATGCGGGGGTGGGTGGGGGGGCTTTTTTAGTCTTCCTGTTTGGGTGATTTATAGACAATATGTTTTCAAATGAGTTATAAACATGTTTGATTTTAGTGCTAAGAAGTAAGCTAGACTGTGATATTACTGCCAAACCACCTCCTTTCCCTGAAATCCTGGATTTCTGGGAGGGAGGGGGGGTTGCTTCATCCAGTCTAACAGTCATCCTGTAAAACATGTCCGTCAAAAGTCATAAAAAGGGGCTTATTTTCATCAGAGTTTGCTTCATCAAAGTTGAATCACATAAAGGCATTCAATATACATAGCATTAAGAATTTGCATAAAGAGAAGAAATAGGGGTCCCCACAATACACACTTTCTTTATCAGGGCATTGTATCACCAGTGGGGGCAGCATTTCAATAAAAATTCATTTTTGTATAGATGAGATATCACTATAAATTGAAAAGTTTATAATCTAGATAACATTGTACACTGATTTCAGCATCACTTAACTTCCCAAATGCGGAAGAGCAGAATGCATAAAACCCCAAGAATGAAAAAAAAACAATAAGCATAATCATTTTGCATTGGTGTGTTTTGTGCTGTAAGACAAGCAAACTTTAAGTTTTAGCCATTTCAACTGTGAAATACATGTGCAGTCTATACTGACATAAAAAGAGGCATACGGCGTTTTCAAAGACGCCCTGTGACACTGCTGTGAAAAATGACAAAATGTTCCTTTACATCAGAATTGTCAAAGAACTTCTCTGATGCAACATAACTGCTAAGTGATCTCCAACTAAATCCCAGCTAGCTTACTAATAATAGCAAAAGGCTAACAGCTACCACATCTTTGTAGGTGCGGGGGGGGCAACACTTCCATAGTTCCCATTAGGACTTAACTGCACTTTTCATATAAATGCTCTTCACTTTCAATAATCACAAACTGTGTAGTGTGCACACTTAAAAAATGAGGTTGTTTTTCCAATCCAATTGTTTTATGTGAATTAGAGCAAATGACAACCTTATGGACACTATTATTACAAAAAAAAAAAATGGAAAGTTATGTGTTGGGAATAGGGAACAGAACTTCATCCTCACAAACATTGGCACAGCACAGGGCTCTGTCCTCAGTGCCATCTTCTACACCCTGTTCACCACGACTGTGTGGCGTCTCACAAGGACAACATCACCTGAAGTTTGTGGACGACACTGCCGTGACACGACGCATCACTGACTGGGACGAGGCA